>OY755171.1:19143474-19841786 GCA_963576735.1 Bedellia somnulentella
AATATCAGTTTGTCAATGATTACGCTTACTTTACCCGCTACTCTTGATTTAATTACCCACATTGTTAATTTTTCTATACAGTTTTCATGTTTTCCCAGCTAATGGAAATCTGCTCTTATTAACACCTCAGCCTAAAATTAGTAATCCTCTTACACCATCTGACCGGCGCCCTATAAGCATTCTGCCATGTTTGTCGAAAGTGTTGGAAAGAGTTGTCTGCAATCAGTTGACCGAATACATTGAGATGTCACGTATTTTACCAATACATCAATCTGGTTTCTGTAAAGGACACTTGCACAGCGACAGCGCTTTTAGACGTGATTGATAATATTGTGACTGCTGGAGACCATGGTGAGGGAACTGTGCTTGTGCTCTTAGATTTTTCTCGTGCATTTGATTGTATGAATATGAATATTCCTATGGCGCTTGCTAAGATGGCTTATTATGGTTTTAGTACTGAAGTCATTCAATGGTTTCATAGCTACCTTTCAAACAGTTGAATTATCCGTTAATGGTATAAAATCATACTCAAATAAATGATATTTGTATAGAGGAGGTAAAATCAGCTTGTAATTTAGGTCTTTTGATGGACTCAGAGTTGAAATTTGAGGATCATATTGTGGAGGTAGCGCGTAATTGTTTTTATAGACTTAAACTGCTGTATAAAATCAAAACCATTCTAACATCTCTTAGAATTCATTTATGTGAAAGCCTAGTGCTCAGCAGATTAAACTATGGTGACATTGTGTATGGCCCCTGTCTGCTTGTTAGGTCACAAAAACTGTTGCAACGTGTACAGAACGCGTGTGCAAGATACTGCTTTAATATACTGCCTCGTACACACGTTACTCTTTATATTAATGACGCTAACATGCTAAATCTTGCCATCTTGCCTCACTTCTTTTTAGTATTACTCATGCACAATGCCCTAAGTATTTATATAACAAGCTTGTCTGGTCACGTGAAATCTCAGCGTATTCTACAAGGGCATCACCTTTTCTCCTGTTGGTTCAAAAACATAAAACAGCTGCATTTTGTGGTAGTTTTCGGTATGCGGCTACCAAATGCTGGAACAATATACCACCTCCCCTAAGAATACTTAAAACTATTGGTTAATTTAAGAAACAATATAAAATTATATTGTTAAATGAACAGAAAAGTCAAAAATAGAAGCATACTCGGAGACATTGCTTTTGATGTGTATCCAAACACACCAAAATTATATACAACACACACACATATATGTATATATATATATATTCTTCTTCTCAGTCGTAACACTCTTGACAGAGTGGTCGTGGTCGTCATTTTGGTTGGGTGACCCGCCGCACAATTCGTCGCCATTCCTCTCTGAGGGCTGTTTTTTTGGTGCATTGGTACAGGGGGTCATCCAGCGCTGCTTTTATTTGGTCCGTCCATCTCATTGGTGATCGACCACGCATTCGGGTGCCCTCTACTCTGCCCTGTACCACCAGTCGCTCGATTGACATGCGCCCGCGTCGAGATATATGTCCGAAGAAGGT
Source organism: Bedellia somnulentella (assembly GCA_963576735.1). Lineage (NCBI taxonomy): Eukaryota > Metazoa > Arthropoda > Insecta > Lepidoptera > Bedelliidae > Bedellia > Bedellia somnulentella. The sequence goes on from OY755171.1 coordinate 19,144,998, forward strand.
TAAGATACGAGCTTGGACTATAGATGATAGGCGCTGTTTGACACCTAGTTCTTGGAGGATTGAGTCATTGGTACGGAACTCTGTCCACGATATCCCAAGCATTTTCCTCCAGCACCACATCTCAAGAGCATCAATCCTCTTCCTCTCGCTTTCCCGAAGCGTCCATGTCTCTGCAGCATAAAGGAATATGGGGAACACAAGCGCTCTGACTAGCCGGGTCTTTGTGGCTTTGGTGATGTTGCGGTTCTTCCATATTTTCCTAAGTCTGTCCATAGAAGACCTTGCAATCGCCATTCGTCGCTTTATTTCGTCCACGCATCCGCCATTGTTGGATATCAGCGCTCCCAGATAGACGTATGATTGTACAACGTCACAATTTGCAATTTTCGTGACTTCAGGCATGTTGTTGTTGGCACGATCCACAATCATCATCTTCGTCTTACTGCGATTTATCTTAAGGCCAAATTCCAAACTGACACTTTCCATCTTATGCAGCAGGTCTTCCATATCTCGCATACTGCTTGCGAATAGGGTGGTGTCATCTGCGTAGCGCAGGTTCGAGATTCTCAGGCCACCGATTGCGATACCGTCCATCCAGTCTTCGAGGGAAATTCTCATTATCAGCTCTGTGTAGATGTTGAACAGAAGCGGAGAAATAATGCATCCTTGACGGACTCCCGCACTAGGGTGGAAGTGGTCTGAAAGCATCTCGTCTGCTCTCACTGACGCAGTCCCATTCTCGTAGAGGCGTCTCAAAAGGTGCACAAGGTGTGTTGGTGTACCCATCTCTAGCAGAGTTTTCCAAAGTTTCGGCCATTTCACTGAGTCAAACGCCTTTGAAAAATCAACAAAGCAAATATAAGTGGGCTTGTTAAATTCTCTGGCTTTCTCGATGATCTGGCGCACAGTCAGGATTTGCTCCCGGGTTCCTTTTCCTTTTACGAAGCCGGCTTGTTCGGGTGCAATCTCTTTGGATAAAAAGGTCTTGAGGCGCTCGTTGAGAATGTGCAGTAAAATTTTGCTCGCGTGTGATATAAGGGCAATGAGGCGGTAGTTACTGCACGTTTTCGTCGAACCTTTCTTATGTAGAGGGATAAATACAGTGTGAGCCCATTCTTGCGACCATGTCCCTGTCTGCCATATTTTGTTGCATAGGGTTTTAAAGATCTGGACACCATATTCGCCTGACGCTTTGATAGTTTCTATCGGGATAGCATCTCTGCCGGTGGCTTTTCCATTCTTCAGGTGTTTGATCGCAGCTCTCACTTCACTTTCGAGGATGTCTGGTTCGATCTCTTCATCCCTAGGTTCGGTGGATGTGAAACATTGTGAGTCTGTATCCTGAAATAGTGACTGGCAGTATTCTTTCCAGGTTTCGGCTATGTCTTTTATTTCAGTGATCGTCTCACCAAGAGCGTTTTCGATGGCCCATGTCTTTGAAGTTAGGGTCTTAGTAATGAAACGCATCTTCTGATAGAGATCTCTGGATTCATATTTATCTGCGTGTGCTTCGACTTCTGAGCATACATTCTGAAGTTGGGCATTTCGGTCTTGCCTGCATGCTTTTTGAATCTGCGCAGATATGGCGTTCAGAGATTTAACGTCAGCTCCTGACGCTTTCATTCTTCTCCTTTCTTCTACAAGTTCCATAGTAATGTCGCTCATCCAGTGTTGTCGTTTCCGTGTTTGTTCAGATGGTTCGGACTCCTTGACAGCGTTCTCTATTATGGTTTTCGCTCGGTCCCACAGCTGATCAGGGGACTCAGAATCTGGGTTTGCATTTGTCCATTGGGTCCAATTGTGTTCAATTGCCTTTAAAAACTTAAAGCTATCCTTCACCTCAATCCTTTTTTGCTTTTCAAGTTTTCTAGCTGCCCTTAGCTTGAGCTGAACTTTGGAAATCAAAAGTTGGTGATCCGATCCACAATCGGCACCAGGTAACGTGTGACTATTTCGAATCGATGTCTTCCACCGTGACCTAATCAGAATATAGTCGATTTGGTTGCGATATTTGCCATCTGGTGATGTCCATGTATAAAGTCTCCGTGGGTGGTGTTGGAAAAAGCTGTTGGATACTACCAGATTATTGTTGGCTGCAAATTGTATCAGACGTTCACCTCTTTCATTTAGTTCACCCAATCCAAATTTACCCACACTGTCACTTAGAAGACTGGAGTCTGCCCCAATCACACATATATATGTATATATTATGAATATTTTTACAAAATATATGTATTTAAGTATATTTTTATTCCCTATTTAGATTACTTTGTTGCATTTGCGTTTTTTATAATTTATTGTTTTATTTCTTTTTTTTTCTTATGTATGCTTGTTTAGTCTAAGCGCTTGACGAACACAGGCTGCACTAGAATATCAGCGTTGTGGCAGCGGCCTAACAAGCCCTGTCATAACATTGATCAACAAACTTTTCTTGGCCGGTCAGGGCGTCGCTGTTATCGATATTATATTGCCATAAAAAAAACCATTATAAGGGGAATAATTTTAAATCATACAGGCTCACTTATTTATGTTTTGAAATGTCTTAATAAAACAATTTATATAATTTTAATTTAATTAAATAATTAACCGTGATAGCCCAGTGGGTAGAATACTCGGTTATCGTGCAAAACGACTAGTGTTTAAATCCTGGGTCGGGCCTACACCAATTTGTCTTTTCTAAAGACATATGTGTGGTTAATTTATCATGGTTGTTAACGGTGAGGGAAAACATCGTGAGGAAACCCACATGGCTGAGTTGTACTTAGTCATGTGACGGTGTATTCGTACAAAACGGCGATAGGCTTGCCCTCTATCACGTGAGTACACTGTCCATGCAAAACGTGGGTACTCTGAACACCAGGGGACAAAGTCACGTGATGTTCAGAAGTATTAGTACCTCTGCTAACCCCTTCGGGGATATTCGGCGTGAACGTTTATGTTATGTTATGTAACTATTATTATTTAAAGTATATAAGTTCGTTTTAATATAATTATGTTTGCTTATTTTTCCCTTGTCTTGTATGGTACCCTGAATTTACTGATCTTGTCTTCCAAATATCGTCTGGAAAAGATCGCTTTTAGCAATAAGACTGCCAATTGTACTTCTCTGTAAACAGTTTTATTATTTTAAACTCAAGGATTTGTTATTTGTGACACTCACGCCCGAGTTCTGAATTGAGTATTCAAGCTGAGAACGACTTAAGTATCGTTCTGTGTCATTCAGTTGTTTAGATTTCAATGCAACAGAACGATACATAAGTTGTTCTCAGCTGGAATACTCAATTCAGAAATCGGTCGTCAGTTATAAACGTGGGTACTTCCATAAAATCACTTTTTTAATCCTGTATATCAAAGGCTTACCGTGTCGTGTACTGTCTTTTACATTTAATGTTCACACATAGATTCCCTTAAAAGTGGCACAGAAAAATGGTGTTAGCCTGCTTTGAAAATTTTAGCAAAATAAATAATATTTTTCATAAATTTTTATATTGAATACTTGAAAGAAAAGCGCTTATTAATAAGCAAATAAACATTATATAAATAAAAAGAAAAAAATATAAAATATTAATTCGTTGCATACAAACTTACAACACTTAAACACAAAAAGAAACAACAAGTAAAGTAAATCCAGATAAAAATTAAAAAGTCTTGCAACGAAAGGGTTGCTAACTCAGCGTTTTGTTGTGAGTGTAACCTTACAACACTGATTTTCAGTTAGCACCTGACAATAAAATGACATACATATAATTGTCTTTAAAAAAAGTTCCCACTTCAAAAAATATTAATAAGAAAATGATAATTTATTATATGCGTAGGTCACCCTAAAAGTTTTATTTAGTTGAGAGCTAATTGACAATGACAGTCTGAAATTTCTAAATGGCGATAGTAGTACTATTTCAGCCGTCGGCCAAGAAAAGTTTGTGGATCTGTAAGCTGAATTGTACGTCAATTCGTTTCCACCACTGACCTCCATTATACGATATAAGTACGCGTACTTATATAGTACTAGTGGATCGGCCCAGCTTCGCATGGGTAGCGTAGTTTTAAAAATATCTGAGGTTTCTTCAATCACTGCTCAACCTTTGTGAAATTTAGCGCAACTTATAGCACTCCTGAATAGTGTAGCTCTGTGATTGTGAAAGCGCTTTAATGAACGGTTCAGTATCTCTCAGTATCTCCGAAAATAAACCCATGCAAACAAACAATAAGAGTTAAAAATTTTGCATACATCATACATATATTCACGGCTATCTTTTTCCCGCGCAACCATTACTAAAAAATAATACTATAGCATGATTCAGTATACATGTATAGTACACGTGCAACGACAGGACGCGATGGCTTATTTCATGTATAAGTTTGGTGTTTCTATACCGATTTCTATTATTCTTTTTTTATTGAATAGGTAAAAATGTAAACTTATTTAAACTAAAGATGAATGGGAGAACTATAAACGTAAGAGTAAACAAATATTATCAGAATGCTCCGAACTGCTAAGCTATCAGGAGTTACGCGTGTTATTGTGAGTCAACCATAAAAGATAGACATATGCTGTTGAAGAATATTTTTAGATAATTTTATGTAAAATATTTCCGTCATACATGATTTCTATTAAGGCTGCACACGCGACGGAAGCTGATAAAATGGAGTAACTTTCCCCGTTTTCCCGAAATTTCCCGAAATTCCCCTTCACTGCTCCGCTAAAAAGTACACTATAACCTGCTCAGGAGTGTGAAAAATAATTCTACAAAGTTTCGTTAAAATCCGTCGAGTAGTTTTTGTTTCCATAAGGAACATACAAACCGTAAGACAGACAGACAGACAGACAGACGGACAGACAGACAGACAAAAATTTAACTGCTTTCATTTTTGGCGTCAGTATCGATCACTCATTACCCCCTGATAGTTATTTAGAAAATATATTTAATGTACAGAATTGACCTCTCTACAGATTTATTATAAGTATAGATAATGGAGGTCAGTGGTTTCCACTTATTGTTATTAGCTATAAGATCTGATTGTTTTGTTTTGTTGTCATATGTGATTTGTGGTAACGAATAGATGTTTTTCATTTTCATTTAACTTTAACTCATAATGTAATTAAATAAACAGTCTAACTAATAATGTCTGTTTAATAATTTAGATAGAATATCTTAAACTGAAGTCGAGCCGTGTATCAATTTTTGTTAATAATAATAATTTATGTTTGATAATAATTTGATTCATATTGTTATTGTATTTTTGAGAGGATATGTAACCGTTTTCATAATATATTTTATCTCAGACCAACTTATTAGTTGCTAACTCGAACTGATGATGTATTGTTTTGGTATTAAGGAAAAAGATGGAGGACGGAACTACAGACAGAGTGAGTGGCGGGCAAGAAGGGATAAATGTAGGGAAGACAATTCATCGGAATGTGATTTGGAATATAATGTTAAAAGTAAAAGGATATCGACGTTTTATTTATCTAATGACCACCACCCAATAATATATAATAGGCAAAACCTATACGCAGAAAATTTAAATTTTGGCTAGGGTTGTCTTTTATTATGTAAATGTGCACTAAGAAGGGTTGTGAAGTTCATATGTAAATTTTTATATTGTAGATTTAGGAGTTTGAAAATTGTTATGTGGGTTATTGATAAGGAAGAAAAAATTACTACATAACAGAAAATAGGTCTTATGACACGCAGACGAAGTTACGCGGGTCAACTACAGATCCACAATCTTATCTTGGCCGGTAAGGGCGTCGCTGTCATCGATATTAGTATTGCCAGTAAATAACAATTAACCATTATAAGGGAAATAATTTTACATCATACAGGCTAATTTATTGTGCATTGAAATGTCTTAATAAAACAAATTATATTATATTCATTTCATTAATAACTAGTTGCTATGTAGTGTCGACTTAGAATAGCACTACCCCATTTCTGCCGGTGGGTGTACGTAAGAGGCGACTAACGGTATTGGGGTTTTTAAGAGATTTTTGGGCGATGCGGTTGGAGACCCATCACCTTTATTTCACTATCTTTACCCCACTCAACTTTCCAAAAGTGGCTGAGGAGTTTCTAATTCCTTAGCTCTGGCTACCCCTTCTAGGGATTTACAGCCGTGAGTATATGTATGTATGCATGTAATAACTATTATTGTATGTAAACAAGTTCGTTTTAATGCAAGCTAATTATATTTATTTATTTTTGCCCTTGTCTGGTATGTCTACCCGAATGACTGTGATGCTTATCTTACCTCCTAAATATCGTCTAAAGGAGATCGCTTTTAGCGATAACACTGCCAATTGTACTTCTCTGCAAACTCATTATTTTATACTCAAGGATTTGTTACTTGTGACACTCAAGAGTTAATAAGTGGGTAACTACATAAAATCATTTTTTTCATCCTGTTAATCAGAGGCTTACCTTGTCGTGTACTGTCTTTTACATTTCATATTCACACATAGATCCCCAAAAAGGTGGCACAATAATTCTAAACATCAGATATCGTTTGGGTCATTCATTTTGCTGGGTCAGTGAATTTATGGGCACTTTTTTATTGCTGTTAACAGCCTTGTAACATATAACATAACATAAACGTTCACGCCAAATACCCCCGAAGGGGTTTGGCAGAGGTACTAATACTTCTGAACATCACGTGACTTTGTCACCTGGTGTTCAGAGTACCCACGTTTTGCATGGACAGTGTACTCACGTGATAGGAGGCAGGCCTATCGCCGTTTTGTACGACTACACTGTCACACGACTAAGTAGAACTCAGCCATGTGGGTTTCCTCACGATTTTTTCCCTCACCGTTAACAACCGTGATAAATTATCCACACATATGTCTTTAGAAAAGACAAATTGGTGTAGGCCCGATCCGGGATTTGGAACACTAGTCGCTTGCACGTTAACCGGTGTTCTACCCATTAAGCTATCACGTCGTATTTGCCTTGTATTTTTATATATATGTCAGACAGTTATGACTTAAGAAATGACACATTGGTACATCCCCGCATTAGGATTAGAACCCACGCATCAGTGTATACGAAGTGAAATCTTATTCGGGAGCATTTTCCCACTTCGCGTAACCCGCACCGCATGACTATAGATGCGCGCACAACTTTTCGGACGGTGTTAGCCTACTTATATAAAATTTAACAAAATAAATAATAATTTTCATAATTTTTTATATTGAATACTGGAAATAAAAGCGTTAATCAATAAGCAAAGATACATCATAAAAATAATTGTCTTTGAAAAAAAGTTTCCACTACAAAAAATATTAATGAGAGTGATAATTTATTATATACGTAGGTCACCCTATAATTTTTATTTAGTTAAGAACTAACTGACAATGACAGGCCGAAATTTCAAAATGGCGACAGTATACCAGTAGTCGCCGCCGGCCAAGAAAAGATTGTGGATCTGTAGTTAACTTATAAATCCATAGACAATAGTGCATACATCTCTTCTCTGTGTACAAGGGGAACGTCGCCGGTGACATTGTTTCTCATCAGAAGTTCGTATGTTATATTTATATTATGTTATATATACATATACCTAAAAGGGTTTAAGGGAGCTTTAGAGTAAGAAATTAATTAGCTACTTCCGGAAGTCGAGTGGAAAAAAGATACTAAAATAAACTTGTTAGTGAGGGAATTGATATCGTTCGTGAGTATATGTATGTAAGTAAGTCTGTGTATTGGAAGCAATTGTATAACGCTATCCCATCCCACTCCTTTCGTACGACAAATTCAATCCTGTTTCTTCTTTGTGGGATCCTTCGTTTTTATTAAGAAGCATTAGTTATAAAAGAGCATGTATGTAAAGATTAATGGATTTGAACGAAGCTAGAGAGGTTGGCCAGGATCGTACAAAGTGGCGATCAATAGTCTCTGCCTTATCAAAATGGGAAATAATGGCATGAGTATATGTATGTATGTAAGCTTTAGTAAAAAAAAATGAGACTACCGCCGTGAGTTTATGTATGTAGGTAAGCTAATAAGAATCAGTTTCCAACAGGCAAACGCAGGGTTAATTGGCCCGATCAATTGCTATTTGTAAGTTATAATTGGATACTGTCTGAGTGAGAAATTACCGCTTACCAAGTTCAATAGAAAATGTGAAGCTTCAAACAACTTTCATTAACCATTTATGGGTGAGGTATTTTACGAACGTTGATCAAACAAAGGGTTAAGTAGGAGAACCAACAAAAAATTCGTCTAACCTTGAAATAAATCATATTTTTTTCAAATTATCACCATTTCTTTTGCAAAATAATTTTAAAAAAACTATATATAAACTCACGTTTCATTTTCCGCAACCTTTTGCAAGTTAACAAGAAAGAAGTACTGCGATAGTCTCCATTCTCTCTCACTCGGTAGCACCAGTTTCTCTACCTCCGAATTGTCCCCTTGTTTCCTGGCAGCTTCCTCCTCCAGGAACAACTGTTCCAACAGTTTCGGGTACACACCAAAAAGGTTACCATCACCATACTGACTTAATTGTACCCATAAAGCGGTTGTGTCTTTCTGTGGCATCACGATCTCATTCTACATTTTGGCGTTACACTTAAAAGGTTTAAGCAGCTTCACTTGTAACTAATTATGTTAAACCATATAAGTGCTCATATTTAATATCTTCTTTATTTCAGATTAAAATTTATGTATAAAATCTTATTGATATTGCGCATAGTTTTTTTTGTAGGTATTATTTGTATTGTTTATGCATATTACAATCAGATCTTTTCCAGTAACTCTTTTTACACAGGTATATAATAGACACATTGGTCTTACTTAAGTCAACCATTTTTTTTTGGAACTATATTTTTTTTCTTCTAACTTCGCATATCCTAAATACGTAGAAGAACCCACTCGTTTATTGGGTTACATACAATTATCAAAGCGAAAACTTTAATAGTGATCAGTTTATTATGATAATTATTCAAACTTTTTTTACGAATATTTTACACGACACAAAAAGAGCTTTTTCATTTCAAGGAGCGCACAATAGATAGGGCGGGTAGTAGGCCGCCTACTGAGCCAGTTACTGATAAAAGCTTTCGTATTCATACGATACAACCTACAAAGTTATAACAACCCACCTGTTGCCTGCGTTGTATTCGAATTCTAGCGATCCGGAGGGCCCAGGCTTCGCAAGGGTACAAAGCGTTGTTATTAATACAACAATTATTATAACATAAATCCCAAAAAAGGAGTAGCCAGAGCTTCAGAGCTATAAACTCGCTAGCCACATTTGGAAGTTGATAGGGGAACAGATAGGAGGGATATGGACGTCTAAGTTTTACTTTCCACACGCTGTTTTTCCTCACCGTTAAGAACCACGATAAATTAACCACAAATATGTCTAAAGAAAAGACAAATTGGTGTAGGCCCGACCCGCTATTAGAAACCTCATGGTTTGCACGATAAGCGGTGTTCTACCCGTTGTCAACATAATTCAATAGGACAAATAGAAATCTAAATCTCTGCATCATACATTAGTCTTCCAGATCGGTGATCTCGCTGAGTGTAGGCCTCTGGTCTGAGGTGTAGGTTCATAGAAAAACCTCCTTAGGTTATCCTTATATCAGTCATTTATATTATATCAACAACAACAAAATTAAAACTAAAAAACCATTTAACAGATTCAGTCAAATTTTATGTCAACAGCAGTCAGCCAACTCCAACATGTCTTGAAGGTATAAATAACCTCGCTGAAACATCTAAAAACCATCAAATACTAGGGTTTTCATTGAAACTCGGTTTTCACTAAAACCGAAGTGTATCCAAACTACCATCGTACAAAATGGCAAAGTAATCAAATAAATTACAAAATGTAAGATCCTCAACCACTCAAACAACATCAGGACTCATTCATCAGCCTTCCTTTACACCAAATGGCACCATGGACTTATATAGAAACTTAATGACACCCTGAGTTTATAAAGGGAAGGAAATCATATTAACAATGGCTGGACGTCGACATCGACGACGCAAAATGACTACCGTGGAAAGTGACTATGAGCAAAGAAAACAGCTCTTTAAGAATATCTGGAGAACCGATCCTTCAGCCTATCAAAACAACACCAAAATCTTGTAAGTTATTCAAAGTGCGTTTAGTTTAGAATACACTTTCCATCTCTGTTATTTATTCATTTATTCATTCATAATTTGCTTCGTAGTGTCGGCTTAGATTAGAATAAAACTACCCCATTTCTAACCTAAGGGTTTTGGAGCTTTCAAATAAGTTGCTGATAGATGTGGTTGGAGACACGTACATTGAAGAAAAAAAAACCAGTGGAATATGTTTAATTTTCAACACTGAAACCAAATTGGCGCTTTTTAAAAAAAAAATACTGTCTTTCTGTCTGTATGTCCGGTCATCACGTCAATTCTACCAGACGGACCTTGATCAAATTTGGTGTGAATGTAGCTTATACACCTGGCCAACATAAAGAATCTTTTATCCCGGATTTCGCAAGGGTTCCCACAGGAGCATCAAAAAACATAACTTTTATATGGCTCCCCATATTTACACGATTCATTTTTTCATCGAACAACTTTATCAGACTCTTCATTAATACTCTTTTTGGGAAAAATAAGGGTTTCATTCATTTTCATCAAAATAAATGTTCATTTAATTGTTTGTCAATAGTATGACTACTAGATATATAGCTTATCAAAAATTTGAAGTCAATAGTAACTTCTTCGTGGCGTAGCGGTATACCGTTTGGTTAATACTAATCGAACGGAAGACCCAGATTCGAATCTCGGATATCACATTTTTTTTTGCTTTTGTGTTAGCTTAGAATAATAGGAAGCACTATTCCTTCTTTTTCACATTCAACTATGCGAATATGTATGAATAAAGATAACACAGGTCTGCAATGGTTTTCCCCTTTCAGTTTTGATGACTGATTTGGATAGATTTTGGGGCGCTGATTACAGGAAAAATATTTAAAAAATTCCATCACGTCAGGAATGCATTAGACACTAATTAATGAGTTCTAATAAATATAAAATTAGTTAAATAAAACTTAATTAACTAAGTGACATACCTTTATTATAAAAAAAAAATAGGATTTTTGAGTCATTTGCTAAATACCTCGTTTCTAGTAGACTTAATGTTTTTTTTTATAAAAATTCACTTAAATCGTTAGAAAAGAGTTAATGAAGGTAGATGATATATTTTTTGTATAAATAGCAATATCATTTTTTCTACAAATCAGTACTTCTGTGCAATTCATAACGCTCACTTGAAAAATGTCATCGCGAAAGTGTTTAAACCCTCCGGACAATTTTTGCTACATTTGTGGGCAGTTTATGCTGAGAAAACAGCAGCAGGACATTACTGAATTCATAAGTAATGTTTACAATATGTATTTTGGCCTAACAATTGCCAATCAAGATAGACAGTGGGTCCCACATAAAGTTTGTACGACGTGCGTTCGTGAACTTCGAAAGTGGTCAAAAGGAAAGAACAATACCTTTGATCTCCTATCGCCTGTGGTATGGAGAGAACCTCAGAACCATGCTGAAGATTGTTATTTTTGCTGCTGCAAGACTACAGGCTACAATTCAAAAACGAAAAAAGACATTGTATATCCAACATTGCAATCAGTAACACCCGCTGTGCTTCGCGACCAGAACGTTGCACCGCCATCACCGCCATACTTGGAATAATTGCAAGCTGAAGACAGTGACAGTGAAGTCGAAGAGGTATCTCAACCTGATGCTGAATTTGAACCAAGTACAAGTGGAACACAATTATTTTCACAATCAGAACTGAACGATTTAACTAGAGATCTAAATCTGCCAAAAGATGCAGCTGAGCTCCTCGGTTCAAGACTATCTGAAAAGAATATGCTTGCTCCTGGCACTACATTTTCTTGGTATCGCAACAGAGAAAAAGACTTTGTACCACATTTTGCTGAAGCTAGTGATCTAGTGTATTGTGAAGACATTCCAGGCTTAGTGAAAATGTTTAACATCGAATATGACGCAAGCGAATGGAGGTTGTTCATAGACTCCTCAAAACGAAGTTTGAAAGCAGTCCTTTTGCATAATGGCAATAAGTACGCTTCATTGCCAGTCGCCCATTCTGTACATATGAAAGAATGCTACGACAACTTGAAAAATGTGTTAGATAGAATAAAGTACGAAGAACACGGTTGGATGGTCTGTGGAGATCTGAAAGTTATAAGTATGCTGCTCGGTCAACAAGGTGGCTATACGAAGTACCCTTGTTTTCTCTGCGAGTGGGATAGTCGAAACAGAGAACAACATTGGACTAAGAAAGAGTGGCCACCGAGGACTGAATTGGTCCCTGGAGCAAAAAATGTTGTGAGAGACAATTTAGTCCCCCGAAACAAAGTTTTGCTACCCCCTTTACACATAAAACTGGGGATGATAAAACAATTTGTAAAGGCGCTAATCAAAGAAGGAGAAGGTTTTAAATATCTACACCAAATATTTCCGTCTCTCTCTGAAGCTAAACTGAAAGAAGGTATATTCGTTGGTCCGGACATAAGAAAATCGATGAAAGATACAGCTTTCGATGAAAAATTGAGTGAAATTGAGTTAGAAGCCTGGAAATCTTTTAAGGAAGTAGTAAGACATTTCCTAGGAAACCACAAAAGCCCAAATTATGAAGAAATTGTGGAGAAAATAATTGAAAATTACGGAAAAATGGGATGTTCGATGAGCATTAAACTTCATTTCCTTAATTCACATTTGAACTACTTTCCTGATAACTTGGGAGCTGTAAGTGAAGAGCAAGGCGAAAGATTTCACCAGGATTTGAAGGAGATGGAACGTCGCTATCAGGGAAAGTGGAATAAAACAATGATGGCAGACTATTGTTGGCTGTTAAAGCGAGATGATGCAAGTCGCAATTTCAAGCGAAAATCTCACAATCGGAGCTTCAGTGGAAAAAAAGCAAGATACCACAAAAGTATTTGATATTTTTATTTATTTTTTTATTGTTCCCCCTAATATATTTTTAATGTTTTAAAGTCATGTAATTGTTTCTTAATTGTAATAAAAAATAAATACTCAAATAAAGTCGTGTTTTTTTTCAATTTTACAAAGTAGGGATTTTTCAAAAAACTGAGGGTGATAGAAAAAAACCAAGTACATATTCGTAATCTACGCACCAAAATACCCCAAGATCAGCATTCAAATCCAAAAGGGGAAAATAAAAGTTAAAATTTGCAGGTCTGTAATTGAAAGTACATTCTATGAATTTTGCAAATTCATTTGGTAGGTCTGAGAATACGAGGGGCATGCCAAAAGAAACTAGATACTCAAAAATTATAAAACTTATTCTTTATTACAAGTATTGATCTTTTCAAAGTATTCACCCTGAGCACGTATATACTTTTCCATACGTCTGAACCAATTGAAAACCAGTCTTCTTTAGATACCTCAGAAATGTCGAAATTATAGGCAACCAGCGCATCTTCTTTGCTTTCAAACCTCTTCCCCTTACGATTTTCTTTGATTTTTGGGAACAAGTAAAAATCACAAGGCGCTAGGTCAGGGGAATATGGCGGGTGAGGGAGAATTGACACATTTTTCGAGTTGAAAAAGTCTAGTGTTCTGCAGACGTGTCCGGCGCCGCGTTGTCGTGGCGCCAGAGAAGATGTGGGATTCCTGACTTCGGTCGCTTGTCACACCAAGCTGATATTACTGTTGGAGCACAAACTGTCACATACCATTCGGAGTTCACCGTTCTTTCATTTTCTAGCACAACAGTAGCAATATGACCCGTTTTGCAGAAAAACGAGGCGACCATTTGTTTCTGTGTGCTTCGTGCACGGCGACATTTCGTTGGAGTTGGCTCGTCTTCAAAGCACCATACAGTCGACTGTCGCTTTGATTCGGGATCATAGTTATATAGTCATGTTTCGTCACCAGTCAGTATATCATATACGTTTTTTTTCTCGCCTCCGTTGAATTTATCTATCATGAATAGGCACCAATCCACCCTACGGTCTTTCTGCTCATCGGTAAGTTTGTGCGGCACCCATCTCGAACAACGTTAACGGAGGGAAAGGTGGTCGTGAATTATGATTTGCATTGCTGCTGATCCAATTCCTAGTTCTCGCTCTAGCTCTACATATGTAATTCGTCGGTTTTTTACTGCACGAACGTTTTCTTGCGTGACCGCGGTTGGCGGCCGTCCTGTCTTCGCTTCATCTTCGAGACATCCCCGTCCTCTTTTAAATTCAGCAAACCAATTGAATACTGTTGCTCGGGAACAAGCAGACTCACCAAAAGCCAAAAGTTCAAAACATTCTTGAGGCTTTAAACCTTTTTTAAAGTCATAATAAATCATAGCGCGAAAATCACGTCGACAAAGCTCCATTGTTGGAAGTGAATGCCCGCCAGATTCTCGGAAAAATGATGCTCATTCAAATATAAAATAAATAAAAGAAGTGTGTTTTATATTCAAATATGTCAATAAAAAACCAGCCTATAAGATGGTGTATAACATGCCAGTATGGTGTATTAAATGAGAAAAGAGTATCTAACTTCTTTTGGCATGCCCCTCGTATGTTTATAACTTTTATTTTTTTAACTATTTTTAAACTCATTTTCCCATAGATGGATATACTATGCTATACTTACGCATAAATTAATATTCTGTTTAAGCCTCAGAATGCATAGTTTGTAAATAATAGCACTTATCTCAATTTTAATTTAGTACGACGTGATAGCTCAATGGGAAGAACACCGGTTAACGTGCAAGCGACTAGTGTTTAAATCCCGGGTCAAGCCTACACCAATTTGTCTTTTCTAAAGACATATGTGTTCTTAATTTATCATGGTTGTTAACGGTGAGGGAAATCATCGTGAGGAAACCCACATGGCTGAGTCGTACTTAATCGTGTGACATTGTATTCATACAAAACGGCGATAGGCCTGCCCCTATCACGTGAGTACACTGTCCATGCAAAACGTGGGTACTCTGAACACCAGGTGACAAAGTCACTTGATGTTCAGAATTATTAGTACCTCTGCCAACCCCTTCGGGGATATTCGGCGTGAACGTTAATGTTATGTTATGTTAATTTAGTACCGCCATCTATGACCGATTGGCTGCAATCTCTCACACATCACCAACGATCAGTGTAGGGGGCAGCACCGGGCCGACACCGCTGCGCCAAACTAGTATCCATACTTACTTAAGATATTCTCATTTTTGAACATAGAAACTTGGTACAAAATGGTTTGTTTCATGATTATTTTGAACAAATAAAAATATTTTTTGTAACTCAGCCCCTAAGGTATTGAATATAATATAGTATACAGATTTTTGACATTTCTATATATAGAAATTTGAAACTTGATGCGATTGACTGATATAACCACTACAAAAAGGAATATATAAAATTCATCTATCAATCATTCATGAGTATATATTAACGGCTATAAATCCCAAAAAAGGGTAGCCACAGCTTCAGAGATAGTAATTCTTTATCAACTTTTGGAAGTTGAATGGGGAAAAGGTAGTCAAATGGGTCTCCAACTGCATCGCCCAATAATCACTTAAAAAGCCTCATTGTTCTTTATATCTAATACAACGCCCGCGGGAATATAAATATAAAGAAACAGAAGTTAAGTCGCGGGCAAAAAGCTAGCTAGCTAGCTACCAATATAATCTTTATTTACAATCTTCTCCCCACCCATGTTCCAAAAGTGGCTGAGGAATTTCGTATTTAGAAGCTCTGGCTACCCCTTCTGGGGATATTTAGCCGTAAGTATGTGTATGTATGTCACCGACAACTTATACCGGTGGTTTTATAGTGAGTGCCTTGTTTCTCCGTATATCGTTTGTTAGGTATAACGTCTTGCTGCGAAAACAGAATCAAAACATATTATGTTATGATAGATCTGCACTGCTGTCCAAAGACCTCTCCCAAAAAATCTTCACAACGACCGGTCCTATCCTGTGCAACCCTGATGCACCGCCGGGCGTACTGTAAATTTCGCCATGTTTTTCATGTGGAAGACCTTGCCTACCCTCGCTGCGTCGACCGGTACTTAGACACCACCAAGAACGTAGTACCTACCTACCTACCAAATACTTGTGGAAACAGCAAAGATATACTGGCCAGTACACCCTGCTGTGTACCAACTTATAATTTGTATCTATGCTTAACTCGAAAAACATTTACACTCCGCGATGTAGGAATATGAGTGAGACGCTGCTATGTTTTTTATCATCTCCCAAGAAAATCATAACCCGAGGAAAAAACGCGCAAAATGAAGGTAGTCGTGGATTTAGTGCGAATGCGTGTAACGGCCAAAAACCGTCACAGCAGCAGACGCGAGAGCGGACAGTGGCGCCACCTCGTGATAACACACAGAACCAATGTAAGATGGCAGTGCCTTTGTTTACAAACGGCGGCGGTGAGTGCAAACAAAGCGATACGGAATGGAAAACTGTGACGTACAAAAAGAACAAACGACCCAGTCGTTTTACGGGTAAAATGGGTAGCGGTAATGTCAGCGAAAGTGATAATTTTAAAGCGGCAGAAAAAAGTGTTCCGGTGTTTATCACGAATATACATATGGACACAAAAGCGGAGGATATTGTTAATTATGTGCGCAAGAAACTAGACGAGGAGATAGTTTTAGAACAAATTTCTATCAAGAGGCAATGTGAACATAGTGCGTACAAATTTTTTGTGCCGGAGCATAAAATTGAAAGATTTCTTGATAGTGCGTTATGGCCTCAAGGGGTTATTTTCCGTCGGTTTGTGAATTATAGACCGAGAACGTCGACGGCTAGATTGTCAAACGAACCCAAGAAGGGTGACGGCCCTAAATCCAAACAATTTAATGGCTAACACAGTTAGAATGGTATCTTTTAATTGTAAGAATATTAAACGGTCAGTTGAAAATGTACGTCATCTATGCGATTCTGCAGATTTAATTGCTTTACAAGAAACTTGGCTGTTGCCTGATGACCTACCGTT
Organism: Bedellia somnulentella; assembly: GCA_963576735.1. Lineage (NCBI taxonomy): Eukaryota > Metazoa > Arthropoda > Insecta > Lepidoptera > Bedelliidae > Bedellia > Bedellia somnulentella. The sequence goes on from OY755171.1 coordinate 19,161,985, forward strand.
TCTGAATACAATTAGTACTGAATATAGTGCGACTGGAGTGTCGGCGGTTGATTTATCGTCGGGAATGCTGCGCGGGCGCCCCTATGGGGGAGTGGCGCTGTTATGGAGGAATAGTTTATTTAGTAGTGTATCTATTGTTCAGTGCGTGAATCCCCGGCTTTGTGCAATAGAAATATTGTTAAAGAGAAAATCGGTGTTAGTGGTAAGTGTGTACATGCCTACAGATGAACGACAGAACCTGGAGGAATTCACAGACATATGCAGTGGGGTGAGTGCTATTATTAACTCCTGTAGTAGTGAGTGTGTGTACATACTAGGTGACTTTAACGCGAGCCCGACGGCGGGTTTGTTTTATAAAGAACTGATGCAAATTTGCGATAGTCAGCAATGGACTTGTATGGACACTAAGTGGTTAGGAATAAATTCTAAAACATATACGTTTGTAAGTGAGGCCCACGGGACAGGTCATTGGTTAGACCATTGTGTTGTTTCCCAAGCGGCGGTACCTACTCGTACAATAACATCAGTCTATGTAAAATATGACGCCGTCTGGTCTGATCACTTCCCACTGGTAATAGAGTGTACTTTAGAATGTATTCAGTGTAAAATTGTTGATAACGTGACGCTTGTAAACAAAGTGACATGGGGAGACAGAAAACCTGACGAAATCGATCTTTACACTAAGGAATGCCACCAGCGGTTGAGACTTATTGATTTTCCGGCAGAATGTTGTAAATGTGCCGACGAAATGTGTACAATTAGTAGCCATAAGAAGGTTATTGACTTTTTATATAGTGAGATTGTGTTAGCACTTAGCGCGGCGGCGAGGGTAGGACGGGCAGATAGTCGACCACGTCGTAATAAGCGAAAAGTGATCGGTTGGAATATGCACGTGAGCGAGGCTCATGGAAAGGCTAAGCAAAAAATGTTGGAGTGGGTTTGGTACGGAAAACCTCAACATGGTAACATCTATGATGAAATGATATTATCAAGGAAAATTTTTAAATCACGTTTAAAATGGTGTCAGGACCATGCGCATCAAATTAGAATGGATATGATTGCCGCTCACCATTCGAATAAAGACTTTCGCGGATTTTGGAAAAGTACTAATAGTTTGAATAGCAAGCCTGGCCTTTCCGTGAGTGTCGATGGTATCAGTGGAGCGGAGAACATAGCAAATCTCTTCAAAGAACATTTTAAAGTAAGTTCTCCGCTGCGGTTATCAGAGTCAACAGATAGCATTGATAGACCGAAAAAGATAGATATCCGTTTCTCAGTTAAAGATATTGAGCAAAATATAAAGGTAATGTCTAGAGGTAAATCCCCTGGGCATGATGGGCTAAGCATAGAACATCTAAAATATGCTGGCCCCCACCTGCCCAGAGTATTGTCACTGTTATATAATTTATGTGTTAGTCATTCTTATGTACCGGAAGAGATGATTAAAACTGTAGTAGTTCCCATCGTTAAAAATAAAACCGGAAATTTAGCAGATAAGACAAATTATAGGCCAATTTCATTAGCGACGGTGATTGCGAAGGTATTTGACAGTTTGCTTAATGCACAGCTTAATAGGTATGTACATCCTCACCATAACCAGTTTGGCTTCCAACCCCATTTATCGACTGAGAGTGCAGTGTTGTGCCTTAAGCATACTGTCAACTACTACACGAAGAGGGGGACAGACACGTATGCCTGCTTCCTGGACCTCTCAAAGGCGTTCGATTTGGTTTCCTACGACCTACTCTGGAAAAAGCTAGAGGGGGTTCATTTTCCCTCGGAATTAACCAGCATATTTAAATATTGGTATGGAAATCAGGTCAACGCTGTGAGATGGGCAGGTTCAGTTCGGAGCCGTACAGGTTGGAGTGTGGTGTACGGCAGGGGGGTTTGAGTTCGCCAACCCTCTTCAACCTTTACGTTAACGAGCTCATCGTCGCGCTTAGCAGCACCAAAATTGGATGTCACATAGACCGTGTGTGTGTAAACAATATAAGCTATGCTGACGACATGGTGCTGCTGAGCGCTTCGGTGTGCGGGCTGCGAAAGCTGTTGTCGATATGTGAAGACTATGCAAGGACGCACGGTCTTCTGTATAATGTGAAAAAGACCGAAGTCATGGTCTTTGGGGCCGGGGGAAAACAGGTGTCCAGTAGTATCTCACAGGTGTATCTGGGGGGTGTCCCACTCAAAAGAGTGTTTCAATTTAAATACCTTGGACATATGTTGACTCCCGGTCTCAAAGACGATGACGATATAGATAGGGAACGGAGGGCGTTGTCGGTGAGGGCGAACATGGTGGCCCGCAGGTTTGCCAGGTGCTCTAAGGAAGTTAAAATATCTTTATTCCGAGCCTACTGCACATCTTTCTATACCTGCAGCCTGTGGGCTAACTATACGCAAAAAGCCTACAACGCTCTCCGTGTCCAATACAACAATGCGTTCCGGATGCTGTTGGGTCTGTCCCGGTACTGTAGTGCATCAGGTATGTTTGCTGAAGCCCGGGTCGACTGCTTTTTTGCCACGATGCGTAAGAGATGTGCATCCCTGGTGTGCAGGGTGAGGGCCAGCACCAACAGTATCCTGAACATGATCGCAGGCAGACTGGACTGTCCATATGTGGGTCGCTGCTGTCTTCTGTCCCATAGCATTTGACGGTGGTGACTCACTGACAGTATTTTGTAATATTTTTTGTAAATAGTTTGTAAATATACCTAGACATAAGTTACTAATATAGTTTTTCATAAGTGTTTTAACTAACCAATGGGTCCCTGTAACCTGAATAAATAAATAAATGAATATGTGCGAGTAAGTCCGCAGTAGTGTGCGCTCTAACATGACTCCCACATACCCATTGCCGCTTTAGTTTTTAGTGTAGTGTTGCAACAATTTGGAATTAATAATATCATATTTATTTGTAAAAGGAATGAGAGTGAATGTGGGAAAACCAAAACCATGGTTTTCGAGAGAGAGGAGAATATGAATGAATGCGTGATTGAGATAAATGGTAAGAAAGTGGAACAAGTGAAAGAGTTCGTATATCTGGGAAGTTTGTTTACTAGGGATGGAAAGTGTGATGAAGACATTGAAAGAAGAGTAAAAAAGGGTGATGCGGTAAATGGAGCACTGTATAGTCTCATGTCTAGTCAATCGGTGTCCGAAAAGGCCCGAATGGATGTGTATGATGCTGTCCTCGTTCCTACGCTTATGTATGGCAGTGAATGTTGGGTGTGACAGAAGAAGCATGAAAGCAGAGTGAATGCAGTAGAAATGAGATCCCTCAGAAAAGTTTGTAATGTAAGGTTATGTGATCGTGTGAGGAATGATGTGCTTCGTGAAAGGTGTGGTGTAAAAGATGATATTGTAAGAAAGATAGAAAAAGGAATGTTGAGATGATTTGGGCACATAGAGAGGATGGATGACAGTAAAGTGGTGAAAGAGATCTATAGAGCCAATGTGGAAGGTAATGTTAGTAGAGGACGACCTCGGAGGACACATTTAGATAAAATAGAAAATGTGCTCAAAAAGGCAGGTGTCCGAAGTACGAAGAATAAAAGAGCATGTATGAATAGATTGATGGATGTGAATGAAGCTAGAGAGGTTTGCCAGGATCGTACAAAGTGGCGATCGATAGTCTCTGCCTACCACAATGGGAACTAACGGCGTGACAATATGTATGTATGTATGTATGTTGTGAAAGGCCTATTGTAAAAGAGGTCACGAATCTGTGCGTTAAGTTTTTGTTTTATAGACAGAGACTTTTATTAGATTTTTGAATAAGATAATAATATTGTGTGATTAATGAAATGATCTCGTAAAATTACAGGACTGCGCGAATGAGTCCTCCAATCAAATGCTACAGAAACAAAATTAATGAAACATGTAGGAAAGTATTGAAAACCCTGGATACCGATCCAAAGCAGGTATGAATGTCTATAAAAATTGAGATATAACTTTGTGTAAGCTTTTGCTGAAAATAATAACTTAATTATATTAGCGACATGATAGTCCAGTGGGTAGAACACCCGCCCGAAAAACAGAAGGGCGTGAGTTCCAATCCTGGGACGGGCCTACACAAATTTGTCTTTTCTAAAGTCATATGTGTGGTTAATTTATCATGGTTGCTAACGGTGAGGGAAAACATCGTGAGGAAACCCACATGGCTGAGTTGTACTTAGTCATGTGACAGTGTATTCGTACAAAACGGCGATAGGCCTGCCCCCTATCACGTGAGTACACTGTCTAAGCAAAACGTGGGTACCTTCTCTGGAAACTAGATGGCGCTTGCCATGTGAGTTCAGGAGTATTGGTACCTCTGCCAACCCCTTCGGGGATAAACGGCGTGAACGTTTATGTCATGTTATGTTATGTTATATATTATGTAATATTTTTGCAAACAAAAAAGGTCAGCTATTTGGGACGATGCCCGCAATACAGGTCTTTCCTAGTCCGGGATCGCAAGTATTATGTATTAATAAAAAATATATTCGCCAATTAATGAAACAAAAAGATAAAACGATTAATAAGCTCCAGCTTAAACTGAAAATAAACATGCTTTTTAAGTTTTACTTTAAGTAGGAAGAAAAGATTATACAAATCGGCTATTTGTTTTCACAAAACAACTTTTCGGTTGCTTGTCCTTTCGAATTACTAGTCAATAAATTCCTCTTATAAATATAATATTGTTATGCAGAAAAGACGGCGTTCCCGAAAAAGAACCCCTATAAAAAAATCTGACTTGGAAGATATATTGGACCTAGAAAATGAGACACCGTCTCACTCACAAAAGTCAACCCAGGAGAAGCCTCCTGATCCTGAAACTGGTGCCACAGGGTTTAGAGCTATTCTCACCACTATAAGAAAACAGCAAGAAACGGTAAAAACGTAACACTTTATTTGGTAGATGGTTTTTGGTAGACAGCGATCACAAAAAAAAAAGACGACGCCATATATTGACTTAGAGAATATAGATTTTGGGTCTTTTTTTAACTGCAGAAATAGAGACCTAATTTGTTGTAATTGGAAAGTTAGTGTTTCAGCTATGCTAATTTGATCTCTATGATTTATTTTTTTAATATTGATTTTTTGTCTGTTGAAACAAGTAAACGATTCTGTTTTTTTTAATTGGCAAACATATTTCAATAAGTCTAGACCAACGAGAAAGCTAACATATTAATAAAAAACATGTAGATTATTTATCGAAATACCCTTTCTTGATACTGTTTAAAAAAAAAAAACTTATTGTTCGTGTATAACGCTCCGCTACCATTTAATAAACACTTACTTGAGTTCCTTGGGTCTTGCTCTTCGATCTCCCAGAATTGCTGAAGAGGTTTCACTTCTCACTATTTTGTTCAGATCTGAATGCATCCAGTCTTTGTTGAAAATACGATTCCCTGGCCAAAGGATATCGTATCTAGTGAATATTTCCTTGCTTTCTTTTGTATTCCACGAATATCTTCATCAGATGATTTCTGATTCAACGTGTGCACCGCACCCAATGCACATCAAAGTTTGTTACAACCGAGATCACTTTTATATTGTCCACAATTCCACCGATTCACAACATAAACAATCAAATATATTCACTGCCCCTTTCTATTATTATCACAGTACTCAAACTTTATACAAAATTAATTACAATGCAAAATTATTCAATTACAGAATGATTTTTGGAAAGATTACGCAACCAAAATGAGTTCCAAGGGGCGTAAGAAGAAACGCAATAGCGAAGATCGTCCCGAGGACCTCCGTGCCGAGAAATTCCGTTCAGTCATTTTACAAGCTCGTCGAATTATACCAAACATAAGTCATGAAGAAATTGAGCGTCCGCCATTATTTGATGATAATGAAAGAGTGAGTTATATATTGCAATGTGGATCAAGAAGGAAGCATTTAACTTACTTTCTCCTAAGCATCACGATAGGTTAGGACTAACAGTACACCAGCGACTTATTTAAGTTTACAAAAAAAAACTGCGACTATTCGAGATCATGGTCACCCTACTATTTCCCAAGAATTTTTTTGTCAAGTGCATGGACTTAACAATCGTTGCAGTAGTTGCAATTGATATGACGATATTGCTGATGAAACATCTCACTTGCTCTGGTAGTGTTGAGTGTTTGATAGTAAAACATAACCATATCTGATCGCTCGATATTAGAAAATGGGTACGGCGGAGGCATAATTAATTTATTTTATTTTAAATCTTTGTTTCGTTATTATTTATTGTTATCGTTTATTGACTTTGACGTGTTGTCACATTATTACTCATAAATTATTAAGTATTCTAACAAAGAGTTTGTTTTCTAAAAAGGTGTAATATAAAAAGTAGGGTGACCACGCATTTAGAGTCAGTAAATAAAAATAAGTAAATAACGAATCATCTTTGTTCCAATTAAAATAAATACAGCATCGCAATCATTTACTGAGTCAGAAAAAAATGGTTGGGATCACGACCCCGAAATCACCCTGTATATAGTTACGATGTATCCTTTAGGGGCCACATAGTAGGGTACTTTTGCCGAAAAAAAAACTTTAACGAAAGGTAACTAACTCTAAAGATTACTCTTTGACACCTCACTTCGGCCTAAGGTTCAAGAACAAAAAAGGTTTATTCGTTCACAGATTGACCCCAACAGATTTTGGCTTGATCGTTTACGTGAATTGGCTTTGCAAGATATTTTTAATATGGCATATTCAACCCAAACTCAAAACTCAAACGTTAACTCTGTATATCCCCGAAGGGGTTGGCAGAGGTACTAATCTTCAAAGTAGCCACGTTTTGCTTGGATTATGTCCTCACGTGATAGGGGGCATGTGGTTTCCTCACAATGTTTTCTCTCACCGTTTCTCTGTACTGTAACTCTGTATCCACTCTAGCGTATAAGTATACATATGACAAATATCGCTGTGTAGTGTTGGCTTAGAATAACACTACCCCATTTCTGCCGGTGGGTGTACGTAAGAGGCGAGTAACGGTATTGGGGCTTTTAAGGGATTTTTGGGCGATGCGGTTGGAGACCCATCACCAACAACCTTTATTTTGCCATGTTTTCCCCACTCAACTTTCCAAAAGTGGCTGAGGAATTTCTAGTTCCTTAGCTCTGGCTACCCCTTCTAGGGATTTATAGCCGTGAGTATATGTATGTATGTATGACAAATATTTTAGCATCATGTAGTTTTATGAGTCCACTATAATCAATATTTTAAAATGCATTATTTTTACTTATTTTAGGGTTCTCGAAGAAAAAGAAAACGAAGTCGTCGTCGCAATAAAAGAAAACGGTCGAAGAAAACCCCTATTGAATCTGATTCATCTCAACGCAATGTAGTTTTTATTGTCTAAGATTAAAAATGTATCAATACTGTATTAAATAAATAACAAGGCATTATTCACATACTGCAAAACCTACCATATATTTGTTTTTATTGCAGCATTTATTTGCATTTTTCCTTAATTGTATGTAAAGTAATTAATTCCAAGAGTATTACTCGAATCATGAAATAAAATTGGGCTGGTGCAAACAGGATACGGTGTATAAAATCAACAATATTTTTTCTTTACGTTAATATATCTGCAGAGCTGTAAATTCATCTCAAAAAGCGTGGGTGTTACACTCGGTGAACAGCGCGGTGCAAAAACGAGGCGTATCTGATATTATTACATACATACATGCCGTAGCCAGAGCTTCAAAATTATAAATTTCTCAGCCACTTTTGGTAGTTGACTGGGGAAAAGATTGCAAAATAAAGGTTGTTGGTAATGGGTCTCCAACCATTAAGCCCAAATTGAAAAATTATTGTCGATTTTATATCGGCTATTCCTAGTAGTCTTACTCGATAGTCTTACCAGTAGAACTATTGGGATTTTTTGTCCTAATCTAGACTTAGGGCCAGTTTTTTGATCCGTGGTTAACTCAACAATTTGTTAAATATCGTAACTATTAGTTAGATATCAGCAAAATGCATTTTTTGATCCGTGGTTAGAGTAACTAATGTCAAATATCGAACCAAAATGGATTTACGATTTAACTACTGGTTAGTCATTTAACTAAAGTCAATGTCACGTCAATGTAACAAATGGTTATATTTTTAACTCCGGATCAAAAAACTGGCCCTTACTAGTAAGACTATTGGGAAAATAATTGAGAGAATAGTGGCTTATTACCAAAAATGTCTCGTCGTCCTCCGGACATAGAGACAGCCAGACACAAAAAATAGGTACGTTACGTACGTTCATTAAGCAGTAGATGTACGGATTTTCACATTAAAGGGCGTAAGTCACTAGCTGACCCGACTGACTTCGTACTGTCAATAGTGTAGACTTTCACGTCGTTAAACAGAAATATTTAACTGACCCGTTGAGGGTCTCTGTCATGCGATGAGAAAAAAGGTGTTTTACATAGTGTCCTCACAATTTTTTCATTTATAAATTTAAAGTTTATAAGTATAGTAGTTTCGGCTGAGCATTGATTCTGAGTCAGTTAGGCAGTCTTGCCTTTTTTTAAGAAAATGGATTTAACTCTAAATTTTTCCGGGATAAAAAGTATCCTATGTGTTAAGTGGTATCATTACCTAGCTTCCTGTAAAATTATATTTAAAATTTAAACATACATAGGTAAATCCAAAAATATAATAATAGGATAAGGCTTAAACATAAGCTTCTCGCGCATTGGCAGCAGCAGTATCTGCCCGCGCCGCCGACCCGGATACATGGCAAAGCGCAAGAGTGTCCACGCAGGTTGCATCCCTTATCAGCGCCCTGCCATTCCTCCAAGGCAACAAAGTCATACCATCAGGTCTCTTGCCATCGTCCCGCATTAATCCAGGAGGTTTCAAGGTTGCTGGCACGTGGGCGCTGACAAGAGCCCGACGGATGATATCGTTTATGGCAGCACGTCGTGATAGGCAACCTGCACTGTGGGGTCATGAAAGTCCGCAAAGCCGTCTTTAACTTATCGGAGGCCCTGGGCATATGAGGATAATGCCCCCCCCCCCCTATGACTTTGACAGAACCACAGATCTGTATTTGAATAGATAACGCAAGTGTCATTTCTTGTATAGAAACCAAGCGTGCCATTATTTTTCCACCTACTGTGACGTCACATGAGCAATTTAGTGATGGGACTCCCCGTCAGCGCGTAAACGATTCAATCGATTATATTCGAGTGCATCGACAGACGAATGATAAATTGACAGAAGAATGATAAATCTAGTATTATACCTGTTTTGTAATAACGCTATTTTCTCATGGTCTCATTTTTATTCTGAGCAACTCTTCTTACATTATTTTCCTCCACCACTACATCTTCTCGGAGAACAACGATCTAAATCAGTGAGTTAATGAGTCAGTTAGTCAGTGAGTAGTTCAGTAGCCTTTATTATTATAATAACTTGTCTGTGGGAGTCATGTTAGAGCGCACACTACTGCGGACTCAAACGCACATAGCAGCGTCTCACTCATATTTCCTACATCGCGGAGTGTAAATGTTTTTCGAGTTAAGCATAGATACAAATTATAAGTTGGTACACAGCAGGGTGTACTGGCCAGTATATCTTTGCTGTTTCCACAGTGGTGACCCCTCGATAAGAACACACGCTTCTTTCTACTACATTTCTCGATCTACCCGCAACTTCTATTCTTCGCTTACCTCACCACACCACTCATTCAGCAGAGCATCTACAGGCATGCAATCACCGGCCTCATTGCTCACACTGAATTTGGTAATTGGTTATAGGTACCTCCTAGCTTTGATATCGTCGTATCGACTAGGAGGGGAGTACTGTGGGAGTCATGTTAGAGCGCACACTACTGCGGACTCAAACGCACATAGCAGCGTCTCACTCATATTTCCTACATCGCGGAGTGTAAATGTTTTTCGAGTTAAGCATAGATACAAATTATAAGTTGGTACACAGCAGGGTGTACTGGCCAGTATATCTTTGCTGTTTCCACATGTCCTTATTGATAACCTACCTAATTAACTAGTTTTAATAATTTGTTCTCGGAAAGTTACAAAATGATTTAAGAAAACCCCGAGAAGAAATTTTATCTACAAAAAGGAAAGCCAGTAGAAGGCGCTATGACAAAATATAATTCAACCCAGAACTAATTCAGATTTGAAAAAAATAAAATAAAATAACTTGTAGAGAAGGAAAAATAATCAAGTATTTTTTTTTCGTTGTCTGTTTTTCTCCAGGCTGTATCTCATAAACAGTGATAACTAGAAAGCTCAAGTTTTCACGAATGACGTATTTCTGTTGCCGCTATAACAACAAATACAAGTAAAAAAAGGATTTTAAGGGGGGCCCCTTACAATAAACGTGTTTTTTTCCGTATTTGTTTGCTCAATATTAAAACGTTAATAAGTAGATACTTAAAATTTTCACAGTATATTTACTTGTATATCACCTTTCAAAATAAATAATTAAATAACAGTAAAGTAAATATCAAAGGGGCTCCCATACAAAAACGTTATTTTCTATTATAGATGATAGTACGGAACTCTTCGTTTGTTCAATATTGGAAATAAAAAAAAACAAAGTAGTGTAACAAACTCTTCAACATTTGCTGAATATGTAGAATTATCAGAAGCAGTAACAGAATTAAATTTTCTCATTTGTGTAATGAATGATGTCTTTACTAAGGTTTGTAAACCATTTAAAATCTATGAAGATAATTCAGCAGCTGTAGCTATTTCTAAGTATGGAAACTTTGCAAAGAATTCTAAGCACATTGAAGTTCACTATCATTTTGTAAATTAAAATGTTTAGCAGGGAAGTATACAAAATAGAGTCAGAAAATAAAATTGCAGATACATTTACAAAACCTGTAGGAAATGTTAAATTCACTAACTTAAAAATGCTAAATTTAGTAATATATAAAATGCTAAAGTATAGTTCCCTAATTGATTAGAATTACTGTAGTACTTAAGAAGCTTTGAACTTATGTAAGGAGGCGTGTTCGTGTATATATGTACATTTATATTGGCAACACTGAGTGAAGGAAGGAAGTAAATAAAGACTGACACATACCACACGTTAAGAAATGTAGCTAAGAGAAAAACTTGTAACTAAAATCAAACTGTTCTTTTATTAAATAAAAACAAAGTAAAAACAAGAGTATTCCAATTAATTATTTAACAGGAACATTGTAGTAATAAAAATATTTTAGATACATGGAACATCCATCGCGAATATTATCATTTCTCTGTTCCCAAAATCGATTAAAATTAGAATCGAATACAACTATCTGTGTAGGTACAACACATTATGCTTAAAATGACAGAAATATGACAATAGCTACCGTACCGTGTAGCTGATTGACGGGTGAAAATATCGTTCATTTTGATGTTCATTGCGTGTTTAATAATAATAATAATAATAATAATAATAATCTTTATTATCAGAACATGGTTCCATTTCTTGTTAGTAATACAACTTAATCAATATGTTAGTATGCACACCACTTATATCTAATATCTATATACAATTAAAATATTTGTTACAATTAATTAAAACTGGACGCCTTTACCCAATGTTTTAAAACTGGGTCATCGAGTCTATTTGCTAATGCGTTTATGATGCTGTTGGGACTTTCCCGCGTTCGGAACATCAGAGAGGCAATGCGTTTTCGCACTATTGCATGAAACCCATCTACTCTCGCCTCCGCAAACATTCCTGATGCGCTGCAAAAACGGCTCAGCCCCAACATCACCCTAAACGCATTGTTATACTGGACACGAAGGGCGTTGAAAGCACGCTGCGTGTAGTTAACCCAAAGAGCACAAGTATACAGCGTTTGGCAAAACGCTTTGAACAGCGCTATCTTTACCGCCACCGAACTACGAGAAAACCTTCGGGCCAACATATTGCATCGCGCTGCCAACGCCCTCCGCTCCCGGCTAATATCCAAATCGTCACGCAACCTATCATTAATACAGTGGCCCAAATATTTAAATTCATACACTCTTTTAAGTGACTCTCCGTACAATCTGATTGGTGGAAACTCACTCGACTGATTCGAATCTGCCAGAAATACCATGACTTCGCTTTTCTTAATGTTATATTTAAGACCATGACTATTAGCATACGATTCACAAATACTAATGAGCCTACGCAACGCTCCCACCGAAGGACTGAGCAAAACCATATCATCTGCATAATTAATATTATTAATTACACATCCATCTACTGAACAACCCAGACCCGATTGGCTCAGCTCCTCTAACAATTTATTGACATATAAATTAAACAAGGTCGGTGAAGTCAACCCCCCCTGTCTCAATCCACAAGAAAGAATATAGGACTCTGATAATGTGTCACCCCATCTCACAAAGTTCTCTTGATGAGAGTACCAATATTTAAACATTTGTATCAACTGTCCAGGAAAAGTTGAATCGTTTGCTAATTTCTCCCACATTAAGTCGTACAGAACCCTATCAAAGGCTTTGGAGAGGTCCAGAAAGCATGCATACACATTGGTTCTCCTTTTTGTGTAGTATTTGACAGTCTGCTTAAGGCAAAGAACAGCACTCTCGGTGGACAGACCTGGTTTAAAACCAAATTGAGAATCACAAGTTTTCACGTGTTGGGTTAAAAATTTATTAAGCAGACTGTCAATAACCTTCGCTATAACAGTGGCCAGTGAAATGGGTCTATAATTATTTGAGTCACATATGTTACCAGTTTTACTTTTTAATATTGGAACAACAACAGTTTTCGTCATATTATGAGGCACAAAAGAATGAACAATACAAAGATTAAAAAACATAGAAAGCACGCGAGGTAAATGAACCCCCGCATACTTTAGATGTTCAATACTAAGAGCATCATGACCAGGAGACTTTCCAGCCGTCATCTTCTGGATAACCGAACGAATGTCGGCCGCAGAGAAACGAATCACCTGGTCTGCCTCCCCGCCATGACACTCCGAGCGTGACTGCTTGGTGACATTATAATTGCTAATACAATTTTCTGGTGTTACTATAAACTGACTTTTAAATAATTCCGCTATATTTTTATTATTACTTTCCGTATTTATATTTGATGGATAACAGGGTTTATTGTTTGTATTCTTTACACTTTTCCAAAATTTACCAAAATTTTTCGTATTGTGTGCGTTCGCTATTATATTCATACTTATTTGTTCTGCATTTCTCTGACACCATTTTAATTTGGCTTTGAACAGTTTCCTAGACTCATTCATATTCTGATATAAAATTCCATCATTAGGTCTACCGTACAAAACCCACAGTTCATAACACTGACGAGCATTCATATGATATTCCTTTACATATTTATTCCAGCCTTTTATAGATTTATTAAAATCTGACTTAGACTTTATCGGCTTCGAGGTTGCCCTAGATGCCTCACACAATATGTTGACAATTCTTTCATACATACACTCCAGTTCCAACTTATGTTCTACACTGTCACAAAATTTAGAATCGCAACAATTATTAAACAATTGTAAGTAATCTATTTTTTTTAGTTTGTTATTACACAGACGAGCATATTCTGATATTTGTTCCTCACATCTAGTTCTCCACATAACATGATTTATAGAAAACTCTACTATATTTTTCTTCTGAGGGATTGTCTCAATGTTACACACAACTTCTAAGGGAAAGTGGTCCGACCAAAATACGTCACACAATATATTTACACTCAAAACTGTACTGAACGCCGCTTCCGTCCCCACGCAGTGATCCAACCACCTCCTACTACCATTTGATTCACTCACAAAAGTGTAGGAGTTCGAGTCCAGTCCTAATTTAATAATGTCAACACATTTATACTGAAAATCTTCACAAAAGTTTGAAAGTTCATTGTAAAAAAGCTCACCTGGGTGCGCGTTGAAGTCCCCAAGAATATAAACTGTTTCAATGTTATGACTCTCTACCACCGCGTTAATCTCACTCAAACACTGCGTAAATTCAACTAAATTAACCGCTGAGTCCGTTGGCATATACACTGAAAACACGATGAATGGCTTACACTCCGTTTCTACCACGATTGCGGACAAACGTAAACTAGAGCACGAGATAACCTTAACTGTTGGTAAGCAGGATCTCCGCCACAGTATGCCAACCCCGCCGTATGGTCTTCCTCTCAGTATCTCAGTATCGTTTACCGCAGACACACCAGTGTAGTCGAAATCCGGGTGAATCATACCAAGTAGTGGTACATCAACAGGCAGGAGCCAGGTTTCCTGCAGTGCTATTATGTCCGCACGATCACATAACTGCTTGATACACTCAGTCGATCGTTTTAGCGACTTACAATTAAAACTAATAAGTTTAAGATTTGAATTATTTTCTGTACTATCCATTATTTAATTGATTATATGGAAAGTCACGATTTGCGGCAGCAAACGTTTTACCGCGATCATTTCTATGTTTCACAAAAAACCTTCTAAAATAGATACCTTCGGGCCATAAACTCTCATCAAAGAATAACGATAACTTATCCTTTGGTATAAATATCTTATAAGAATCATAATTTTTATCATTATACATTGTCATTTTTTCAGGAGCAATGGTCAATTTTATTTTATCGTATATATAATCGGCTATATCCTGAGCCACGGTCTCTTTATTTACATTATAAATGTAAATGGGAATCGTTGTTACGGCGGCCTTAAATTTAAACTTAGACTCCACCTGTGCTTTTCCAATTTCACCTATAAAGCGTGAATTGTTTCTATGCTTCCGCCGTTTTACTTGTATCCATTCACTACCACTGCCAGAGCCTTCCGGCTTCCTATTCGTCGTGACATTATGCACCTCCGCTGCTGTGGAGGCGCACCGAGGTTCCGCCACCTTATTCGGCCGGTGGGCCTCATTGATAGCGCTATCTGATTCGCGCGCCATAGTACTAGTGCGAATAGGTGAGACAGTATGGCTTACATTCGCGGTAACTTGTGCGTACGAGCAGGACGCATCTATAGATGTGATTTGCTCATTCGGTACTATCTCAGAGTTGCTGTTAGCGGGTAGATTCACATTTTGCAAAAATCCAATCGGTCCGCTATTGCAATAGTATTTATCCTCAATACAACAAGCACCTTTACTACTGTCATTATTAGGTTCAGAATTGCCCGAACAAACCATAATTTTTAAATTTGCGATCTCATTTTTTAACTCTTCAATTTCCTTAACGGTCGCATAACGACTTTCACACATATTTTGTTCCTGGATAACTCGCAAATCTTTCTGTATTACTATAATATCCTTCAACAGTCGTGTAACGTCCACGTGATCAAAAGTAACCGGGGGTAATTTCTGAAGTTCCCGGGCCACAAATATTGGTAGATCATCCGGATCTGTTTTCTTAATAAGGCCTATAATATCCTCCAGATCCCGGCGGTTCTTCCCTTCTTTTCTTCGCACAATCTTTTTTAAAGACACAGAACTAAACAGTAGGTCTTTTGCACCACTTATATCCTCTTTTGTAAAACTCGAGGAGCACACCTGGATCAAGCTTACTTCATCCATTACATCCACCTTATTTTGTACAAAGGCTAACACTTCACTTATCACAATATTGCAATTGGAACATTTTACTATCTCCGAAGTCATTGTGAACTCAGATCAATGACCTTGCGCAACAGCTGTGCGCGCGCGACTGTTTAAATAGACAAGCCATACTAGATAGCTTTGTAACTAAAAGCGGCAATGTATTATAAATTAAGCGATACACACTCGTTTAAAAGTTTTTAGTGTAAAACCACAACGAACACGAAATAATTTATTTTGCAATAAAAACCACATAATCTAATAATAAAGTGACCTACCGATGAAAGGAAATCTTTCTATTAATTAGTCCCGCTTTATTTAGATAGTTTTTGCAACTCAATACGGCACAATTAGGCATTTTTTATATTTAGCTTGACATCTGTCACCGAGAACGTTCGAACACGGACTCAATCAAATGGCGATAAACTAAGATAATTTTACTCAGTTTTTACACGCGAAGTACATGCACTTGCGGCATCTATTCAAATACATGTCTGTGGACAGAACACTATTTTGTTAGAATAAATAAGAAAGTAGATAAGCAAGTTTCCAGCTAAATTTTTCGACCCGGTCACGACCAAGAAAAAAAAGTCAAAAAGTTTATTTTTCAAAATTAAATTAAATACTAACATTATTGAACGTCATTTTTTTTAATTTATCTTTAGTCCGTTGCTTTGGAAGGTGTTCGTAAAGAGAAGAAGCAACAAAGAAACTCTTTACATTCACATATTTCCATTTTTTCAAAATATGGTTTGTATAATTTTGGGTCATATTTTTACTTTACAAAAGATTTTCTATGCGACCAAACCACACGCTAGTTTGACAAAATTAAACTAAATAGTCCATCACAAAAACCAATCACATAACGTGGGAAGAAAAATCCTCACCAGACAATTATTCTTGGGAATAACGAAAGAAGATTAATTATAGCTTTACGGATACGGTCATGTGCGCGTTGGGTCCTTGTCGTTTAAAAAATCTTGAACACTGTAGTAAGATTTCTTTAAGAGCATTGCTTTAATTGTATTTTTAAAAGATGCCACAGGCAATTCAAATCTCTTTCGAGTAGATCTTAGCGATGTCTGTTGTCGAACTAGAACCTCAGCCCTTTAACAATTAATAATTCGAAAAATTACTTTATTAAATATTTTTTGTATACGAGTATCTACAGCTATTAGGCCAGTAGAATCGTTTTTAGGGTTCAGTAACACAAACGGGACCCTATTACCAAGCCTCCGCTGTCTGTCTGTCTGTCTCCAGGCTGTATCTCGTAAACCTTGATAGCTAGAAAGTTGAAATTTTCACAAATATTTCCGTTGCCGCTATAACAACAAACCCTAAAATATTCAGGGGGGCCCCATACAATAAACGTGCTTTTTCGTTTTTTGGGCAGTACAAAAAACGGTAACAATTAGACGCTTTATATTTTCACAGAATACATACATACATATACATATACTCACGGCTATAAATCCCTAAAAGGGGTAGCCAGAGCTGAGAAATTATAAATTCCTCAGCCACTTTTGGAAGTTGAGTGGGGAAAAGATGGTGAGATAAAGTTTGTTGGTGATGGGTCTCCAACCGCATCGCCCAAAAATCCCTTAAAAAGCCCCAAGTCCGTTAGTCGCCTCTTACGTACACTCACCGGAAGAAATGGGGTTGTGTTATTCTAAGCTGACACTACACAGCTATTCACAGAATATTGACTTATATTTTACCTTTCAAAATAAATATTTAAAGGACATACATACATACATAAGTACATATACTCACGCCATCAATTCCCATTGGGGTAGGCAGAGACTGTCGATCGCCACTTCGTACGATCCTGACAAACCTCTCTAGATTCGTTTACATCCATCAATCTTTTCATACATGCTCTTTTATTCTTCATACTTCGGTCAGACACCGATTGACTGATCATTAGGCTATTCATTGCTCCATTTACCGCATTACCCTTTTTCACTCTTCTTTCAATGTCTTCATCACATTTTCCATCCCTTGTAAACAAACTTCCCAGATATACAAACTCCTTCACCTGTTCCACATCCTTACCATCAATCGCAATCACGCATTCTGTCACATCTTCCTGTCTCTCAAAAACCATCGTTTTGGTCTTATCCACATTCACCCTCATTCCCTTTCTTACAAAAGACTCACATGCAATATTCATCATCTCTCGCAACTCTTCTGCCGATGATGCAAGTAGCACTTGATCGTCAGCATACAAAAGGCATTTAATGATGAATCCACACATTCTTAGTCCATAATCACTTTCACGCAACTCTGTCAAACAGTCATCCATGAACAAATTGAAGAGCCACGGAGAAGCTACACATCCCTGTCGGACACCCCTAGAGATTCCGAACCAGTCAGTGTTTTCCCTGTTTACTCTTACACATGCACTAGAATCTTCATAGAGTGATACCATAGACGTATAAGTTGACTCCCCAAAGCGAACTTGGATAACACCTCCCTATTTAAAGGACATTAAAGTAAATATTAAAGGGGGCTCCCATGATTTTCACAGAAGCGTGATTTTCTATATAGATGATAGAACGGAACCCTTAGTGAGCGAGCCGACTCGCACTTGCCCGGTTTTTTTAGAAATTCCTCCTATTTACTATTTGTAAACAAAAGCGTACACATTTAATTTCGTTTGTAAAAAATTAGTTCTTTTGTTTTTTATTTTGTTTATTAAATATCTGGAGAACAACGCATCAGAAATCGAGATATGATGCACATAACTTTTAGCGAATTTTACGTACCTTTAAATTGTATTTTTATATATTTCAATTTATCTAAGCATGCTGAAATCGGAAAGCCTAATTTTTGGGTAAGCTGTTAGCAAATTGGTAAGTATTGTAGTCAGTAATTGGTTCGATGTATACGAATCAAAAAAGTTTTTCGGCAATAAATGACAGTTGTCGTTTCGTGATCTAGCAGAGACGAGGGGGGGCCTATCGATCACGGGGCCCTGGGCACTTGCCCAGAGTGCCCAGTGGGAAAGAGGGGCTTGAAAGTCCGTGGTGGCCCCATTGGTCAACCTGTACTCCACAACGACAACGATGAATTTCATTGATTCTGGCACCCACTCTCAATCACACTCCCAAACAAAAAGTCATCCTGTCCAGTAACGTACCAATATCGCCTCAGAAGGTAATGCATTCAACTAGTATCCCGACTCAGGCTCCATAGAGGCCATGTGACGAGCACGCTGTGCAGGATCGGAAGCAGAGTTCAAGAGGTTTAATCGAATCCGCCCGCACTGTATGTCATCCCAAGACCTCTGAGAAGCCATGTTTGTCGGAACACTCGAATCTGGACCAAGCAATGCAATCTATGCAGTCTTGGCATCGTCCATTTCACTGATCTCTGTGTCACCTAGAGAGGGACTGACTTTTTTTTGTATAGATCAATTGTAGAATGTATTGATGACAAGAAAGCAGGTAAAGCCACGTGTCGGATGGTTTGCGTACGCCCAAACCTCCAAACCGAACTGGTAGGGTAGCCTGATCCCAGCTTTTATCATCAAATTTGAGTTTTGCTTAACGTATCTCGTATAATATTGTCTAAATCCTTTAAAGCCGAAACAAGCCTCCAAGTGTCGCAACATCTTAAAAAATAGGTGAATTTGGGGACGAACAAACAGAATTTTATAATTGTATACAATTATAAAATTCAATTATAAAAGGCCTATAGGCCAAATGGGGATTAATAGATTGTAAACGCTCATTCAAATTTGAATTTTTGTCTTGATTAAAACCTGGTAGAGAATTTTCGTTTAGAGGGGCTCCAAGGAGACGAAGCGAATCATTATTTAGGGTCGTAAAACGTTTGGTTCTATTTCGTTGAATTTATTAATTATTTAAGTTTTTTTTCATTGGGCAGACAGTTTTTAATATATAATTCGCATTTATAGATATTAAAATCTAGGCCAATGGATGAAAAAGAAAATTTTAAATTTTGGAAATTGTTTCATATTGTATTCGCTTCACCACCTATGCATATCGCATCACCATATTTTTTAAGGCGATGATAACACCAAATTCAAATTCATGATCTCGCTAATATTTGCGAAGGCAGCGCCTCCGACGGCAGAGTATTGAAAGGTCATTCACCCAGCTACCTAGCGGCGGCGCGGGGCGGCGCGGTGGCGTAAGAGTAACATACATGAACATGAACGTCGGAGGTTGCGCGTTCGATCCCCTCTGAGAGCAACATTTATGTGATGAGCATATATTATTGTTTCTTAATCTTGGGTGTTATTTATATGTGTATTATATAATATTAAATACATATATCGTTAGTATCCCGTAATACAAGTTTTACTTAGTTTTGGGCTAATTTGATCTGTGTAAAATATTATGTCCGTATATATTTATTTATTTATTACTTTTATTTCGTATTCGATGTAATTATTTAAACGAAAAATGTTTATTTTCCTATACTATGAATAGTAAGGTCGGCATAAAAAACGAGGATTAAATATATATTTTTTTACAATTTGCTCATTTGAGAGTTACTTGATGTTTGTGATATGTTGTAATTTGTAATGCATTTATTTCGAATTAATATTGCGTAGGCTGTAGGCTGTGTAGTGTCGGCTTAGAATAGCACTACCCCATCTCTTCCCGTGGGTGTCGCAGAAGTCGACTAAGGGACTAGGGCTTTTCCATCTTCGCCCTTACACCAATCCAAGGTCTGCCGCGCCGAGGGATGCATGGCCAGGGGTGAGCCTGGTCGCTAGCGTGCCGCCGTCCCGGAGCTTGGTGCACTCCGGGTACTAAATAACCTTACCTAGTCAAGCGGGGCTCTGGCTAGGTGGACAGTTTACTTCCCTTGCTTCTCGTGGGTCCAATATGTGTTCGAATTATAATAAACACGGAGGCGGCGATGTAGCTCGCCACTCATCACGCCATGGTTTCTCACGGGGCGAAAAGTGGGCTAAAGATACCCGCTTCAGTACGATGAATGTATGTGGAGGAATGTTTGAAAAATTAGATGAAGTATGTATGATTATGAATGAAAGAAAACTGGATTTTCTATGTTTAAATGAGACGAAGCGTAAGGGAAAGGAAGTTTCACAACTTGGCAACATCACAGCAATCTGGTCTGGAGTCGCTTACAATGACCGAGCTAGCCAAGGAGTGGGACTTCTGATATCTGAAAGGATGGCTCAGTGTATGAAAGATTAC
Organism: Bedellia somnulentella; assembly: GCA_963576735.1. Classification (NCBI taxonomy): domain Eukaryota; kingdom Metazoa; phylum Arthropoda; class Insecta; order Lepidoptera; family Bedelliidae; genus Bedellia; species Bedellia somnulentella. The sequence continues at coordinate 19,182,704 of OY755171.1, forward strand.
GAATGTGTGAGTCCAAGGCTCCTGTGGATTAAGGTGAAATTGGGACTAGTCCGGATGCGCATCATTTGCGTTTATGCTCCGGACATGTCTAAATCCCTATCCGAGAGGGAGGAGTTTTGGAATCTGTTAGACGATGTTGTGAATGGGTGTGATCAGAATGAGAGACTTATAATGTTAGGAGATTTTAATGGCTGGGTTGGTGTGTCACGCAACGGTTGCGAAAGAGTTTTAGGAAAGTTTGGCGATCAAAGGATGAATGAGAATGGTGAGAAATTGATTGAGGTATGTTTGGAGAGGAATCTTTGTTTTACAAACACTTTGTTTAAACACAAAGATATCCATATGTATACAAGACAGAGGGGAAGCGAGAGAAGTATGATTGATTTTGTGATAGTTGATGAAAGGCTGAGAGCAAAGGTTGTTGACACCAGGGTCTATAGGGGCACGAACGTTGGCACAGATCACTTTCTCGTTATATCACGATTAAGGGGTCTGTGTACGCGTTGGCGTCACAGGCCTAAAGTGTCAACAACGGATTTTGCGAGAATAAAAGTGGAAAAACTGCAAGAAGATGAAAATATCAGTGATGAATACGTCAGGAAATTGGATGATAGACTAAGTTGCGTGGAGATGAAGGATGAAATGGAAATAGAAGAAATATGGGATGTGCTCAAATCGACGATGGTTGAATGTGCGACGGAAGTTTGTGGAGTGTGTAAAAGGTCAAATAGACCACCAACAAGTTGGTGGGATAAAGTTGTGAAAGAGGCGGTTGGAGATAAGAAGAAAGCGTGGTTAGATTTACTAGCGATTAAAGCTAGTAAACGGATGAATGCGAGTGTAACTGACGATGTAGTGCAGAAAAGTGAAGATGAATATAAGAGAGTTAAGAATGAGGTGAAGAAGAAAATAGAAAAGAAAAAGCGGGATTTGCAAGAGTGGTGTGAGAGGAAACTTTCTTATAATTTCCGGAATAACCAAAAGTTATTCTGGAAGTATATCCGGAAGGAAAAGGGAGTTTCCCAAAACACGAGAGTGAGTGTAATAAGAGATGAACAGGGTGAATTGGCGACGGATGAAAGTAGCATGAAACGGGTATGGAAGAATTATTTTGAGGGACTGTTTGAAAAAGAGGATGCATCCATTTCTCCGCCAATCGACAGTAATGTTGATTGGAACGAAGAGATGGGTGATTTCAGTGACAGTGAGATTAGTATGGAAGAAATAATGAAAGCAATGAAAAGTATGAAAGTAGGGAAGGCGGCAGGGTATGATAGGATTACTATCGAAATGCTGAGGGCTGGTAAAGGGTTGGTGGCTTCTTGGTTGTACTTCCTTTTCCAAAAATGCTGGTCGAGAGGCAAAGTTCCACGAGATTGGTGCAAGGCTGTGATTGTGCCTCTATATAAAGGAAAGGGGTCACACCAAGAGGCTAAAAACTACCGCGGCATCAGCTTACTCAGCATTGTTGGTAAATTGTATGCTAAGGTACTGATTGAAAGAGTGATGAATGAAACTAACGAGAAAATATGGGATGTGCAAGCAGGATTTAGGAAAGGAATGGGATGTATGGATCAAATCTTCTCTCTAAGGAGCATCACCGAAAAGTTCTTAGCTAAGAACCAAAAGGTGTATTGCTCCTTCATTGATTTAGAGAAGGCGTATGATAGGGTGGTAAGAAAGTGTTTATGGGAGGTGTTATCCAAGTTCGGTTTGGGGAGTCAACTTATACGTGCATTGGTATCACTCTATGAGGATTCTAGTGCATGTGTAGGAGTAAACGGGGAAAACACTGACTGGTTCGGAATCTCTAGGGGTGTCCGACAGGGATGTGTAGCTTCTCCGTGGCTCTTCAATTTGTTCATGGATGACTGTTTGACAGAGTTGCGTGAAAGTGATTATGGACTAAGAATGGGTGGATTCATCATTAAATGCCTCTTGTATGCTGACGATCAAGTGCTACTTGCATCATCGGCAGAAGAGTTGCAAGAGATGATGAATATTGCATGTGAGTCTTTTGTAAGAAAGGGAATGAGGGTGAATGTGGATAAGACCAAAACGATGGTTTTTGAGAGACAGGAAGATGTGACAGAATGCGTGATTGCGATTGATGGTAAGGATGTGGAACAAGTGAAGGAGTTTGTATATCTGGGAAGTTTGTTTACAAGGGATGGAAAATGTGATGATGACATTGAAAGAAGAGTGAAAAAGGGCAATGCGGTAAATGGAGCAATGAATAGCCTAATGATCAGTCAAACGGTGTCTGAAAAGGCCCGAATGGCTGTGCATGATGCTGTTCTTGTTCCTACGCTTATGTATGGAAGCGAATGTTGGGTGTGGCAGAAGAAGCATGAGAGCAGAGTGAATGCAGTAGAGATGAGGTCCCTCAGAAAAAATTGTAATGTTAGATTGTGTGACCGAGTGAGAAATAGTGTTATTCGTGAAAAGTGTGGTGTGAAAGATGATATTGTAAGAAAGATAGAAAAAGGAATGTTGAGATGGTTTGGGCACATAGAGAGGATGGATGATAGAAAATTGGTAAAAGGGATCTATAGAGCTTAGTGTGGAGGGTAATGTTAGTAGAGGACGACCACGGAGAACACACTTGGACCAAATTGAGAGTGTGCTCAAAAAGGCTGGCGTCCGAAGTATGAAGAATAAAAGAGCATGTATGAAAAGATTGATGGATGTAAACGAAGCTAGAGAGGTTTGTCAGGATCGTACGAAGTGGCGATCGATAGTCTCTGCCTACCCCAATGGGAATTAATGGCGTGAGTATATGTATGAGTAATATTGTTGCGGTGATAATGACAAATAATATTATATGAATAATGACTATTGGGTAGAGGTTCGAAAGACACGCAATGGATGGGGTGTAAATAGTTAATCATTAAGGATAAATGAACCTGTTTTTTAGTGTGTTTCAATAATACAGTAATTAAAAGAGAAACACATACCAAGTCGGCATTGGTTGGTTGGTGTAAAAAGCATACATGAGTTAAGTATCATCATCACTACTTTGTTTTTTCCTATACGTACTGTAAGTATCGTAAGTTTTATTCCCTTATTTCGAGAATTTTGAGTGAAAGAGACGACACGATGCGGTGTCGTGGCAAATGTCGTTATCACGTTGTCTCTTTTTGTGTGGCGCTCAACTCCGATAGCGCGACAAGTTAGTTGGCCCTGCACTCGTGACTAGGCATGGCAATGATTGCTACTTTTAATTCATAATCATTTGGTGCTATTGCTAAATTTTATCATATGATTTTTATTTTTCACAGATCATGATTTTTAAATAAATAAAATAAAAAATAAAAATCATTTATTTCAGGCTAGTAGCCCATATTTAGCCATTACATACAACACAAAATGAAAACTACAAAATACAAATAAATTAAAATTATAAAAACATGTCAATTAAAAGTTATGTCCCAAAGAAAAAAATCATAATAATAAAAATTAATAAAAAGAAAATTCATCAAAAAAAAAAGTAATAATCAATAAAATAAATAAAATTCAAACTAAAATAAAATTAAAATTAAAATTAATTAGCAATTATGATATTTCATACTTTTTGCTACATGCAATATGCATATGATTTTACATTATAATTTACGATAAGGATATAAGGTTGCAGTTCAAATAGAGGTCGTCATTTTTGTAGTTACGTTTAAGCAAACATATTTTGATTATTAAATAATTTTTATATAGATTTATTAAGAAGTTTTATTTTCGTTGTAGTTGGTTGTAGAAATAAAAGAATAGTAAGTGGATGATATTTCTGTTAGTTCAACAGAACATGGGCCTTTTCAAAAGCTATAAATTTTATAACGAATATATACTTATCTCTATTTTAATAAGGCATGTGTATTATAACAATACACTAATTGATAGTATTATTTTCTTGGTATTTCCTAAGTATGTTGTAAAGTCCTTCTATTATTAAGTGAGTAGTAGAGGTGATTGTAATTTAAAATTTGTAAAAGATGAAACCAAATAGAGTATAATAAAAAAATAAAGATAATCCCAACCTTTCACCGCCACGCCAAACGCCAAGGTAATAAAACACGTGTGTTTCAAAATGTATAAATATCTAATGTAAAATTAAACTAAGCTCATATACAATGAGGTCTTTATCTATAATATCAATGCGTCTATTATCTTGAATTGAAATGCAGATGTTCGTTTCTTTTGGTCGGTGTTTGTATAAAATTACTGTAAATAGATGTACCATTTTTATAAAACGCACATTAGTTTTAAAATGCTAAGTTAGTGACTAGGATTTTCGAAGGTACTGAATATTTATTTCAGTTTGAAAATCATTGTTGATTTGATTGCATTGTTGATGATATTTGATTTTATGATGATATTTTATTTTACTACCTCTGATTGTTTAAATTTTTAACACTTGTTTTATATGAGTATTCTTTTCTGCATATGATGCACTTTGCCACACAGTCTTTCCTGCATTTTTTTCATAATGGTTCCAAATTGGAGCACTAGCACTCATTATGATATAATGGATCTTTTATTTAACCCTTAACAAGCCTAGCCTGTCTTGCACTACGAACACTAACTTAACTTAATCTTACTACAAGTGAATAAGAAACTAGTTCTGTACAATACACTGATACTCAAATAATTTACTAAAACTTATGTAAATAACACTAGTGTTATTTACATAAGTGTTGTTAGTTTTGTGTATATATATCTAGATATATATACACAAAAGTACTAAAATATTAACTATAACTATTATTCACACCCGGTTAGCAAGTCGCGGCGTAAATAGACAAAATTAGGTCGTTTCGCTATCACAACAGCTGACTTACTAACTGATTTCATTTCATTCAAAGCAAAATAGCCAAAATTCGGAAACAAAAGTCATATGATTTTCAAATAGCAATAGTTCTTATCTATTATTTTTTACTTCAAATTACTTTAAGCCTTATACCCTTAGCTTACAGGTTATACCAAAACATAATAAAGTTTTATACTTTGCTCTCTCTAACTCAATATTTCTTATTCGCTTACACTTACAAAGATAACCCCGCCCACAAGTCACTCGCTTTGCTTTTCTTATGATTTCATTCAATGTCATGATTTAGATGTTTGTCCAACAAGCATTTGACAAAGTCTGGCATCGAGGTCTTCTAGTCAAGATTAAGGAACGGCTACCTATCCGACCGTCAATTCTTCGTCAAACAGGGTGATGCAAGATCAAAGCTATACGACATAGAAGCAGGTGTTCCCCAAGGGTCCGTCTTGGGTCCCGTACTGTACAACATCTTCACCCATGATCTTCCAGTAACAGATGCTGTGACGGTGGCTACTTATGCCGATGACATTGCTCTGCTATCGTCAGACTCAAACCCAGCAAAAGCTAGTGCCAATCTGCAAAGTCAACTAAATAGGGTACACTCCTGGATGTTAAATTGGCGAATACAGGCAAGTGCTTCTAAATCTGCTCATATCACCTTTACCCTGAAACAAGGTGACTGCCCATCGGTCAAACTAGGCTCAGATACCTTGCCCCATACTGATTGCGTCAAATACCTTGGCTTCCACTTGGACAGAAGATTGACTTGGAAAAACCATATTAAAAAGAAAAGAGATGAGATCAATACTAAGTTCAAATCACTCTATTGGCTATTAGGGAGAAATTCTGTTTTGTCAACAGACAATAAACTTCTAATATACAAAAGTATACTAAAGCCAATCTGGACATACGGTGCTCAGTTATGGAGTACAGCTAGCAATAGCAACATTGTTTGCCTGCAACGGGTCCAAAATGCTATCCTGCGAACAATTGCCAAAGCTCCCTGGTTTGCAAGAAACGATGAGATCCACAGCTACCTTAACATACCCACAGTGGCTGAAGAAATAACAGAGTTAAAAGCTAAATATACTGACCTACTAGTCGCACACCCAAATATTCTAGCAAACCAACTACTGGACACTTCTCGCTCTGTACGGCGACTGAAGAGGAAAGATGTTTTGTGAAAGAGTTTCAGAGGCAATATTCTCTGCTACACTCTAAACGTCAAGACAATTCACTCAAATCATCCGCTTATGATCCACCGACTGATTGCAGATTCAAAACACAAAAAAAAAAATGATTTAGATGTGGTGCGACCAGGAATGATTAGTAGCAACCTTTCTAAATGCTATTATCATATGACATATGATAATTAAAATCATATGATTAATCATATGCTACTTGTGAAATGTTCCATGCCTACTCGTGACCAGTGAAGTGCTCCCGCTTCCCGCGAGACGTAACTGATTTAAAAAAAAAAATTTGAGTGTTTTATTGGTAATGAAAATTAGTAATTCTTTTTTAAGAAAAAAGACTGACTAAGTATTTGATTTTTTAGAAAATGCCTACGATAAAGTGACAGTACCTCCTAACTGCAGCTGTGTTGAATTTTAAGTCCATTTAATTAAAAAAGTCGATTTTTTTAAAATTGTTAGGATGTATTGTCACTTTAACGACGATATAAGTGTTTTTATTAGTTATTAGAGAATTTGTGATAGTTCATCAAAGATGAGGGTTATGTTTCTTTTTTAATTTTGATTTCGTGATACTCTAAAACTCGGTGCCATAATTGTGATAGAAGTGGTTAATTATTGTTAGGTAACTTTAAGTAGGTACAGTTAACTTTTTGATTTTTATTATTTTTATGAAAGTAATTTTTTAGCTAATTACCTACCTTATTATAATTTTAAGTTAACTTATAATTAAACGAAGTACTTAGTACGATGTGATTGATTGATCTCTTTTTGTTATTGCCTTATACTACTTTCATGGTGTGGTAAAGCCATTGTTTTTGTAAAAAATATTTTTGAAATACAATATCTTTTTTTTAACAATGTGTTTTATCTAAGTTATCACTCAGCCTTACACCTAAATTTAACACCGTCAATGTGATATATAAATATATTACAATCATTTTGTGACATCTTTTCATTAAAAACGTGACATGTGATTCTGTGTTTTTTAAAACCAGGTTTTTTTACTTATTTCATATTGAACTGAGGTTCTTTAGATAATTTTCAGAAAGAACATTAATAACAGCAAAAATTTCTTTCCTTTCATACTGTAAAATTAGCAATGTTTTCAAATTTATCAACACTTAAATGTTTAAAACTGCTCTCCTGTAAAGTTGTGGTTTAAAAAATATTACATTGTTCTTGTAAAGAGGCGAATACTCACACTATTAGTTCCCATTGAGGTAGGCAAAGACTATCGATCGCCACTTTGTACGATGCTGGCAAACCTCTCGAGCTTCATGAATATTCTTAAATCTTTTAATTCATGCCCTTTTATTCTTCAGCCTCCGGAAGCTGCCTTTTTGAGTAGGTTAGTCGTTCTGAGGTAATTATACGCGGGTAGACGACTTCTTTGTGATCAAATTTCTCTGGAACGGCTCGACAGAGTTCAACCAAAGGCACAGTGATCAAGTGGACATTGCTTTGCTTGGTGTCGTCAGGGTCGTGATCGAACCTACCATTGAGGAATAATCACCGAAAACCTATTTTCCGATTGAAGTGAATAGAAAAAAGTTAATGTTAATTTAGAGCTCAGTTTAAAGCTTAAAGCGCAATACACACTGAGCCCGCCGGGCCACAGACATGCCCGGCGACACAACCCGGAGGCTTGTGTTAAACGAGTCATGACTAATTTTGGTATGATAACTAGACCGCCGACAAAAACTGACATATGTCGGCGGCCAGGCGGGCTCACTGTGTATTGCGCTTAAGATCGACTGCACAGATAGTAAGAAGACTGAGGTTTACCTAACTCGCTCAGCTCTATTCATTTCAACCGCAATTGGTATTGAAGATCTAGTTTAAGTTTTTACTAGAAGAATAGCACTAGCCCATTTCTTCTCGCTGGTGTACGTAAAAGGCGACATATGGTATCGGAGCTTTTAAATTGTTTTTTGGGCGATGCAGTTGGGGTCCCATCACCAATAACATTTATTATACAGTCTTTACCTCACTTAACTTTCAAATTGACTGAAGAATTTTTTGTTATGAAGCTCTGGCTACCCCTTATAGGGATATATAGCCGTGAGTATAAGTATGCATGTACTTAAATACTACGTACGGCTTTGACTATAAACACTATAGACAGAGTCATAATGCAACGGGAGAGTACCTCTTTTAGATAGCAATATTTTTCCCTGTATTGTTGCGATCACTAGAAAACAATTACCCCAAAATACTATAATCACCATTCTAAAAGCTACTTTTTAATTTAAAATTGATTACGTCAATTTATTGTTTAATTAAAGGTTTACTGTTTACTATATTATTTCCTGCAATCATATAATTATACATACTTGCTCCTAGTACTATACAATCTTTTTTGTTTAATTTTACCATTTATACTGATGTTTAATACACCGTGAAATCTAAAGCATTGTACTAACTATCAGGGATGAATCTTCCCATGATTACGAATAAATTTTTGTACGGGACTAACTTTGTTACTGGACAAAAAAAAACAGCTGTTCCATAAGTGCAAGTTATGTAAATATCATACGGGTCATCATGGGTATAGTGGGGTCTATGTTTGCATTTTGAAAAATAAAAGACAGCACTATTTTGCACATGAGTTTTATTGCATTATTTACTATTGACCTTTAAACAAAATCAGTTTCGTGTGAAAATTTCGAATTCATTCGTCTATTTTAGTCACATTTTTCAAAAGATGATGTATTCGTTCATCTAAGTATTTTAAAGCTATAGCCTTTATTACCAGCACAAGGTGGTTTTCGAACGGATTTTGCTCTCTGATGTGGTCGTTTAATGTCGGAAATATTCTTTTACCTAAATTCTTTTTCAAAACAACTGCGACCATTTGAGCCAAAGCTTAGTCTTTGGACAAAAACGAGGTGCCTTTCAATTTTATAGTATGCCTCAAAACTTTGATTTCCAATTGCATCTTCCAGTGGCCGCAATCCATTTTTCTCGTAGATTCGGGTCTTTAGGAAAACTGTAATGAATACGAAGAAATTAAATAAATATAACAAATTTATTACTTACTAATTCCGTAGATAACAATTGGAAATCATTCAGCGTCGCTATAGCGCGACGAAATTCATAATATACTCACTCATTAACATCAGTTTACTAATTTGAAAATTTTACCCTAACGACAGGGTAGGATGAAAACGTGAATTATGGCAACACTGAGATACTGCATATTTTTAGATTATACTATTAAAAAATTGCTCAAAATAACTAAAGAAAATGCTAGTAATCTAGTTCAACGTAATTAACATTTGAATCACTTATTTTCTGATCGCGCAATGTATTTATTATGTATTTATCTGTAGAAAAACATTAAAAAACTCACTCACTTGTGGAAAGTCAATCCTTCGATGTGTTATATACCTCACTAAATAATAACTTAACTAATGGAGTCTCTTTTGTCACAATAACAATATACAAATGAATAAAATCTTTCTCAAAATCAAAAGAAAACCATAATCGCTCACAAGTCGACGCTTTGTTTGTCACAATTTAAAAGTGTGACATCAACAAAACGGGTTACGCGATAGAGATGACAATAAAGGTTTGTGTCTCTTTTTAACATATAAGAACTTAAATAAGGGCTTCTCTTTTTAAAATGGATGACGTAACATCGCTTTGTCTATAGTGTTTATAGTCAAAGACGTACGGCATGAATTTAAAGTGATAAAAAAGCGTAAGTTGATTATTTTCATAAACAATTCACGCCTTTTCAACCATGGCGCCTCATTTCATTTCCATAATATGTTGGTGGGTATATAACATAACATATATTCATGCCATTAGTTTGTGGGTAAAGCCACACCTTATGCAGAGTCTTAACAAAATTCAAGTGCTTTCATTTGGAAGCTTCTGAGATAGTGCTAACACTTTTGATATTTCACTTGGATACCATTTAGTATGGACTTGATTACGTCGTCGACGACGGCGACGTCACTATTGGTTTCACCGAGAGTTTTGGATTACTTCTTGGTTCAATGTAAACGCGTCCTTATTACAATTACCGTCAAACTTGATGGACCTCAATTTCAAACCAAAAGGTGACAGATGACACTGACTGACAAGAACAATGTCAATGTCAGTCAATTGTCATTTTGTACTGTGTGTGACGGCTGGCTGACTGACGGCATTACAATTTTGTTTGATTTTAAAGCTTTGTGTATCTTTAAGTTCTACAAATGATAAAATATACTAATCTTAAAAGTATTATGTGTAGGAGTATCTAACGAATGCACCTAGGCATAAGTGTTAGTGAAGTTTTTGTGGTAGTTTCTGTAGTTCCACAACTAATATGTCGGAAGTGTTACTGTGATTGTGTTAGCCTACTTTGTTCCCACACACGAATGATTGAACAAAGCCAGAATGTCTGAGTACGATCTTCAGTTTCAAGCCGACTTGGAAAAGGCCCAAGCACTTAGTCTTGAGACATTGGCTTTGGAGCAATTCCGAAGACAGAAGCTAGCTGCGGGCACAGGTAAATAATAGTATTTGATATTTATTATTGTTTACATGTCGCCGCTTATTCGTAAAAACATCGCTTAAGTTCCTTTTTTGCAATCTTTCGTTAATATTTTTGTCCCCATCATTTAATTTCGAGAAATTTACGTGTACACATGTGTCAAGTTGTTGTACGGTAAACATACAAATCAATTGGGTTAATTTACGAAGTCATTGTACCCACTTGTTGAGGGATGGATGCATGCATCTTGATTAGGTTCTATTCGATTTGTTTTAATGACAGTTTCTTATCATTACAAAACGCATGACAACTACCTGACAATAGTTTTTTGTTATAGCTCAGGTTATTTAAGGCTCCGTTATATTAGGTTTAAATTTTAGACCTTCTGGATTCTTATTCTGGCTTAATCCTTATATAAATTATAATTTTAAATAATTTATTTTGATTTGTATTGCAATCTGAATTCTTACAAATCCTAGTATGTTTTCCATAGTTTTCTTTTCTGGTTACATACACATATATACTTATGTCATTATTTCTCATTGGGGTTACCATTTCAAGTTGGGGTAAGCAGAATCTCTCTCTAGCTTTGTTTGAATCTATCAATATTTTGATATATCTCTTTTATTCTTCATACTTGGTTGCCTGCCTTTTTGCACAATCTATTTATTTCAAATGGTTGTCCTTTACTATCATTACCTTCAAAATAGGCTTGTTGTTTAGGCAAATAAATCAGATTAGATTTTTATTTATATTTGTAGCTGAAAATCCACATAACAATTTTCAAACTTCTGAGTCTACCATTAAAAAACTTACACATAAACTAAAATTCCCTTTTTACTGCTCACTTATAAAATAAAACACACACCTGGAGAAAATCAAGTTTCTAGGTAAAGTAGTTTCGGTTGTGCTTTGATTTTAAGTGTAGTCAGACAGTTTTGCCTTTTTTATATATATAGATTGCTTTTCTTATACTTGAGAATGTGTTTTCTGTCTTTTAACTCAGACATTCACACTATATATCCTCGAAGGAGTGGCAGAGGTACCAATACTTCTGAACATCATGTGACATTGTCATGAAACACCTTTTGTTCCGAGTACCCATGTTTTGCTAGGACTGTGGACTTGCATGATAGAAGTGGCCTATCACAGTTTTGTACAAATATACTGTCATTAGATATGATTGTGGGTTTTCCTCACGATGTTTTCCCTTGCCATTAACAACTATGATAAATTAGTCGCACCTATGACTATAAAAACACAAATTGATGTAAGCCTGGCCCTGGCTTTGAACAATTGATTCCAACATTTAGATCAAAAAGAGAATCTGCTTTAAAGTGTAAAGATTAGAAGAGGATGAATGAAAAGATTGATTAATAATGAACCACAAGAGTCAAGCCAGAATCGTACATATTGGTAATCTATAGTCTTTGCCTACCAAAATTAGAACTAATAGAGTGGGTATTATGTATTTATCTTTAGTATCACTGTGTAGTGTCGGCTTAGAATAGCACTACCCCATTTCTTCTGGTGGGTGTACGTAAGAGACAACTAACGGTATTGGGGCTTTTTAAGGGATTTTTGGGCGATGCGGTTGGAGACCCATCACCAACAACCTTTATTCTACCATCTTTTTCCCACTCAACTTCCAAAAGTGGCTGAGAAATTCCTAATTTCTCAGCTCTGGCTACCCCTTTTAGGGATTTATAGCCGTGAGTATATGTTATCACTGTGTCTTGTTTAGCTTATTTGGCAAAGTAGTCATTGATGAGTGAACTATATGCCGGCAGTGTGACCTTGATAGCACTTTGCATGGTTGAGGTGATGTTTCCGAAATAAGGAAGAAAGTAGACTAGCAATAGAGCAATGGTATGATCATTGGCAATGAATTATTTAATTTAGGGTGCTATTGATGCTGGTTTGATTATTACTTCTGTCGGAGTCAATTGCACAAAATCAAATGCTGCTGTGGTTAGAATTATGTTAAAAGACACAATTATGGCTATGGCCTTACGAATTATGCCTCCCATCCTCCATTACCTTTGTTGCTCTTTTATTTTGGCCCTAATTCAAACAACATTGATGACTTATTTTATTGAATTTTTTTTTTACTGGCTTAGAGTATCACTACCCTTTTCTTCCCATGGGTGTGAGAGATGACTAAGGGTGTGAGGCTTTAAGTGGTTTTTGGGCGATGCGATTGGAGACTCAACACCAACAATACTTTATTTTTACCATCTTGTCCCCTACCAACTTTTTGGGATTAATGGCTGTGAGTATATGTATGTATGTTTTTTTATGTAGTAAAAAAACATTTACAGATAGCTAACATAAATATAACACAGAAAACAAAGGCAACATGGTAAAAAACTAAACTAATGTATTTAATCTAAATTAAGCGCGGTCCTTATCAACATGCTCTAGAAAATGTGACCTATCAAAGTTGAAGTGAAATGTCGTAATTGTAATATAATTTATTAATACATGCATACTTATACGTACGGCTATAAATCCCAAGAAAGGGTAGCTAGAGCTTTAGATCTAGAAACTCTTTAGCCACATTTTGTAGTTTTCGGAACTTGCAATTCCTCAGCTACTTTTGGAAGTTAAATGGGAAAAAATGATACACCAAACTTCCATCGGTGATGAAATGAAAGGATGGTATCATCTTTTAGCTAAAATTATCAAGTTGTGTCTACATTTGAAATATATTTCTTCCGCCTACCTAGCTAGAATCTAGCAAAACCTATAAGAAATGATAAATATTTAGAATGTTTTGTTCATGAAAAAAAATCGGCACCAGCAGGACTCGAACCCGCGACCAATCAACCATACCTCAATTGGCAGAGCGACCGGCCCTCTGATTACGTAATCTTTAGCGACCGCGATTGTGTCGCAAATTGCAATATTGTCGCTGTCAAAACTGTCAAATCGCACACAATTTTTTGACATTGACAGCGACAATTGTGCAACTTGCGACACAAACGTCAGTCGCAAAAGATACGTAATCAGGGGGCGGGGCGTAGACAGTTTTTTTTCTTTCCTTAATTGATTAGAAATGATAAATAGTCAAAATCGATCAGAGAAAGTTAAACATAACTTCCTGTGTCAACTACGATATAGCCGGAAAGCGACTTCCATTAGTCAAGGTATTGTCTTTGCTATTCTATGATGTCTTTGTTGTTTCGCATCGCTTCTCACTGCGTCCTAATATAATGTTGATTATGTCCTCACATAATGATGGGAAATGTAAAGTAGGTCAACATTATTCGTGTAGTACATACATATACTCACGGCTATAAATCCCTAGAAGGGGTAGCCAGAGCTAAGGAATTCGAAATTCCTCAGCCAATTTTGGAAAGCTGAGTGGGGAAAAGATGGTAAAATAAAGGTTGTTGGTGATGGGTCTCCAACCGCATCGCCCAAAAATCCCTTAAAAGCCCCAATACCGTTAGTCCCCTCTTATGTACACCCACCGGAAGAAATGGGGTAGTGCTATTCTATGCCGACACTACACAGCTTTCGTGTAGTAGCGACTTCGAATATTATTACTCCATACTCCATCCTTCAGTATTATACGAATTGACTAATTCGAGGCTCTTAAGGGACTTGATTGAAGATGTGACAAGAAACCTGTCGCTAAATTTCATTGATTCTTCCATTTGTAAAATCTGATTTTATTTTTGTTATAATTAAAATCTTACCAGTTTATTTATCAGAGTAATCATTGAGTAACACTTTCTTGTTTGCTGTATGATAAAGTTTTATCTTATCTCATTCGTCTTACTTTTCTCATATTTATAGCATAAGTACAATAACGACTATGATTCCCATAAAAAGTAATCCAGAGATTCAAAATCAAGAAATAATAATATGATTAAAAATACAGCTATTGAACCAATTATTACGGTTGGTGAAATAACGTTTATTCTTAATATTAATGAGTGAAAGTAACAATCGCATGTGTTTCTACATAACATCATTTGTAATTGCATTGAGATTACGTTGATATTTGTGTAACTTGTCTTTGTATCACTGAAATCACATTAAAATTAGTCCAAGAACTTCTTTTAATGCAGAGTATTGAGTGCAAGTTCGTTTACTTATATCCGACTGCGGCAAATAAAAAAATACTTAGTTTATTAACTTTATTTAGTCAACATTACATATAATTACATACGTAACGACCGACCAAACGTCCTTTATTTTACAATCTCTTCCCCACTGAACCTCCTAAAGCGGCTGATAATCGGCTACCCTTTTTCGGGATAGTATGTGTGTAAGTGACAATCGTATCATAACCCTCAGTTATCATAATATCACCAATGTTCAATATTTTTGAACTGATTTTGAAACATCCTATGCAGCCTTACTTACTAAGTACAATCCACATTCGATCTAATTATCTCTTTCGCCACTTCACTTTAATCTATCCCCTCCATGCCTTTAACTATATTACCATGTCTCTGTTACATCTTAGGTTCTCATAATGATATAGAACTACAGTATTTACTTCTCTGCTCCCCCTTTTATTAATCCAATCGTGAAGTTTGTGTAAATGGTTTGCTAGTGATCACCGTATACTTTCGTCGCGCATGCACTGTGATTGATGACTCCCATTATTTTAACTATGCTGTGTAGTGTCGGCTTAGAATAACACTACCCCATTTCTTCCGGTGGGTGTACGGAAGAGGCGACTAACGGTATTGGGGATTTTAAGGGATTTTGGGCGATGCGGTTGGAGACCCAGACCCATCACCAACAACCTTTATTTTTCCATCTTTTCCCCACTTAACTTTCCAAAAATGGCTGAGGAACTTCTAGTTCCTTAGCTCTGGCTACCCCTTCTAGGGATTTATAGCCGTGAGTATATGTATGTATGTATATATTTTAATTATCGTTATTGTTATATGAGAGTCAATAGTGGAACACTTGTCCGGTTTTTTCGATTTGTGTCCTTTAACTTTCCATGGTCTGTACATATTTTTAGGCCAAATTAATAAATTGATAAGCCAACCAACCAACCAACCCTACTAACTACCAAATGTGGTTGAGGAGTTTCTAGCTCTGATGCTCTGGCTACCCCTTTTTGGGATTTATAGCCGTGAGTATATGTATGTATGATCAAGCTGTGTAGTGTTCGATTAAAATAGCACTCCCCCATTACTTCCCGCGGATGTCTTAAGAGGTGAATTAAGGTATTGGTGCTTTTAAAATATTTGTTGGGTGATTTGGTTGGAGACCCATCAGTTCCCGTTGGGGTAGGCAGGGACTATCGATTGTGGCTTTCCACATTTATCAATATTTTCATACATGTGATTATGTTATGTAAGAGGCGACAAACGGTATTAGGGCTTTTAAGGGATTTTTGTGCGATGCGGTTGGAGACCCATCACCAAAAACCTTTATTTCACCATCTTTTCCCCACGCAACTTCTAAAAGTGGCTGAGGAATTTCTAATTCCCTAGCTCTGACTACCCCTTCATGGGATTTATAGCCGTGAGTATATGTATGTATATGTATGTATGTATGTGATTATGTTAGCTAAAGTTTTTAAATTAGTACCTTCTTTCGCCTTATTGTTTTATTTCTATTTAAGGATTCATAATATATATTTAATCTTGTTATGACTGTAAAGTTTTTCCCACAACTCCAAGCACTTGAACTGCATCCAGGCAATGCCCGATTTAAAAGGCCATTGTCTCGATCGCAATTTGACTGCATTCGAATATATCAAAACTGAATTGCTTTGATTGAACATTTGAATCATCGTTGTGTTGAAATGCCGATTGTTTTGTGTGTAAGCAAAGACTATAATGTTAATTGCTCTTTAAATTTAATTTCGAATTAATAACTATCATATAAGTTTAAATACAGTTATGTTAATTTGATGCAACCGCGATCGCTGAGGAATATTCCGATCTGTAAAGAAAAATGTGTAGTAAGAATATGGTACATTAATTAACGTTCCTAATATTAGGTATGAAGTTTCGTACTGTTGAAATGAATATAAAATTAATCTTTACTATTATTGCCTTCGTCTGTACTGACATTTTTATATCAGCAGAGCACATATGAATTACCATTTACATAATCTCTGTTTATGACTGGAAGCTGAAATTGTTTATTACATAACATAACATAAACGTTCACGCCGAATATCCCCGAAGGGGTTGGCAGAGGTACTAATACTTCTGAACATCACGTGACTTTGTCACCTGGTGTTCAGAGTACCCACGTTTTGCATGGACAGTGTACTCACGTGATAGGGGGCAGGCCTATCGCTGTTTTGTACGAATACACTGTCACATGACTAAGTACAACTCAGCCATGTGGGTTTCCTCACGATGTTTTCCCTCACCGTTAACAACCATGATAAATTAACCACACATATCTTTAGAAAAGACAAATTGGTGTAGGCCCGACCCAGGATTTGAACACTAGTCGTTTGCACGATAACCGAGTGTTCTACCCACTGGGCTATCACGGTTGCCTTTTACATAACCTCTATTTATGATTAGAAGCTAAAATTGTTTATCGTGATTACAAATCATCGATTATTATACAAGTACAATCAATATACCACCACCAATATGTGTCGTTAAATATCGAATGTGTATAAATCCGTCATAACATAAAGCAAAATGTAAGAAAAGAAAAAACAGTGGTGTTGATTTTAAATCGATAAACCTATGTTAATGTTTTTTAATTTAGCCAAGCCATTTTCTTTAAACCAAGAAATATTAATTTGGTCTTTGAAATAAACATATTTCATATGAAATAAACATATTTTATTTTTATTTATGATTTATAAACATATTTTACGACAGCCATGGCCGAGTGACGACAGCCATGGCCGAGTGGATAGGTGACTAGCTTCTCGGTCAGGAGGTCGCGGGTTCGATCCCCGCTGAGGGCAACATTTATGTGATCAGCATAAATGATTGTTTCTTAGTCTTGGATGTTATTTATATGTGTATTATATAATATTAAATATATCGTTGAGTTAGTATCCCATATTACAAGTTATACTTAGTTTGGGGCTAACTTGATCTGTGTATAATATGTCCGTATATATTTTATTTATTACTAGCTTTTTGCCCGCGACTACGTCCGCGTGGACTACATTTTTTGTAGTTTTGATGCTCCTGTGGGAACCCTTGCCAAATCTGGGATAAATGATCCTATATGTTGGCCAGGTGTATAAGCTACATTCATACCAAATTTGATCAAGATCCGTCCGGTAGAATTAACGTGATGACCGGATACAGACAGATTGATTTTTTAAAAAGCTCAAATTTTATTTAAATTAAAACATATTCCTCCGGTTTTTATTTTCAATGTACAGTTTTGACCTCGGTACAGTCTTATTATAGTATACATAGATATTATTCATCAAAAGTTCCAACTTACAAAAGTGGCTGAGGAATTTCTTATTCCGAAGCTCTGGATACCCCTTTTTAGGATGTATAGCTCTGATTATATGCATTTATGTAAAAGCAAAATATCTTCAAGAAGTTACTTTTTAATATCTTAATTACAAGAACATCGCGTTACGCTAGTGATGTGCAATTAAGACACAATTTTTCTGCTTGTTATTCAAAAAGATAAATACAGTAAAAATATTTATGCAGCAATGTCTATTTATTCGCTTTCAATAAATAGATTAATGGGTGTGGAGCACGAGAATATTTCGTAATTATAACCAATTTTTTAAATGATATGACCTATCAATCAGTAACGTTTTTCTTTATCAGTAACTTCAACCTTAACCCTTTCATTCGAGTTCTACTAAATTATTGGATTGAATCAGACGTTACTTCCGCTATATGCTACGCTATGCATATTAAGCGGAATTATGCAAGTTAATTATTAATTAATTGTATTCCACCAAATTGGCCGATCTTTATATCTTTTCGTGTCATAGTGCTATTCTTTGATCAATAAAAATACTGTGCACTAATTAAATTATGCATATTTTAAACGTTTTTTATACATACGAGGCGTACTGTAACAATTACTTAATTAAGAAACACAAACTTGATAGCTACGCGAAGACGCGAGTTCAAATCTATAGTCAGGCCTTCACTAATGATTATTTTCTAAAATCATATGCGACGTTCATTTATCAAGGATTTTAACAGTAAGGGTTAACAACGGAAACTCACATGAGTGAATTGTACATAGTCATGTGACTTGGTTTTGGGTCTCTACCCACATCGCCCAACTACCACTTCAAAAGCCTCTTACCCCTAGTCGCCTCGAACGCTACCTGCGGAAAGAAATTTTGTATTGCTTTAAACTGACACTATACAGCAGGGCAAGCACGAGCCGTGTTTAAACTAGTTATCGCGTGGGATAAAGCAGCCATCTCTTACGCACTTATTTAGTATCGTATACTGCCGTCTCATTTTAACCGTTATCGTGTCGATAAAATAGCGCTCGTGCTTGCTCTGCTGGAGAACTAGCACGAGCGCTATTTTATCGTCACGATATTTGAATATTCATCTCATTCTAAACGATATCGCGACGATAAAATAGCGCTCGTGCTAGGCGCCAGCAGAGCAAGCAGGAGCGCTATTTTATCGACACGATAACGGTTAGAATAAGATGACAGCATACGATACTAAGTGCGAAAGAGATGGCTGTTATACCACGTGATATCTATTTAAAAGGTCGCTCGTACTAGCTATGCTGTTTATCGTTTCATTACGTTATCGTTTATCTTCAGATAATGGGTCGCTCCGGGTCGCAGTTGGCAGTACCCGCCGCGACGACGAGGTGGCGCCACCGCCGCTGCCGCCGCCGCCCCGACGACAGAAATCACACACACCTACCACTAACAGGTACCCTATAGTAGTATAGTATAGTGTGAGTAAAATATAGTATACTAGCTTTTGCCCGCGACTTCGTCCGCATGGAATTGTCATTTTGAGACAACGCTACCACCATCACCCAAATCTATAAGCCTTTATCTGAGAAATTCGTCACTTACAATAACATAAACAATTGTATACATTTATGAAATAGATGGAATGAAGTTATAAGAAAAAAACGTTTCATATACACTTTAATCTTCTTTAATTTCTGTTCCCGTAAGAATTTCTAGTAATCCTTCTGTAATGTTCACTAATATCTGTTAAGCAATCTTAATACCAAATATAAACCTGATAGAATTGAAATTGTGGAAGTTTCATACAACATTAGATTTCCCGTTATTTCCGCTCCTATAAGAATGCCTGGTAATTCTTTTGTAATGTACATTGAATACTGTTGCGGAGTTTTTACACAAAATTTTAAACTGGCACAATAAAAATTGCGGCAGTTTCAAACAAACTTAAACATCCCATAATTTCCGACCCGGGGGTATTTCTGGGAATTATTTTCTTAGTGTTCGTTTTAAGCACTATTACTATCCACCTATTTCAGCTTTCTAGGTTCAGTTGTTTAGCCGCACTGTCTGTCAGTGAGTTAGTAACGGAACGATTTTATATATAGAGGTTAGTCAATACCCTGTCTATATTTTATCGTCTACCTGTTATCATTACCAAGCAAGAACGTGCAAATAAACACGTTTATTCTGTTATAACAGCAGCAAAAATACATCATCTGTGAATATTTTAATTGCCGAACTATTGCGGTTTATAGGTAAAGTCGAAATAAGCGAAGTCTTATTGATAGTGTAAACGTATTTTGTTCCAGAGATTCCCCTGGAACCAGTCCTACGCGGGAGGACGGCAGTGATCTGATCTCGTTCGCGAGTCCTACGAGCAAGTCGGCTCCGAATGACGCGCACAACACCTTCAAAGAGTACATCGAACAAATTAACAAGTAAGTACAATAACTTACCGCGGACTAATAACGGATAATTGGTGATGGAATGGGATTCCATTGTGGAAGAAGGAATATCGATCGCCATTTTTACGATCCTGACTCTCACACTTACCTTAGCATACATACATACATGCATATACTCACGCCATTAGTTCCCATTGGGGTAGGCAGAGACTATTGATCGCCACTTCGCACGATCCTGACAAACCTCTCTAGCTTCGTTTACATCCATCAATCTTTTCATACATGCTCTTTTATTCTTCATACTTCGGACGCCAGCCTTTTTGAGCACACTCTCAATTTGGTCCAAGTGTGTTCTCCGTGGTCGTCCTCTTCTAACATTACCATCCACACTAGCTCTATAGATCCCTTTTACCAATTTTCTATCATCCATCCTCTCTATGTGCCCAAACCATCTCAACATTCCTTTTTCTATCTTTCTTACAATATCATCTTTCACACCACACTTTTCACGAATAACACTATTTCTCACTCGGTCACATAATCTAACATTACAAATTTTTCTTACCTTAGCACTAGTAATAAAATGTCCCTTGTTCTGATTATATCATGCAAATAGTTTTAAGTTTTTGCAACAATTTCGTTGGGGAAATAAACAAAACCAAGAAATATTAACTTGTCCAAAAACCTTTGTTAATCTCCTTTTATTCAACTCTTTCTCAATCTCACGATTGTTAACGTAGGTAACGAGCCTACTATTATTTGTTATTACAAACAATAATCATTATTCCAGTGCATTCAAAATATACAGAATTAGATAATAATAATCAAGTATTAATAGATTAGATAAACTGAGTTTGGCATTTTAAACTTAGATAAAATACCGTTGACTTGGAAATCAGTAGCTGTGAAGAGAACAGTGTAACGCATGAAAGTAAAAAAAAGTAATATGTTCCCTAAGATTCGTCATGTGTTAGAGTTTACATTTTGTTGTTAAGACACGTGTTAATAAAGTAAGTAAAGCATTGTGTGTTGTATGTAAGTAAAGCATGCGTATGAAAATAATGTTTGCATCGTCGTTAAAGAAAGGTTGTTATATTAATGCCTATCATATACTGTCATTTATAATATTTCATCAGTTTTTTTGTTTTTGTTTAAGTGTGTGATTTGTGTTTTAAGTCTTAGAATTACTAAAAACTAGACTAACTACATGATGCACCGAGTAAAATAATCTCAAAAGTACACCTTCGCCTTTACATAACATAACATACATAAACGTTCACGCCGAATATCCCCGAAGGTGTTGGCAGAGGTACTAATACTTCTGAACATTACATGACTTTGTCACCTGGTGTTCAGAGTAGAGTACGTTTTGCATAGACAGTGTACTCACGTGATAGGCGGCAGGCCTATCGCCGTTATGTACGAATACACTGTCACATGACTAAGTTCAACTCAGCCATGTGGGTTTCCTCACGATGTTTTCCGTTTCGTCTTTACATACACAGTCATTTCACACTAAAGTGCACTTTCGTTTAGCGGCCAGACATGTTGAGTATGTACTGGCAGCCCTGCACATCACACACAATTTATTAGTAACTGTTAAATATGTGGGGACATGTGGTTTTCATGAACAAAACATTCTAATTATCACATATTAAAGATCCATTTTCTAATTGGCTTCATGTCACTGATCCCGTTGCTAGTCTGGATTTTCAAGTTAGTCTGAGATTAAAGTACGATTTCATGCAAGTATATCACGGATGAATGCGGGTGTGCTTGATTCTTGTCCAACTTTATTTAAAAACCTTTAAGGTTTATCCAATAAATTTCCATTTTTACCTTGCACTTTTCTGGAAGAATCGCACCCTTCACGTGACAACTTAATTGACAATATTCAACTACTATAAAAGTTGTTCTTTACAGGCAAACAGAAGACTTAAACATAACCAATTCGAAGGACCAATCTCCAGGCACCATGAACAATCACAACTACAATCCGCGGCCTCCGAACTATGTGTATAGCCAATATAATTACAACTACCCTCCCTACGGATCTCCCGCCCCTTACCCTCCGTCGGGGACTGTTACACCTTACCCCCCTTCCACGCCTTACCAGCCTGCTACACCTTACCCTCCTTCAACCCCTTACGGAATGCCTACCCCAGCCAGTAACTACAATTACTACACACCGATTACCCCCACTGAACCTCCTCGATTCCACAGCCCCGTTTTCAACCCTTACAGTCAAACGAGAATGGCTACCCCCACACCCTATGTAGGGTATCCTCCAACCCAAATACAGAACACGCCACCACGATACAACTATAACACAACAAATATGATCTCACGGCCAACCAGACCTGCATCTTTATACCCACAATTGAGTCCGCAAACATACCCAACGTTGCCCCATCCTATACCAACTCCTGTTCAAAGTCAAGTGAATAATAATACGAACGCACAAGTGACTGTGAGTGCTGATTCTCCAAGAAATAGTGTGGAAAGCCAGTGTTCAAGAAAGTCTTCCCAAGTTAGTATTACGGTGAGTTAGCTATTTGATTTTTGTACTAAGGGAGCCTCTTATTATTTGTGATTTCCGTATAGAACTAAACAAACCCACCAAAATTATTTCATGTAAATGTGTTGCCAAGACGAGACCATATCGCAGATATTAAGGTTATATATAAAATTTAAGTAAAAATATATGGCTATATCTCGATTATAAGTTTTGATTATCTCACATAATCCAAACCCAAGTAATGAAGGTTCAAAAAAACGACGATACGCTTCTAGAAAAGGTAGGTTTTGCCTTTTCGTTTCACCTGGCGTACTAGCGTACCCCCAGTTAACGTGTAACAACTAGAAAACCTCAGAAACCTTATACATTTTTTTGAATACTTATTTCCCTTGATATGTTTCCAGTCAAACGAATCAAACGACACAGTAGGAAGCCTGCCCAACTCAAGGAACCTGATCGACTTCGGCAAGAACGCGTCGAGTCAAGGTAGTGTTAGAGTTAGTGTGCTAGAGGCGTTCGATCCGCTACTAATCGAACAGACAGATAGACAGTCGGGTGAGTGGTTTGTGTTTCATTGTTACAGATTAGGGCACCAACTCATGGGAATTATAGAAATAAATTTTAATTTATTAAATAATCAAGTTTCTCTGTAAATTAAGTGTATTTGTATATTCGCTCGAAGGACCAATATGCTTTTTCGAAATTAAATAGATAAATTATCGTTCTAAATAGTTATACTCCTTA
Organism: Bedellia somnulentella; assembly: GCA_963576735.1. NCBI lineage: Eukaryota > Metazoa > Arthropoda > Insecta > Lepidoptera > Bedelliidae > Bedellia > Bedellia somnulentella. The sequence goes on from OY755171.1 coordinate 19,206,265, forward strand.
AGCGAGTGATCTTAACTTAATAATCCCAAGAGTTGGTTCTCTGATTCGGTTCCTATTTATGTCTCCAACGCTATTTCCTACAGTCAACTTAAATCAAAACTATTTGCTCACATATAAACAGTTTTAAATTTTGGAAATGTTTCTGGAGTCATACACTCATATTCATATATACTTAAAGCTTTATAGAATCCTTTAAAACAATATATGATATTGTTTTTCATCTATCCATGTGGTTACTTAAAGTTTGTATTGATTTAAATTATTCTCTTTGAGCTATTTTAATTACTGTTTGTCAACACTATTACTAATCGTTTTTGGGTTTGAAAGCTCACATTGTGATAAATTTTGCAAACTTATCACTATACAATAGTTAGAAGTTAAGGTGATGAATATTTGTTGTGCTAACGTCCAATTTTTATGTGAATTTTAATAATTTTCGTGTCACATTGTGTGTTGTGCTTAACAGTATTGGATGTGGTTTTCATTATGTGTTTTGGCTAATGGCGTGTGACAAAGGGTATAAATAAGGGTAAGGATCAAAAGTGGTTTATAAAAAATAGGGTAACCAGAGATACAAAAATAGAAAAATCCTTAGCCACTGTTGGGAATTTAAAAACTTTGAATCAATTCAGCTCGAAGGATCTATTTTTGTTTAAAAACTATCTATAGTTACGAATTCGAACATATCTCTAGATCTACGATTTCTATTTGCCTACTCATTTATTGAAAATAGAATATCGCACGCGCATATCCAGTACATAATTTTAAAATAGAGTAGCCTAAAATAATAACTTCATAATAAATCCAAATTACCAAAACTACTTCAGTCTACGCAGCACCGAGTGAATGCTCGAGCAGCGTCTACGAAGAATACGACCCGCTGGACTTCCTCTATGGCGAGACAGAGATGCGAGATGCGCCCGTGTACGCAGCCGTGAGTAAGAGGGAGAGCGTCGTATTGCCGTCGCCTCCGCCTAAAACGCTGCCCAGCGTACCGGCTGTCGAACGGAGAAATACTGCTGTAAGTATCCAATACGTTTTTAATACACTTTCTCATACTACGAGACAGAGATGCGAGTTGCGCCCGTGTACGCGGCCGTGAGTAAGAGGTAGAGCGTGGTATTGCCGTCACCTCCGCCTAAAACACTGCCTAGTGTGCCGGCTGTCGAACGGAGGAATACTGCTGTAAGTATCCAATGCTTTTTTAATACACTTACTCATACGGCGAGACAGAGCGAGATGCGCCCGTGAGTAAGAGTAAGTAAAAATAACAGAGTTGTATGATCCGTGTGGTAAATATGTGTATGATAAATTCAGGCATTCTCATATATAAATAACTTATATGGCAGCAAAATTATCAGGAGTATTGTTTTTTAAAAACTAACTTTGTTTGGCAAAAAACATTGTTAATGATACTTTTATAAGAAAAATGAAATTTATACTGCTGAATAGCTTAGCATTGTTTCTCAGCCGCGTATCTTGCATGACACGCCAGCAGCGTTAACATGCGAAACAAAAATTAAGTGTTTTTCTTTTAACATCGGCAAAAAATTTTCTTGAAGAACTATCTCTTTAAAATAATTAGTTATGAATGTTATTAAGTTTATTATAAAATCTCTCTAGCATTTTAAGTAATATTTTAGGCAATTAATCAGTGGTGGAATGAATATTGTCTATGTATTGCATGTTTGTTTCTTTTCCAGAATAAACTATATGACTGCATAGTGAAATTAAATACTAGAAACTTCGATAACGAGCATAAAGCATTCCTAAAAATGGTCCTGGATGTTCGAAGTAAGTGTAATTAATTTTATAAGTTGTAAAAGTATTTTAGTGCTGTTTAGAATAACACCAACCCGTTTCCTTTTTCTAACATTGGCCGAAATGGCGACCTATCACCAAACCACAGTTATTTACAATAATTTCACACTCATTTTTTTCAATATTATCGTGTATGCACATTGAAAATAATGAATGTTAATCAGACTATTTAGTTGGTCCCCGGATATTTATAGTCATTTTTTTTTAATCTAAATATTATTAAGCTGCGTATCCCTAGACCGAAGTGCTGCACTCTAAGTAGAAGGGTAGCACCCTACTACCATGATATTAGCTAGCACAAGCTGAGATAGCTTCATTTGCTTTCCGAAGCTCTGAATCATCTTATTTTTGTATAATCAAGTGATTCAGCCTGCAACATCTTATTTACATACATACATACATATACTCATGGCTATAAATCCCTTAACGGGGTAGCCAGAGCTTTGGAATAAGAAATTCTTCAGCCACTTTTGGAAGTTGATTGGGTAAAAGATGGTAATAATAAATGTTTTTGGTGACGGGTCTCCAACCACATCGCCCAAAAATCACTTGAAAAGCCCCTATACCCTAAGTCGCCTCTTACGATCACCCACGGGTAGAAATGGGGTAGTGTTATTCTAAGCCGACACTACACGGCAAACATACATCTTATTTAACTGAGTTAAATCTCCCAATTTAAGTTTTTGCTAGTTTACCCTCCTAGCTAACCCAAAACCTGAGGAGCCTAACTTTCTAAGCGTTTGACCATTTAAATTTAGTGTTGTCACTATTATCTTGTTCCCAGGTAGCTTGGTTCATAGCGACGATGAAACGAATCCAGGCTATGTGATAGCTGAAAAATCCGGTGGGAAGTATCCCCCAAACACTAGTATTAAGATTTTAGTAAACCACGCGCACTCTGATGAGCCTATTATTTTTACATCGGATGGTAAGTGTATCTAACACTATAAACAAAAATTATAAGCTAATTTTAAAAGAACCGTTATTATTACTTATAAAATAAATAATATGCTGTTTGACTATAGCAAACGCGATGAAAAGTTAAAAAGTCACTTATCTGTATTCCACTGTGTATGTGCGATTCACGTGGAATTATAGTTTATTTTACAGTCTAATCCAGCTTACAGTTGGGGGCTTAGAAAAATCCACGATGGTGTAAAAACTGCGGGATACAATATTATTTTCCAAGAAAATGATATGGCTCAAAAGCTATAAAATTACACTCAAAAAAATATTCGAAACAATTCTTTTAAAAATGGACAATTTATTATAGATTTAATATTCGTATCTTGTTGATTTTGTTTTGTTTAAACATTTATCAAACTGATAAATGTTTAAATCAATCATAAATTATTATTTGCAGTGGAGTCAACAGTGGATCATGTCATACTGACAGTAGTGTGCAGTTTAGAAGAGCAATGTGGAGACGATATGTCTGCATATATTTTGAGAGTAAGTAACAATGTGTTTTTTTCAATAACCTAAAGCAAGTGCTCGAATCTCTAGGATACATACTAACATTCGGTTGTAATAAATGCATGTAGAGTCTTTACATTACATTAGTCATACATTAGTCAAGAGTCTTTTACACTTACACAGGGTTTAAACTTGTATATAGCTTTTTCATATACCAATTATAAAAACAGTTGAAAATGCTCAATACGACTTTAAAGAACTACGCTGAAATTAGGAACACTAACTGTCCAAAAAGCTAGGGCGATAATTGTAAAGACGACTTCGTTGTCCCAGAATCGAAACCACATTTTGGTGTTACGATTTGCGGACGAATGCGGTAGTAGTAGGTACAGACTAAGCTAAATATGTCTTTCACACGTTTGTGACTGTCCAAGCCTAATATATCCTTTATAATAAACATCATGCCACTGTATGTTTGTCCGACTAGTAGTAATGAATACGGGAGGAGGGTGTGGACTCACATATTGCCTCATATACTTAACCAATTGCCTAAGCAACTAAGGGCCAGTTTTTTGATCCGTGGTTAACTCAACAATTTGTTAAATATCGTAACTATTAGTTAGATATCAGCAAAATGCATTTTTTGACCCGTGGTTAGAGTAACTAATGGTCAAATATCGAACCAAAATGGATTTACGAGATAACTACTGGTTAGTCATTTAACTATAGTCAATGTAACAATTGGTTATACCGTTTTCAACTCCGGATCAAAAAACTGGCCCTAAGTCTTGACCTTATTAATTTAAAAAAATTGATGAAAAGTGCATTAAAAAAATACTTTATTGATGGTAAATGTGTGAACCCATCGCCCTCCACCTCTAAATAAATAAGATATTTTTAATTATTTTTGTTGAATAATTTATTACATTTTAAATCCAGTCCAGTCCAGTAAATATTGTAAAAGATTATATTAGACTCCCTAGGGGCCACAATCTAGTTTATAAGTATAGATTAATACCCCTTTGTATTATAATTATAAATGTTAAAAACCTTTGAAATAAATAGTTTCAATTTTTTTTTTCATAAATCCTAAATGATGACGGAGTCACCAAAATTTCAACAACTTTCGCAGGTATGGGGCGCAAACGAATACTTAAGTCCCGGCAGTTCTCTAAGCGAGTACGCTTACATTCGCGAATGTGTCAGATTAGAGAAGGACGTAAGACTTTGCCTACACGAAGGCAAAGACAGAAGATTAGCTCGAACCGAAAGAGATGATATCAAAGATATGCATATTACACTTGATGACTTGATTCCTGCGCAGGGAGCGGCCCCGCAGTTGTCGTTTGATAATCTTTCTATTATGCTTGGTAAGTTTGGTTAAGGTGTTTTGGTATTTTATTATGGTTATAATCGACTTTAGATGTTTGTAAAGTCAATTTGTGGAATTTCATACTGTCTATTGGCCTGAGGAAGTCTGTCTGTAGTGCGGGTTTTTATTTGTATGAGATGAACGTGTATATATTTCACATATAGTTTAATATTTCTTAAAAGTAACAGTTGTTTACAACTTTAATAAAACCTTTGTGGTTTGCGATATTGCTTTGCGATTTGCCTCACTAATATTACAAATTACGATTATTATAGAAACTTTGGAAGGAGAACTATCACGTGCTATAGGAGTGGCAGGTGCAGAAGGCTCCTGTTCACCCTCTGGAGTGTTTCAAGCCGTGAAGGCAATTTGTGCGCTGGCAGGAGGAATAGAAACATTACATATCACGAATACATTAAATGCTTTCGCTCAAGCTTGTAACGCGCAGGTGAGTCTATGTTATATGATAAGAGTTCGGTCATGAATGAGTGAATAACAATAAATAAAGCAGATGTTTAGGTTTTGGAATTTAAGTAGCTATTCAGCAAACTGCAACGGCAACTGCAACACTTTTGTGATAGCAAAGATTATTAGGTATCAATTTTATTTACAACCGTTTTGAAAATCGTCTTAGGACGCTTGAGCAGTAATTACAGCGCTCAGTTCCTTAAAACATCGCACGTTCCAATCCTTACCCATATAAATATCTCCCCAGGACCCTAGTCTGTACAGCCGCGTTTTACTACGTTTTGGCACCCCTTAACAAAGATTGCGTTATTATTTTCATTATAAAGCGAGTTGAAAATAGTCGTATTTGACATGCAAACAATAACTCTTATACTGCTCAACTCTTTCAATCCAGCCGCCCGCCGGTATTTATTACCTCCATTGGGAGTTATCTCACCATTCTCACCAACATATATTTTTCTCAGTACCACTCCGGCGTGACCCCCGAGATCTGCTCGGACGAGGGCGCGTACAGCCGCGTGTCACTCCGGCGCGCGACGCCGCGGGAGGCGGTCGCGTTGCAGTGCTCCCGGCTGCGCGACGCGGTGCGGTCATTGGTCGCCTTGTATGCGCGGACGCGATTGGTCGACTACGCGCTTACGGATCCGGCGTATCAAACGCGGATGGATGTGAGGAGTAAGTTTACTGAAAATTTAAATATCTTATCCCATCACTCCACTGTTAATTTTTATCCTCTTAAATGACACGTTATAACCCATAACCAGCTATTTAAAAGCTTTACGTTGATTATACAAGATTAAAACACGCTACATGACTAAACTTACTGCCTCCGAAAACTTCGATGCAATTATTTTCTGTATGTATAAGAATTCGTTCTAATAAGTTTGCTCTGAATTGTGGCGCCCCCTTGCATCACCAACCACAAAATATCCAAAAACATACTTTACTAAACCTGGCACACAGAAGCCGCCGGCTTCAAGAGCATGCAAAAACCATTTAATTAAAAATAAGTGACACTTTACTAAGCCTATCCGTCTAAAGAGTCCACAGGCTCCCACCTGGTGTCAGAGAGCACGCTGTTCTGCGTGGAGGCCGTGCACGCGCTGCCGGGCTGGGCGCACGACGAGTTCGTGCTGCACGCGCAGCTGTTCCACGGCACGCGGCCGCTACCGCCGCTGCGAGCCACCAATAGCTCCAAGATAGAGACTGCTGGCTTCTATCCGAGGATTATATTTGATTCGTGGTAAGTATATTACTTATTTATATTTAATTAGGTTAGTTTTGGAGTCAATTCAATATTCAAACACACAAACCAATCTGCTGGGCGCAATGTATAAAATATTGATGACTGTAAATGATGCTCGAGGATTTGCCAGGATCGTACAAAAAACTAATACATACATACATATTCTCACGCCGTTAGTTCCCATTGGCGTAGGCAGAGACTATCGATCGCCACTTCGTACGATCCGGCAAACCTCTCTGGCTTGGTTTACATCCATCAATCTTTTCATACTTGCTCTTTTATTCTTCATACTGCGGACACCTGCCTTTTTGAGCACATTTTCTATTTGATCCAAATGTGTCCTCCGAAGTCGTCGTAATAAAAAACTAATAATGGCGTCAAATTATCCCAATGAAAACAAAGTGAGTATAAATATGTCCCTCGTAGCTTTGAATGCGTTGAAAACATAATATATAACATAATAACAATATAATATCTTATTGAATCATCTCCGCTCTTCAACATTTGACATCGCTTCTTCGCTCCTATTTGTTTTTGTGGGATGTTATATAGCTTTATAGCCTCTCTCGATAAATCGGTTATGTAAATTTAAAATATAATTTTAGATAGCATTTTTTTATGAATTGGTACCTGAGATAATCGCGTACTGTTAATGTTACTGCAAAATAAATGTTATCCTGAGCTAAAGATAAAGATGTGAACTTCAAAGAAGGAATCGACCATATTATCTTAAACTTAAAACATCTCTCTGTTGAGAATGTTTTGTTCATGAAAACCTCATGTGGGGATTATTACTAATAAATAAAGGAAAGAAAAATTTCGACACCAGTGGGGATCGAACCCACGACCTCCGGGTATACGCCCCCGTCGTTCTGCCAATTGAGCTATAGTGTCAAGTTGCTAATAGTGCGAAATTCTTATTTCCTTTGTTCTTTTACACTTTTTAATAATCATCACTTGAGGTTTTCATGAACAAAGCGCTGTAAGGCCCACAAAGTTACAACTTTTGAGCATAACTTGTAATTTTGGGTATTCATAGCTTTTATGTTTTTGTAGTGACATGATAGTCCAGTGGGTAGAACACCCGCCCGAAAACAGAAGGGCGTGAGTTCCAATCCTGGGACGGGCCAACACCAATTTGTCTTTTCTAAAGTCATATGTGTGGTTAATTTATCATGGTTGCTAACGGTGAGGGAAAACATCGTGAGGAAACCCACATGGCTGAGTTGTACTTAGTCATGTGACAGTGTATTCGTACAAAACGGCGATAGGCATGCCCCTATCACGTGAGTACACTGTCTAAGCAAAACGTGGGTACCTTCTCTGGAAACTAGATGGCGCTTGCCATGTGAGTTCAGGAGTATTGGTACCTCTGCCAATCCCTTCGGGGATAAACGGCGTGAACGTTTATGTTTATGTTATGTTTTTGTGCCTACCAATACCACTGTCATATAACCAAGTACAACTTAACCATTGAGGTATACTCAAAAATGTTTCTCTCAGCACTACCAACCTTAATAAATTGTTGCTTTTTTACAGGATAAACCTAGAAGAGGTGCCAATAAGCTCGTTACCCCGCGAATCCCGGCTAGTACTGACTTTGTACGGGCGAACTCAGCGCGCCGTAGACAATAGTGCGGATAACAAATCAACGCAAATTGAGAATGAGGTTGTGCAATTTGAACAACACGAGCTGGGATGGGCGGCCATACAGATGTTTGATTATGATGGGTAAGTTTTATTTTTAAGGTTTGTAGGATATTAAAATAGACCTTGCATATTTATTTGAGTGGGTGTCGTAAGAAACGACTTAGGGTAAAAGACACAACCGATTTGACTTAATAGGCTCACGCGAGCATCTCGCTGTGATCATATATGGCTGGCCAAATATGGACTGCTTTAAACTGTGACTCCGTAGCAAACTATAATCTTCAATGTAAACCAGATTTCACTTGACAACGCACATTGTACTAGTTGTTTACTGTATACAAATACGCTTTGGCTTACGTGTGCATGCATAGAAGTACTGGTTTAAAACTGCTCGTACAGTTGAGCTGCTTTTAATGGTTGATAGCACACCGGTTAATTATTGTTTCAAGCAGTTTTTAGCGACAGCTGGAGCTATTTAGGTGACTAATTTTTTAGGCAATCCGTGTATGTAGTATTATGTTGTTAGATAGGTATATGGTAACAATATGTTAGCTTTTGGTACATATATCCTGCCGCTTTCGCCCAGAAATACTGATAAGCGTATAGGTCATATATGTGCTATTACAATATCAACTTGTGAATTTTAACATTATTTCTTCTAATGTAATGAAAAGACAAATGTGTTTTTAGTATTAAGATTCTGACTATATAATACTTAAAGAAAGATTCATTTATAACTAAAATAAATAATTAACAAGCATGTATTCGTCCAGCATGCTATCGTCAGGATCGTACATCCTGCCGCTGTGGCCGGCGTGCACTGACAAGCGGATCGGGCCGGCGCCGCATCTCTACCACCGCCCGCCGCAGCCGCACCCACTTATTAATATTGGTAAGTGAAATGGGCTATTTGACTAAGTTCTGAAAACTATCTTACGGTGTTAATTTGTTTTTAAGGAGCCCTAAAAAAAATATTTCTGTCTTCATTTTAGCTATTTTATTAAAAAATCGAAAAAGAAAATGCAATATTCAAATGTGCCGCGAAAACGCGACTTTAAGTAATATGGCGGCTGTAGCACAAATTACGTCAATTCCGCATTAAACACCAATGAGCGAAGCGAAACACAGTCTGTTTATGCTCGATCTACGTCATTATAGAAATAGCCAATCACCGTCGTTTTTACTCACGTGACAGTTGCATCAAAAATATTTATTTTAGAAGACGGAATTTAGTGAAATAATGCAATAGTTTTATCCCGCATTATTACATATTTCTCCAAAAAAGAAACATTAAGACTAATGAAATTAAAGAAATGTATATTTTTAATACAGTCAAATAGCCTATTATGAAGAATTTATTACACATAACTTCAGAAAACCGCTAGATATATCTACAGTTTACAGTAGATACAGTTTACTGTAGAATATAATTACCTATTATTACACGTTCTTCGATCATATATTCCAAAGATGCCGCACTCCATACAAATTCAATGCACAAAAGTGGACCGCGAGAATGATAAGACTGTTTGACAATCAAATATTTATTTTTCTACAATTATCGACCTTAACGCATTTTCTTAAGGCCTATTATTTATTGCAAATCTAGCACGCGACTGTGCTTACCATATAAGGAAGCACAGTTTGGCCGGGCCGTTTTTCGTACTTTGTTGGTGTATCTTTATGTTTATAATAACTCGAAAAGATAAAAGAGGTACTAATATTTCTGAATGCCATGTGAGGTGTCAGCTGGTGTTCAGAGTATACACATTTTACTTGGACGATTCACTGGGCAGGCCTATGGCCGTTTCGTAGAAATAAACTGTCACATGACTGAGTACAAATGAGACCTCACGGTTAACTCGCTTTTTCTGCTGCTTGAGAAGCGGTGGGTTTTCCCCTGAGCTATTGCAGCTCTGGAAATATCTGTTTGTTCATCTGTTTATTTCTGACTATTCCTATATATATTTTTTGATCTTCTTTACTTACGACCTACCAATGCTGTAAAACTTGAAGTATAAAATGGGTCCTCATAACTTCAAACATTAAATTTTCTAACACTAAATTAATATCCAGAAATTCCGGTGTACGTTCACAACGGTGTCCGGTGGAGTTCCGGTGAGGAAAACAAGGAGAAAACTCTCACTCGAGCAGATTTACCCTCATTCGATTCCCTGGATGGGCATACGCAGTCGCAACTGCTTCATCTTATCGAGCAAGGGGCGTATCAGAGAATGCCTATTGAATGTCGGGAGGTAAGTCAACGGTTAATGTCCCAAATTATATTCCTGGAAACTTAAGGTACCTACTGGCTTAATTTTCCAAGTGCATCTTGTGCTTATTTATATGCATTTTACATATTAAATTGTGATTCATGCATCCAAAAGGACAGAACCAGCATTTTTCTGTGAATATATATGTGAAGTTGCTACAATGTACTTCAAGTAAAGATCTGATGGAATGACTATATAAAAGTAAAATGTCGTCTTGAGTGCACGTGTAATTAATTAGTGAAAACTCTTTAAAAATTACTTTCATGATTTTTTATTGTGTTCCACAATCAGAAAATCTGGCCTCTATCTAAAAAGTAAAAAGTAATAGTAAAAGACATTTATTTGGCAAATTAACACACACACACACACACAAACGTAAACAGAATGACACATCATAGAAAACACATTAAAAACACAAAGATAAAAAAATATATAGGAAAAACATTAACTAATATTGTCAGAAGGGTGTCGTCTCAGCATGTTTGCATGTCTATCTCATTATATATAGTGATGTTAGTCCATATTAAGTCAACATTTATTGTCGCAGTACTGTCTAGATGAAAATTTCTTGTATATCAAAACCTCTTATTTTATAAAGAAACCAAATACACTTTAGTCTCAAATTTACTTACTACAACACAAACAAATAAATATTTCCAGGTAATGTGGGAAAAACGTCAATATCTGGTAGACCTGCCCGGTGCTTTACCACTGGTGTTACTAGCCGCCACCAATTGGTACGGAGAACAACGGGAACAACTTATTACATTGCTGAAATTGTGGGAGAAACCTTCGCCGAAGAACGCTATGCATTTGCTTTTGGCTTGGTATGTCGGTTTGTGTTTGTTGATTTTAGTTGTACTGGATTTTTGTAAGGGACTTTTCAAGTGATTGTTGGGCCATGTGGTTGGAGACAAATCATCAATGATGCTTCATTTTTCCATCTTTTCTCCTCTCAACTTTTAAATTGGCTGAAGAATTTCTAATTCCGAAACTCTGGCTACCCCGTCTTGGAGTTTATAGCTTTAAGTATAATGTGTGAAAGATTTATAAACTAATGATATTCGTAATAATCGTTCTCATTTAATTTCTAGAAGTGACCGAGGAATAGTTAATTCCGAATTGATAATTTTGGTTACCTTTTGAGTTGAATTACATTACTGTTCACCAAACCATTTTCCATTTTCATAACTATATTTAAACTTCTTATAATTTTAACAAAAATTCTAAGCATAAAAAAGTTCAAAAAAATGTTGGTTTAATTTTTTTGGATTTATGCAAAAAAAATTTTATACACTCGCATTTAAATTTTTTCGTCAACTCTCACAAAGTAAAAACTAAAAATTACCAAGAAAGGTTTATTTTTATCAAATTAAATACTTAATTTAGACATCTCATACAACTGCCTAATATTTCTTTCTATCAGTTTCCCAGACAGCTGCGTCCGCGCGACGGCCGTGTCCCTGTTAAGGTCGCTACCCACCGCAGCGCTACTCGCCGTACTACCGCAGCTGACGCAGGCGCTGCGCCACGAGCCGAGCGAGCCGTCCCCGCTAGCTAAGCTATTACTGGAGCGCGCGCTGTGCTCGCCGGCAGTGGCGCACCGCCTTTACTGGCTGCTGGCGCATGACGGACATTTGGTGCCGCATGTGAGTGTTACGTATATAGGTGGTTTAAAATTTACGGGTTGGCTGGCTGGTTAAAAAAAAATAGTAATGCCGCTTTTTTACGTTAATTAATAAAATAAGTTGGTGGCGCCACTTAGTATAGGAGTGCTCTGCATAATGAAGTCAAAGTTTTGCGCGGGGAATAGCTAGTAAATAATAATAAAAATTTAGCGCAGCATGTGTGTTATACTTATATTGGTAGTGTGAAATTTACAGTTTTCTTAATTTTGGTGTCATACTCTACTCACTTAGTATAAAAATGTTTAACATAATGAAGTTAAACTTTTTCACCAATAACAATCTATTCACTGATAATAACGCTAATCATTGTTCCCCAGGGTCAAGAATTCCTCGGCATATCACTAGAAGAATCCGACAACGAGCCCCCAGCGCCGGACGCCGGAATGGTCTCTAGTTGGCGATACCGGCTTTTGTTAAGAGCATTGCTTTTAGTCTGTGGAGAGAACCTGGCCAGGATATTAGTGGGACAGCAGTTGTTGGTTAAGGTATTTATGCTTGTGGTTCACTTTTCAACGCCGAGCATAAAGTTTTTAAAAGTGGTTTAGGAAGTTTTATTTCTGTAGTTTTGATCCATATTGAAAACTGTGGTTTGTTGTTTGAAAGCGGTTTGAAGCTCACGCCCGATTTCCATTTTGTTTATATTTCGATAGCGGTGGCCCTAACTACTGAATTATAGATTAACTTTACTCCATTTCTAAAATTAGTTGAGGAAATTTTATATTCTGAAACATTGGTACTTCTTTTTATAGCCAACCGTATATGCTACATGTATATAATATCCATTTTGTACCGTTTTCCAGAACCTATCGGAAGTAGCGCAAAGTGTCAAGAACGCTAAAGAAGCATGCAGACAGCGCGCGTTGCTAAGCGGCGTAGAGCAGGTGGGCGCGTTGCTACGACACTATGACGTCACGTTGCCCTTGGCGCTCGCTAGGAACGTGCACGGCGTAGACACCAAGTGAGTGCAGATGTTTTAGCCATTTATGTTACTACGACACTATGTCGTCACTCTGCCCTTGGCGCTCGCTAGGAACGTGCACGGCGTAGACACCAAGTGAGTGCGGATGTTTTAGCTATTCGTTAGACATTATTATGTTGCTACGACACTATGACGTCACTCTGCCCTTGGCGCTCGCTAGGAACGTGCACGGCGTAGACACCAAGTGAGTGCGGATGTTTTAGCTATTTATTAGAAATTATTATGTTGCTACGACACTATGACGTCACTCTGCCCTTGGCGCTCGCTAGGAACGTGCACGGCGTAGACACCAAGTGAGTGCGGATGTTTTAGCTATATATTAGACATTATTATGTTGCTACGACACTATGACGTCACACTGCCCTTGGCGCTCGCTAGGAACGTGCATATATATATATGAGGGAACAGCAATGATGTACTATATTAGGATGTGTCAGTTGTATTCTACGTCTGTCACCAATCACTTCGGTCTGACCAACAATCATGTATCACAGCAATAAGAGAGTATAGTATAGTTATCCAGTCCTATTGTAAAAAATGTTCAGATTATTCTTCCAAATAACCTCCTTTTGGCTTATTATGCCTTATTATTATTTACAAGTGTGTGTGTATAAATATGCGTATGATATATAATGTGTTTTTTTTTATTACAGATCCTGTACTTACTTCTCATCGAACACATTGCCACTGAAAATCAACTTTATTGGACCTGACAACGCTGTTATCCCAGCCATGTTCAAAGTGAGTTAACATTTTAGAGGCGTAAGAGTTCATCACTTACATTATAAGCTATTTAAGCATTGAAGGAAGTAATATAAAAAGAATAAAAAAGTTAAGCCGGCCTAAACATTGTTTGAGAAATAATGTCATCTATTGCATCTATCCTAAATCATATGTTTAAACAACCACGAACGCGATATTTTACGCTTCAGTCACCTATTACTGTCCTAGAACTTCGTCATAGTTAGAAATTCGCGAGCTCGGACAAGCAATATTAAGCATATACTTTCAAAAAAAAAACTATTAATTTGATAAATTAATGAATTATGTTTAGACTATTTTTTAAGCTTTGAAAGTTTTTCTTGCTTAATTGCTGTATAAAATAAAATAAATGTTTGCAGGTAGGTGATGATTTACGCCAAGATGCGTTGGTGCTTCAAGTGATGAGGGTGATGGACAACTTGTGGCTGAAAGCGGGACTTGATCTGAGGATGGTCACCTTCCAAGCGCTACCCACTAATAAGTGTAGAGGTAAAACAACTATTGACTTATTCGGATACTTAATCGTGTGTTATTACATGGTTTTCTAAAGCCCGACGTTTCCAGAAATGAATAGTTGTTTTAATAATAATGTAAAATTGTGAAACATAACATAAACGTTCACGCCGTTTATCCCCGAAGGGGTTGGCAGAGGTACCAATACTTCTGAACTCACATGGCAAGCGCCATCTAGTGTCCAGAGAAGGTACCCACGTTTTGCTTAGACGGTGTACTCACGTGATAGGGGGCAGGCCTATCGCCGTTTTGTACGAATACACTGTCACATGACTAAGTACAACTCAGCCATGTGGGTTTCCTCACGATGTTTTCCCTCACGGTTAACAACCATGATAAATTAACCACACATATGTCTTTAGAAAAGACAAATTGGTGTAGGCCCGACCCAGGATTGGAACTCACGCCCTTCTGTTTTCGGGCGGGTGTTCTATCCACTGGACTATCATGTCGTTTAAAATTGTGAAAGTCTTAGAAAATACTAAGTGTAGAGGTATTATTACTTTTATTAAAATAGTTTTTTTTTATATTTATACGTTGATTTGATAATAATGACAGCGTTTATGGTGTCGTGGTGAAATAGCACTAGACCATCTCATTCCTGCGGGTGTCGTAAAAGGCTTTGGGTTTTGGGGCCTTTCTAAGTGATTGAATGGGATTGGCGATGTGGTTCAATAATTTAAATAGTTTGTTTTTAACGGATGCATAGACTTATATTACCTCAAAATCAAACTAGTTTTTCTTCATCCAGGCATGATAGAAATAGTGTCCGAAGCGGAAACCCTGCGCGCCATACAAACGGAGTTCGGTTTGACCGGCTCGTTCAAAGATAAACCGATCGCCGAGTGGTTAGCCAAACACAACCCCTCCGAGTTGGAGTATCAGCGGGCTAGGGATAATTTTACTTGTAAGTTGATATTTGCTAGTTGTTTTATTTTATTAAGGTTTCATACTAAGCTTTTTAAAAGGAGTCGAGATCAAATATCGAGTATTAAACGTTTATTTACATGCTGTGCTATGCTATGTAGTATCGGCTTAGAATAGCACTACCCCATTTCTTCCGGTGGGTGTACGTAAGAGGCGACTAACGGTGTTGGGGCTTTTAAAGGATTTTTGGGCGATGCGGTTGGAGACCCATTACCAACAACCTTTATTTTTACCATCTTTTCCCCACTATCATTTACAAAAGTGACTGAGGAATTTCTGATTCCTTAGCTCTGGTTACCCCTTCCAGGGATTTACAGCCGTGAGTATATGTATGTATGTATGTGTATTTACACACACCAAACTATTTAAAATGAAGAAACAAATATTTATACACCAAATATATGTTTGATAGGCTACATCCCATCCCAGAATCCCATAACACCAGTCATAATTTTAATATTGGATACTATTAATGTGAAATATGTTAGTAAATATCTAATAACTAATGCTCCGCCCCGGCTTCGCACGGATGGTGTTATGTTTTTTCAGTACTTACCCCCACGTTCTTTAGCTTGATGATATATAGCCTATGTTGCTTCTGAAAGTTTTACCTTTCCATTATAGTAACGGAGCCTTTTCATTACCGATATACAAATCTTTCCTCCTTTTAATAATATAATAAGTATCCTATGTCCTTTTCTTGGTTCTAAGCTGCCTGTCCACCAATTTTCCAAGCAAATCGGTTCATCCATCCAACCAACACTATATTCTTTTATATAATATATATATATATATATATATATATATATATATATATATATATATATATATATATATATATATATATGGATTCTATTTGGATAAAATTTACAGCATCCTGTGCCGGCTACAGTGTCGCCACCTACCTACTAGGTATATGCGACCGGCACAACGACAACATCATGTTGAAAACATCAGGACATCTGTTTCATATCGACTTTGGCAAGTTCTTGGGGGACGCGCAGATGTTTGGCAATTTTAAAAGGTTAGTAGGGGCTTTTGTTGCGTATTAATAAATAAAGAATAAATAAAGGAAAGAAAAATTTCGACACAGGCGGGAATCGAACCCGCGACCTCGGGTATACGCCCCGACGCTCTGCCAACTGAGCCACCGTGTCAATTGGCTGCCAGTGCGAAATTCTTCTTTCCTTTATTTATTCTTTATTTATTAGTAATAATCCCCACATGAGGTTTTCATGAACAAAAAGATTTAAAAAAGCTTTTGTTGCGTTTTAAGAGTTACTAGGTACGTGCGACCGGCACAACGACAACATCGCTAATAGTGTAAGCCAGAACTTGTAATTTGTCAATTTTTATACCCAATTCGATGTTTTTTTTTTAATATAAATCAAATAATTACCTTATCTTACAGAGACCGCGCCCCATTCGTTCTAACCCACGACATGGTCTATGTGATCAACGGCGGCGAGCGACCCTCTCAAAGGTTCCATCATTTCGTGGAACTATGCTGTATGGCCTTTAACGTGGTCAGAGCTCATCACGACCATATCCTGGACCTGTTCGCGTTGGTAATATCACTGTTTACTGTATATATACATATAATTACGGCTTCATATCCCTAGAACTGACCCTATTGAACTGGACAAGAAACGCGATGAGTTGAAAGCCCGACCACCTGTGCTAACACAATATCACTATATCAAAGGTGTGCTCACATGCGCGCAGTTTGCGAGGATCTTCACAATTAAGATTGGCTACACAAGTCATGCGATGCGAGCACACGAGCGAGTCCAAAACTTAAAAAGCGGTCGCCGTGACCGAAATTTTTAGGACCACATCAATCAATCAATATCCCTAGACGAAATAGCCAAAGCTTTAGAATTCCTTAGCTACCTTTGGTACTCGAGTTGGGAAAAGATTGCAGAATAAAAGTTATTGGCGATGGGTCTCCAACCGCATCCCCCAACAACTACTTGAAAAGCCCCAAAACCCTCAGTCGCCTCTTACGAACCTACGGGTAGAAATGGGGTAGAGCAGTTCTAAGCCAACACTACACAAACTATGTACTATCTGTACGTAACAACAGTGTTCTGTGAACAAGTAGGTGCGATCTCACCACGCGACCATATGTTTACCTGTTCACGTTGGTAATATCACTGTATACTATCTGTAACAAAAGTACGTGGTGTGCAAAGGCTCTTATAAGCATACCTACATACATATACGCACGCCCTTATTTTTCATTGTGATAGGCAGAGACTATTCGCCCCTTTGTATGATTCTGGCAATTCTCTTCCCTTCCCAACATCTTCAATCTCAACATTCCTTTTTGTAATATTACTTTCCACATAGTAAGTGGCGCTGGCGTAACAAGAGAGTGTGGTATGAATTTAGCAGCACAATTCAGAGTGAACTGAGTTGATTAAAAATAGAGAGAAGTGTCAAATTAGTGTATTATACTCTGCACCCTTTTTTAATGCGTTTAAGCGGACACTTTTCTATCCTATTGATACTCCTTCTTGTTTCTAGCCTCCAAATCCGTAAACAAACATAAACGTTCACGCCGAATATTCCCGAAGGGGTTGGCAGAGGTACTAATACTTCTGAATATCACGTGACTTTGTCACCTGGTGTTCAGAGTACCCACGTTTTGCATGGACAGTGTACTCACGTGATAGGGGGCAGGCCTATCGCCGTTTTGTACGAATACACTATCACATGACTAAGTACAACTCAGCCATGTGGGTTTCCTCACGATGTTTCCTCCGAATCCGTATCAAAACATATTTTAAAACTTTAAATCATAAATTTTTTTTATTAATCAATTTATTATATTATAATTACCCAGATGGCGTGCAGCGGCGTGTCGGGCGTATCGTCCGCGGCCGTGCAATACGTGCGCGCCGCTTTACTACCAGCCGCCACCAACGCGGAGGCGGCGGCGGCGTTCGCGAGACTCATACATTCTTCCATCAAGAGCAAGTATGTAATACAGTATTTTAATAACTATTACAAAGCATGTTCTTGTACTATTTATTCAAATAGTTGTATGTAGAATATAGAAAAAATATCATTTGCTTTAACTAATAAATAAAGGCAAGAAAAATTTCGACACAGGCGGGAATCGAACCCGTGACATCGGGTATACGCCCCAGTTGCTCTGCCAATTGAGCTACCGTGTCAATTGGCTGCCAGCGCGAAATTCTTCTATGCTTTATTTCTTTTACACGTTTAAATAGCGTCGGGGCATATACCCGAGGTCGCGGGTTCGATTCCCGCCTGTGTCGAAATTTTTCTTTCCTTTATTTATTACTAGTGGATCGTCCCAGCTTCGCACGGGTAGCCTTGTTTTTTAAATATCTGAGGTTTCTTTCTTAAGTCACTGCTCAAGCATTGTGAAATTCAGCGCAAATATATTAAATTTATAGCACTCCCTAAACAGTGTAGTTTGGTGATTTTTAATGCGCTTTAATGAACGGTTCAGTATTTCCGTTTAAAAGCAAATTTTGGAATAAAACGCTATGAAGTATTTATAACAATCTAAAAAATAAATCATTACGTATTGTAGGATGCAACTACTGGCGCCATCTAGTATGTTATATGTAAATTAGTAACGATTCGGTTTTGGTCACGGGCGCGATGGCTTATTTTATGTATAATTTCGGTGTTTCTCTACCGATTTCTATGATTCTTTTTTTATTGAATAGGTAATAATGTTACCTTTTTTAAATTAGGGATGAGTGAGAGGTTTACAAACGTAAGAGTAAACAAATATAATCAGAATGTTCCGAACTGCTAAGCTATCAGGAATTACACGTGTTATTGTGAGTCAACCGTAAAAGATAGACATGAACTGCTGAGGATTTTTTTTTTAGATAATTTTATGAAGAATATTTCCGTCATACATGATTGCTATGTAAGTTTAACCATTAAGGCTGCACACGCGACGGAAGCTTAAAAAATGGAGTAACTTCTCCCGTTTTCCCAAAATTTCCCGAAATTCCCCTTTACTACTCTGCTGGAAAGTATACAAAAACCTGCGCAGGAGTATGAAGAATAATTGTACCAAGTTTCGTTAGAATCCGTCGAGTAGTTTTTGTTTCCATAAGGAACATACAAACCGACAGACAGACAGACAAAAATTTTACTGATTGCATTTTTGGCATCAGTATCGATCCCTAATCATCACCTGATAGTTATTTTGAAAATATATTTCATGTACAGAATTGACCTCTCTACAGATTTATTATAAGTATATAGATTTATTTGTTAGTAATAATCCCCACATGAGGTTTTCATGAACAGAAAGATTTAAATTAGCATTTGCTTTTGTTAATCTAGTGTATCATTACACCATTGCACCATTACACCGTTACACTATTACGCCACTACATCACTACAATATTACACCATAACACTATTACACCGCTACAACTGAATTTACCATACATGTAGTATCACCAACGCGGAGGCGGCCGCGGCGTTCGCAAGACTCATACAGCAAGTATGTAGCACTCATACATATGGAATGTATTATATATGTATAATAGTACATAGATTGACAGTAATATAATAGTACATAGATTGACAGTAAGTGACGAACGTCATAGCACAAACGCCAAAAAATTCAGGACCTGTCACGGACACGATAACGGCCTACGACGGTTTTGGAATCAAACATGAACGAAAATAATTGTCTTATTTTGAAGTCAAAAATTGGGTGTTGTTTGTTAAAGTTATTAATAAATTTAACACAGAATTTAAATACACACATATACCCTAAATCCCAAAATGGGGCAGCCAGAGCCTCAGAGCTAAAAACTCCTCAGCCACATTTGGAAGTTGGTAGAGTGGGAGATGGGTCTCAAACCGCATTGCATAAAAACAACTTGAAGAAAGGGTGTAACATACATGTAGTATTAGTCGCCTCTTACGGCATCCATGGGTAGAAAAGGTAGTGATATTATAAGCCGGCAACAACAGCCGGCCGGTTACTTTATGTTATTGTATATTGATTCGCTGTGTGGATATTTAATATCATAAATTGGAAATTAAAAGACAAACGTCTCAGCATAAAAACTCAAATAGACTAGACCTTTCACGGACACTAAGAATGGACAGGCAATTAAAAAAATATTTTGGGTTATTGGCTCGCACAAATAATAAATGTTTTATATAAAATATCACAAAAGGTTCTTTTAAATATTAGCATTAAATGAAAACTATGTTAAATATTTGTAATATTGTTCATTGGGCGTCAAACATGAACGAGTAATTCTGTGCTGATTTTGTGAAATCTCATAGTGGATCAAAAAAATATGTATATTTTTATTGAGTTATTAATAGTTATCAGTCTTCAATCTTGCGTCAAAGGTTGCGTACGACGCGACTTTTTGGGGCATATGGGATATTTGGGACACGTTTTATTATGATAATAACCGTACGTTTAGATATTTACTTTTAAATAATAAATTAACGTGAAAGACACAATCTAGAGCTATATGAAATATACCCAAAATGTATTTTTATAGAGATCAGAGATTTATTTGCTACTTGAAGCTTATATATACCTACCTTTATAAGGCAGTGGCAAAATAGTGGCCACCATAATTTCAACCTTACCTACCTTCACATAGAAGTGAATTACAATGAATTTTTGATCATACCTCTGCCTTATAAAGGGTTAAAGACTAATATGTGTCATCTTTTCAGATTTACTCCAATCAACTTCTTCCTGCACAACCTAGCACAATTCCGAGTGAACGGTGATCAAAATAGCAATACGTCTGAATTACTTTCCTTCATGCCGCGGACGTACACGTAAGTATATTATACTATCTGATTAACTTACTAAAATGTATAAATTATTAGTGCATTTAAATCACGTTTTTTATGACGCCTGTTATTTCTTACTTATTTCAAATCCTGGGTCGGGCCTACACCAATTTGTTTTTTCTAAAGACATGTGTGGTTAATTTATCATGGTTGTTAACGGTGAGGGAAAACATTGTGAGGAAACCCACATGGCTGAGTTGTACTTAGTTATGTGACTGTTTATTCGTACAAATCGGCGATAGGCCTGCCCCCTATCACGTGAGTACACTGTCCATGCAAAACGTGGGTACTCAGAACACCAGGTCACAAAGTCACGTGATGTTCAGAAGTATTAGTACCTCTGCCAACCCCTTCGGGGATATTCGGCATGAACGTTTATGTCAATGTAAAAATCAGAAGTAAAGCTATACATACAAGTTTCTGTAATAAATATGGTTTTAGCTAAAATGTGTCTTTGGTTGATCGTTTGGTAAATTAAGAAATATATTTCAAACTTACAATCCCAGAGACATAGGCAAAGCTTTGTACTTAATCACAATCACACTAATAATTTCTATTCCTATTTTAATGATAGTGATTAATTTTATAATACATGCTCTTTTAACATTAATTTCTTTTCAGTCTATGTGAAAACGTTTTATATGTCACTTTCTAAGTTTTTATATTAATTTGTGAATGTTCTTCCAGAATGGCAACGGAAGGGCGCATATTAAACCTAGAAGTATTAAACTACGAAAAACGTTACGACCCTGAAAAGCACTACGTATACGCACTAAGGGTGCATAGACAAGGGCAGGCGACACCCTCAATCATATACCGCTCGTACAAACAGTTCACAGAGCTGTACCAGAAGATTTGTCTGCATTTTCCACTGTCCAAAGTTCATAGGTGAGTCAGTTTAGTTTTTAAGACTTTAGTATTATAAATGATTTATTACTTACTTTGCCCCATACTGTTTGTCCTTTTTCGAATGGGTGATTTTCTACGTATCGTTAGGTGCAAGCGACAAATTCACAGAGAATCATCTGTTGTCGTAGTTTTGTATGGTAATATGGAGCATGTATGTTTTATTAATGGGAAAAATAATAATAAAAGAAGTGTGGAATAAAAGTGACTAAGGAGTTTATAATTCTGCAGCTTAGGCTACCCGTTTTTGGAATTTATATACATGTGTATAGTATAGGTAATAGTAAATAGGATTCACTAATAAAAAAACCCCGGGTCTTCCTGTATCCGCAGAAATTTTGAGAAGCTGTGGCTACAGCCAAGTTAAATTGGCTAGCCGAGATTTCTGTGCACTAAGTAATATTTTGTATTTTATCAGTGGGATTTAGCACTTAAGTACTGATTTTGTGGATTTATTACTAACTACTATTTTTATCGGTTGAATATATATTAGTCTCAATTTAGTTAAAGTGTAAAACATACGCTCTTTAAAAAACAATACATATTTTCGCTGTGTAGTGCTGTGTAGTGTCGGCTTAGAATAACACTACCCCATTTCTACCCGTGGGTGATCGTAAGAGACGACTAAGGGTATAGGGGCTTTTAAAGTGATTTTTGGGCGATGTGGTTGGAGACCCATCACCAACAACCTTTGTTTCACAATTTTTTCCCCACGCAACTTTCAAAAGTGGCTGAGGAATTTCTAATTCCCTAGCTTTGGCTACCCCTTCAAGGAATTTATAGCCGTGAGTATGTATATATATATATATATATACACTCACGTAAGCCTAAAGCAATGAAGGCCATAAATACCTATTCCGTTTAGTGTTAATCTTATTAGCAAGTTTTATTTATATCTTCGGTTTTAAACTTTGATAATATTTATCTAATGATAAAGTTATCAGTTGCTCAAACTGATACTATAACACAACTCACTTAAACGCACTTATTAATTAATTTTATCAATATGAAATATTAAAAACTCAATTCAAAAACTTCAGGTCATAGATACAAAACGTCAATTTAAAAAAATAACTTTAATAATCTTAAAATAAATAAACTAAGAATCGGACTGTTCATCAGTGCCACCTAAGTTGCCAACATTGTACTGCAAATCCATGACGGTTCGTTTGGGCCTCCTTTCTTTAATGACAGGATTTCTGACTTGTTGCCTGTGTCGCGAAACTAAATCCCAACTAGAGTCTTCTTCTACGGGTTTACCGAAACTCGTATTACCAGTGTCATCAGTATCGTTTGGGGTCACTTCGTAAGGAGGTGGGCCTGAGGTCTTGCTCGTCGAACTTTCTAGGGTGTTCGAGGAATATAACGAACTAGCTTGTGCTAATGGATTCGCACGCTTCATAGCTGATGGGGGCTGACTCAGAGGCAAAGGAGGCGGCTGATCCGGCATAGGAGGTGGTGGAGGCGCATTTGGAGCATTTTTCGGGGGCTTCGGAGCTTTCACTTTTTTCTTACTATTTTTCAATTGCTTCTCTTGCTCTTTAGCTAAACGCGCCTGCTCCTTTTCGGCTTTTTGTCTTTCTTTCAATTCCAATTTTTCTCGGTCTAACCTTAACTTCTCTTGTTTTTTCAATTCTTGAGCTTCGATTTTCTGCTGCTGTTTTAACGCTTTCTCGTTTAGTTTTTGCTGCTTCAGTTCTTCTTTGCTTAGTTTGTTTTGTTTTTCTGATGTCGTTTTTATTTTTTTCTCTTTTTGTTTTTTTTGTGGTGCTGGATTTTCTCGTGATGATTCTCCTCTGGGGTGCTCGGATATTTGTGGTGTGCTTTTCCGTAGTTCAATTGGTATATTGTTGTCGTTTTGTATTTGTGTCAAGTCGTTCGAGCTCTTAGTGAGTCTCTGTTTTGGCTCAGGTTGGGATTGACTTGGAGGTAGTCTCACCATTGATGGCGTAATTTTTTTTGGCGGTGCTAGCTCATTATTGTATTCTAAAACAGAAATAAGTAGATTTTTGAGTTTGTTGTGTTTAAAAATGCAAATATATAATACGAGGTTAAAGTGCGTTACATACACTGCTAGAGCAAGCATCACCCGGAATTAACACACGAACACCAGCCGCCCCGGACATTTCAATCTTTACCTTCTTTTACCTATTTCTTTTTACTACAATAATATTTGTGTATAATAATTGTGATTATAAATACGTCCGCTGACAGCGCTGAATACCATCAAATTCATTCTCGTTACCATATAACCTGGGTTTATCTGGGGTGGTGTGGGTCGCTCAAGACCTCGGTTTTGAGACCCAATCCAAGACGAAATGAGTATTATAAGATATCTTAAATATCAACACAGTTTCTTACCAAAAAATTCTCCAGTTTTCACGCGATACGCGCCAGTCATAACAATATCTTCAACGACTGTAAAGTTCTCCTCATCTTCAAGGCCAGAATTTTTGCCGTAGAAGTTGAGCGACGCTCGAAATCCTCTAAGTTTCAACATTGTGACTGTGTTTCTCTACGTTCAGTTCCTGGAAATAAATTACCGCTGATATAGAAGTTCTTATCGATATTCAATCGCCTTTGTTTTCTTAAGGTCACTTGTTCATAGATCAGTCATTGAATTCTAAGAAAAAATATTTCAGAGGCACTTTAAAGGTGCTACCACCCATAGTAATTCATGTTTTACTATATGTTCATATATTCATTTGTCTACGGAATCTGTTGAGTGTTTTAGTCCCTCTGTTTTAATTTAATAATATTATGTACATATTGAATATGTTTACTAACAAGCAACGCACACCCTTATTTTAAAGGGCTGGACTGGAAAACAAAAATAAACCACATCAGTTCTACTAGGAAAGTTTTTGAATACCTTTTTGAGAAGTACACAAGACTCATGAAGTAATGTCGCATCAATCAATGTTTATGTACTAAAATATTTACTGTACTTTTACTCACGCCATTAATTTCCGTTGCTATACGCATATATTTATCACCACTTGTACCATCCTTACACACATCGTTTACACACAACGTGTTCTTTATCTCACCTCCTATTTGATTATTTTTGATTTTACCAATTTGTACTCTCTCTAGTTATCCTAGCTACTAAATTGGTTAATAAAATGCTACTTAAACTTGTAAACCTTTTTTCCGAAATCTTTAAACGATAAAGCACTTAAGCTTTTAAGATATTCGAAGTTTCACAATAATCAAATAAGTTGTATTTTAATGAAGAATAATTTCTTAAAGACTTACATAGTTTATTATTTAATGTACGAGTATGAATAATTTTGTATCCGTTCCGATCTGAGCTGTCGCTCACATAGTTAACACTCAACTGTCAGTTGATTAGATATGAATTGGCATTATGATGAGTAATCTTATCGTATTCTTACTAAATTCCACAATACTATGATCGTAAACAGCTTATAAATTATTGAAAATTAGTTTGTGTGGATAAGATTGGGTTTCCTTCACGAAATTGTTCATATCTAAAATCAACTGTGAGCAATAACTAAAGCCCACATGCCTGAGTTTATTTTTATAGGAATTATATATTACAGTGCATCAATTTATTAACTCATCGCAAATCATATGTCTACTCAGGGCTCGAGTCTACCTTGAATATAGGTTTAAAGCCAGAAGCCATAAGGCCACTATGCTGATCTAGTGCAAGTTATCAGACTTGTACGTTTACTAGTATGATAACCGACGGGTTAAGGTTTCTTCCCAAACACAGTCTCATCGTCATTTTCTGATAGTCAAGTCCTTGAGTTTGCAATATCCTAATCAAACTAGGATTTTCGAGTCTACCCCAAAGGAATAAAACCCGAGACCTCGTCTAACCGTTAGCCTACAGAGGCATTAATCAGTCCTGCATCAATCAGTCGGCATCGGTGTAAATTTATGCGTATGTCCCAGAGCAGACGGTGGAAATAACTTTTTTCCATCCGGTCACTATCCTCTCGCCCTTTATGTAAATTCATATATGTTCCTCTTAAATGTTGTCGATTATGAGTACTTCGAAATATCCTGACCTTGAATACTGCAACGGTAAAATGCTCTAACTTGGGCGTACAGTAAAAAAGAACTCTGCCTTTTATTATATGGGCATATGTTTAAACCCAGATTTAGGTCTGCACCAGTTTCGAAGTTATATGTGTACTTTATTTGTCAACATTCCATAAAGAGTAGTAATAATTTCCTAATTATATTTTACCCAGCCACTTGTTGAAGTTCTTCGAGAAAAGATTAACTTCAAAAAGTGGCCGGAATAAAATAAAAGTATGGTTAGTGATAGGTCAGATTATTATATTTATAGGTGACATTGCAAGAGCACAGTCTAATTTTTTAATAACTTACTAACTAACGGGACTATTTTATCATGTCACCTAAAAACAGTTATTTAGAATAATCTCATACGATCCTTTTTAGGTATATTTGAAACGTATAAACATTATAACCATGACCATGATTTCCATAGCTATCTCATGGAAAAACCAATACTTCTGCAGTCTCCCACTAGGGCTGCACGTAGGTCGGTCCAACTCACCAATAGTGGCAGAAATACGCTATGGAGATGTGCAAGCATTCCTACACTCTTTGTTCGGGCTGGCTGATTAGGTTAGACGTTTCATGGGCTAGGTCAATTTTTATACGAACTAACAGAAATAATACGTACATACATACATATAGCCACGCCGCCGCCGTTAGTTCTCATTGGGGAAGGCAGAAACTATCGAGCGCCACTTTGTACGATCCTGACCAACCTCTCTAGCTTCGTTTACATCCATCAATCTTTTCATATATGCTTTTTTTATATATCACACTTCGGTCACCTGACTTTCAGGACTATTTATTTTAGATGTTATAATCTTTAAATTCCATAACCAAGTTTTGATTAAAAATATTTCCGCAGTCTCCCACTAGGGCTCCACGTTGGCCGGTCCAACACGCGAATAGTGGCAGAAAGACGCTACGGGGACGTGCAAGCGTTCCTGCACTCGTTGTTTGGGTTGGCTGATGAGGTTAGACTTTATATGAGCGCAGCCAGATTTATTGCCAACTAGCAGAGCTACGACATACATACATACATACATACATACATATACCCTCGCCGTTAGTTCCCATTGGGGTAGGCAGAGACTATAGTTCGCCACTTTGTACGATCCTGACAAACCGCATATCAATATTTTCATATATGCTCTTTTATAGTTCAATCTTCGGATGCCTGCCTTTTGGAAGTTTTATTTCAAATATTGTAATCTCAATTCCCTGAACAAAATTTACAATTACCAAAATTTCCGCAGTCTCCCATTAGGGCTGCACGTAGGCCGGTCCAACACGCGAATAGTGGCAGAAAGACGCTACGGCGACGTCCAAGCGTTCCTGCACTCGTTGTTCGGGCTGGCTGATGAGATCGCGCACTCGGATCTCGTGTACACCTTCTTTCATCCGCTGCTCAGAGATCAACAGGATGTCGAGCCGCAGAGGATGAAGCATCGAGGTTTGTTATATTTTCTTTAGAACACGGGAGCTCGATTCCTTGTTAAAGTTTTTAATTTTAAGGATATTTTTGGCTTTGACATAAATCTATTGAATTGAAATTCACCAAGTAGAATTAAAGAAATAGTATAACAAAAAAATGTAGTTGTTTATGTGTCTAATAATATGTTCTTTCTGCGATATGGGTGATAACCAATCACCAAATGATAGGTAACTGGCTTCTATATTTGACATCATGGGTTCGATCCCCGCTGAGGGCAATCATATGTATGATGAATACAGATGATTGTTTTATACCATAGTCTTGGGTGTTATAAAATATATTGGCGGGTTAGTATCCCTTACCACAAACATAATTGAACTGATGTTTTCTTGAACCTAACTTATTATATTTGAATGGTATTCAGTTATTCAATAGCGACCCAAGATTTTCCAAATATGAACTTCTAACATGTCATTTTAAACATTCACCAACCCTACAAATCTACCCAACAATATCTTAACAAAACAATTCATTCCACAGTGATAGCAGAAAGTGCCGAAGGTGGTTCAGGCTCTCTAAAGTTATCAGTGCAGTTCGCCGGCGGCGTGTTGTCCGTGCTCATACTGCACGCGCAGTCGCTCGCACTCACCTCGCAGGGGTTGCCGCCTAACCCTTATGTTAAGGTAAGCATAAACGGGATTGTAAAGTTAAAATAAGTTTGTTTGGTAGAAGTTATTTACAGTTATGTCACGTTTCAAGAGCGCTAGAAAGGGACGGTAGAATGGAAAGATTGGTTTTAGCGCCATCTAGTGAGTGTTGTGAGAATAGTGTGGTTTGTTTGATTCTGGAATGATTAAGGTTGTTTTATTGTGCAGTTTATTGTATTGAATTCTTGAAATGAGTGAAATAAGTGTGATCGGATGTAGCGAACAGAAATTGAGACGAAGACATAAGTAAGTGAAGATAGAGAGTTACTTTTTGTATGTTGAGGTTGCTGAGGCTCACTGAAGTTGCTGAACTGATCATTTTTCCGGCAGTGAGTTGACCGTACTCATATTGCACGCGCAGTCACTCGCACTGACGAGAGTGACTGAAAGTGTGTTGGAAGCAGAAACCGTATCAGGTGAAGCAAACGGATTTGAAACGAAAACATTTGTGAAAATAGAGCGTTACATTTCGTATAATATAAGAGAGAAAGAGGTGCGAGCACATATTTGAGAATGCAAGTCGTTCTTTCATAGCGGGTTACGTGTACTATAAAAGTAATCCCACCAAAAACATTAAATGTAAAAAAATGCCAAGTCTCTCGATGCAGTCTTTCCATCGTAAAAAGTTTTGAGATCTCATAGAAGCCAAGTCCTATTCAAAATATTTCGTAGTTATAAATCAACATTTAGTTATTGTATCAATAGTTTTCTTTATATTATAATTATAGTGACTTGGCAATGAGCACAAGAAGAAACAAATAAAACGGCATATTTGGAGGAGTTTAAAGTTACACACACCGCATGCGTAAACATTAATATCACAAAATTAATTTTCTGTTGGTTTATCCGTGTCGTCCCAACCGAATTTCGGCAACGGCAGTCAGTCTTAGTGCACTCTCGATTCATTTACTTTCATAAAGCGATGGCCCGTAAGGTATTCTTAATTATTGTATTGGAGAATGTAGTCGGTAGTGACCATCATGATTCACACATAACAAATAATCTGATCACTGGTCTCGTCAGTAACATTTGCACATAATTCCAGGCAGCAAGCAGCTTTTAATTTGTGCTCATTGCCAAGTCACTATAATTATAATATAAAGAAAACTATTGATACAATTACTAAATGTTGATTTATAACTACGAAATATTTTGAATAGGACTTGGCTTCTATGAGATCTCAAAACTTTTTACGATGGAAAGACTGCATCGAGAGACTTGGCATTTTTTTACATTTAATGTTTTTGGTGGGATCTCATTTATTTTTTGTAAGTGTATTTCTTTCTTTTACTTTTAGGTGACCTCACAATTTCTTGGACGTCAGCTACTGCTTTTCCCACCCATTCTCTGTCTCTATCTCTTTTGTTTCTTCTCTGAGGCTTCGTTACTTCTAAGGTAGACAAGTCTGGGCGATATATACTTCGGAGTCGATTATATTCAGCTATTGCTGTCTCCTGAGCTTTGATACTACTAAAATTCCCTTATCGTTTGACGACTGAAAACTCCCATACATGCTGTATGACAACGAATGAAATAAACACGACCCATCTCCAGGAATAGAGATGACTCTGTGTGGACAAAGGTCGCCATTTATGTACAATATTTCACGTTCCATTACACTATATTTACAATTACTTCTATAACAATAGGGCTTAAACTTATATATATATGCAAACTAAATAGAACTAAACTAACTAACAAATAACTAACTAAATAAATATATATCTACTAACTTACAAACGATAACTAAACTAAACTAAATAACACGTAAAGTTCTCCGAATATCAATTATCACTACAATATTTTTTAGTTTCGATATGGGTTTTCATTGACAGATGTATCAAATGAATATTATCGAATTATTTTGAAGTACTACTTACACTGCGCTTTGTAACGAAACCATAGAGCGATTCAGACAGGTACAACGCCATCTAT
Source organism: Bedellia somnulentella (assembly GCA_963576735.1). Taxonomy (NCBI): domain Eukaryota; kingdom Metazoa; phylum Arthropoda; class Insecta; order Lepidoptera; family Bedelliidae; genus Bedellia; species Bedellia somnulentella. The sequence continues at coordinate 19,236,254 of OY755171.1, forward strand.
CGAGCGCTCATACAATATTTATCGCAATACAATGGAGTTTTAGCTTTATTAATTTAATGAACTTTATGTATTAATTTGTATTAATGATAGTCTATGTATTACATTTATATTATTCTTTTCTATTCTATGTATGTATTCATCCAATTGAATAGGTACTTGAACAACGAACAAAGTTAACAATGCAGTCAAAATCCATACATAATGTTCTTGCCAAACCGCAAATATAAAATTGTTTTCTATGGCATATAATTTTTTAATGTTTTTTATAATTTTTCCTTTATATGTGGCTAATGACCTATCTTGGTGCAAAATTTGAAGTTTATAAGTACCTTAGATTTTTGATGATCTGTCAGTGAGTCAGTGAGTGACAAAATGGTGTAACTTTGATCGACCGTAACTCCTAAACTATTAATTCATTTGGCGTGTAATTTCGAACTTAAGCTTGTTCTAATGCCTACTATTATTCACCGAAAACCTAAACTCCTAGCTTTGTCCACGTCGAAGATATAGGGGGGGCGAAACAGCCGCGAACCGCTTCGAGAAAAGATGGTACGGCCGTGCCCGTTTTGCTCGAGACTTGGCAGGGGCACTGCCGTGCCCCCAGATACTTTGTGTGATCTTAAGCATGTATGTCATGGCTAATCAGTGTGTTAAATGTATTAACTAAAATTTATTACTTAGACTATTTCTCCGGGACAATGCAATGGTTTTTCTTGTCCAAATCTTTGCTACCTATGATATTGCATTTGCACACATTAAAACACTTACATTGGAAAATATTATTCATTCTTTATGTTTGGTAATAATTCATAATATGTTTTTGGCAGGTTTACTTAGTGCCAGATCCGACCAAAGAAACCAAAAGAAAAACACGCGTATTGAAGAGGAATTCGCATCCTTCTTTTATGGAAATGGTAAGTTTCATTTTTATGAATGTATGCTTGGCTTCAATCGAAATTACCAAAAATGCACATTTCAAAAAAAATCAGGAAAAAAAAAATGTAAAATAAACTTTACGTGCTGACAATAAACTTGATAATACATATACGCATTAGTTAGTTTGTTCATCGTATGTTCTATCTTTTGAGTAACCAAAAATATCTAAAATTTTAAGATCACAATTTTGAAACTTGATAGGTGTATTCATTAAACGGTTTTATATAGTGTATATTTAATTATTACTTTCATAAAAAAACATATTTAACACCTTTAAGGTCTTTAGCATTTGTTGTCACAACGGTTGCAGACACAGGCCATCAGTGAAAATTAATAACTCATACAATAACTGTTAATGCGATACTCGTACAGTCTGGTAAGCACAACAAGTAAAAGTAATCTAATCCAGTTCTTCCAAAAAATATATCGATATCCACATGGTCCGTTAATATAATAAAATATTGTTTCACGATCTTAAATCTAGTCAAATATCGATCCCTGTCAAACATTATTATTTATTATTGTTATAAGCCATTTATGTCCCACTGCTGGGCAAAGGCCTCTCTCCCCTTCTTCCACTCCAGACAAACATAAATTAAACTATAAACTATCATCGTCAATATGAATAAAAATCTGGATTCACCAACGAATATTATGAAATCACTGTGATCTATACAAACCGCGAGTTAAAGTCAGAGTTAAAAATGTGAAGTATCATCGTCACTGTAATCGAACCGTAAATTTAACGTGAAAAACATCTGCTTTGAAACTGAAATCATTCAAAGATCACTTTTGCCTCAACAATGCTCGTCGGAATATTCAGAATAGCTGCGTATCATTGCGTATCACACAACGAAAGTGATGAATTACATACGTTCGTATAACTCAGTTTGAAATACCAGGATTCTTCTATGAGATACCGATTCACTTACGACAAATGTCGCTTTATCACGCGATTTCTTGGTCACTTGTATATATAACGCGTTGCAGATTCACAGTATCATTTACAAACATACATATGATTATATGCATACATACATACATATACTCACGGCTATAAATCCCTTAACGGGGTAGCCAGAGCTTTGGAATGAAAAATTCCTCAGCCACTTTTGGAAGTTGATTGGGAAAAGATGGTTATAATAAATGTTTTTGGTGACGGGTCTCCAACCACATCGCCCAAAATGATTATATGCTTTGGAATAATAGATACATTCTCTGTGATGGAGTTGTAAATATAGTTTTGACTAAAATATTTATAAGTAATACACTGTGGCACATGAATATAAGAAAAAGAACATATTAAGATACTTAAAAAATATAGGATTTCAGGAATATAAGTAATTAACTAAGATTTTACAAAGTGGCGATCGATAGTCTCTGCCTCCCAAATGGGAACTAATGGCGTGAGTATATGTTTGTATGTAACTAAGATTTCCACCTTATCACGATGTTTCACCGTTAACAACCATGATAAAATACTAACCATGGCTCTGTTGTACTTAGTCAATATGACAGTGTATTCGTACGTAAACGGCGATAGGCCTGCCTCCTATCACATTAGTGGAGTATCCAAACAAAATGTTATTGCGTTGCTTATTATATATGGGAGCATAATTATTTAATTTATATTTATACAAATTTTATACTAAAAGTTAAGATAGCTTTAGTATTATAATTGTAACACCACGAGTCTGTCATCACGTATAATTACATCAGGAGCGGGCCGGACCCTGACCTCTTTAATCCTCACATCAAATCATATTTGCTCCTAATTAACTAAACTAAAAATAACAGAACCCAACTAGTATAGCAGAATCCGGAGATTTACCCCGCCTACCTTGGCAAGTTTCGCGGCCATTCATGAATTCTATTTTTTGTCATTGCCTATATTAATAATTCCATAAAACGACAAAAATATAAACTCTGGAGGTTTTAAGATTTGGCCCAGCGAGCCCAAAAAGTTGAATGTCAATTCAGTATGGACTGAATTGACATTCACACGTAAACACATAGTCAGAATTATTATTGGTCTCTTTTTGTCTATATGTGCCTAATAACATGTATTCTCTTTCCTACCCCAGTGAAAATAACAGTGCGTACAATTGGAACTATAAAATTAGGGCGTTTGTGTTCCCAATGTTGTGTTTTAAACGGAAAAATATAACAATAGATACTAAATCGGATTAAAATGAAAAATAAATAGACGCCTTTTCGACGAAATTGCACTAGAGAACAGTTATCCTTTGAAGGACTAAATGAACTGAATATAAAAATATGTCTATGGGCTTTTGAAATTATCATTCGTAGGATTATGCACACCTAAATAATCAAAGCTGAGGCAAGTTTTACAAATTCAATGTGTGAACTTACCCCACGAGTAGCACCTAAGACCTACCCCAACGTTATTCCCTTAAAACCACGGAGTTAGTTTATAACTAAACATAACCGTTCACGCCGTTTATCCCCAAAGGGGTTGACAGAGGTACCAATACTTCTGAACTCACATGGCAGCGCCATCTAGTTTCCAGAAAAGGTACCCACGTTTTGCTTAGATAGTGTACTCACGTGATAGGGGGCAGGCCTATCGCCGTTTCGTACGAATACACTGTCACATGACTAAGTACAACTCAGCCATGTGAATTTCCTCACGATGTTTTCCCTCACCGTTAACAACCATGATAAATTAGCTTATAATTAAACATATTTGTTACAGCTGGAATACCGTCTCCCAATCGAAGTCATAAGAAACCGAAGTCTCCAAGCCACCGTCTGGAACTACGACTCATTACAAGAAAACCAATTCCTCGGAGGGGTCGTCATTCCTCTGGACTCTATCAACCTTCGGGAGGAAACTGTGGCCTGGTACCCTCTAGAGTATATTCCTAGGTAGCTAATACTTGCCCGCTCGGGCATTTGGGTCACTGAGTCACCTGTTTATTGATCTTTTTAAATGGAACCTTAATATGGTATATTTTTGATAGATAGGCCAATCAATTATTAATGTAACCAATGATGAACTTTTGTGATATATGTGAATCTTCGCATAAATTTACGGATAAGTATTTTGAAGCAATTTTAGGATATATTTGTGCTTCCCTACACTGCCCGAGTATACTACATGCCAAATTACAGCATTTTAAGGCCAGTAGTTTCGGTTGTGTATGTGTATTCTCTGTTAATTTGTCAGCCAGTAGAAGTTTGATATACGAATATATTGAACGTCAGATAGTATTGAATGGGATTACGTACAGAAAATGTATTGTAATAGGGCAATACTTGTTTACACGGCAAATATTGAAGTCCATTTTTTTTTGGCAGAGCCTACAAGGACCTTCTCCGCAATTATATCCTTTATATTCGATTCATTAAAATGACGAGTTTTGCCTAAATAGTAACTTTCGTGTTGAATATGTTTTAATTACGTTGAAAATAATGGAGGAGGAGAATAGCAGAGAGTTTAATTATGTTTTTTTAGAAGTTATGCTTGAAATTTTAAACTCTTAATAAAAGTGCTTTTTATTCCCAAAAAATAAGGAAATGATTGTAAGGAAATAAATTAGTAAAGTGTGACGTCATAATTAAAAATGGCTGTTTTTGTTAGTCCTTTCATGAATGGGCCAGTGTGTATTGAACTGAAATTATTATCAATTAGCATTTATAAATTGAGTATATTCTATTTAATGTTTTGCTATGAATTTTGTTGAATATGAGTGGTGATAAGATTTGCATATTTAAATTATTGAGTAAGTTTAGACTTATGTATTGTTGTAATTAGGACACGATATCAATGTTTTATGATTAAGTCATAGAGAACTTAGCTAAATACAGAAGAAACGAATGTCAATATCCGTAAGTGGTTCACGCCCGATTTCTGAATTGAATATTCAAGCTGAGAACGACTTACGTATCGTTTTGTCTCATTCAGTTGTTAAGATTTCGATGCGACAGAACGATACTTAAGTTGCTCTCAGCTGGAATACTCAATTCAGAAATCGGGCGTCAGTGTATTTCCATTGACTTAACCTTTCACGTCCCGCCGGCTCCCAGAGTAGCCAGAAGTAAAAGTAACGATGTAACGAAACCCCGATGGCTCCCCGTGGAGCCGCCGATGGCCAGCTTACCGTGTTCGAATTAACCCCTTATTTCTTTTACTTTAAGAGTTAAATTACGTTTTTATTGATATCAACGGCTTGTGTATGAATCGAGCTTTTAACTTGTCCTTCGCTAGTGCTCGGGAAGTCACAGGTTAAGCGAAGCAAATGTATGAAGAACAAAAGTCAGAATTTCGAAACAACCAACCAGGGTGGAGGGACAATGTATTTTGACAATTCGTTTTTAGCAGAATTTACTCAGCAATTATTTTACTGAAGTACGTTTTGTTACCGCTCTATTTACTTAAGTCCTCTATAATTAAATATCAAATTCAATTCAAATATAAAATTCAATATCATATTCTTTATTTTGGATTTTTAAAGTGGTGTGTGATGTAGCTGGAAGTAGTCCCATTTGTTTCTCATATCAAATATTTTTATTATTAATCAAGTTTTTATACCTGTAAGGACTATAGTAACTTATAATCGCAAGGGAATAGAAATATAGGGAAGGGAGACAGAAAAAAACTTCAATGGGATCTTTCTTTGCTTTTCAGTTTTCCTTGCTTTGAAATTTATATAACATTTATATTATCCCAATGTATAAAGCCATCGTTTTAAAGGGAATCATATAAATATTGTAACTCAATCGTATTAGAATAAAATGTAAAGGAAACTTATCTACGAAATTTCACTACACTAACAGTTATCCTTTGTAGGTGTAAATGAACTGAATACAGAAGAGTTTCAAGTAAATTCCATTTGATGAACATTTTATTTTTATAATAATATTAGCTGAGAGCATGTTATACATTACATTTTATGTGTTATCGAGCCAAATAATTGTGGTGATTTTGATCTAACGATAAAAAACTACTAGGTCTAGGTATACTATTATAATTGTATAAAAAAACAAGATATAATTATTTATAAAACATTTTGCACAACTTATTGTAGCTACATCAAAAAACACAGTAATGTATGAATCTATAAAATTAACTAAGAGTGAAGTGGCCTTTTTAAATTGCCAGATATTTTTCCGAGCCTTACTTGTAAAATAAACCAATATCACAAACAAATGTAAAATAAACATATCAGTTGTATTGACTAGTCGTTTTCACAATGAAATGAAGTAACTAAGTAATAGTTTTGCTATTTATATACATTTCTAGGGTCAAGATTGGTAGTGTTGGCTTAAAAGAGCACTAACCCATTTCCTCCAGCTATTGTCGTTCGAAGGTACTTAGGGTTTTGGGGCCTTTGAAGTGATTGTTGGTTGAAGTAGAGACCCGTCACCCCCCATCCTTTATTTCATCACTAGACGACCTCTACTTGTATTTATGGTAAAACCTGCTTTCATAACATTTGTACTGTAACCATTTTTCTACTACTTTAAATGTTGATAAGTTAATTGATTACGTCCAGTAGATACAAGAAAGTGGGTCATAATTTACTTACTAAGTCTTACTTAGTTATACACTTAACTTATAACAAAAGAAGAATTCCTAAATCATGGCTAAATTGTGGTTATATTAAAAATATCACGTACAGCTGAATTTTTTACAATTAGTAGTACATTCCAAAAATGTATTTTTATAATCGTTTTAAAGCTTTTTTATATGTATTTACTGATTAATCAATCTTGCTTAGAGATCTGATAGGTTTAGTGGTATTATATACAATAAAAAGTGGGCAAAAGTTATACTTACATACTTTTATATCAGCCAGAGTTAATATGTCTGGTAAAAGTTACAATCATACTTACGGCGGTTATCGCAATTATCCTAATTTAAGAATTATGGTGGACAGTGTTATATACAATAGGGCGCTTTGCAGACGACGGGGCGGGGCGGGCTTTTTGACCGCGATGCACTAAGACCGCATCTGCCCGTCGATGTCTGCGGCGCGGTCTTTTTGCCCTCCATGTGCGTTTTTAGTTTACGTATGATTCGCTTTGTGCTATCGTTCGCGGCGAAATTGACCGGCCCGCCCCGCCCCGTCGTCTGCAAAGCGCCTTAAGAGCTTATTCCATTACACTTTGTCGTTTCTGAATTCAGACATCCTTCGAAGTTACTGCCACAGACGCTTGTTATTCCACTACACAAATTTGTCTACTGTTCAGAAGCCTAGCGTTCTGAACGTTATTCCACTAGTCTGAATTCAGATTCTGTGGCTCTCAGACGTCTTCATTCAGACAAATGGAATAAGCTCTTTAAGCTGCTTTACTTAATTATAGCAAGTATCTATTTAAAATATACATTCATACGTTAAGTGTGGATTTCATATAATATCGAAATTATATAATGTTAATAGCTAATTTTAGGCTACTACGCTTAATAATCTTTAGGCATGCTTTTGTTAATATCTGTCAAATTAACTAGAATCATGCAATATGGAGAAGACAGTTTTCTGTCTGTGAGCTTATGAAATAATTATGTCTATGTATTGTAAATAGTTTGTGTAAGTTTTATACGGTAATTTAAAAAGAATGGATGAAGTTTAAGACTTTGGTGGTTCAAATTGAGTATGTAATGGCTTGTTGAAAAGTTTTTTAATGGATATTTTTTATCAAAACACTTTCTTTATCATTTGTAATTTTTATATGATTCGTATTACTATTCACGATTTTCTGGTCGTCACCATATTATCTTTCATATAACGAACATATTATCTAAGGTGGTAGACAATTTGTATAAATCATACTCAAAATTATAAAAACAGTATGCATTTAAGTTGTATTTACACTGTCAGTTATTGTTTTCAAAACTCAGAAATTAAATATGTTGTTAAGACGGTGGTCTATGGTTTTGCATATTAATAAAATAAAACTGTATCACTTATTATATCTTTTATTTACTATCATATTTCAATATCCTTATCTGGTGTTATTTTCGTTAAAAACCAGTTGGTTCCGAACTGTTTCTGTTTTAATCCTTCCTTGCCGAGGTAATATGGCGGGGTCGGGCTCACAGGTAGATAATATATACCAGGTTTACTAAAATTAGTCTTTGGGCCAAACAAATTGGTGACTAGATTGGTACTATGGCAATCTCCCTTCCTGGCTTCGTCCATGGAGTTACATCGGATGGCTTGGAAAGAATCTGGGTTAGTTCCAGCGTAAGCCCAATAGATGGCAGCGCGAACGTGGCTGCATAATGTTAAGCAAGGAAGTAGTAAGTTTCCTACCATTGATGATTGGAATTCACCTGAAAATAGCAGGAGAAATAGGTTATTAGAAAAAGTTAGATATACGTTCCCACCGGAAGGCCTGAAAGTGATTTGGATACATTTCATTACGCCAGCCTAGGGTTGTTTGGCAGAATTACGACTACTACCAAGACAGAAGCTGGGACAACCGACGGCTAAATGTGCCATCCGAAGCACATAATTATCTTAATTTTTTTTGTAGTACCTAGAAGACGCAATCAGTCTTGCGGCAAGACTGATTGCGCAAGACTCTTGCCCCATCTACTCATAATACCACCTTGTATATCTAAAAAGCTGAATATTTTATGCAAAGCAAAGTAATGATGCACTTGCCTCCTGCAGCGTAAAAATCGACCTGAGCAACAGGATCAGCTATACCGAACCCATCCATGTTAGTATGGATGGCGTCAACCTTCACAGCTCCATCTGGGCTGAATCTCTGTCCCGGGGGCCGGTTTCTGAAGCAAGGGCCAGCTGGATCTAAACCTGTACAAACATACAGTTATAATAGGGAAGTAATAGTTGTTATTACGTAAATTAAAAAGAAAAACAAAAACTTCAAATTAAATTTGTCTTTTCTAAAGACATATGTGTGGTTAATTTATCATGGTTGTTAACGGTGAGGGAAAACATCGTGAGGAAACCCACATGGCTGAGTTGTACTTAGTCATGTGACAGTGTATTCGTACAAAATGGCGATAGGCCTGCCCCCTATCACGTGAGTACACTGTCCATGCAAAACGTGGGTACTCTGAACACCAGGTGACAAAGTCACGTGATGTTCAGAAGTATTAGTACCTCTGCCAACCCCTTCGGGGATATTCGGCGTGAACGTTTATGTTTATGTTATGTTCAAATTAAAAACTAAACGGAAAGAAAACAAATATTGTTACTTATAACTATATTATTATTTTTTATTTAAAAAGAACCGCCTTCAAAAATCCAACTGAAAAGAATAAAATATTTTTTAATTATTTTATTATGTACACCTCTATTCAACTTCTTCTTTTTGAAATCGGTGCCAAACCAATTTTCACGACAAAGAAAAACGAATATTAGTGGCCCGCTCAAGTGGAGTGAATTCCCCTCCTCATCAGCGTATGTCATCCTTATAAACCTTCCTTTTCAATCAATCAAAAAAAAAATTCGCATCAAGATCCATTTCGTAGTTTTACAGATTAAAGTATAAATAAGGATGTCCCTATATCCCAGACAGGGACAGAGAACGCGACTTTGTTTTATACTATGTAGTGATTTAGATTCTCGACCGTCTTTTTACAGTGTTAGAAGTTTTGGTTGTGCCAACTCGGTGCATGAATGTCCCTGTCGAATTGTTAATTCCGTTAGTTTGAAATCTGATAATCTAACATAACCTTACCTAACGTTAGTTTATTATCTCGCTATCTATATAAAATTATAATTTACTAGTATTTACAGTTTTACGGTGACATGTATATTATGATAATTTGTCTGCGGAGTGCGACGCATGCACACCAGGCTAAGCACCGCTCACTGTCCTCCACCTTCAGCCTGTATAAATCGACGTCGTTGCGAGCGGATGAAATTTCTTGATTTTTGAGCGCGATTGTGTTACTGTTGTTGAGGCACTATCGATTGATTTATTATTCATATGGTTTTCTCTATGTAGCATGTTTCATTTTGGATTTATTTGTTTGGCACCGACTTCAAAAAGAAGAAGTTGAATAGAGGTGTACATAATAAAATAATTAAAAAATATTTTATTCTTTTCAGTTGGATTTTTGAAGGCGGTTCTTTTTTAAATAAAAAATAATAATATAGTTATAAGTAACAATATTTGTTTTTTTTTCCGTTTAGTTTTTAATTTGAAGTTTTTGTTTTTCTTTTTTATTTCATACTTTTTAGTGATAAGTTCTTAATTAACTCTGAGTTTTTTTAAGTGAATAGTGAATTAGCGATAGTTTTTAGAGATAAGTTTTACTGTCCGTTTATTTTATAGTTTTTTTAAGAGGTAGTGATAGGATTTGTTATTATGACTTTAGCTTACTTGTTACTATTTTGTTTACCTGCGGGCCTAGGTAGAATATCAAAGGATGCTTTAAGGAAAAGTCGAGTAAGGGAGAAGGAAACACCCAACGAAAAAAAACAAAAACTTCAAAATGAGAGAGCCAATGTTATGTAGCGTTGAGTCGTGTAAAATCCCTTGATGGGATGGCTTTAAGTGATATAGATTCAAAGAAATTACTTAACCATCCCCATGACGAAAGAGCCTTGATTGAAATGACCAGGATGAAAAACACGATGTTGCAATGTATATATTTTTTTCTTAAATATAATTAAGAGTAATTTATTCATGTTTTTTATATACTTTTTTGTTTAATAATTTAGTTACTCTGTTTATTACTAATAAAAAAAACTTTATTAACATATATTGATAAATCTCTGTCTAGTATGGATAACTTTACATACATACTTATAGGTCAAAGTAAGAACCTCCTTTTTTTTGAGTCGGTTAAAGAACTTAAACCTTCTCCTGAATGTTATAACATAAACCGATAACTCTTTGTCTAATAATAACTAAGAACCTTCAAACTTACATACATACTTATAGGTGAAACTCAGAAATTCCTTCCTTTTTGAGACGGTTAGATCACTAAAACCTTCTCCTGAAAGTAACAAGTACTTTTCTGAAAGCCGCATCCAAATAGCTTAAGCGAAACGCGAGATAATCGCCGACCAACATACATACATACAGGTCAAACACAGAACCTTCTTTCTTTTAAAGTCGGTTAAAGCACTAAACCCATCTCCTAAATGTAACGAATACTTTTCTGAAAACCGCATCCAAATAGCTCAAGCCAAACGTGAGATAATCGCGGACCAACAGACATACATACAGGTCAAACACAGAACCTCCTTTCTTTTTTTGGTCGGTTAAAGCACTAAAACCTTCTCCTAAATGTAACGAATACTTTCCTGAAAACCGCATCCAAATAGCTTAAGCCAAACGCGAGATAATCGCGGACAATTATACATACATACATACATACAAACAATCGAACTGAGAACCTCCTTTTTTGAAGTCGGTTAAAAGGTTAGGATATTGGTTGTATGCACACGCATGTGACTTCCGGAGTCTTCAACTAGTAGGCAACTGTGGATTAACACATTCGGTAAGATTGGAGGATGGCTCAAGGATAACCGTTTACAATTACAAGGTACCTAGTCTCATTTTTTTGCGACAATGTTAAGTGCAATATCATCTAAATCATACACCAATATACCTCCACTGCGGGGCATAGGCCACCCCAAAATAATTTCTTCCCTAATAATAACTGTTCGCTTCTCCAAAACTAAGTCTACTTATATAACCCAAGTTCTACTTGGCCCTCTGTAAAATCTGATGTAGAGTGTGAACTTGCAATTTTTAACACGCTTTTATTAGGTCGACCTGTATGTATGTAACTATGTAATCAAATCTAAGAAAACTAATTTAACCATCTTCTAAAGGTCATAGCGTTATGAAAATTGGCAGTTGTATGTGATTTCGATGACAATACAATAATATGGTACTGTCGAGCTGATCTGATGATGGAGCCGGAAGATATGAACTGGAACCTCATGATGGATGATCGTATCATAGCCGTGTTTGGACTTGTTAAAAAGGTCTTGTAATGAACGTTGACCATGATTAGGTTTCAAGGTCTGATGATGAAGCCGGAAGATAGGCACTAGCATTCCATGATGAAATATCGTATCATAGCCGTGTTTGGACTTGTTAGAAAGGTCTTGTACTGAACCTTGACCACGATTAGGTTTTAAGGTCTGAATACAATAATATGGTACTGTCGAGCTCATCTGATGATGGAGCCGGAAGATATTAACTGGAACTTAATGATAGATGATCGTATTATAGCCGTATTTGGACTTGTTAGAAAGGTCTTGTAATGAACTTTGACCACGAAACGAACTTTGACCACGATTAGGTTTCAAGGTCTGAATACAATAATATGGATGTTTAAAATATGCCATTAGCAAAGACTAAATAGCATAAAATAAATTAATAGTTTAAAAAACACTAAAAAACACGCTTTTATAAGTGCACTTAAAAGTCAAAAATAAATTACGGGTCGTTCAAGTTGTCTCTATTTCTGGGCTGAAGTGTAAACTATGTGCTTTTAATTATAATATTTGATTGTAAAAGCGTGGGGTGCTGGAGCAGGAAAAACTTTCTTGTAAACAAATACACGAACAAAAACTCTACATTTTGCTACTGTTGACTAGTACTTTGAACAGACTGTTTAATATAGAGCCTCCAACTAGTGGTGCTGCAACTCTAGTTAGAGTGCCGATCTCTGTAACCTGCTTCCCGAAACATCGCTTAACTTGATTTCTTAGCAAGGTTAACAAAAAATCTTTCCTTTTCCAGCGCCCCACGCTTTTACTATCAAATATTATAATTAAAAGCACATAGTTTACACTTCAGCCCAGAAATAGAGACAACTTGAACGACCCGTAATTTATTTTTGACTTTTAAGTGCACTTATAAAAGCGTGTTTTTTAGTGTTTTTTAAACTATTAATATAGTATTTAATTTACAATCCGTTTAGTTTAGTTGAGATAATAATATTGCTAGTAAAACATTATTAATCACCGAAGTAATGTGTTATAATAGTATCATTATCATAATTCAAAGTTAAAATACGAATAATTATCCAATTTGCTATGACTTAAATCCTAGTTTCTAAGACTGACATATACTTAGCCTCGAAATCTTGTTTATTAAAATTGCGCTTAGACAAGGTCAATGTCGCTTGAACCAGCTTGTTGCATAATTAACGAGTATGCGACAATGAGAAATTGATGATACTGCTAAAATGAGATATGTTTAAATATGAAAAATAAGTTATTAAAAGTGATTTATGTATTTCCGTTTACAAAGATTTAGTTATGGTCTAAGATTTATTTTTAGACTTGAAGTCTTAACATAAACAGAAATAATTCGAGCCAAATAATAAATTATCTTCGAAAATTTGTCCTTTAATTAAGAGATAAAAGAATATTAAGTCTGCTTTCATTCTGTATAAAATGATAATATAAATAAAAAGTGATGATATAAATGATGATAATATAAATAAAAATAAGTCAGAGTATCAGATCAGAGAGAAAAACAGGTAGCTATTCTTAGTTATTGTATTTTTTAAGATGGGTGATTTTGTTACTCAGCACAAATTCCTTTACCTCTGATATACACCTTACTCTCCCTATCTCTCGTACTACCCTTACCCGTATTATATACTACTAGAATAAATAAACTCTTCTACTAGAATTTCAAAAAACCTTCTTTGACTACATCTTTTTCTTATTATAGACGTGAGAAAATTGGAAGATAAAGTAGGATAAATTACATTATGCTAAAAGAAACCTAGCTTAGTCATTTTAGACGAGGCAGTAAGTCATGCGACCATTTTCAACACAATTGTGAAGCTTAAGAGTTAGTTTATTTTACAAAAGATAATTTGCAAAAGAAAACTCCTCTGTTAGGGTATTCTAAACAAGAAAAAAAATGGTTTCATATCATAACAGCTGTTCCAACCTCACGCATGCGCAATGGCTGCCAGCTAAAAGAACAAATTTATTTAAATGAAAACGATAGTTCATGTTGAAAAACTAGGTAAATTTAAAGTTTAAAGGATCATGGGCATTTTTGTATGGGAGCTGGGCGTTATACCAACAGTAATAAAATGCGTTGTAATTTACTTTATTGCACGTCTTGATAACCCCTACATACTTGTTATCCCCAATATGGACCGGGTATTATTGCAAAAAAAACACAAAGGTTGGTTAAATAATACTTTGCCGTCAGGCGAAAAAAAATCTTCGGTCATCGTCTTAAGGACTATATTCGTTTGATCGCAAATCTAATACTGACACCTTATTAGTTCACCTCACTTATACATTGCTGTTCTCTCGTAGGGGAAAATAACTCTCCACACATGGTGTTAACACCTATATTTCTTTGCTGTTAAATCACTATTCGTTTACACAATACAAAAACATAAATATGAGGTTCGAGACCCGTCAATGAGTTATTTTTAATGTTTATTTTCTAATAGTGAAAATATTTGTAATGTTTTGGTTGTCAGTCCTAAGCCTGGAAAGTATGAAAGACAAACGAGATATTTATTCTTACTGATACTTCATGATAAATAACTATATTTCTTCAAAATTAAGTACAAGTAATACAACATATGGGACTCATTCATTAAACATTATCAAAAGCATAATTTTTTTCATTCGCGAACTAGCGAATGTTATAAGAAAGATACGAGAACGCGAGAACCGCAAGTTGTTCATCTTTCCAACTCAATCTCTTCATTTAGTACAATTCGTTCTGCAGTTCATTTAGTCCAACGGCTCTGAAGGAGCCTAATGAGCCGCTGAACGAAGTGGACTACTGGACTACATTCGCGAAGTAGTTCTTTAAAGTGAAGGAACTAAATGAACTAAGTTCTTTTCACTGAATCGTTATGCGCACGCGCAGTGACGCGTACGCACGCTTTCTTTGTTCGGTACCTGAGTGAGAGACGTTAGAAAGGGATGGAATGCAGTAATTCGTTAGGTTCCAACCAATAGATTGATATCTTTTGCCTAGTACTGCACGATATTGTCTGTGTTGTCTCTGCGGTGAGCGATTGTTTTGGATTCTATGCGTTTGAACATCACTGAATATCTCTGTTCTCCGGTTGTTTGGGTAATCGCCGTCATAGTATAAAATTAAGTTATGATCATTAGCTTTCACATAAAATATATTTTAACGCTGTTGGTGTTACGCCCATTTTGACCATGACCCTTTAAGAATAAAGCATGAATTTAGAAAAAAAGTTACACTAATATACTAGACTGAGAGGAAACCTCTGTGTTTATGGGTTGGTATACAACCTCTTTCCATGGGATTGCACACGTGTATAAAAAGTGCATTATCACTCTAGTGCGTAATAAAATAAATAATGATAAACAAAAAGTTACAGTTTAATAACCGGTTTGACATGGCTAAATTCAGTTCAATATACCTTATTAACAGGTGTGTTGTAAATGGCGTTATGGTATTTGAGCAATACCATTTTTTGATACTTTTTCTATCTGACGTGCTCTGACTAATTAAAAATTCTCAGTAAGATGTGAAACTGTAAATTTCGAATGAAGATAACAAAAATGCTTCTTTAGCAGTACTAATTAACATAATATGATCGTTTTACCAAGACACGCATGTTGTATAATATCGGGATTGAATAATTACAGCAATTACCGGAAAACAAGCATTTGCCTCTGTTTCAGTATTACGTGTGGTGTCAAACTGACAACATGATATAATTATACTAAAGAACTAATGAAAAAATATTTGGGTGGACTTCTTTGGATCATAAATATACTACGCTTTAAGTGTCGAGTTGGGTAGGTAGAGTCTATATATTAACATCTATCCATGTATACTGCAACTTCAATGTTCGATATTCATTAAGAATTCATAAACAATTATTTTCTTTATAATTAACATTATAGTACAAATATTTACAATCATGGTATAAAATTCAATTAAAACTAAATATATACATTACAAACGAAAAATTTCGTGAAATTCATCGTTGTCAGTGTAGGGTAACGTGCCCAATATACTAGCAGCATTTCCTCTTTGGATGGCCAAGCTAATGCGTTGGCCGAGGTAGCTGCCAGCTCTGGGATCACCACACACTTCCACAAGGCGAGCGGACAGTTCTTTAAAGAACAGCCGCGCCTCGTTGCCCCACGGGCCGAGAGTTTCAACGGCGAAAGGTATGAAATGATATTCATTTGTTAAAACTGAGTATTTACGCCGTTTGAAACTCTCGGCGTTGGCAGCAGCAGTACCTGCACGCGCCGCCGACCCGGATAAATGGCAAGGCGCAAGAGTGTCGACACAGGTTGCATCCCATATCAGCGCCCTGCCATTTCTCCAAGGCAACAAAGTCATACCATCAGGTCTCTTGCCATCGTCCCGCATTAATCCAGGAGGTTCCAAGGTGGCTGGCACGTGGGCGCTGACAAGAGCCCGACGGATGATATCATTTAAGGCAGCATGTCGTGATAGGCGACCTGCACTGCGGGGGCATGAAAGTCCGTGGTGGCCCCATTGGCCAACCTGTACTCCACAACGACAACGATGAATTTCATTGATTTTGGCACCAACTCTCAAACATACTCCCAAACAAAAAGTCGACCTGTCGAGTAACGTACCAATCGCCTCAGAAGGTAATGCATTCAACCAGTATCCCGACTCAGGCTCCATAGAGGCCATGAGACGAGCACGCTGTGCAGGATCGGAAGCAGAGTTCAAGAGGTTTAATTGAATCCGCCCGCACAGTATGTCATCCCAAGACCTCTGAGAAGCCATGTTTGTCGGAACACTCGAACCTGGACCAAGCAATGCAATCCAAGCAGTCTTGGCATCGTCCATTCCACTGATCTCTGTGTCACCTAGAGAGGGACTGACAATTTTTTTGTATAGATCAATTGTAGAATGTACTGATGACAAGAAAGCTGGTAAAGCCACGTCAGATGGTTTGCGTATGCCCAAACCTCCAAACCGAACTGGTAGGGTAGCCTGATCCCAGTTTTTGTCATCAAATTTACAATTTAGAATTTTGCTTAACGTATCTCGTATAATATTGTCTAAATCGTTTAAAGCCGAAACAAGCCTCCAAGTGTCGCAACATCTTAAAAAATAGGTGAATTTGGGGACGAACAAACAGAATTTTATAATTGTATAGGCCAAATGGGGATTAATAGATTGTAAACGCTCCGAATATTGGTTGAAATTTGAAATTTTGTCTTGAATAAAACCTGGTAGAGAATTTTCGTTTAGAGGGGCTCCAAGGAGACGAAGCGAATCATTATTTAGGACCGTAATGTTTGGTGCTATTTCGTTGAATTTATTTATTATTTCTTTTTTTTTTTTCATTGGGCAGACAGTTTTTAATATATAATTCGCATTTATTGAAATTAAAATCTAGGCCAATGGATGAAAAAGATAATTTTAAATTTTGAAAGTCGTTTAATACTGTATTCGCTTCACCACCTATGGTCCCGTCGTCTAGGTACCATACATTGAATTGAGAGGCGATTGATTCAATGTATGGATGGATAGCTAGGCTGAATATTGCTGGTCCTAATGGATCTCCTTGTTGACAGCCGATACAAGATGAAATTAAATTTTCTTTGTATAATAATTTCGAGGGTTTGCTATAACATTGCCAAATATAGTTGTAAATATGCGGAGCTTTTTTTTTAACTTCAGTAAACAAGGCTCCCCGATCCACTGAGTTGAATGCATTTTTAACATCTACCTTCAAAAGGACTTGGCCCGCCCCATGTGCGACGTAAGTGCGAGCCGAATGTACTGCAGCTTCACAACCACCGCGAGTGCCAAAACCCAGCTGTTTCGGTTCAAAGTATGTTGCAAGATCCGGTAGAATATACTTGCAACAAATTTTTGACACTAAGCGGCGAATTGTGTTGCCGACAGCTATTGGCCGTATACCACCGTCTTTTTTTTTTAATGCACAAAGGTTTGCGCCATATAAGATATCCAAAATATCGTCACAGACCCGACCCGACAGCATGAGGTTCACTAAGCGGGTCAACTGAGCAAGTAACGCATCTCTGTGTTCCCATTCGATATTCATAATTTCAGATATTGTTTAGGTCTCTCAAAATTTCGCTTTTACTCAGAATATTTGTCTGATCATTGCATTTAATAGATCTATGCAATTGGCTCTGAATATGTCGGTATTTTATGTCCCGTCACGATATGTACTTCTGTAGTCTGCTGCAGTCACTTCGTAGGACGTCTGAATTCAGCAACGACAAAGTGTAATGGAATAAGCTCTTAAGGGGACATACGCAGAGGTAGCGCAAGACTTAGCACATTTAAATAATGGTTTAAATATTTTAACTGCTTCATCTTTCACATCACACCGATCACGAATCAGATCTGAAATATTTTTACTCTTTGTAACTACTTCAGCATCAACTCTTTAAAGCTATGCTTACATCAAATATATTCCATAAACTCAAGTTTAAAGCAATAAACTAAATAACGAACGAAATATAATGGAAATATAAAAAAATCTTTATCTGCACCAGCAAATCGTACAACTACTCGTTAATATAGAATGCCGTGGTAATGACAATTAGCTGTTTAGTACAAAGATGGTAAAGTTTTACAAATCATCATCAATCAACAATATAGGCAACCTACCCACTTACGTAATCGTATAAACATATAGTGAAGGTACTACAATCAACAATCCTTAGTCATTTTCTGAACTGGTCAGGAAAAATGGGAATGGGTTAAATTACATGCTTATAGAGAAAACCTTTTTTCTATAAGTAGTTTCGTACGTTACCGATGGAAATAACGTATAAGCAATACGTTTTATACAACTTCTTACTCGTTTTTCCTTTATTTCACTCTCATTGTTTCACTCTATCTCCCTATTTCAAACGTCATAAAACTATTCATACCAGTCAACCGTGCGGGCTTTTGTCCAGTCAACTCAAAAAACTTCATAGAGGCGAAATATCCAACATGGGCCCCGAGGCTGCCGCCTAAGATTTCCAGGTGGTCGGGGGTGAGACCCTTGTGTGACAACCTGGCCAGGAACTCCCCCAGACTTTTACCAAGCGGCTTTGTGGAGCGGGCAGATCTGCAATTAAAAAATATCGTATAAATAAAAGTTTTTGACATATATTTTTTTATAAATAGCGACGAATGATAATTCCGTAAATTATTTCTAAATACAGAAAACATATTTTTTTGCTCTAAAGAAAATTTTCAATCAACTATTTGAGCCACAATATAGGGACAGATCGATAAGTCTTTGTCGACTGCTTGAAGCTGCCACTGCCATAGATCATTAAGCTGGCTATTGACCAAAGCAGGTCAACCGCTCGAGCGATCTGTGTATAGGTGAATCTTAAAAGTTTCTTGCGCAATCTTCACTGCTGCAAGCAGTAATGTATGACTGACTATTCTTCTTTAACTCACGATAACTTTAAATTTATCGTAGATTTATACAATGTTATCACCTAAATAATAAATTTAAAAAAAACTTGGACCTACATTGGGTACGTCCTCCACAGATGCGGGAAGATCTCTAACAAGAGCACGTTTCGGTCGTTGGACAAGTCGATGCCAGCTATAGTTCGCAGGAACACGGATATCGACGAGTCTAAGTAACCGCTTATCAAGACCTGGAACACAATAAGAAATACATATATATATATATATATATATACATTTTAATATTAATGACCTATTTAGTTTAGTTGTCTAGAGTTGGCTTAGAATATGACTTAACTAGTTTTAACCGGGGGTTCGGAAGACTTAAAGTTTTAGGGCTTTTTGAAGTGGTAGTTGGCGATTATTCCCACTAGTTGTGTAGTGTCGACTTCGAATAGTACTACCATATATGTACTAAAAACGTTAGATAGGTTAAATGGGCTAGGTAAATTGCACAACGAGTCAACTGCGTACGGGGCTCGAAAGTTCAGGAGTGGCAGCCACGTACCGTACGTTTTTCTGAAAGTCGTGGGAAGGATTGTTGTTGTGCCCCAACGGGGTCTTGTTTGTCCTATATAATGATTTGTTAAGATCTTACCTGTATAACAAGAATGCAAATAAATAAATGAATGAAAGCTGATGGATGAGTGCATTGTAGGACCGATCGTTTTAAGGTATTTGCGAGAGGCTTATATGCAGCAGTAGACGTGTTCCTGAACTTTTCGTTTCACGTATACATAGATACAGATAAAAAGTTTGGTAGATAAAAGACAACAAATACCTTAGTAGGTTTCCGAAAATCCAAATGATTGGCGACGCAAGCGACCCCTTTCCTGTTGAGCTTACATCTCTTCTCATCCCCGTTAAAGATGTACCCCATACTGGGTTTGATCACCACCACGCTCAGCGTGTCCCGGGTGCGGGCGGAGAACGAGGTGTTCTTGCTCATGCCTGGACCTGGTTTTCATTTTAATTATCCTCCTGATGCCCAGCCGTTATTATTATTTTTATGACTATCTGCCCACGGTCCTCACACAAGGACTATTGCGTTTACCTAGCTTACTGCCCAGAAACTTAAACTTGAATAAATGTCGCAAAAAATATTATTTAGTGTTCCTAGTAGTATGTAGGGGTAATGCACTAAAAAAGTAACCAGTCTCAATTGTTTTAAAGCGGTAATAATTAGTCCTCATGTGAGGACCGTGGGCAGATAATCAAAGTAAAAAAAATACTAATTTATTGGTAGAAAAAATATGTATTAGGTAATTTGTTAGCAATTACAACACTTATGAAATAAGAACCACTTAGAAACACAATTAACACTTTAAATCAGTTTTACATGAGTTTAGAACTTATATTTATTCTAGACTAGCTTTTTGCCCGCGACTACGTCCGCGTGGACTACATTTTTTGCATCCAGTTTACTTACTTAAACAGAATATTAATTAATGCGTATATCTATGAGAATATTAGTTAGAAATAGTTGAATAAACAAAAGTTATAAACATATTCTCAAACCTACCAAATGAATACGCAAAATTCATACAATATGCTTTCAATTATCTTTATTCATACATATTCGCATAGTTGAATGTGAAAAAGAAGGATTAGTGCATCCTATTATTCTAACCTAACACAAAAGCAAAAAAAATACGCAAAAAGACTTTGACCACCCGGGATTCGAACCTGGGTCTCTCGTACTTAGTGTTTACCAAACGGTATACCACTACGCCACGCAGACATTTGTGTAAGTCTCAAATTTGTGATATCCTATATATCTAGTAGTCATACTATTGACAAACAATTAAATGGACAATTATTTTGATGAAAATGGATGAAATCCTTATTTTTTCCAAAAAGACTATTAATGAAGAGTCCGATAAAGTCGGTCGATGAAAAAATTAATCGTGTAAATAGGGGGAACCACATAAAAGTTATGTTTTTTAATGCTCCTGTGGGAACCCTTGCGAAATCCGGGATAAATTATATCCTATATGTTGGCCAGGTGTATAACCTTCATTCATGCCAAATTTGATCAAGATCGGTCCGGTAGAATTAACGTGATGAACGGACATACAGACAGACAGACATTTTTTTCAAAAATAGCAAATCCGGCTTCAGTATCGAAAATAAAACATATTCCGCCGGTTTTTATTTTTTTTTCTTCAATGTACAGTTTTGATCTCGTTACAGTCTTATTATAGTATAGATAGATAGATAAACTCTTACATTTATCTACTATTAGAATTATTGAGATCAACTTAGGAACAAAATTAAGGACATTGGAGAAGGTAAATCATCTGAGTTACGAGACAACTCCGTGAAAGAAAGACTAGGAAGGACTGATGGAACTTCAAGGCTTCGAGACTCCTCCCGTAAAAAACCACTCATATTTGGAGAAGACAAAAATCATCTGAGTTACGAGGCACCTCGGTCAGTAAGTTAGCTCTTAATAAAATGGAAGGCTCAGCTAGCTGCTCCTGGATATCATCATCAGAAAAATCAAGTTGTATGGGTTCATATGGTGGGTCATTTATATCGTCGTCATCGTCCTCAGATAGATCTATGTACGACATAGCTAAATCCGCTTCAATTTCATGATTTCGCATGTATTCTGTAAAAAAAAAACTTATATGTATATAGTATAGCGGTCCAGAGTCCTTAAGTGAGGACTAAACGTAAAACGTATTTTATGTAATTGAAGACCACGGTACTCAGACGAGTACCATTATAAATGGATGCTCATAGAATTTTATTTACAAACGTAATCTATACTTATAATAAATCTGTAGAGAGGTCAATTCTGTACATGAAATATATTTTCAAAATAACCATCAGGTGGTGATTAGGGATCGATACTGATGCCAAAAATGCAACCAGTAAAATTTTTGTCTGTCTGTCTGTCTGTCTGTCTGTCTGTCTGTCGGTTTGTATGTTCCTAATGGAAACAAAAACTACTCGACGGATTTTAACGAAACTTGGTACAATTATTCTTCACACACCTGCGCAGGTTTTTGTATACTTTCCAGCAGAGTAGTAAAGGGGAATTTTGGGAAATTTTGGGAAAACGGGAGAAGTTACTCCATTTTTCAAGCTTCCGTCGCGTGTGCAGCCTCAATGGTTTAACTTACATAGAAATCATGTGTGACGGAAATATTCTTCATAAAATTATCTAAAAAAAATCTTCAGCAGTTTATGTCTATCTTTTACGGTTGACTCACAATAACACGTGTAATTCTTGATAGCTTAGCAGCTCGGATCATTCTGATTATATTTGTTTACTCTTATGTTTGTAAACGTCTCACTCATCACAAATTTGAAAAAGGTAACATTATTACCTATTCAATAAAAAAAGAATCATAGAAATCGGTAGACAAACACCGAAATTATACATAAAATAAGCCATCGCGCCCGTGATCAAAACCAAATCTTTACTAATTTACATATAACGTACTAGAAGGCGCCAGTAGTTGCATCCTACATCACATAATGATTTATTTTTTAGATTGTTATAAATACTTCATAGCGTTTTATTTCAAAATTTGCTATTAAACGGAAATACTGAACCGTTCATCAAAGCGCATTCAAAATCACCAAACTACACTGTTTAGGGAGTGCTATAAATTTAATAAATTGAAAACATTGCGCTAAATTTCACAATACTTGAGCAGTGACGGAAGAAAGAAACCTCAGATATTTAAAAAACAACGCTACCCGCGCGAAGCTGGGACGATCCACTAGTTGATAAAATATTAGTGTTCGCCATTTGCTGACATACTCAACAATAAGGTTTTATTAATGTTATTGAATAATATGATTAGATCGCATAAATAAAATGAGATTACAACTTACTTAGTCGACGTGGCCGCTCCATGGTTCCTTTTTTTGACATTTATTGAATGAACAATTGATTATCCTAAGATGACATTTATAATAATAATATAATAATAAATTTATTTATTTAGGCAACGAGACCCACGTGTTAGTAACAATTTCCTTAGGCTATGTTAGTGACTAATTCTATCTTACGCTATGCTACATTATTTACAATATCTATTTATTTACAAAGGAGGCTGATACAGTGGAGCACATAGTGCGAGTCCAGCCTCCCCGCGATGAGTTGCAGGATGCTGTTGGAGCTGCCCCGCACCCTATCGAGCAGTGAGGCTGCTCGCAGGCGCATTGTCGCGAAGAAGCATTGAACTCGCGCCTCGGCGAACATGCCGGACGCACTGCAGAAGCGGGGCAGCCTCATCAACACCCTGAACGCGTTGTTGTACTGCACTCTCAGTGCATGGTACTGACGCTGCGTATAGTTCGCCCACAGGGCGCATGTGTAGAACGAGGTGCAGTACGCTCTAAACAGCGTCACCTTTACTGCGCTCGTACAACGCGCAAACCTGCGGGCGATCATATTCGCTCTAACAGCTAGCGCTCTTCTCTCACGCTCTATATCTGCATCGTCTTTTAGGTCAGAGGTAACGACATGTCCCAGATATTTAAAACGATTAACTCGCGATAGCTCTTGGCCATTTAACTTTATCGGAGGCACAGTAACTGATATGACAGCTGTCAGTGACTGAATATTTGTTCCTAATGGATGCATTGCAAAAAAAAATTGGCGGTAAATTCAAATGTGGTTCAAACACAAAGTATTCGTCCTCGGAGAAGGACCGTGGGCATTTAGTACAGAAAAAGTTTTTTATAGCTTGGGCAGTAACAACTTTATTTGTTAAGTACTCACATAAGTACCGTGGGCATCAGGAGGTTATAAAAAAAATATTATTCAATTCAATTTAATTTATTTGCATGTCACAAGTTCATGAGATGTTACAAAAATTTAAAAATACAGTATAAGTACAGGTGACGCCATGTAAGGGCACGGCAAACATCGTTTAGTGGAAGACTAGTTGTAGAGCAATCGAGGCATTCTATTTATTGATCTGGTCATCAAAAAACTCCTTAATATTGTAGTAACATTTAATGATAAGATGTTTTTTTAAAGTCATAATAAATAAATTAAGTTTTTTTATATCTTTTATGTCATTTGGTACGTGATTATAGATTTTTATTAGCATGTGGTGGGGACTACACGATACTAATTTTATTGTGGTGAAAGGTCTTTGTAGTTGATTTAAATAACGGTCATTTATTTTATTATTTTGCATTGAAGAGTACAACTCATTAAAAAATTGTTTACTAAAATAACAGTTTTAAAAATATCATCAAATAATAAAAAATATATAAATGAGTAACAGACTTAGATATATACAAACATATACTCACGGCCAGAAATAAATTCTTAAGAGCTAGAAACTCCTCAGCCACAAAAAGTTAATAGGGGAGAAGATGGTAGAAATAAAGCATTGTTAGTGATGGGTTTCCAACCGTATCGCCCAAAACCCACTTAAAAGCCCCATATCCTTGGTCGTCTCTGACGCCATCCGTGAGTAGTAAGGAGTAGTGACATTCTAAGCCGGCTCTACACGGCAATTCTTACTTCAATACTTTTATCATTTGATGAAAAGGTTCATTAAAATAGGTTGTATATAAGTTTTCATTTTGTTGAAACCCGTTTAATATCTCTTGCATTCTAACACAGACGCGAAAAGCGATTATATAATTATTATTTTTTACTATTACACAATTTAATAGATATACGGAACCCGTTACTGTAGATGACCGTGTACAATGCACACCGACCTTCGGTTACTTAGCTTTTTGATTAAAATAGACAATACAGCTTTTATACATACATACATACATACATATACCCACGGCTATAAATCCCTTGAAGGGGTATCCAGAGATAGGGAATTAGAAATTCCTCAGCCACTTTTGGAGGTTGCGTAGGGAAAAGATTGTGAAATAAAAGTTGTTGGTGACAGGTCTCCAACCGTATCGCCCAAAAATCCCTTAAAAGCCCCAATAACGTTTGTCATCTTTTACGTAAAAGCTTATTCAAGACGCGAGTAATAAAAAAAAGGGTTTATTTTAGATTTTAAAAAGCCATATTAACCAGAATATAAAAAATTAAACATTATAATTCTGAACAATCAATAATATATATATATATATATATATATAATCTTAACAAATACTTTATCAGGTAAAATATTAAAAAATAACATAAATATAAGAATTGATTCAAAATAAGATTTAATAAATAATATAATTAATTAATAATTAAATAACATAATCGCTTGATGAAATTACTTCGGCATCAGTTCAGTACATCCAATTCAAACACTGCAAATTCTTTATAATGGATGACTATTGTTTCGTCCCGATTACGCACTTTATTATTACTTTCATCTAACAAAGCGACGCGAAATATTTATGTAGTTTACAGTGTATACTGTATATACACATACTTACTTACTTACTTATACTCACGCCCATTATTCCCATTGTGGTAGGCAGAGACTATCGATCGCCACTTAGTACGATCTTGACAAACCTCTCTTGCTTCCCTTGCATTCATTATTCTTCTCATACATGCTCTTTTATTCTTCTCACTTCGGACCCCCGCCTTTATAAGAACGTTTTCTATCTGGTCAAGAAACGTTTTACGAGGCCGTCCTCTACTAACAATCCCATCCACATTGGCTCTATATATCTATTTCGCTACTTTATTTTCATCCATCCTCTCTATCGCATACGCCTATATATATTTGAATACAGTTAACAACAACATTGAAATATAATTATAATAAGCCTCTTCATTCTACGGGATGTATTACTTCCCATGTCACAAAAAAAACACAGCTGTTTTATAAGGTTTGTAAGATTCCGTTAGTAGATCTGATATTACTTAGGAACTAACCAATCTCTCATTAATTTAGAAGAAGAAAGAGAAGAAATTCTTATATAGCTATACATGAATCATACATAGCATTCTAACATCTATCTATTATCTAAGTATATTTCATGTATGCTTCAGAGTTAGGAATTCCTCCGACACCGACACTACACAGTTCGTTCAAACTATTTTTAGATAATTTTGATCCATAAATGTTTGTTTTCCAATTTATTGAATACTAAAACTTTGCAGATTACTAGAGGTCAATAGGCGCGTTTTTAGGCTTAAGGCTAAGGCTAGGTTGCTTCTGGATTTGCACGTGTAAAATTTATAATTACAAGGCTAAACAAAAGTATTTTATTTTCGATATAAATACTAGTGTTGACGTCATAATAAATTAATAATATTAACATTGAAACATTGCCAAGTAACATGTGAATTGTCACTGGTAGGATCACATTAAAGAGTGTTCAGAGCTTTACAAACAACTTCAAAGCCAATTTTGGAATGTTAGAAAGGAACTTAATAGATACAGAAGATTTAGTGATCCGTTTTCTGCCTAAAGCAATTTTCACTTAGAAAATTCGTCAATACCTTTAGTCACCTCTTATGACTACCGCTGAGGCAAAGAGTATAGTGCTATTCTAAGCTGACAGTATAGAAGAATATATTCTTAATATTTTTGGTAAGAATTTAGTACTTATATACAGCTTAACTAGAAAGCTACACCTCTAAAATACGCTAAATACGAGTATGAATATCATGTACGGAATTAACGGGAAAAATATAACCTGATCAAATCAATGCGGTTCATAAGTAAGCAAAAGCAGCAAGTAGTGATATAAATATATATTCGGGGATTTAAAAATACAATAATTTAGAATCGGGTTAAGATAAAATCATATCTTAACTAAGCATAAAATAAAATAAAAATAAAATACAATAATAGTATTTTAACATACATACATACATACATATACTCACGGCTATATTTCCCTAGAAGGGGTAACCAGAGCTAAGGAATTATAAATTCCTCAGCCACTTTTGGAAGTTGAGTGGGGAAAAGATGCTAAAAATAAAGGTTTTTAGTGATGGGTCTGGTTTTGGGTGAACCGCATCGCCCAAAAATCCAATAAAAAGCCTCAATACCCTTAGTCGCCTCTTACGACACCCGTAGGTAGAAAGGGGTAGCGACATTCTAAGCCGGCACTACACGGCATTATTTTTAAATATTATTTTAACATTTTGATAGTTTTGTGCTAACTTTACATAGTATAGTAACTTAAAGAGTGCTTTAACATGTATATTTTTACATTGTAAGAGTAACGTTAAACCACGTTTGGGTATAGAACTGTTTAAAATAGGGTGCATTCATTTTAATGATTCATTGAGTGAAATTAGTTGCATTTTAAGAAAAGATAGTAGTTAGTCAGATTACGCGTAGGACCATTTCCGGTATTACTATTCACAGAAAGGAATACGTGATAAAAGACTTAGACTCATCAATGCTAATGACAAACACACCCTAATGAGATAGCTTATTGGTCTTTCCCATACATACTTCGGTTAAAATAAAAACTAATGGATGATAGCTTTGTTGAATTCGATATAGAGTAGATGGTAATTAATAGCAAATAATAAACCAAGAATAATGTTTACGACAGAGATAACTGAAATCTTATCTTGCTTAATATTTTAAGAACTTAATCCTTAAGAATTTGTAGCCATATTAATATTTCCTAAACTCCTAAAATACTTTGAAACCAAAGTAAAGTAGACAAAAGACCAAAATTTGATAGGTAATATTATATTAAAAATCTATTTAAAAACTTACAATCGGCCATAAACCCGGCAGGAACCCCTGCATTCCCGGCCACCCATCCTACAGTGACCGCAGCTACCCACGCCTTAACAATAAAGCTTACACTACACTTGTTATCACATACTTGTTTCCAAGTCATAGTCGATGGCACCTGCCGACCTGTGTCGGTCAGAGCGTGATGTTAACTGACTGATGATTGCCACAACTTAACCGATGAAGGTCAAAGATGCTAACTTATTCAATACGAGTAGAATTCTCTATAATATTTTCTAAATTGGTTCCTTATTTTGATCTAGCGTTTTATTTCAAATTATTTACTTATCAGAACGATCTTCTATCGTCATTTGGTTTATTAAGGTCATTTGTATATACTTTGTGATTTGTATGCTCTGAGAAGAATACTTAAGTTTTATTCTTCTGGATATCATTTCAGTGTACAGAGAACATTTTCCAAGATTAGTCAATTCACATGTTATAGCTCCAACGAAAGACCAGTTCCCACCCCAAGTAGGGTGATTAAGCATAAGTCTACAATATCGTGATAGTAACCGGGATCGACAGCTCAAAGTGCCCTTTGAAGCTGTAAATCATCTTTAATTTCAGATAATCGTGGTTTCAGTCTGCAAATGAGGTTAAATCTCGAGTATATTATCTAATATCTTAAAGTCCTGTATCCTACTATCGCTACACTGGGTATTTTATTATTACAAGACAGATATTAGGCGTTACCTTTCAAATTTTAAATGTTGATACACTTTTCAATTTCTCTTATAAAATAAATCCATACTAATATTATAAATGAGAAAGTGAGTTTGTTTGTTTGTTTGTTCCGCTTTCACGCCGTAAATACTGAACCGATTACTTTGAAATTTTTCAGACGTGTAGTTAGAAGTCTAAATTAAATGATAGGGACTTTTATCCTGGAAAAAAATATGTTCCCACGGGATATCAAAAATATTGTTTGCTTGCTGGATGCATTGGAGATGGCGCTGTGTATCGTTTAAAACAAAGTAAAATATTGTAAACTAATATAAAAATCAAAATTTAGAAGCTTAATGGTACGATAATGGATCCCCGAAAATAAGAAACTCCCGAGGGATGATGTACTATTTGTTTATCGTATATTTTTTTTACATCTACTTATATTGCAAACGAATATAAACATGTAAATTTAGAAGCTAAATGAAACGACGACGATTCCTTGAAACTAAGGAATCCGCAAGAGTTCTCATAGTAACATCAAAAAACCTTAACTCATATATGGCTCAAAATATTGCAGCGATTATTTTTATCATCGATGGAATTCACAACAGACACTTTGTTAATGTTCATTTTGGAAAGATGAAGGGGTTTCATTAGTTTTCATCAAAATAAATGAACATTTAAATGACAAATTTGTTTATCAATAGTAAGACTAATATGAAATAAAGCGTAATAAAAATTTGACACCGCCCCGGTAACGTCTCCGTGGCGTAGCGGTATAACTAACTACTATGAATATTTAATAAGAACTATTATGAATCGATCGTCCCGGGTTCATATCTCAGGTATTTCAATCTTTTTGTAAAAAAAAAGTTTTGTTAGCTTAAAATAGCACTATATATAATAATAGCAAGCACTATCCCTTCAATTTAGCGATTATTTTGGATGGAGATCCACCACTAATCATCCCTATATTGCCGAGCAATCGCTGCAAGTTCTCCCAATATCATCAACGGTCAGTGTAGGGGGCAGCACCGGGCCGCCGCCGCAGCGCCAAACTACTATCCGTATCTGTACTTACTAAAGATATTTTCATTTCTGAACATAAAAACTTGGTATATTTGTTTCATGATTCTTATGAACAATTAAAAAGGAATTTTTGGAACTCAACACCTAACGGGTTGATATAGCAAATGAAAGTTAATATAGAGTTTTTTTTTACATTTTATAATAAAACTTGGTGCGATTGAATTTATGAAATCCATCTATCAATCATTCATGAGTATATGCTAACAACCATAAATGCCATAAAAGTGTAGCCAGAGGTAAAGTATTCAAAAGGGTATTCAGAGATGCTAATTCTTCATCCAATTTTGGAAATAGATTAATAAAAGATAGTTTAAACAAGGTTGTTAGTGATGCTTCACAAACTGAATCGCCCAACAATCACTTAAAAAGTCTCGATGTCCTTTATGTCATTAACAACGCCCGCGGGATTATAAATATAAAACACAGAGTTGAGATAGTGTTTCGGTATTTTGGTATTATGTAAACTGGATGCAAAAAATGAAGTCCACGCGGACGAAGTCGCGGGGCAAAAAGCTAGTAAAGAATAAATAAAGGAAAGAAAAACTTCGACACAGGCGGGAATATACAAATAAATTATCGAAGTTTTTCTTTCCTTCATTTATTCTTTATTTATTAGTCATAATCCCCACATGAGGTTTTCATGAACAAAAAGATTTAAATTCTCTTATAAAATCCTGTTTAGCGCCTTTAAAGCTTTCAGTCATAACGTACTTACGTCTGTAAATTCTAAAGAAGCTTCAGACAGAGCTCCAATCCCTTAACAACTTTTGAAAGTTTAAGTTAAGAATTATAAAATAAGGGCTGTTCGTTATGGGTCTCCAACTGTATCGCCTAAAAATCACCTAAGAATCCCCAGTCTCCTAATTCGTCTTTTACGGCACCCATGGGAAGAAATGGGTGACTGCAATCCCAAAACCGACCCTACACAGCCGCAAAAACTTTCCATAACAAAAAAAGCACCAGCATTTCTTACAATAGACGGTGATAGTTTTTCTATGTGTAATAATACCCACAAAATGTGAAGGTTACAATTGTAACCACCATATTACAAATTGGATATATGTGTAGATATTAAACATATTAAATAATCACTGGAGATATCGCAGCGCAATACTTTGGCGGCCAGATGAGCAGACATGAAACGTTGCGTGAGACGATACATTTCGAGCATTATATGCGCATGCGCTTGCGATTTAGAAATTATCATAAATTAGAGCTTCCATTTCCGATTATATTTAGAATAACAAGATGAATAAATGATTGAGAGGTATAATTAATACAATTTGTTTACAAAAGAGCTGCTAAGTACCTTTTATGATTTAACACAGTGCATAGCTGAGGTAAAGAAGCATGAGTTCGTTTGTTTTTTTATTGTCTTTAGCATATTGTATCGTTCATTTATGAAGCTACGGTAGGAAAACTCCCGTGATTAGGTGTTTATATGGATCTCTGATACTTCATGTGTAATCTTGAAGAGTTGTTAGTTTTAAATATATCAACCGACTTGGATAAATATGAGATTTCCAATTTTAATGTAGGATTTTATTTGGGTACGGCATGCAACCTTATTACGTTTACCTCATAAAACAAGAGAATTGGAAACATGAGTAGGTATATTAATTATGCTGATTGGAGTACTGAATTCATTTTATAACAATAAGGACAACGGATTGGTAATTTAAAAATGATTTAAAATTTATTGTGTGCTTTGTGACGCAGATCGAACGTATGTTTACTAATTCATCTTCACCACGTTATTAGACTATTGTTAGCATTATCAGATGATAGAAGAGTAATACAGAAATGTAAAATGAATACGTAAATCCGAAGGTCTTTTTTTCTAACCCCTTTCTTATAAGCGTCGGAAACGAGCCAGATGGCACAAACAATGAAACAAACAAATATTATTTGTTCAGTCAGAGAAGTCAGTCTGAACTTTTTTAAGCAAAAAAAAAACTGCTTCTGTCTAACTTTTCTAAAAGTGATATAAAGATCAATCTCAATAAAAGCAATTCTCAGCTGACCTAGTGTTATTAATAATCTCACTATCTTTATAAATATCCAAGGCCGCGCTAATTCAGCGATCAGTTTTTACAACTCGATCGAAATAATTAACGTTTAAGAATGTATAAAAGAACGTAACTGGCGAAGATCAACTTTCTGCGTGAAAGTTATCGCCAGTGTTTGAGAACTAAGAGCTCGTTATGTTTAGTACGGCCGCGGCCGGTGGAGGGGCTGTAGAGCTGAGCTGATTCTACGAATATAGCAAGTTAAGCGCTCGATTTAGCGGTTTGCGAGTAAAAACTGTTTACACAACATAAAAAAATGTTGATTAAGTTGAGCCGCGTTCTGGCGATGTCAAAGAAGCTATGTGAGTTACTGCTTGGATTGTACTTTATTAATATTTACGTACGTATGCGAACTGCATAACGCAAGTTTCAGTAAAGGATAACGTTCACATGAAGAAACTTATAAATGTGCATTATTTCACTTTAACGATACCTCCAAGGAGTAAAGAAAAAGTTTCTCACGAGAGTTTCCCCATCAGTCATATATTTTCTCTAGGAAACTACAGGTTTCGTGGTGTTACATGTACAAAAAAACAGCGTATCAATTGAAGAACATGGAGAAATGTTCAAGACCGTCGGTAAAGTGTTCAAAATCTGATGGGTTTTCAAAAATGACAAATCATAAACATTCTTTGCTTTAAAGATCTTGCAATTAAATGAATAAAATATGTAATTATAATATGATAGGAGAACATTAAAAATCAATATACTTTCAGCCCTATTCAGTGAACTATTTATTAATATTAAGAAAATAAATGATGTTATTTTAATTAGGTACTTTGTTGTTTCAGTTTAGAATGAAAACGTATTCGAACTAACGATTGCTCCTTCTAGGTAAAAAGTGAGATCAAGGATAGTGGTGCGCATAAATATATCACTGCCTATTAATCAGGTATATAGGTGTGATATCATTACATAATAGTCTATTTTAACTTTGAATAAAAAGCATGTATATAAACAAGTTTTTTGTTTCCCATCATACATTTGTGGTTTGCAAGGAAACAAAAAAGGTTTAACAGAATTATGAAATGTGGCGAACGATAGCCGTTGCCTACTCCAATGATTAATAATGGCATGATAATAACATATCAAGTAAATGACTACCATATTTGCACATCACATTAAAGTCTTTATTTAATTTTAAGCGTCTTTCAAATTTGTTGCAGCGCGTTTTCGCTAAAAACAGTAAACAACGCTTCTCAGAGCGGGCACTCACGGTAGCCACAGTACAACACCACCGGTTTACACCTCAACACGGGCTGTGCCGGCCTAAACACACCATGTTTAGTGTTTCGAGTTAAAAATCTGTGTTATTATTCTCAAAATGTCGGACTTTACGACGCAGTTTAACGAAACTTGGGAGTATTATGGGCAAATCATCAGAGCATGGTTCGAGGACCCTGGCACGGAGGAGCATAGTGGGTTGCCGCTGACACACCTGAAGATGGACGAGGCTTACATGATCGGAGTATCGCATACCCCGGTTTCAGTGTATAGTGTTTCTGATGACTGCTTCAGAGTAAGTCTCTTCTCTTTGCATGGTACTAATATATGCACAAAATCCATCTGCCAGAGCTTTGGAATCAAACTTTGCTTAGAAAAACTTTTGGGACTTGGTTTGTAGACATACATATTTATCAGATCGCCTTGTATAATACAAAAACTTCTTTTTATATGTATACATGGGGTAGTGATATTCTTAAGCCACAGTATTCATCTTATTTCTCTATTATATCTGCTGGTTC
Organism: Bedellia somnulentella; assembly: GCA_963576735.1. Taxonomy (NCBI): domain Eukaryota; kingdom Metazoa; phylum Arthropoda; class Insecta; order Lepidoptera; family Bedelliidae; genus Bedellia; species Bedellia somnulentella. Next base: position 19,269,800 of record OY755171.1, read on the forward strand.
CTGTATAAGTACTTCTTACTTACTAATGTGCATGTGTAATTTTAGCTGTGTATTATTAACCCCTTTCATCCCGCGGGTGTCGTAGGAGGCAATTGGGGTTTTGGGACTTTTTAAGGGATTGTTGGGCGATGTGGTTGGAAACCCATAACCAAACAACCTTTAGTTTATCATCTTATCCTTATTGAACTAACAAAAGTGGCTAAGAAATGTTTGATTCCGAACCGCTACCATCTTGGGATTTACAGCCGTGAGTTAATGTATGAATATATGTACATATAACATAACATAAACGTTCACGCCGTTTATCCCCGAAGGGGTTGGCAGAGGTACCAATACTTCTGAACTCACATGGCAGCGCCATCTAGCGTCCAGAGAAGGTACCCACGTTTTGCTTAGACAGTGTACTCACGTGATAGGGGACAGGCCTATCGCCGTTTTGTACGAATACACTGTCACATGACTAAGTACAACTCAGCCATGTGGGTTTCCTCACGATGTTTTCCCTCACCGTTATCAACCATGATAAATTAACCACACATATGACTTTAGAAAAGACAAATTGGTGTAGGCCCGACCCAGGATTGGAACTCACGCCCTTCTGTTTTTGGGCGGGTGTTCTACCCACTGGACTATCATGTCGTGTATATGACTTACTTTATATCTAGCAGCTTTTGTTTAATTTGGTGTTGTGTTTTTCTGATCTGAACCATTGATGTACTGTGATCCTTAAGAAAATTTTATTGGATCAAGAAGAAGCGTTGAATTAATAGGTCAATGTTATTCTTATCAATGTATTGTTTATCTACGATGAAATATAATAGCTACTGCATATGTTTACGATGATAAGATAATGTATACCATGGATTTAAAAACAAAAAATCTGTGTTTAGGGAGTAGGTAAAGTATTAAGTTTTCTTTCATTGCGTCGCCGTCGTGTTCTTATTTGTGTAGCTAATACGAGGGGCATGCCAATAGAAGTTAGATACTCTTTTCTCATTTAATTGACACTGGCAAGCTGTACACCATCTTATAGGCTGGTTTTTTATTAACATATTTTAATATAGAACACACTTTTTTCATTTAGTTTTTATTTGAATGAGCATAATTATTCCGATAATCTGGCGGGAATTAACTTGCAACAATGGAGCTCAGTCGACGTGATTTTCGCGCTATGATTTATTATCACTTTAAAAAAGGTTTAAAGCCTCCAGAATGTTTTGAACTTTTGGCTTCTACTTTTGTTGAGTCTGCTTATTCCCGAGCAACAGTATTCAATTGGTTTGACGAATTTAAAAGAGGACGGGGATGTCTCGAAGATGAAGCGAAGACAGGACGGCCACCAACCGCGGTCACGAAAGAAAACGTTAGTGCAGTCGAAAAACTTATTCGCGAAAACCGACGAATTACATCTGTAGAGCTAGAGCGAGAACTAGGAATTGGATCAGCAGCAATGCGAACCATAATTCACGACCACTCACTCAAAGAAATAGTATTTGTTTAATGTCCAGCAATGGCATTAAATAAATACTTTTTCTTTCTCAAAATAAAATGAAACAAACATCGGAGACATTTCTTATAGAAGTGAATAAAGGTACGCGCATGTAAACATGATATAAAGTAAAGTGATATATTGACTCATTTCAGTTTAATTATTGTTTTGTAAAAATATTCTTGCATATGCATTTATTTATTACTTATGTATTCTTTCTATTTCCCAAGAGGATTTGCCATCAGGTGTAAACACCCCCAGCTTAAATTGTTTCAATAATATAAGTATTGGAAAACACACAGCTAATTAAATAATTGTTAAATATTGTATGTAAGTCACCTTATTAACCAAATTCAGAATAATTGCGATAAAAACTACAATCACCAACATAAAAACACAACCTTATTATTTACAAAACTTAATGATGTAATCGATATTGCGTACGTTTACGAGAAAGGATTGGAAATAAATTCACTTATATGTATCTGTGTTATATGTATGTAGGCAATATACAATGCTGTAATCAGCGACACTTGTTCTGAATAGTAATGTGAGTGCGTGATATAAACGGGGCATTTCGTAAACATCATACATTTAATTCGACTTTCAAGTCAAAATCTTTCAAGTTGAGGTCGTTTGGTGAATATACTCGTATGATGAAACGATTCGCATTCTTAATTATATATTTAAAAGATCGCTATAGATGGTTTAATAATAAATGTATACCAAAAAGGGTTTGTTAAAGGTTATCTGAAATGAAAAAGGCGGTGATGAATTAAATATCGGGAACTGTGTTGCCGATGGTTAAACTAATCCATGTGTTGTAACTTTTTGTGTACGTAACTATTTATGTATTTACGTCAATATAGTAATCACAACATCCCAAATACGTCGCTATAGTGCCTGTGTCATTTCGACTAATTAAAAATTATGGCTCTAAAACATTATGCGGGAAATACAGGGGACTATATTTGTATGAAAAAATCACTGTGCTATTTACTCTAAACCCTTAAAACAGTTTCGTTTGGCTGAAAGCAATTTCACTAAATTCATGTGTCGCAGGTTTGATTTCGTGAGAAATATAGTTTTTGTTTTTGCAACTGTTACAAATATTCTGCATTGTTGTGCTTTCCATACCAAAAGAAATGTTCGTGTAATAATGAACACAAAGTCGGCTAATTGTTATGAGAATCAGTTCAATACACACAGCTGCAGTTTTACGTATTCAATCTCAAAATATTTTACGTACATATCATGAATTCAAGGTAAAAGTATTTACAATTCTCAGAGGTTTCATAGTTGGTTTTCAGTTATTCTAACATATATTTGTATTCATGGCCAATCATGAAGAATTTAATTGAGACAAAAGGAGGAAGGTGCCTTTCGTGATACAAATACAAACACAATAAGTTTGCATGCAATTTAAAAACAAATACGTTAGTAAATAATACGAGCCAAATTCAAGGCATACATACATACATATACTCAAGCCATTAGTTCCCATTGGGGTAGGCAGAGACTATTGATCGCCACTTCGTACGATCCTGACTAACCCCTCTAGCTTCGTTTACATCCATCAATCTTCTAAAACTTACTAATACTCACGCCCATTATTTAATTTAACACACAATATTATACATACATATAACACACGGCTGTAAATCCCAACAAGGAGTAGCCAGAGCTGAGGAACTAGAAGTTCCTCGACCACTTTTGGAAAGTAGAGTGGGGAAAAGATGGTAAAAATAAAGGTTGTTGGTGATGGGTCTCCAACCGCATCGCCCAAAAATCCAATAAAAGCCCCAATACCCAACCATACTTTATTGTTAATCTTTAAATGGCTGAAGTATTTATTATTCTTAATCTCTTACTACCCTTTATGGAATTTATTGCCGAGAGTAAATGTATATAAGTAATTAAAGATATTAATAACTTGTATGGGGTATCAACGTGGTAATAAGTAAAGATTTTAATTAATATAATATTTCTATTTAGATATTAACTAAATATAATTGGATGAAAAAACAACGAAGAATGAGCAAATTGAGTTTTTTTTTTTAATTAAATATCTTCTACTTGTTGTCGTGACCAGTTATTATAGTCCAGTAATATTAAAATTATTTTGCTTTCAAACCTTTAATGCGGAGAATTTTCCCTCTAAGCTAAATTAAAACTATATAAATATTGATATACTTGCCAAGTTCTTAAGAGGCTAAATAGTTAGCGGGCCAGTACGTTGCGTTAAACCTCCACAGAGATGGATTGGATAGTATTAAATATATTGTCAAGTTAGCACCCTAAACCACTAAACATTACTAAACTTGCTTCGGGGCCATCGTATCTTTGTGAGATATTTAAAATTAATATTGAATAATAAACCAACCATACTTAATATGTTTTGATTACATACAACAACAAGTCAAGCGATATATTATTATGTTTGTGTAATATTGATTGTATTCTGTTTTATGTTCTTCAATTAAATAAATAAATAAAATAAAGCGAGATAATTCAGTGTTAGAACCACCGCTTTTCATTACCATCTAAAGAAACGAAAGTTGACATACTAAATCAGGCCTACACCAATGTAGTGAGGGTAAATATTGTGAGGAAACTCAAATGGCTGAGTTGTTCTTAGTCCTACGACATCATTAGTTCATCTGCCAAGGCGTGCACTATAACATAAGGAATTCATCGTCACAAACAAAGTTAAAATTCCAAGCATATAAAAGTGCCTCAAATTTCGAATCATACAGAGTAACAATAAAGTAATTAAATATCAGTGAAACAACAAAGTGTCATATCGGTGTCAGCCACCGAACATTACCGGGAATCAATTTCTACTGCGTATTGATACGAAGTCGACAATATTTCCTGCGCCTGCTCTTTCTCATCAATCAACATTTTGTACTACATCGCTTGATTGAATGCTTCTTTCATCAGTTAGTTTCTACGATTATATATAACTTATATTTACTCGTATGTATGCTACACAGACCTTAAAAAGCATGCTCTACAACATAGGCACAAGAAAACAATAAATTTCACTTAGGTCTTTATCGTCCCGTATTCATATATTGTTGAGCATGATTTTAAGGTCTGTGTAGTATTTTAACTAAACACATCAAAATTTTGACATAGGTCACTGTATAAGCGTGCGTTATATTGAAGATCTCGCCGCCAATTTAAAAATAGACCATCTATATCTAAAATTGAGAAAATTGACGAATACAAAAAACAGACATCTAGTCAAAATAAAGAAATCATGAATAAATTTAAATGCAATAAATTAAGTCAAACTTACAGTGTTAATAGACGATTACATACATACATATACCCTTCTACCTTGACCACTTTTGGAAGTTGAGTTGGGAAAGTATTGGCCACTTGACAATAGAAAGAATATAAATAGGTTGTTTGCCTGTTTGGCGAACAAAAACTTATAGCACTTATTCTTGTTATTTTCTTTATGTCTTTGTCAAATAAAAAACGATTCTTTCTTTATAAAATCAAGGTTGTCCCAATAGTATGTAAGTAATCATTTAATGCCGTGTAGTGCCGGCTTAGAATGTCGCTACTCCTTTCTACCCACGGGTGTCGTAAGAGGCGACTAAGGGTATTGGGGCTTCTTATTGGATTTTTGGGCGATGCCGGTTGGAGACCCATCACCAAAAACCTTTATTTTACGATCTTTTCCCCACTCAACTTCCAAAAGTGGCTGAGGAATTTAAAATTCCTTAGCATTGGCTACCCCTTCTAGGGAATTATAGCCGTGAGTATATGTATGTATGTAATCATTTAAACGTTCCTATTGTCTTAGTCGCTTCATACTAATACCCACCTTAACACATAGGGTTGTGCTATTCTAAGCCAGAATTACACAGCTTTTACAGATTGTCTTCTTGTTATATAATCATCTATACATTAGTATTGTCCAACCGAACACATTTACATAAACATAAACGTTCAAGCCATTTATCCCCGAAGGGGTTGGCAGAGGTACCAATACTTCTGAACTTCACGTGATACCTAGTGTGCAGAGTAGGTACCCACGTTGAGAGAAGAGTAGAGTCCAGAGTAGGTACGAACACAATTAACATTTATTTTTTTATTTCAGTGTCCATTCGAGCTGCAATCAAAGATCGCAGCCAGTGAGGAGTCGTCATGGAAGACCAACACCGCCCGCGCTGCCACCTGGCGGGTGTATGGCGCAACCGAAGACCAGTACATCAGCTCCAGGAATACCTCGTAAGAAGCTTTTTGTTATAATGTTTTAGTTCATGAAAACCTCATCCTATTATTTATCCTTTATTTATTAAAATCTTTTTGGTTTTGGATTTGTTAAATAGAAATCAGAATCATTCAGACACAATAGAGATGTTAAATTATTGCCAGTTGGATTAAAATGTTAAAATTCCAAAATTTTGTGCTCGCAAAGAAATGTGCTTGGAGAAAAATTTGATTACATACCTCTTCACATTCGTCCCTAAAAAAGGCGTCTTTTGAATTATTTTGTATTGAAACCCTTCTCATCCCCCTTTCTTAGCTCCTAGTGATTATTCTTTGTTTCCGATAGTAAAAGTAAAGGAACAGTTTTTTCGACTCCTGAACATGCGGTGGTTGGCTCTAAGAAGTAATTTCTGTCCTGTTGGATCAAGGCCTCGATAAAGTGTTTTCAATTCGGTTAAAGCGAATGGAACTTTGCGTAGAAAATTATCCCTCATATTGTCGTGTCTTTCGGTATAACGAACAAGTATGTCTAAATAGTTAAATCTTATCTTACTTAAGAGCTTATTCCATTTGTCTGAATGAAGACGTCTGAAAGCCACAGAATCTGAATTCAGACTAGTGGAATAAATAACGTTCAAACTGGAATTTGTGTAGTTGAATAGCAAGCGTCTGCGGCAGTAACTTCGAAGGACGTCTGAATTCAGGAACGACAAAGTGTAATGGAATAAGCTCTTTATCGAGAGACTCACGTATATCTTGTACATGGATCCTTTAAACAAAGTCATTTATAAACAGTGGTAACAACTCGTTCTCTATAGAGACTATTATAGATCGCGAGTGAGTAATTCAGTCAACAAACTCAACCGAATAAGAGGAGTTTGCTTTCCATATTGATTGGTTTATAAACATTGAACACACGAGCTCTTGTACATTAACTAAATACAAAATAACCTTGAATTAATATTAGATTATATAATACGGATATACCTATGAGTACGTACGTCTATATATAATAACTAATCAACTAATTACATGCCGTGTAGTGCCGGCTTAGAATAGCACTACCCCGTTTCTTCCGGTGGGTGTACGTAAGAAGCGACTAACGCTATTGGGGCTTTTAAGGGATTTTTGGGCGATGCGGTTGGAGACCCATCAACAACAACCGTTATTTCACCATCTTTTCCCCCCTCAACTTTCCAAAAGTGCCTGAGGAATTATTTATTCCTCAGCTCTGGCTACCCCTTCTAGAGATTTATAGCCGTGAGTATATGTATGTATGTATGTAATCAACTAAAATAAAATAATTCATAAAAAATATAACACTAGGATTAAAGTTAAACCCTTTTTACATTTTTTTCTTATGTTTTCCGGTTACCCTTTAGTCATATACTTCCAAATATGCAATTTCATTTTTAATTTAAAGAACTTATTAAAAATGTACATTACTACAATTTAAGTATTAGTTTATTTGTGTAAATAAATGATGAGGCTTCTACCCACTTACCAAAACATACATTATTCGTAGTATGTATTTCCATGGAACTAACATTTTGTATTACAGCATTCCCTTATTGCAAGTATATTTTGATAGGGGCTGCCATAGTCCAGGCGCCAGTCGGTCGGCTATTATGTCGTGAACGAATGAATAGTTGGGAAACCCACATTAAAGGGTGAAACAGGAAGGTTAACGCGCTTTTCAAAGCTGTGTTTTTAAACCTAGATCCTAATACTGAGATTATATCAAACATTTATTGGTGTATTTTCTTTTCTTTTCTTTTTTTTTCAATTTTTACATAGAGAAGTTATACATCGATAGGGCAAGATATAATTTCTTATCTTCTTGTGGGTGACGTAAGAGGCGACATCGGTTTTGGGCTTTTGGTTGCTTTATGAGCGTTGTGGCTGGAGACCTATCACCAAATCTTTTTATATATTATTTCTGTAAGCCTCTTTCTTGCCCGGAAGCCTGTGACGCGATGAGTTAAGCTAGAAATTTGGTTCAGGTATCGTTTTGATTAAGGTAATTGTTACAGAATTTTAAAGTTTCGATTTCGGTCCATAGACTTACTTTGCTTGAGTGTCATAAGCGCGCGCAAACTTTAGTCGATCAGAGATGCGCTGTGATTGGTCGGATTTTTTTCAAACCGACCAATCAGAAAAATTCACTAGAAATTCAAAAGAGCTGCGCTGTGATTGGTCGGAAAATTTCAAATTAGACTCATTTTACCCCTTCCAGTGCGGCGCGCTGCGCTCTAATGGCGCGCAAGTGAGCCATGTGTCGGCCGCGGCAGCGACTAATTGGGTAGTTTTGCGGATCGAATTACAAGTGTCGGAACACTTCAAATTACCATTTACTTTTGTATGGCAGCTATATTAGTGTTTAGTATCAATAGAATGAGCAATTAATAATCTACTGATTTGTATAAATAATATAGTACTATATTACACCTATAATTTCATAAATATAAGTTAAAGATAAGATAAACACAAATTAATGATACGATAAACAAATAAGTTGAAGATTCATATTTACCAAAAATATATGCAAAAGCTATTGCAGAAAGCCATTATATAATAGAACACTTACTTAACTATCGTTTTCACACTTATCTCATTCATAAAGGCCACAAAAAACCAAAGATATTTGCAAAAAACCGCACTAAGAAACTTTTATTGCCGCGAAAAAAACGATCAACAAACTTTGAATGCTTGGCAATAAAAAAAAAAGTAAGTAAAGCATAGAACAAAAGTAACTCATTCATTTCCTTGTTTAACACAGAGTGCATTAAATAGGCTGAGTTGTATCTCAGAGTAGCCAAACTATTAAAAAATTAAGTAAAAAGTACACCCCGCGCGCGTGCCAGCTGCTGCCAAAATTTGACCTTGCGGCACTTGCGGTTTTTTGAGCTGCCAGTTGCTGGCAGCCCGACATCGCAACGGGACGCGACGTAGTCGCGCCAGGGTTACCCACTAGTAAACTTTATTTTACGATATATTCCCAAATCAGTCTATAAGTGGCTGAAGAATTGCTACATCTGAAGCTATGACTATCCGTTTTTCGGATTTATAGACGCGAGTATATGTTTGCAGAACATGTAATTTTCACTATTTTCAAAGAGTGCATGTAAAGTTCTTTATACGGAAAGCTGATCCTTTAAACTGAACAAATAAATTATATATTAATAAGTAGCTAGGTATAGTTATTATGTAAACATGGTGTGCGAATGTTTACAAAACCAACACAACGTATGTTATGCATTACAGTATAAACAGAATGCATTTCGTGATCTTGAATGTCGGTAAAATTTCGTGACTCATTTACTAAAACGATTTATATACCTATTCTTAGTTAGTTTTATAAAAATACACACTTAAAATTTTAATATCTGTAAACACATCTTAAAGACCGTACATACCTGAAATCTTAATTCTTTGACGTGAAACAGATGCATGTTGAAAATGATGCGTTCCACGAGCGAGAGGGAAGAATAGACCAATACGGTATATTGAGTTCGGTGCTGTAACATTAAAAACATCGTATAGTATTGAATTATTGAACTATATGAAGCTAGATTCGAAATTGTTATATTTTTAATCGATTATGTTTTTAGTTAACTCATTGTATCTATTATAATAATACTATTCAGTTCATTATAGTAAGCATATATTATTAAAGTTTTCTAATGACGTTGTAAAGTAAAATTTGTCCGCAAAACAACTTCGCAGACAACCAATCATTTGCGTAAGAATTCTAAAAGTAAATATCATAACATATTCCCATAAACATTGTTAACACTAGTTATACCAGTAGAAATATGAGTCCGGAAACCAGTTGAATCATATCAAGTTAATCCTCAACTGGTTTAATACGAGTAATTCCAGTAGATTGAACTAGTCGAGTACTAGCGAAGTGTTATTCCTGCATCTTATAATAGGATCCAATTGAATGATTTGCGATGCAAGTTGAAAGTGGGCGATGAACTCGCTGTAATGATAGTAATATTACGTAATAACTTGCAAATTGCCTGGTGATTTATTTGAAGCCGCAATTTAAATTGAAATTGTTTTTGATGACAATACTCAGCGTGTGTCTACAGGAAGGTGCTAGAATTGATAGATAAATTTCCTGAGACTAAATTCCTTTTAAGTTTTAAGTATTGTAAGAGTTAGTTTGTTCCTTGCTCCGTTTCACATACATATTAGAAAGAGGGCAATAAGAGGGGCTATTGAGGGGTACAATTACAATCACAAGTACAATTTCATAATTCAAGTGAGTAATATGATCATTTTATGAGACATTTAAACTTATGGAGATAAAATATATCGAAAACGTTCCTACGAAGGTGAAAGTCCGGAGTGAAAATAATAAAAAGCATGTATGAGAAGAATGATGAATGTGACAGAATAAAGTGAGATATTTGGATTCGTGCAAAGTGGCGATTTTTTATAGTATCTGCCTAACCTATTGGGAATAACGGGCATAAGTAGTAACATAAACAACGTTGCTTTGCACGAATCCAAATATCTCACTTTATTCTGTCACATTCATCATTCTTCTAATACATGCTTTTTATTATTTTCACTCCGGACTTTCGCCTTCGTACGAACGTTTTCGATATATTTTATTTCAATAAATTTAAATGTCTCATAAAATATTCATATCACTCATTTGAATAACGAAATGGTACTTGTAATTGTAAAGTTTCATTGTAGTTAACTTTGGGATACAGCATGTACAATGTTTTTAGCCTTTTAGAAAGAGATCATACATAAATACATACATATACCCACGCCACCAGTTCCCATCGGGGTAGGCAGAGACTATCGATCGCCACTTTGTACGATCCTGGCAAACCTTCCCAGCTTTATTTCCATCCATCACTCTTATCATACATGCTCTTTTATTCTTCATACTTCGGACGCCTGCCTTTTTGAGCACACTCTCAATTTGATACAAATGTGTCCTCGGAGGTCATCCTCTACTGACATTACCATCTAAATTAGAAAGAGATCATACATATACTCACTAATATATGGCTATAAATCCCTAGAAGGAGTAGCCAGAACTAAGGAGTAAAAATTCCTCAGCCACTTTTGGAAAGTTGTGTGGGGAAAAGATGGTAAAATAAAGATTGTTGGTGATGGGTCTCCAACCGCATCGCCCAAAAAACCCTTAAAAGCACCAATACCGTTAGTCGCCTCTTACGAACACCCACCGAAAGAAATGGGGTAGTGCTATTCTAAGCTGACACTACACAGCAGAAAGAGATCATTGTGAGTAAACTTAGCTATTTCGAATACTAAGACTTATAGAAATTGTTATCAACACAGTTTATCATAACGCATGAATTTGTTTACTGTCTAGTAAAAGATTTTTGTATAATGACTGTTTGTTTGTAAGTAATTAAACGGTCATTCGTCGTAATGACGTAGGAAATGAGCTTTAGGATAATTTTGGAATGAGTTTGTTTTGACTCATAAGCACGTGGAGTTTCATTAGAAGTTTATCTTAAGGTAACAGGAAAATAATTCAGCACTAGAGTGGCATAAAATAGGATATATGGACTTTATATTATAAAGTTCTGTTTATTCTGCTGAATTATATCGAGCAAAAGTAATTTCCAAAAGGCAAAACAACTTGTTGTAATACTATAATTTAAACAAAATTACAACCTTACTATTTATACGGTCACGAGTCTGTACATTCAATGAAATAACTCTTTTACTGCAATACTCAATTAACATTTTACATACATACATCACGGCTATAACTCCCTACAAGGGGTAGCCAGAGCCAAGGAATCAGAAATTCCTCAGCCAATTTTGGAAGTTGAGTGGGGAAAAGGCGGTAAAATAAAGGTTTTTGGTGATGGGTCTCCAACCGCATCGCCCAAAAATCCAATAAAAAGCCCCGATACCCTTAGTCGCCTCTTACGACACCCGTGGGTAGAAAGGGGTAGCGATATTCTAAGCCGGCACTACACGGCAATTAACTTTTAACTATTAAACACAAAAAATTCAAAATTAATCCTAATTTTGTAGTCTTACCAACAATGCCTACTTTTGTCGTGTGTACATATTTTTACCATATATAACCTTATAATTTATATTTTACCTGTTCGCTACCACATGTGAAGAAACTTATACTATTTTCACGTAAAGCACTATAATTACTTGTTTTACTAAGCTGACATCGAACCCGCCGCCAGATCATAAAACTAAGGTAATACTGTGTAATACAAAATGCTCTTTTGCTGAATGGGCCACCGCTGGAATCAGAATAAGTAGAGATCACCTATATAACATTTATAGAGAAAAGTCCTTTAACTTCAACCAAGATTTTATTATTTATGTCAGAAATTATTCAAAAATTTTCAAAAAAGTTTGTGGTGAAGCTAAATCTAGATGCATAAAACATAAAATTATGAATTCTTCTAACAAGAGTAAGACTGTCTGGAAAATAATTAACAGTGAAACTGGAAAACTAAAGTCCCCACATGATCTCAATTTATTATTAGATAATGAACTGATACAGTCAAAATCACAAATTGCTGACATTTTTGAAAATCATTTTATAAATACCCCCACTCAGACAACAGAGAAATTAAATTCATGTCCCCAGAAAGCTCTTGAGTTGTTGGAACAAAATGTTACCAAAACAACAGCACAGTTTTCTTTCAAGTATGTTGACAATAATGATATAATTAAAAATTTTAAAACTATTAATCTTAAAAAAACCGAAGACATAACAGGAATGTCAGTTTTCGTCATAAACAGAATAATAAATATAATCGCTCCTCATTTAACGATACTTTTTAATAAATGTATAGATATAGGAGAATTTCCAGACTGTATGAAGTTAAGTAGGCTCATCCCACTACATAAATCAGGAGATAGTCAGGACTTTACCAATTATAGGCCTATTTCTATTTTGCCAGTTCTCAGTAAAGTTTTTGAGAAAATCATGTCCAACCAAATGCTTTCATATTTCAACAATCATAATATATTCCATGACGAGCAATATGGTTTCACCAAAGGTAGGTCTACTGTAGATGCAGGAGTGTCACTAATGAAACATATTTTTAATTCATGGGAAAACTCCCGGGATGCATTAGGTATATTTTGTGACCTCACAAAAGCTTTTGATTGTGTAAAAAAAGAAATAGCGTTGATTAAACTTAAATATTACGGTTTTGACGAGCAAGCACTGAAATTAATGGCATCATATCTTCATAAAAGAACTTTAAAGGTTGATATTAATGGAACCACGTCGGAAGGATCGGAAATAGAGATGGGCGTTCCTCAAGGTTCTATACTTGGCCCATTACTGTTTCTGATTTACATTAATGATTTACCATTTATGGTACAAAAGTATTCTGAGATAGTTATGTTTGCAGATGACACATCTTTAATATTTAATGTAGCGAGATCCTCTACATCTCTTGACGACGTAAATAAAGCTATCTCACTGGTATTGCATTGGTTTACTGTAAATAACCTGGTTCTAAATGCCAAAAAAACTAAATGTATTAAATTTACTTTACCGAATGTTAGGCAAGTTGATAACAATATTGTTATTGATAGTGAACAAGTAGAATTAGTGAAAGAAACAAAATTCCTAGGGATAATAATCGATTCTAAGTTGCAATGGGGACCCCATATACTAACACTTTCTAAAAGGCTGAGCTCAGCAGCGTATGCCGTGCGTAAGATTAGAGAAATAGCAGACGTAGAAACAGCTCGCATTGTGTATTTCAGTTATTTTCATAGTATTATGTCGTACGGTATTTTATTATGGGGTAAAGCGGCTGATGTTCATAAAGTTTTCGTCTTACAAAAGCGAGCTATCCGATCTATTTACATGTTGAGGTCGAGGTATTCGTTGCGCGAAAAATTTAAAGAAATTGGCATTTTAACTGTCCCTTGCCAATACATATTTGAGAATTTAATGTATGCCAAAAAGAATATAGGCCAATTTAGTAAAGTTAGTGATAGGCATACTGTTAACACTCGAAATAAGGACAAACTTCACGTACCGAAGTGGAGACTTAATAAAGTAAGTAACTCCTTTATGGGACTATCCCTGAAAATGTTCAACAAACTTCCTTCTGACATATTGGAATTGCCTGTGGCATCTTTTAAAAAGGCAATAAAAGCCATGCTTTTAAAGAAGTCTTACTACAGTGTTCAAGATTTTTTAAACGACAAGGACCCAACGCGCACATGACCGTGTCCGTAAAGCTATAAATCTTCCCTCGTTATTCCTAGGAATAATTGTCTGGTGAGGATTTTTCTTCTCACGTTATGTGATTGGTTTTTGTGATGGACAATTTATTTTAAATATGTCAAACTAGCGTTTGGTTTTGTCGCATAGAAAATCTTTTATAAAGTAAAAACATGTTAATAAACTGAAATTGTACAAACCATGTTTTGAAAAAATGAAAAAATGTGAATGTAAAGAGTTTCTTTGTTGCTTCTTCTCTTTACGAACACCTTCCGAAGCAACGGACTAATGATAAATTTAAAAAAATTTGACGTTCAAAAAATGTTAATTTTTAACTTAATTTTGAAAAATAAACTTTTTGACTTTTTTGACTTTTTGATCTTAAAGAGAGTCAAATACCCACTAAACCACAAACGTCATCACATCAAAGTAAAGTCGAACATAGCCTTTGAAAAAACTACAATGCACCCCAAATATTGTTTATTTCAACAAAAGTAAAATACACAGTTTTTCGTATTTTTTTATATTTCTTTATTGTTTGCTTGTTTTAGTGGACTGCTCTGCCAGCTCCGTCCACGGATGGGTGAGTTTGGGGTGTACCGCCTCAACGTCAACCAGTCAGGATGCACCTTCCATACCGAGAAGGATCCCGTCGATATTTACGCACGTAAGTGAAGATTAGTAATTATTGTTCTTGGGAGGGGGCGGCATTGCTCGCGCATACCCTGTATTGGGAGTAATAAATAAATTTAATGTTTTTTGACATGAATTCCTCATGTGGGGATTATTACTCATAAATAAAAGATGTTATTAAAGGAAAGAAAAATTTCGACACTGGCGGGGTTCGAACCCGCGACCTTCGGGTATACGCCCCCGTCCCCCCGTGTAAAAAAAAAAGAAACAAAGGATAGAAAAAAATTTCGCGCTGGATGCCAACTGACACTGTAGCTCAGATGGCAGAGCGACGGGGGCGTATACCCGAAGGTCGCGGGTTCGAACCCCGCCAGTGTCGAAATTTTTCTTTCCTTTAATAACATCTTTTATTTATGAGTAATAAATAAAATTAAATAAAGGAAAGAAAAATTTCGACACCGGCGGGGTTCGAACCCGCGACCTCGGGTATACGCCCCCGTCGCTCTGCCAATTGAGCTACCGTGTCAATGGCTTCCAGTGCGGAATTTTTCAATCCTTTGTTTATTTTACACTTTTGAGGTAGGGTTTGCGTTCCCTACCTCCGAATTTTTCACAAATTCGGAAGGCCACTTGTCTACCTTTTCAGATAGAATGCAAATGTTGAGAACGCCTAACTATCACATAATTTGAATGTTTTTGACATGAAAACCTTATGTGGGGATTATTACTAATAAATAAATTATTTCCTTTAATAAATAAATATATTTAATTAATTCAAAATAAATAATTTCCTTTATTTGCCTTTTATTTATTAGTAATAATCCCCACATGAGGTTTTCATGTCAAAAATCATTCAAATTACTGTGCAGGGAGGTTTAATATTTCTTATAAAAAATGCGGTGCTGTGTTTATAAAATAGTTTTGCAATATACAAATTTTACAAAGGTACAACTTAGCCATGTTGGTTCTCTCACATAAATTAACCACACATATGGCTTTAGAAAAGACACATTGGTGACACACACATTGGCCTGTCTCGGGATTTGAACCCACGCCACTTCGCATGATAGGCGGGTGCTTTACCCACTGAGCTATCACGGTTTATACCTACATACCCACTGAGGTATATTTCATGTATCTCTTTACCAATTGGTTTTTGACTATCCTCTCTATGTGCTCAAACCATCATCACATTATTTTTTATTGAAACCCAAACTCAAAGTTCCGACCGTATAACCCCGATTCGTCTAAACATCACGTATTTTGTTGATCACCTGTAGTGCAAGCACGAGCGCTATTTTATCGACACGATAACGGTTAGAATGAGATGGCAGTATACGATATTAAGTAAGTGCGTAAGAGATGGTCGCTTTATCCCACGCGATAACTAGTTTGAACACGGCTCGTGCTTGCCCTTCTGTTCAGAGTAACCACGTTTTGCTCGGACAGTGCCTTCACACGATAGGGGCAGATATTTCGCCGCTTTGTGCGAATACACTGTCACATGTCACACAACCTTTACATACATACATACATAATATATATACTCCCAGCCATAAAAAGGGTTAGGCCTTCAGAACTAGAATGTCCTCAGCCACATTTGGAAGTTGATAGGGGACAAAATGGTAGAAATAAAGTATCGTTGGTGATGGGTCTCCAACCGCATCGCCCAAAAACTACTTAAACAAGTCCCATACCCTTAGTCGCCTCTTACGACATCCGCGGGTAGAAAGGGGTAGTGACATTCTAAGTCGGCACTACACGGCATACACACACACACACACAACCTTTACTTTGGGAAATACACATTGTCGTAGGATGATCTCAGGATTTGAACTCACGTCTCCAGCATGAGAAGCGTGGTTCTCTCACTGAGCTATCACGATTTCTTTATTGAAACTTTTATTAACACTGAAAAAACAAGAAGATATAAATGAAAGCCGTGTAGCGCCGGCTTAGAATGTGTATACCCCTTTCTGCCCCCGGGTGTTATAAGAGGCGACTAAGGGTATGGGGCTTCTTAAGTTGTTTACGTGCGATGCGGCTGGGGACCCATCACCAACGATATTTTATTTCTACCATGGTGTCCTCTATCAACTTCCAAATGTGGCTGAAGAGTTTCTAGCTCTGAAGCTCTGTCTTTTGGGATTTATGGCCGTGAGTATGTATATAAATGACTAGTAATAGAAATATAGCGTAACACGCACGTGTCACACAGTGACCTATTAAAACCGGTGTATCGTCTGATAATGTGTGACAAGGCGAATCACAAGTGTTTCTAGGCTAATCATACATGAAGTGACACTCACGCGGTAACAGCATCTTGATTAATACTTTCGCAGAATCAAGGTTGTTAACTGTACTGAAATACAAACAAATCACAGCTCATACACGTCTCTACCGACGGCATCGATTCAAACCAGGGTGATTAGGCCGTAGCCCAGCACGCTGACCAGGTTTGAAATCACATGATCAAGCCGGGATGATTCACATTGAATGACTTTTTTGAGCTGAGACTGCTAGATCTTACTTGAATTTAAGATTTTAATTGAACAAGTTACCATTATATTTTTCAAAACTTAATTAAACTTAGTCATAGTGTGATAGTTCGTATAGTCGTTCGTCTTCTATAATATTTTAGCGGCAATTGGCATACCCGATATAACGCGAATGCACTGTCAAAGTAGATGTTCAAAAGTTCCTATGACACCTCTTTGAAGATACGGGCACAACGATATGTGTGAGAATTTTGAAATTATTCCGTGTTATTTACTGATTATGTATTCTAACTTTAAAATAAATTTAAAGGAATCTATTGAACGTGAATTTATTAAATGACACAGATAATAAATTTAAATATTTTTCTTTTCCCAAGACAAAATCAAAGATACAAACATATAGAGAAGCATCGGCAACCCAGAGTGGCATAAATATATCAGTTACGGTGGATTGCCTGTAACCTGGTTTGGTTGTGGAATCTGTGATGGGTGACCGATCGTTGAGATCTCAACTTAATGGTCTATCACCCGATATAGAGATAAGGGAAGCGCACATATATACTTACAAACCCGTTAGTTCAGTTTTATATACACTATTGATGACACATTTCCCAACCACGGATCATTGCCCAGCAATTATTTCAGTAGCCGGCAAAAAGAAGAGATTGTAAAGTGTTATTCTAAGTTAACTCTACACTGGGCTTAAGACACTATCTTTTATTAAGTAAATATAATCACTTACAGTATCTATTCATCGACAACTTATATAATTTTATTAGCTAATATGGAAATTGTGTCAATCATCACTTGCAGTGTGGAAAGCCATTAGTCGGTCACGCACTAAAGGTTTGAGAAAATTCCAGTGAAAATCACCGCAAATAATATTCCATATTATAGTGAAAGCAATCATTGGGCTTATTTATTACGTGTTCATTCTTTTGTATTTGTATCCCTCGAGGTGGCAAAGTAATCATATATCTTTTGTATACTCAGTTTCGGTCGGTATTAAAATTTCGAAATAGGTTTAATTTGTAACAAAGTTTGCTGTGTAGTGTCGGCTTAGAATAGCACTACCCCATTTCTTCCGGTGGGTGTACGTAAGAGGCGACTAACGGTATTGGGGCTTTTAAGGGATTTTTGGGCGATGCTGTTGGAGACCCATCACCAAAAACCTTTATTCTTACCATCCTTTCCCCACTCAACTTCCAAAAGTGGCTGAGGAATTTATAATTCCTTAGCTCTGGGTCTCATTCCCTAGCTCTGGCTACCTCTTCAAGGGATTTATAGCCATGAGTATATGTATGTATGATGTTGTAACAAAGTTTGTATCTTATGCTGCGTAGTATTGGCTTAGAATAGCACTAACCGATTTCTTAACGTAAGAGGCGACTTTGAGTTTCGGGGATTTTTTATTAAGTGTTGGACGATGTGGCTGGAGACCAATCAACAACAACGTTTATTTAACAATATTTTCCTTACTCTACTTCTAAATGCGGCCGAGGAATTTCTAATTTTGCAGCTCTGGCTACCCTTTTACCCCTTTTAAGACTTTATAACCATAAGTATATGCATGTGAATGTATATTAATAGCGTACCTAAACTAATAATGTCAAATAAATTTTGCATATACTTACAAAAACATACATTGTAAGTTATTTATTACATTCAAGATTTTATAAGTGATTTTGTACAAACATGAATAAAATATATTTACACATTTAACTATATATACAGGTTAAAAAATATTATAATATATGAAAAAACCTAACCTAGATTAAATTATATAAAAAATGCTCTCGAAATCGCTGCCGCCTGGTGGCAGGGTTCCGAGAAGGCTGGCTACATTACCACAGATTATTGAATAGACATTACCCCTTTGAATCGCTAAGCTAATTCTTTGAGCGAAGAATGCGCCAGCCCTTGGATCTCCGCATTTCTCGATCAGGCCCGTCGAAATTTCTTTGAAAAAACGACGCACCCCGCGGACCGAGAGTCTCTACAGCAAAAGCTGAGAAGTAATGCTCTTCAGCTAAATTGCTATATTTGCGCATCTTCAGACCCTCAGTTTTAGTTGCCGCAGTGCCAGCTTTAGATGCAGACCCCGACAAATGAGACGGCGCTAGCGTGTCGACGCAGGTAGCGTCCCACACTAGCGTCCTCCCATTCTTCCATGGAATCAATGACATTCCGTCTGGTCTCTTACCATCGTCCCACAGCAAACCTGATGGCTCCAGGATTATGTTATATGTTGACAGTGGTAAGGGCCCGTCTGATAATATCATTGATTGCAGCATGGCGAGGTATGCGACTAGCACTACGACGACATGATAATCCATGGTGCCCCAACTGATCGACAAATACTCCACAGCGGCAGCGATGTCTTTCATTTATTTTGGTGCCTAATCGCAGCTAGAGAAAAGGAGCCTCTGTCTCTCAATGTGCCGAGGTTTCCCGATGGTAATGCTCTCAATAATGCCCAGAATCTGGCTCACAGCAAGCCAAGAGACGCGCCCGCTCCGCCAAGTCAAGAGCTGAACTAAGAAGATTTGCTTGAACTTGACAGCAGAGGGGTTCGTCCCATTGCCTCTGAGATGCCAGACTAATGGGAACATTGACAGTAGGACCAACTATATCCATCCAAACCTTCTTAGCATCTGTGAGATCGATGATCTCTGCCGAACTTAAAGCGTTACTAATGATAATGATGCTTAAGAAAAGATTGTTATTGGCAAAACCAGATGACAAGAAAGCTGGTAAGGCTATACTTGAAACGCTGCGGATGCCAATACCACCGTACCGTATTGGGAGCGTGGCTTGTGTCCAGCAGCGTTCATTTAAGGAAATGTTGAAAATTTTGATCAAATTGTTTTTAATCACATTAATTTAATTTCAATCTTTCTTACAATTAAGTTTATTTAATTATTTTGTGCTACAATCTGCATTGACTTTGAAACTTGTTGTAATTTCCATAATATAAATAAAAGAGGTCCCAAAATGTCATACTTTCTGCCCTAAATCGGTGTTTCAAAGTTATATCCGAGTCAATCAGTAAGTAAGGTCTTGTATCGGCCGTGACTGTATCCCATTTCACTGGTATTAGCTCATTTGTTTCTGGAGTTGGATTTCTGGAAATAAAATAAAAATAACTGAAAAGACGACAATAATAATAGACTGGGTTTTTGTATACGTGTTTTCGACTAAGGTATGCTTAAAATAAGTGAAGTTGAAACGAGAACCCTATACCGGAATACAAGCTGTATCCTGCATTCGATGCGGTGTTCGTACCAATGGGCCAGCTTATCTATTATCAACTACCTATGTATAGGTTTAGGTTTCTGTATTTTTAATACATAATTCTTGTGTTGACTAACGGTTAAAATAATTCAACTTACCCATGCTTTATGAAGTTAACCCACAACTCTGTTAAACAATCTGACACAAGTTTTTCTATTTCATCAAATTGGTTATACAAGGTTGCAAATAGATATTTAATTTCAGCTGTGTGAGGCGCGTTGTGTTTTCGGCCCGTGTCATTTTCACTGACGTAACTAAAAACGTATTCATAGATATTTCCAGCTCCGTTTTTAATTAGCTGCATTATAGTTCTATCAGTTGGATGGTTATATGCAAAATCTGATCTGAAGTTTTCTAGTTCAAAAAGAGTGTCTTCCGATATATTATTGTCACCCATGTAAAAATGTCTTACTAGATTAGCTGCACTCTCCAAAGTAGTTTCATCAAAGTTAAAATGTTTTTTCAGCACATCATGGATAGCATTATTGTAAGCATTAATGAAAGTATGTTCCTCATTACTGGTTGTGCCGATAAGTATCGTTATATTATTTATTTTGTTTGGATTAGACATGGTGTAGGGGTCGTCTTCTATAATATTTTCGACTGCACTAAAAGACTTTTCTTTGCAAGGTCCTATTTCTAGATCTAATTCTTGATAAGCTTGTAAAACATCTTGTACAGGAATTGTTGATAGAAATTGTAAGGCTTCAGAAGTTTCTGTTGTATTAAATCCATTGAATTCAGCTATTTTCTTTGCAGCATTTAGGTCGGACTCAACAAAAAAGTTCATCGATTGCGGTACACCACTTTGTATGATTGCTTTATGAAACATTTTTTCTTGATTTGAATACATATGGTACACCACAGCACCTCCGCCAGCACTTTGGCCTGCGAGGGTTATATCGTTTGGATCACCTCCAAAAGCTTGTATATTATTTTTTATCCATTCCAATGCAGCAAATTGATCTTTCAAACCTTGATTTCCGGGTACAGACGGAACATCCAAGCATAAAAACCCGTATGGTCCTAATCTGTAGTTAAGAGTAACCATAATAACTCCTTTACTAACCAAGTTTGGACCAAAAGACTCTTCTGCTCTACCGTATATAAACGCTCCTCCATGTATCCAAACAAAAACAGGTACTAGATTTTGCGAACTGGCATCATTTGGGACATAAATGTTAACATGTAGGCAATCGAGAGATCCTTTGTCAGATGATGGTTGTGGACACAGAGCTGATCCGTCAAAAGCGTCAAATACCTCAGATGCAAACTTGGGTGGTGGTAGAGCAGCCTGAAATTTATGAATGGGAAGTTTGTAAAATAATTTTTTTTGCAAAATATTTCGCTATTTTATTAAATGTATTTACTTACACCAAATGGATTCACAACATCAATTTCAGCGTACGGTATCCCAAGAAAGGTCGAATACTCTCCATCTTGTGCTCTCTGACCACGAACTATACCTTGATCTATCACAACTAATGGGTCTACCCTTAAATTAACAGCTAAAACTATATTTATACAAAGTAAGGAGGCTAATAACAATACAATCATTGTTTCACTTTAACTGCTCACTTCACCCAAAATGAATATAGATTGTGTTCTCTCAAGTAATGTGATCTGACAAAAAATGATCAAAACGGATAACATATTGGGTTGATTGATAAGATAAGTCTCATCAATGTTTTTTGATAATAAGTGAAGATAAGTATTTTTCTTAGTAAAATAAAAGTGGACTTACTGATAAAGAATAAAAGTATTTTATGCTGCATGCATAATTTTGATATTTTATAAGCAGTTAACTAACGTCCTAGCCTTATATACCTATTTTAAAACCTATTTACTTGCTCTGCGTCTAAAGCATCTAGTATCTATCCTTCACCCATTAAGCTTACGTGGGCGGTTTTCTTCAATACGCTTCGTGTCCTTAAACAACCTGCCCGGCTAGTACGAGCGGTGTTTAAACTAGTTATCGCGTGGGATAAAGCAGCCATCTCTTACGCATTTACTTAGTATCGTATACTGCCATCTCATTCTAACCGTTGTCGTGTCGATAAAATAGCGCTCGTGCTTGATCTTCTGCATAGCTAGTACGAGCGACCTTTTAACTAGATATCGCGTGGAATAAAACGGCCAGCTTTAACGATCTTGGCTTAGTTAATATTCATCTAAATTAGTAAACATTGCAAGCTACTATCTACATCAAAACATTAGATGTTTTTCTTGCAAACTATAGTTCAACTTTCTTTTAGCTGCTAAACTATTTTTAAAGCAATTAAAAAACTCTCATTAGTTTTTTAGATACGTAAACTACGAAACAAACAAGAAACTGCTTTTGTATAGCGTTAGAATTAAGAAGCCAATAAATAAAAGAAATATATATTTTAATACTATTTTCATTTATCCAGCTTTACACTTGACTTACACTTTTGACATAGTTTACGACAAAGTTTTCAAAATCTATTAAAACTCTTATTTGCTTTCAAACGCGGTGTAAAAAATATCCCAAAAAGCCATGCTCTCTTTTCTAAACCGATGTCCAAGGTTCAGGTTAGAGTCGATCAACACATATGGTCTAGAGTTTTTCTTAACTGGCTCCCACTTGAGAGGCACCAATTCACTCGTTGTAGGAGTCGGATTGCTAAAACAACATGAAACCAATTATTATTTGTTAAGTACATTCTATGACACCGTCAATAAATATATACTGTCATTTTCAGAAAAACCATCATTTTATGAATGCTGTGAGAAACTCTGTTAAAAGGAATATGTTTAAATATTTCAGTTTAAATCACTAAATCATTTGGTAATGACTAAGCTCATAGACGTCCACTAATGGGCAAGGGGAAAGTCCGCTAAAGAACTCAATCACTTCCTGTCCTGTGCTACCTTCATCTATCGGCTTCCCGGAAAACACTTTTCTAGTACTTAGCAACCTTTGGGAATTTAATAGGCTAAAATAGTCAAACAACGAATCTTTGTTAATAAGGTGGCAACCACATCGGTTAGTAACCTTCGTTCGCTTAGTTATTAACCGTTTCGTCACCCAAAGGAGAAAAAAGTGAAAAAAGTGGAGGACATGATAAGTACTTACCCTGACTTAATGAAATTAGACCACAAAGACAATAAACGGTCTGATACCAATGTTTCTTCGTCGTTGAAGTTACTAGTATCACTATACAAGTATTTTATTTCAGCTCCATGTGGTACTTGATCTTTATTATAAGCATCGTTTTCGCTGGCGTAGTTAAACACGTATTGGTACACAGCAGCGGCATTTTCGTCAACTAATTTGGATATTGCTATTTCTACAGGATGATTTATCATCAAGTCAGCCAATAAGTAATCTAAATTATGATTATCATCAGTTAATGAATCATTATCACCGAAATAAAAGTGACTTACAATGGTTGCTGCTTTATCTAAATCATCGCCTTCAACACCAAGTGAAAAATTAAGTATCTCTTTGATTTTTAAATCTAAATTTGAATTAGCACCAAAAACTTCGTTACTAGTGGCGCCGATTAGAACAGGTGTGTTTTTTATTTTTCTTGGGTTAGTTAAGTCGGATAATTTCTGAACATCAAATTTTTCTACACCTTCATAATCATTTTCCTTGCAAACATATAACATCATTCTCAAATCAACGGCAGCAGCTGTCACTAGCCCTGGAGAAGTTTGAGCCAAAAATGTTATAGCTTGTTTTGTATCGGATGTTGCGTAACCTAAATGTCTAGCTAATTTGATAGCCGCCTCCTTGTCTCCGTTGTAATTGTCTGCATTGTCGAATGGTATTCCACTTTGCAAGATAGCTTTGTTGAATAACTTCTCTTGTGAAGAAAATAAATGAAATGCGACGGATATGCTTCCCGCACTATGCCCTCCTGCTGTGATGTTATATGGGTTACCGCCAAATGAAGCGATATTTTCTTTGATCCATCGAAGGGCCATAAGCTGATCTTTCAATCCTTGATTGCCGGGTATCGATGGGTCATCCAGACATAAAAATCCATAAGGTCCCAGGCGATAGTTTATAGATACAAAAATTATATCATTTTTCACAATATTTATTCCAATTTCTTCCGAGCCTGATCCAAAGATAAAGCCACCGCCATGGATCCACACAAATACGGGCATTGGTGTTCTAGATGTCGCTTTTGTAGGAACATAGATGTTTAACTTGAGGCAATCCAAGCTACCTACATTATTTCCGTTGTAAGTTTGAGGGCAAGCTGATGACCCATCGCTTGCTCTGAAAACTTCATTGCCAAATCCCGGATGTGGAGTTGCTTGCTAAAATAATAAATTTGGTTAATATTTAAAAGCTTAATCAGGACTTTATTTAAATAGATATTCAGAAAATACTTACTCCAAATGGGTTATCCAAATCAACTTGACCGTAAGGTATTCCTAGAAAGGTAGAATAATCGCCATTTACTGCCCTTTCGCCTCTTATAAGTCCTTGACTAGTCAGGACTAATGGATCGACCCTGATTTCAGCACAATGAGAATAATTGTTTAAATAGAGAACGTATATTAATAAAATAAGTTTCATTTTAGCAACAAATGTTTCTTCGCAATTCACTCAACACTGACTTGTTTAATACAGCCACTCCATTCCATTCCATTTTCTTAAATCCGGTGATATTAAAATATTGCTCACGAGACTATTACACAATTCAGCTATTTCTTATACTCTTCTTTTTGGGTATGAAAAACAGAGACAAATGTTAAAAACGGAACATCTGGAAAACACTTCAAATATAATCAAAGCAATCGTATGTTTTATTTCTCTTTAAGTAAGAGGTATCAATATTTATCTTGATTCGATAATCTCGTGTCATTGAGGTACTTGAACATGTAAAACACAGTTTTGTCTTTCATGTTTCAATCGGTGAATTTCAACTTCTTTAGAGTTTTACCAATACCATACGTATATTATAAGTACCTATCTCTCATTGAATTAAGTATTAATTTTGTACTACATGCAACTTTTAAATAGTAAAGTATGTTATTGTCTCTATTCAGAGGACGTTTAAAAATTATGTCCGATTTTTAAATAATATTATGTAAATAAAGTATAAAACGCAACTCATAAGCATTTTTATTTTAATTCAATGTATCTAAAAAAGTTCTCCACCAATTAGGAAAACATTTGTATGTCACAGATCATTATTCTACCGCCAAAACCCATGGAGCGCAAAATGGACAATCGAAGGGATATGAATTAGCAAATGAATTAAAAGCTGTTGGGTGATGTGGCTGGAGACACATCACGTACCTTAATTTTACCATATTTTCCCCAATTAATTACCAAAAGTGGCTTAACGCTTTTATTTCGGAGGATCTGGCTACTCTTATGTTGATGGGGATGGATGGAAATAAAGATGGTATTCATAGCAGTAAGTATATGTATGTATTTTAGTCACAAAATATCAAGCAAGTTCTGCCGGTCGGCAGTCCGGCTTTCAATCTGTCACATCACAACTTAGCATAATCACTTTCTACATAAAAGTATAAGCTAATTTATCAAATTAACATATCTATATGTGATATCCTCATACATATTAGTTATATCAGTTACCTAACGGTGATATTGGCACGCCAAGCCTGGGAGGTCACCAAGTCTCTTTATGGATATAATATGAGTTACATAAATAAAGTTATCCTTCTTGATTTTCCTGTTGCATTATGTAACCTTATGCTTTCATATATTATTGATGGAAGCATATTGAGCATGTTTACATGGGCAATTAAAAACTATTAAAGCTATTGAGAACCACTTTTTTCTCAATTATTAGTTATACATAATACATACAATACATACATACATATGCTCACGGCCACAAATCCCTAGAAGGGGTAGCCAGAGCCAAGGAATCGGAAATTCCTCAGCCACGTTTGGAAATTTTAGTGGGGAAAAGATGGTAAAATAAAGGTTTTCGGTGATGGGTCTCCAACCACATCGCCCAAAAATCCCTTAAAAGCTCCAAATCCGTTAGTCGCCTCCTACGTACACCCACCGGAAGAAATTGGGTAGTGTTATTCTATGCCGACACTACACAGCAAATTATTAGTTATCTAATTTTAATTTTCAGTGTAAGTTATAGCATTCTTAGTCACTCGTAATAACTAGAGTTTTAGTCAAAAAAGGGTGGTGCAACACCTTTTGAAGCAATAGTTTGTTGTGTAGACTCCAAATAGCGCAAACCCATTTTTACCTGCGGCACCCTGATTATGTATCTTTAGCGACCGCGATTGTGTCGCAAGTTGCAATATTGTCGCTGTCAAAAGTGTCAAATCGCATACAAATTTATGACATTGACAGCGACAATCGTGCAACTTGCGACACAATCGACAGTCGCAAAAGATACGTTATCAGGGGGCTTAGGGTTTTGGGGCTGTTCAAGAGATAGTGACCTATCACCAACCATATTTTATTTTACCTTCTTTCCCCACTCAACTGCCAAAATCTTTTAATTTTCCACCACTAGTATGCAATAAGTTCTATATTTTGTTTCAGCATTATACCTTTTACTTGGTATTTTGGTGTCCATGTGGTTATTATACGGAATCGCTGCGCTTATTATGTCCCGGATTAAAAAAAGTGGGAAGCTCCGGTACGGCGATAAAGAATTAGCGATACAACAGAGGTTACGGGCTCTGGATACATTTCGAGGGTAAGTACTATAAATGGAAAGTCGGAACATACTATTATTTTCATTAATTATTTGTAATGTGTGTCATACATACATACATATACTCACGGCTATAAATCCCTAAAAGGGGTAGCCAGAGCTAAGGAATTAAAAATTCTTAAGCCACTTATGGATAGTTGAGTGGGGAAATGATGATAAAATAAAGGTTGTTGGTGATGGATCTCCAACCGCATCGCCCAAAAATCCCTTAAAAGCCCCAATACCGTTAGTCGCCTCTTACGTACACCCACCGGAAGAAATGGGGTAGTGCTATTCTAAGCCGACACTACACAGCGAATGTGTGTCACTTGGTGTATATTTGTACGCTCTTTTTGCCTGAGTCTATTTAGGCGCCATAATAATGCTGCTGGATACGGATGTAATATAAACATACATACATATACTCATGCTATCAGTTCCCATTGGGGTAGGCAGAGACTATCGATCGCCACTTTGTACGATCCTGGCAAACCTCTCTAGCTTCATTTACATCCATCAATCTTTTCAAACATGTTCTTTTATTACAGATACAATGTCCGCTGATAATTAAAATATGTAACCTTTTTGATTTCAAATCATGCTTTCCTTTCAAACCTCACAATTCAGTATAATTATAATACAAGCATTATCTTTTGTCGGATCAAAAAAACGTCATGAAAACGATGATTGTATATGGTTTGTACAGTATGTTGTTTGTGTACCAAATGGTTTGAACATAGTGTTATCAGGGTGAGTAGTGTCTGTTTATAAAATAAGCTGTTTAAGACCGTATTTTTTTTTAAATCAAGCTGTCTAGCTTTATTAAATACTTTCTCCGTATTGTATTCCTGGTAGTAGGTACCCCTATACCCTTTAATGAAACCCCTTTTAAGTAATATAGCCATAAGTAGGCAAGTGAAAAGCAACAATTTCAGAGAAAGAGTACACTTTCTTTCACACACTTTTGGAAGTCTAACATACATACATACATATACTCACGGCTATAAATCCCTTAACGGGGTAGCCAGAGCTTTGGAATGATAAATTCTTCAGCCACTTTTGGAAGTTGATTGGGGAAAGATGATAATAATAAACGTTTTTGGTGATGGGTCTCCAATCACATCGCCCAAAAATCACTTAAAAAGCCCCTATACCCTTAGTCGTCTCTTACGATCACCCACGGGTAGAAATGGGGTAGTGCTATTCTAAGCCGACACTACACGGCAAGTCTAAATACAATCTAAAATAATTTCTGCCTAACTTTGGATAGTACCTATCTTTCATTTTAAACCTATCAATCCTTATTCCCACCAGCATAGCAATAGTGCTGATGATCTTCGTGAACGACGGCGCGGGCGGCTACTGGTGGCTGCAGCACGCCACCTGGAACGGGCTGCTGCTGGGCGACCTGGTCTTCCCGTCCTTCCTGTGGATCATGGGCGTCTGCATACCACTGTCCGTCAAGGGGGCCTTCGCTAAGGGACAGCCGCGGTGGAAGATATTGTTGCAGGTTATTCGGGTGAGTATTGGCTTAGAGCACTTAGAGAAATAGTGATAAGTGCAGTTGTGTGGGATTTTGTAATTGTATCGTGATATAGACTGAATCACCTCTTTGTATTGATATCTATATGACAAGCTTAAAACTAAAGTTAATTTAAATTCAGTTTTAGTATGTCCTCGCATTGATTTCCTTAATAAAACTTTTAGTAGAAACAGAGTAATCCATCTTCCTCATTTTTATTTGACGAAAACTCCTTGACAACCTATAAATTAATGAAAAAATTATTAAGACTGCCCATGGATGTAACACTTTATAGACTCAATATTAATACATATATACAGACATATACTCACGGTTATAAATCCCTAGAAGGGGTAGCCAGAGCTTAGGAATTGGAAATTCCTTAGCCACTTTTGGAAAGATGAGTGGGGAAAAGATGGTAAAATAAAGGTTGTTGGTGATGGGTCTCCAACCACATCGCCTAAAAAACCCTTAAAAGCCCCAATACCGTTAGTCGCCTCTTACGTACACCCACCGGAAGAAATAGGCTAGTGCTATTCTAAGCCGACACTACACAGCACCCCAATTTTTATCTTGATTGATAACATATTTTTAATCGATATACACCGGCGCATGCATGACAATGTATCATCCCGATCCACAAATGTTGTTGGATTGCATTGGCAATTGGCATACTTGCATTTCACGTTACAGTAACCACGTAATAATTTTATTTGTGAACAGATTTCACAGACAAGCATTTCTTTACAATATTTCGATTCATCCGAGTCATCTAATTATCCAAGATAAATCTGTGAACGCTTACGCAATAATTATAATTTCACACGCACCAGTTTCACTTTCACAGCTCACTGTGCTTCCGTTTATCTGAATACGAACTAGCCATTGAGCGCTAGATTTAGCGGAATATCTTAACATTATAATGTATATGTTGCGTGTGGGCCGCTCTCTCCGGACAAGTGTTACACTGATCTGATTAGAAGATCAATACGTCCGTCTGATCTCAATTGCACTGACTGATGGTCTACATGATCATTCGAACAACTGTTTGTATAAGTGTAACAGTTGTGCGAGATTGTGAATGGAAAATAATGTGGTTTAGTAAGCTATTGCTACCGTTCAACGCTTGTTATGATAAGTTTAAATGACAATTATTTTTAAAAAAACACAAATTAAAAAAAGTGATAAAAACACTTAAAATCTAACCCTGATATTTATTGATTATAATTGTTTATATAGTGATAGATTTATAAAACTCACTGGTTAAGTGCGATTGGCCTCGTATGCTTTTGATGACTTCGCTCCATTTTATTAATGCAGGCGTCCGAAGTATGAATCATAAAAGGATATGAATCTAGAGAGGATTGCCAGGATCAAACAAAGTAGCGACCGATACTCTCTCTCTACCCTATTCTAAATCATTGCGTATTCTAATTCCAGCGTTCCTGCATAATGTTCCTGCTGGGCGTGTCGCTCAACACGGTGTACGGGTCCAACGTGCTGCACCAAGTCCGGCTGCTGGGCGTGCTGCAGCGGCTGGCGGTGTCTTACCTGGTCGCTGCAGGGTTCTACGCGCTCACTGCACCTAAGTATTATACGCCGCCTCGGGTGAGTTGTGTGGGTGAATGAATAATGTATGGACATATGTTAAACAGATCAAATTAGTCTCAAACTAAGTGCTACTTAATGACTTGTAGTATGGGATATTATCTTATCCTCACAGCACAGCCCATATATGTCCAAGGGGCTCGAGCCTACCCTATATAGGGCGATTTGGCCATAATCCACCACGCTGGCCAATTGCGGGTTGGCAGAATAACATAACGATATTTTTTTTGGTAATCTAGCCATATTGCCTTTCGAAGCTCCAAAGCTCATCATGATCCCCCGTCAATATCAATGTAATAATTTAATTACTGGCATTAAGAATTCCGAAAATGAGCAATTGAGTTTAGATAGAATGTGGGAAAGATGTATTTTTGTTGCATTGTAAAAGTCGCATTAAATTGTTTATGTCATATATCTCCTAAGGGGTTGCAGTAGTTTCATTTTGAATATCACGAGAAAATATTGTCACCAGTTGCTCACACTACCAACTTTTTGCATTTAGCCCTATACCCACTTTGTATGAATACACTGTCATATGAGAACTCAGCCATGTTGGTTTTCTCAATATTGATCCCCTATCTAACCTTAAAAATTCTGGTAAATAGCCCATGAGACGGTAGTCTACCCCAATCAAAATAAATGGTGGGAGTAAATAAATCAAAAAAATTATAATGATAACATTCCAGGGCGCATGCGGCCAAGCCATGAAAGACGTGTTATCGTGCGCCTGGTGCTGGCTGCTCGCCGCCGTGCTGATCATCGTGCACACAGTCCTCACCTTCACACTGCACGATGACGATTGTCCTGCGTAAGTGTTCTTTGTATGTGAAAAATATGTACAAGAGTGTTGGTGCCTAGCTTGTCTTTGAAGAGAAATTTAAGTTATAATTGGAAATTCCGTTCAACTATGTATCTTATGTCTGCCTTTAAAGGCTTTTGGGGTTACAACTTAGTCATGCGGGTTCCCTCACGATGTTTTCCCTCACCGTTAACAACCAAGATAAATTAACCACACATATGTCTTTAGAAAAGACAAATGGATGTAGGCCTGACCCGGGATTTGAACCCTGATCCTCTGCACGATAAGTGGTGTTCTACCCACTGAGCTATCACGGCTGTAATTTATATAACTAGAATCCGGTAGCTCTGTGGCACATATCTGGACTTTTAAATCACAGGGTATGTCGGATTCAAGTTTTAAGTTTTTTCTTCATTTCTATCCGATTGAAGAATCAGTTCTCATTATATAATACTAATTCAGAAGGGCAAGCACGAGCGCTATTTTATCGACACGATAACGGTTAGAATGAGATGGCAGTATACGATACTAAGTAAGTGCGTAAGTGATGGCTGCTTTATCCCACGCGATAACTAGTTTAAACACGGCTCGTGCTTGCCCTATAGATATGTTGCAGCCATTTGTTTAAATTAGCCAGCTAGTTAAGCGGCTATCTACTAAACTTGACAAAGATCTTAATCAAAAATTGATGTTGTGATACCATTTAAATACAGTGAAAACATTATTGTATAGTATCAGCTTGAAATACTACTACACTATTTTTTGACGGGGACCTCGTATAAAGAATTCCAGTATTGAGCCATCGCTAACCATTCTCTTTTTACTATACTATTATACTTTACTTATAATACTAATTACAAAATAATGGTGCATGGTGCAGCATTATGTATTTTTTCCTATATCAAATATATAAAGACCGTTTACATCCATCCATAACACAATTCTATTGCCTCTCCAGCGGCTACCTAGGCCCAGGCGGCAAGCACGACGACTGGGCAGCTCCCAACTGCAGCGGCGGCGCGACTGGGTACGTCGACCGGCTGGTGCTCGGACCCGCGCATCTGTTGCAGCATAGTGACGCCAGGAGTCTGTACGGGGGTCTGGTTACTGAACCGGAGGGGTTGCTTGGTAAGTTAAATAGAAGAAAGAAGGAGGAGAAGTCAGTTCTAACTATGAGTACGGAGGAAAAGATAATTGTACAACAAACTAAAGATAAGACAATAGAAGGGTAGGTGCTGGGTGCGCATTTGCTACAGCATAGTTACGCGAGGACTCTGTATAAGGGACTAGTCACTGAACCGGAGGGGTTGCTTGGTAAGCCAGAAGAAGGGTAGAGGTGACGTTTGTTCTGATTAAGAGTACGGAGATAAGACAAATGTACAACAAACTAATTATAAGATAATAGACCAGTCGGTGTTGGGACCCGCGCATCTGTTACAGCACAGCGACGCCAGGAGTCTGTACGGGGGACTTGTTACTGAGCCGGAGGGGTTGCTTGGTAAGTTAAATAGCAGAAGAAAGGAGGAAAAGTTTATTGTAATTAAGAGGGCAGCGATAAAACAATTGTTCAAACTAAATAATGATGAGACAATAGAAGGGTAGGTGCTGGTGCACATTTGTTACAGCATAGTTACGCGAGGACTCTGAATGAGGGACTAGTCACTGAGCCCGAGGGGTTGCTCGGTAAGTCAGAAGAAGAATAGAGGAGACGTTTGTTCTTGATAAGAGTACACAAGGAAAGTATATTGTACAACTAACTAAAGATAAGATGATAGATTGAATGGTATGGGGTGCGCATCTTGTGTTGTATAAGAATGCCAGGAGTCTGTAGTAGAAGAAGGAAAGAAGAGATGAATTGTACAAGAAACCAAAGATAAGATAATAGGCCGGCTGGTGCTCGGACCCGCGCATTTGTTGCAACATAGTCATAGCAAGGAGACTGAATGGAGAGTCTAATAACCAGTCGGTTACTGAGCCGGAGAGGTTGCTCGATGAGTTAAATATAAGAAGGAAAGAGGAGACATTTGTTCTTATTAAGAGTGCAGACATAAAAAAAATGTACAAAAAACTAAAGACAAAAAAAATTACCGGCTGGTGCTTGGACCCGTGCATTTGTTTCAGCATAGTGGAGCCAGTCTGTATGGGGGACTGGTCACTGAGCCGGAGGGGTTGCTCACGTATCACATTCAGTGGTTTCAAATCGGCTTATTTACTTTAAGCAAGATTATATGAGACTGATTGTAAAAGACCAAGAGAGGAGGCTAGTTCAAGAGGTATCTTAAATCAGAGGTATCTTAACCATCGCACCATAATCCTATGAATATTATTAATGTGAAAGTTTAGATGTTTGGATGTTTATGTATTTGAGGCGAAAAGACTCCTCAAGTATATAATGTATATGAGTGAAATTTTTCAGAATGCTGGATACATACATACATACATACATATTCTCACGCCGTTAGTTCCCATTGGGGTAGGCAGAGACTATCGATCGCCACTTTGTACGATCCTGGCAAACCTCTCTGGCTTCGTTTACATCCATCAATCTTTTCATACATGCTCTTTTATTCTTCATACTACGGACACCTGCTTTTTTGAGCACATTTTCTATTTGATCCAAATGTGTCCTCCGAGGTCGTCCTCTACTAACATTACCTTCCACATTGGCTCTATATATCTCTTTCACCAATTTACTGTCACCCATCCTCTCTATGTGCCCAAACCATCTCAAATTTCCTTTTTCTATCTTTCTTACAATATCATCTTTTACACCACACCTTTCACGAATCACATCATTCCTCACACGATCACATAACCTTATATTACACACTTTTCTGAGGGATCTCATTTCTACTGCATTCACTCTACTTTCATGCTTCTTCTGCCACACCCAACATTCACTGCCATACATAAGCGTAGGAACGAGGACAGCATCATGCACAGCCATTCGGGCCTTTTCAGACACCGACTGACTAGACATTAGACTATCCAGTGCTCCATTTACCGCATTACCCTTTTTCACTCTTCTCTCGATATCTTCATCACACTTTCCATCCCTAGTAAACAAACTTCCCAAATATACAAACTCTTTCACTTGTTCCACTTTCTTACCATTAATCTCAATCACGCATTCGGTCATATTCACCTCTCTCTCAAAAACCATAGTTTTTGTTTTATCCACATTCACCCTCATTCCCTTTTTTTCAAAAGACGCACATGCAATATTCATCATCTCTTGCAGCTCTTCCACCGATGATGCAAGTAGCACTTGATCGTCGGCATATAAGAGGCATTTAATGATGAATCCACCCATTCTCAATCCATAATCACTTTCACGCAACTCTGTTAAACAGTCATCCATGAACAAATTGAAGAGCCACGGGGAAGCTACACAACCCTGTCGGACACCCCGAGAGATCCCGAACCAGTCAGTATTTTCCCCGTTTACTCTCACACACGCACTGGAATCCTCATAGAGTGATACCAGTGCACGTATAAGTCGACTCCCCAAACCGAACTTGGATAACACCTGCCATAAACACTTTCTTACCACCCTATCATACGCCTTCTCTAAATCAATGAAGGAGCAATACACCTTTCGGTTCTTAGCTAAGAACTTTTCGGTGATGCTCCTTAAAGAGAAGATTTGGTCCATACATCCCATTCCCTTTCTAAATCCTGCTTGCACATCCCAAATTTTATCATCCGTTTCATTCATCACTCTTTCAATCAAAACCTTTGCATACAATTTACCGACAATGCTGAGTAGGCTAATTCTACGGTAGTTTCTAGCCTCCTGGTGTGACCCCTTTCCTTTATCCGCTTTGCACCAGTCTTGTGGCACTTTGCCACTCGACCAGCATTTTTGGAAAAGGAAGTACAACCAGGAAGCCACCAACCCTTTACCAGCCCTCAGCATTTCAGTGTTTATCCTGTCATACCCTGCCGCTTTCCCTAGTTTCATACTTTTCATTGCTTTCATTAATGCTGGATAATGACTGACCCAAGTTATCAAATAGGCTACTTTTTATCCCGGAAAAAAATTACCAATGAAATATTCACGCCTGATTGAATTAAGTGTACCGGAAAAAACGCCTAAAGTTTGGCATAAGCAAATTTGACAGTACGAAGTATGTCGGGTCAGCTAGTTGTAAATAATTTACACCTATCTCTATCCTTTTTAATCTAGCGACTTAATTAACAGAAAAACCAAAGGATAACATAAACTCTCAACTTGTAAGTGAAAACATAGAATTAATACTAAAGTGCCTAAGATTGTGAAGTAGTAAGTTAAAACTCAGAATTCATTCTGGAGCCTCCATCACGCCAGGCTGCCTCCCGTCTATCATGCAAGTGCTGTAGGCTTTCCTTTGGTAAAAATACAGAATTCATCGAAAGTCACCACAATTCTAGGCTGCCTCCATCGTGCAAGAGCTGTAAGTTATAACATAAAATTCATTTTGAAAGAAAGATAGAAATAAAAACTCATAATCCATAATAATTTCCCCACAATTCCAGGCTGCCTCCCGTCCATCGTGCAAGCGCTGCTGGGCGTGCAGGCGGGCGCGACCGTGCTGCTACAGCGCGCGCACCGAGCTCGGGCGCTGCGGTGGCTAGCGTGGGCGCTGGTGTTGGCGCTCACTGGGGCACTGCTGGCCGGATTCTCGAAGGACCATGGGATCGTGCCGATTAATAAGAATTTGTGGTATGATTTTAATGTTAACTGAGCCAACATACTGTACTGACAAAGTTGTATGAAACAATATGTTAAAAAATGAATGGGATAATGAACAAAATGTATGCATTGCAAGTATTTCACCGGAGTTTCATCCGTAAAGGACGCAAAGGTGGCAACGGAAAGGAATATTTTTTTTGAGTATAAGATTTATCTCGATCTAACTAGTGTGTTATAGTAGATTGTGCAATTAAAACGCTTAGTAGTTTCTGAAAGTCAAACATGTAGTTTATTTTTTTATGCGGATCGTTGCGAAAAGCTTCCCGACTGTTTGCAAATTATAAAAAGAGGACTTATTTCAAAAAAATCCCTTATAAGCACAACAGATAATATTAGTTGGTACATACCGTAGAACCGAAATTCATAGCCAGTGAGTACCCAACCCCAGATAAGAATCTCCATATGATATTTCATCCTCTCGCACTTATTAATTTCGTGTCATATTTATTACAACTTATAATCCCTTTTTCTTTTCAGGTCAATATCATTCGTATTGGTATCGACAGCGTGTTGCCTAGTTCTTCTAAGCGTGTGCTACGCTTTGACAGACGCTTGGCATTTCTGGGGAGGAGGACCCTTTAGAGCCCCAGGCCTAAATGCAATCGCCTTATATGTAGGTCATTCACTATGTGCCCATATATTCCCCTTTCATTGGCAAGTACCTGGAATGAGGACCCACTCGTGGAAACTCTTCGAAGCAGCGTGGGGCACGATGTTATGGATCATAATTGCACATATCATGGCGAAGAAAAAGGTCTTTATTACCTTGTAAGACTGAGTTTTAAAATTTACAACCGAATTAGGCGACTTTGAATAATTGGGCTATAAAAGCCAAGTGAGAACAAAATTGCCAAATGATAGTATTCAGTTCATGCTCAAATTGTTTACGGAGCAAACATTTTGGCATACGTGTGACCAAAAAAGGGAGCTAATCTACCCGTAGAGTTTTGCTAGAGCTAAAGACTTCGCAAGTAAGTTAATAATATCTAAGTTTTGTAAATAATGTTTATTCTTTCGTAGCAGTAATATTTCGAAGTATATGAGGTCCAACTGTCAGGTACTGAATGTAATACTTGAATTTTATGATTAACGATTAAACGTATATTTTTATATCTAGTCCTTCTATAGAAATTACGTTACTTTCAACAAAATACTCCTTTAGCTTGAGATATAGTTTTTAAATTATAATTGTTGTTAGAGTTTGTTAGTGTACGTGAAATAAATGCTTTATTGTAATTGGTAAGTTTTATTCACCTATTAACCTATAATTTGGTCGCAACACCCAAAAAAGAGCAGCAAAATCTTTCGAATCTGCATTTCCGGAGTCATTTTTGGAGATGGAATAGGAAAAGATTGTTAAGTAAATGACTTTGGTCATGGCTGAAAGTCATTTTATTCATTTTTCAAAATTATCCCCAACAAGTCACTTTCTTACAACACCAACGAGAAAGGACGCAGAATAGAGGTTGAAAGACTGACTGAACTTCCGTTATCTCTTTTGAAATCCATAGGAAGAGATGGTTTTAGTGCTATTCTTTGCCATTCAATAATGTCATAGGACAAAGAAATCATTTAGTTGTAGTGTAGCGTTTGCGCTTTGGCGCTGCCCCTAGAGAACTTAATCAATAAAGGGAAAACCAAACGTAGTTCACTACAAAAATTGCTTAACGAATTCCATCAAAAACTAGTTGTCAATATTATTTGAAGGTTACGCTCGAACAACGTTGTAACTAGCAAAAACTCAATTTAGAAATAACAACACTTTTTACGATTATGAAATATTTATTAAGGAATATTGTAATAAAAAATTTTCATTGTTTAGACATTACAAAAATACATATTTTAACAAAGTTTTAATTAGGAAAAACACGAGTACGTCGACAAAAAACCGAAAAATATTTCAATATTTGTGGAACAACGTTGTAACTGATTGTTGGTTACAACGTTTTTCCAACATTTCTCATATAAAAAATTAGGAAAGCAAGGTTTCGTAGAAATTGCTTTTGTTAAGTGGTAAATATTGTGACATAGCCATCAAATCAGCCTTTTTACCAGGTTTGATGGATAAAGTTATGTCATACAACGGCTGGAGCTCATTCACCTGGGGTACTGCTATTACCTCTCCTCTTGTTATGTTATGAAGGCGACGACATGTCTGCGCTTGCAACGTTGTTCGACTGAGGACGACAACGCGAGCGCAGAAATTTCTCGAATTAAAAAGGGACAAAACACGACAGAGCCAAGTTAAAGAAAGAGAACGCTTTAAAATCGCACATGCAACGTTATTTCCTAAAAATACCACTTTTTCAAAAAATGTCGGTTGCAACGTTGTTCGAGCGCAACCTTCATTTGTCCCTACGCCCTGAGTGGTTGATTTACTGTTTTGACTTTTGTTAGGGCAAACATGTACAGATCCACAAAGTTTTCTTGGCCGGTAAAGGCGTCGCTGTCATCGATATTAGTATTGCCAGTAAATAAAAATTAACCGTTATAAAGGGAATAATTTTAAATCATACAGGTTAATTTATTTATGTATTGAAATATCTTAATAAAACAATTTATATAATATTAATTTAATTAATAACTATGATTGTAACTTAATTAGTTTTTTTTAATATAAGCTAATTATATTGACTTATTTTTGCCCTTATCTTGTATATCTACCCGAATGACTGTGTACCCTGAATTTACTGATCGTACCTTCCAAATGTCGTCTGGAAGAGGTCGATTTTAATGATAAAACTACCAATTGTACTTCTCTGCAAACTGTTTTAATATTTTACTCTCAAGGATTTGTTATTTGTGATACTCAGAGTTAAAAAAGTGGGTACCTACATAAAATATTTTTTTCAATCCGGTAAATCAGAGGCTTACCTTGTCGTGTACTGTCTTTTACATTTAATTTTCATACATATATCCCTAAATAAGTGGCACAGAAAAAATAATCCTAAACATCAGATATCGTTTGGGTCATTCATTTTGCTGTGGATTTATGAGCACTTTTCTATTGCTGTTAACAGCCTTGTATTTTTATATATATGTCAGACAATTATGACTTCAGAAATGATGCATTGGTACATCCCCGCATTAGGATTAGAGCCCACGCATCAGTGCTTACGAAGTGAAATCTTATTCGGGAGCATTTCCCCACTTCCCGTAACCCGCACTGCTATAGTCATGTGCGCACAACTTTGCGGACGGTGTTAGCCTACTTAGATAATTTCAGCAAAATAAATAATAATTTTCTTATTTTTTTTTAATGAATTTTGGAAAGAAAAACGTTTATTAATAAGCAAAGTTACATTATAAAAAAAAGTTTCCACTACAAAAAATATTAATGAAAGTGATAATTTATTATATACGTAGGTCCCCCTATAAGTTTTATTTAGTTTAGAGCTAACTGACAATGACAGGATGAATTTCAAAATGGCGACAGTAGTACCAGTAGTTGCCACCGGCCAAGAAAAGATTGTGGATCTGTACAGAGCAATATACAGAAAATTTGTCGGATAGTGTCATTTTTTGTTTCTTCTCTATGCCGCTGCCACTGTCTCTCTTCTACCTTAAGCATCAGCGCAGCGATGGAGAAGAAGAGGTATAGAATGGGAATTGATGAGTCGCTTGTTTCGCGCCTTTGCTTGCGGAATGCGTAATTTCGTACATTCAGCTAGCGTTCACCGATTAAGCAATCTCAAAATCCTTTCAAAAATGCTTTAGTCGTCTTTCCAGTTTACTACAGGAAAAGAAAGGTAAGTGTAAGGTGAGTCTAATACTTCAGGGGAAAATAAAAACCACTCATGTATACAATTGTCGCTTTATTAACTCAAGGGTGACACAGGAAACATTCGTTATGTCATTCGAAAATAATAATAAACGTTTAACAAGGTCATGACTCAAAAGGTAACAGCGAATAGTTTTAACAAAAACTATAAAGATTTTATATATTATTCAACTTGAATAACAATATTTTATTTATTTTACTTTAAGATGCGCTTGGTTGATTTTCGTATGTATTTTGGTTAAAATATTTTTATGGGTAAGACAGAAATCATTTTGTACGAGTAAAACTTGATGAAAGTTTAAATTGACTTCATTAGAATAATACATAGTTAAAATTTCAATAAGTTAAAAACAGTAAACGTTCATAAAAAAAACAGACACGAAAGAATCCGACAACATATAAAAAATAAAGGTATTGCGAAATACAATATTATACACGAATAGATGTACAAAGTAAAAGTATGCGAATTGAATTTAATAAATAAAATGATTAAAATGAATTCTTAATATTTAAAGTAAAAAAACAGTGTACAAATATTTCATATTTGTGCTGGACACATTTACATATCTAAGAAAGACAGTTAAATAAAGGGTATTTAAAAAAATGGATAGTCAAATAACCAGGCGCATCTTCAGTTTGTCTCAAATTTGAACAAATTGACAAACATGTTTAAAAAGTTCAAAAAGTCACGTACAAATTAGTAGCGTTTTTCTATTCTAGCATTAAAATGAGTTGTTTATTATAAAATCACTCGATTGTAGACGGTAAATGCGATAGTAGGAATAATTCCGAAACGTGATAGGCCCTCTCGAAGGACCACTTCAACTTAGCACTACTACGCTGCCAACAAGTCATGGGGTTGGCAGGCAGGCACAAATACACGCTCGCATTTCATATCAATACGATATTAAAATCTATTACTTTAATAAAACTATTCTTATACATATAGAAAGTTAAAACAGTTACAATAATTAATTTTTCATAAGAATAAATCTCTTAAAATATATCTCTATAAATTTTATGAATCCCTTGAGAAATAGGGAGTGGTAGAACAAATTTTAATTTACATCTTGATATAAATAAAGTATTTCTTACGCAGCTAAATAGGAAGAACATTATGGTATAAATTGTTTAAGAAAAACCAAGTAATTGCACACCAAACTAACGATAGACATATTATCTACGAAAATGAAGATATAAATATAATTCATTTATATAATTGGCTAGATAAACATAACATAAAATTATGCTAAACTGAAGATGTAAATTACAGTTCCTCTGACATACTGATAGCACTATAAAATTAATTGTACAGAAGTAGAGTTAATTTGTTTAAACTTAAAATTAGTTTTAATAAGTACTCGAGCTCACTTTAAGTCACTCTTAAAGAGGATAATGGAATGTTTTCTTAGTTATGGGAATACCAGTGGTTGCCGCTGCGAGTGCTGGCAAGACCGGATCAGCCTAAAGAGATTCTTATTCTATTAATTTCACCATTCTAAATTGTAGTTGCTTTAAAATTTCGAAAAATATACATTATTTCTTAAAATTAGATTGAAGGATCGGAAATTTGGCACCGCAGCTGTTTCGTTAAATAGACATACAAGGTAACCGTTAACTACCGCACAAGTAACAAACTGTATTACATCATTTCATTTTGATAGATAGAGGTGATGCGTAAAACCTGGAAGGATAAAACGTTTCATATGTGTAGCAAATTGATTTTAACGATAAGTTGTATTATTGATATACTAGTTTGGTCGAAGGTATGCGATTATTTGTACTTGTCGGTATACGAAGGAAGCAAGCAAGCTGGACAAAGCATCTCGCTTAGTACGTCTTACAAATAAGACTCCGTTTACAAAGTTCCTAAAAGAGACTAGACCTTACCGAAAACATTTGTCATACAAATCGGTGTTTAACAGTTTATTAGATATCATTTTATACCTAGTGATGTCTTAACATGATAAAATCTCTAGAACGATACATTTTCTCGTTATAAATGCAAATTCATGGAATTCAAATATTAAGCATAAAGACCGCTGCGAAGCTAAGTCTTAAATTATTATATTATGCTAGCAAAGTTCCCGAATGTTAACGTGGGGAAAGTCTGGGCTTGCGCGAAGACCTGTCTCGCCTCTTATGTCTGCATATGAGAACTGGCTGGTCGGAAACAGAACTGTAATCAACAACATTACATCTGATACCCTTCGTTCTACTAGTCTCATACAATAGTTTGAAACGCCAGCCAGCCTTACAACGTATAACATTCAACTACAATAATATGCTTTGGGTAACAATACAGTGCTTAAAAGTAATTGCACATTAAATAAAACACGCACAAACTTATACTTAATCCTACGATGCTTCGGCAGCACAAATCAAATATATTACGAGATTTCAAACAACACGATTAAACTCTAAAATGAAACTACGTAATTATAACCCCAGTACTTATCCCTGTCGAGTTGTCCCACGGGGTTTGGGAGCAACGTAGCGCGTGTAATAAATAGACGTGGCGCTGCGCAAACAGCACCATACTTAAACTACAATATCTAGTGAGCAACCTGTCTGTCCGACTGTCCGTTCAATCTTCGACACAAATGTAAATGACATAAAAAATATACAACATCTACCATCAATATACACTCGAAATGGACAGTCGAACCTCGTTTCAGCGTACAATTCTGCTTACTGTGAGAATTATCACTGTTCTGCAGTTTCTCACAGCCTTGGTTTGGCCGACGAACTACCGATTACTGTCATTGAAAATATATCATCTGATCATGATCATATCGATACCTGATACATTAGGTTGTTAAATTTAAACTAAAGGCTTTAAATTCATCATAAAATATACAGCTAAAATACAGATATGATAGTGATAATAACTACGCAAACAATAAATTTGCTTTTATTTTTTTGATATTATAAATATAATTTTTTTCTACATTATGTTATAATTCTTTTAATAAAAAGATATAAATATATTTTTACAAGTTAGGCATTAAAGTAAGCCTTAAAAGTTGAGTATATTTATAACATTCAATAGATTACAAACAATTTATAATACTTATGTTAAAAAGTTATATAGTCCCAAATTAGATATATCCGTTAAACATAATTTGTTTTTAATTTACTACAG
Organism: Bedellia somnulentella; assembly: GCA_963576735.1. NCBI lineage: Eukaryota > Metazoa > Arthropoda > Insecta > Lepidoptera > Bedelliidae > Bedellia > Bedellia somnulentella. Next base: position 19,312,438 of record OY755171.1, read on the forward strand.
CAACATATACAAAAAATCCTTCTAAGCTAATTAGTACCAATCGATTTATCCGCTATCTACATGGAGTTATTAGCTAATAGAAGTTCGATAATAAATACATATTTTTTATTGGCACAAACCGCCCGCGATCACTAAGAATTGCCTTTGTAAAATATATTACTCTTTCTAACGGCGGCCATTTTACGCACATAAAAAATACATATTTATTTTTGCCGCCTCTATTTACTTATGTCTCTATGGCTATCTATATCAAATGATATACAAAGCAGTAAAACCAGTGGTTCTCAAATCTCAACCTGTGATATCTGAAAGTAGATGTTCGCCGGCCATAATGACGTCACAATGTGATCTCACTTCCTCCCCCCGCGGGTCACAAGCGCTTGTACTGCGCTCAACTGACTCATCAACTTAGCATTTGTGCTCTCGAGGGAATCCACCCGTTTTCTGTAGTCGTTGTTCTCTGAGAGGAGAAGCTCGACTTTCCTTTCTAGTTGGTCCATGTACTCCTTCTTTTTGCGTCGGCTTTCTTGTGCTGATATCTGTGGGGAAGAAGTTTTGGTTACATTAATTTCTTCTAACGGATTTATGATATCCCAAGTCTCATATACGGGACTATCCATTATATTACTGCCTAACGTTTCCGACCGCTAATAGAAATAATTTATGATTGTAATAAAAGTGGGTGAGAAACCAAACTATCTTCGAGAATGTAGAATTATAAAAACAGTACTTTCAATGCATATTTTTAATGAGGCTGTGGCGTCCTTTAGACGATGGACCCACTCGCACACAAGCAGCGTCATAAAAAAATCACATCGCGGTATCAGAATGTTTTTCTAACTAAGTATTATCACAACCGTGATAGCCCAGTGGGTAGAACACTCGGTTATCGTGCAAACGACTAGTTTAATGTTTTTTGACATGAATTCCTCATGTGGGGATTATTACTCATAAATAAAAGATGTTATTAAAGGAAAGAAAAATTTCGACACTGGCGGGGTTCGAACCCGCGACCTTCGGGTATACGCCCCCGTCGCTCTGCCAACTGAGCCACAGTGTCAGTTGGCATCCAGCGCGAAATTTCTCTATCCTTTGTTTCTTTTTTACACGTTCAAGTAGTGTTTGCGTTTCCTACCTCCGAATTTTAACTAATTCGGACGGCCACTTGTCTACCTTTTCAGATAGAATGCAAATGTTGGAAACGCCTAACTATCACATAATTTAATGTTTTTTGACATGAATTCCTCATGTGGGGATTATTACTCATAAATAAAAGATGTTATTAAAGGAAAGAAAAATTTCGACACTGGCGGGTTCGAACCCCGCCAGTGTCGAAATTTTTCTTTCCTTTAATAACATCTTTTACAAACGACTAGTGTTCAAATCCTGGGTCGGGCCTACACCAATTAGTCTTTACTAAAAAGACATATGTGTGGTTAATTTATCATGGTTGTTAACGGTGAGGGAAAACATCGTGAGGAAACCCACATGGCTGAGTTGTACTTAGTCATGTGACAGTGTGTTCGTACAAAACGGCGATAGGCCTGCCCCCTATCACGTGAGTACACTGTCCATGCAAAACGTGGGTACTCTGAACACCAGGTGACAAAGTCACGTGATGTTCAGAAGTATTAGTACCTCTGCCAACCCCTTCCGGGATATTTGGCGTGAACGTTTATGTTATGTTATGTTATTATCACAAATTATAAGTTGGTACACAACAGGGTGTAATGGTCAGTATATATTTGCTGTTCCCACAAGGCATAAGGAGAACTAACCCAAAATAGCCAAAAAATTTATAATAAAGTCAATTAAACAAAAAAATAAATAAAAATAAACAGTTACAAATTTTGCCATCAAACGTGAGGTTTGATTCGATGTCAGTAATTTTAAAGTACATTCAGGGGAAAAATGCAATATGTATAGTTATTTGAGTTGCTTCTGAAGATTGTCGGTTTATAATAATAAAAGTATTTTTTTAAATCTTATTTATTTATAATAGTAAGTATTGATGCGTTACTATTTTAGCCTGCAAAGTGAACCGTACATAATATTGTAGGTACCTTATTCTTAATTTTCCTCCTTATTTTCTTGAGTGATTTTTCTTCCGCCTTTGTGAGTGGTAGACGAGTGGGGACTGGGTACCCCTCCGCCAGTAATGTGCGTTTTTCTTCGTCTGTTAGTATTAACGTACCCGTTGATCCTTTCTGAAAAGTTTAAATTTAAATTTGAGACATGGTTTAAACCTTATATTTTAATCATAAACTATTGGAAGCAATTTTTAAAAGTTAATCGGTAAAGATGGTGATACTATGTCGTGGTATAATTGTGTATATATAATTAAAAACTGAAAAAACAATCTACTAGGATTATTCGATAAAGACAATCAAGCCTGCATCTGTACTCATGCATTCAAAAACATCGTTCATTCGTTCACCGCTGAATATTGCAAAACGTGACACTTTTCGTGAATGCAGCCGGCATTCATCTGTTTGTAGCGACTTCTAATCTATGCATCTAGCGTAAGTAAAACTACAAATTATTAGTCGGTATACAGCGGGGAGTCCAGTATATCTTTGCTCTTTCCACATTTAAATAAGATGTTAATAATCGAACTTACCGGTTGCGTACTAATAAGCGGCGTATTAACTTGCATGGTAGTCTTAACAGCAACCGTTTAATATAGCAATATGTGTCTTTTTTCGGCTGTATTTGTGTATAAGTCATCTAAAAAACTACAGAGAGTACTATATACTAATAGATTCCTTACCGGTTGCGTACTAATAAGCGGCGTATTAATCGGCTGTCTTGCATGATGAGACAGATAGAGGTGCGAGCGGCGTGGCGGCGCGGCGGCGGCGGCGGGCTCGCGGGACGGGGACAGCGCGCCCTCACTGTCAGACGACGAGAGCGATGACGGCGGTGTGGGCGGGAGAGTGAAACCTGCGGGAAGATGTTCTGGTTATAGCGGGAAGACTGAATGCCATTTGGGTATTCTATTAATGATGTAGTGGTAAACTTTGGGAAACTTTGGGTTGTTGTAGCTGTTAATTCGTGGAACGATACTTTGGAAACCGTTTGTATTAGTTCGTGAAGTCGCGAAAAAGAAGAAACTTTGGGAACCTGTCTAGAAAACGCTCGCGGACAGGGGAGTACGAAATTTTGCTCTGTTACTGTTTATATACGAAGCTACTGCAAAATACTTTTTCTTTTAAAAACCCACATCAAACTTTCGAACGGAACGGCATAGGTGCTAGTACTTCTGAATATCACGTGATGTTAATGTCACCTGGTGCAATTCACGTGGGCAGGGCAGGCCGTTTTTTTACAAATATATTGTCATAAAACTAGGTACAAATCAGCCACGTGGGTCTGCTCACGATGTTTTCCCTTATCGTTAACAACCTTCATAAATTAAACAAACTCACATTCAATTGTATTGCAAAAAAAACATGTTTTTTCAAAAATTGCGCTGTCAGAGGAGAACGAAAAATACTTGTTGCCCACGGCAAACGTTGTCACACTACGTGACAGTAAAATAAGTCGACCGCTATTAAGAATCTTGGAGGATTCTTAAATTTTGGAGTTGTTTTTAATCAAAACTGCAACAAGAATTTTTCTATATTTTCTTAGATATAAAACCAGATATAAATGTAGGAGTCATGCGTTAATCGTTATTGCTAACTATATACATACACAAATGTCTGCGCCCAAGTTACTTAACCCATGCCTCTTGCGATCAAATTCAAATTCTTCACACCAAAACAGACATATTTTACATTTCTATTAAATTCAAGAAGTATAGTATAGTGTGTACTCTGAACACTAGGTAACAAAGTAACGTGATGTTCAGAAGTATTAGTACCTCTGCCAACCCCTTCGGGGATATTCGGCGTGAACGTTTATGATGTTATAGAATACCTGATCCACCCGAAGAAGTGACTTTGATAGATAGTTTGTTGGCTCCGTTGACCAGTCGAGGTGCGGCGCTCAGGAACAGCTTGGGGACCCCGGCCGCGCCCACTTTCTGTAGGACTGCCTGGGGCATGTGGATTGTTCCCGTCTGGAATAATTATATAGGTCATTATTTACTGGTTTTTAGCAAGTTTTTAGTGGTATTTTTAGTGTGTAAATGCTAGTCTTGAAATATAGTGAGGTGAAAATTATTTTTTATTATAACTGCGATGGCGAAATTTGTAGGTAAGTTGAGTTTTAAGTAGTAAAACCATTGTATAACAGAAAAAAATAATCATACGATATACTCTGGATATCCTAAAAAGTTACAAAAAACATTCTTCAAGAATTTAGATTTTTGATAAGAATTAAGAAGATTTTAATTGCGAATGAAAGGGGAGGCCTATGTCCAGCAGTAGACATCTATCGGTTGATTGATGATGAAACTGCATATCTCAATTTAACCCATACACTCAGTTAGGTTTATAACGGTAATGTAGTTAAATTGATTAAGCTTATTTAAAATAAAGTAGAAGAAATAAACACAAAAAGAATAAAAAAACAATATATGGACCACTCTGATCTTCCACCGCCGATAAATTTTGACCTGTCATTCTCGAAATATAACGGATCACGTTATAAAGTCGCTCACACATAAAACATACATATCCATTATAACCTGATCCATTTTCCATACCAGTTCTCAGTTAGTAAGAGCTCTAGTTACATTGGCGATGTACGGGTTCTCAAACTTTTTGATTTAGTTTCGATTGACAGGATAAGACAGTTTGGCAATTAATAAATCAACCTCACATATGAAGCTGTTGTGGTAATCTAATTACAATTTAAACTTTATCGACAACTGACTGAGATGATCAAGTCAGAACTTTAGGAAGTTAAGTTTTGTTTTATTTATTTATAAACACAACAATATAACCATTACAGAAATGATATCTATATTACACTATATTACACTACATTTTCACACAACATACACGACATTCGTCTACTCCGAATCCAAATTTATATAATTACTTTTCCTTATTGATAACATAGATAATTCATACTAGTTTTCGTAAATTCAGCCAGCGAGCACGAAAATATATCAACACGCTCAGAGACCTGGTTCATCGCCTTCAATGCACGAGCAAAAGCATTTTCACTAAACAGATTGTGTATTGTGATGGTCGTCTTGCTAAATGATGGAGAATATATAATAAAACAAATACATTACTTTTCACACATTGACAATTATATGAAGTAAAATTATAAAAGACAATAAATAAAATGATATCGTAAAAAAGAAAGAATGTCTTCATTGATATTTTGATTTCATGCAGTAAGAAAATTATCGATAAACAAACAAATATTAAACTTCTGATTTCAGGAACAATAGTTACAATACTTCGCTTGACAATGAACCAAAATGCATTAGAAGTTAAATTTCAAATACCGCTAAATCAGTTTATTGCCTCGTGAGGTTTTTTAAGGAATAAAAAGTCGAATCTATAGAGAGCTTAAGAAACTTAATAATATATAAAATTAACTCACTTTAAATTACTTAGAAACGATCTTAAAAAAGGAAATCGGAAAGTTGTTAACTTATTTCATACAATTTTAAAATTACGAGAAACGGTACATTGAAATTAAATCAATTCCTCAACTCAGAATTCTTTTTTCGGCCGCGACATTATATTTCAGCACTATTACTTTAAACATAAGGTTGAAAGTTGTACAAAATGCCAACTGCCAATCACAAGTAATGATAAATGAGTTCACATTTAAGTTACGTTATCGAAATATCAGATTTTTCGCAAACTGGTTCAAATAATTCGCAAAGCGGGCCGCCCGGCACACACGCATACCCGAACCTGTTAATCGAAGTAAAGTCGGTACAACATAACCGAGGTAATTACTGGGCGCCCGCTTGTTACCCGAAAATGTTGCCATTTTAACATTACTCCATGGAGAAAGTTGCAGAGTGGGTTTCCATTGGGTGTTTGAACTCACATGACCTCTCTTTTTTTGGGAATCGAGCATTCATCTACTGAGAAATAGCCGAAAAGATATTGACAAGTCGTGTGTGGATAAATGGCTGGTAATAAAAAATGGTTGTGCTTAAATTAAGATTTTAAAGAGGCGACTTATTATTGTGAGTGGTAATGGATAGATTAATTCTATATGAGTGTAGATGGCATAGATGTGCACCTTCAGAAGAACGTATCGTTTTTCTTATTCCATAAAATCCTTGTCGCTATGAAATAGTCTGAATGAGGGTAAATAGGGTCGCTAGTATGGTGGGAGTTTATTGCTCGTTAGCTTTTCACACTTCGGAGTTTTCTATAATGTGCTCACACATTGTATATTTCGATCTAAATATTTGTCTTCTGCTGACATTACCATCCACATAATTAATCTCTTTTAAATAGTCAGTATCTAATATAGGTATATACCAAGTAGTTACGTAACAATAGTTTATTATATTAAATATTATTTAAAGCCGTTAAAAAGGTGATCTCACAAATTAAATAATTTTTAATTAACTCGTTCGCTAACAATATTTTCAGCTTTCTATTATTAGTATACGTAGTCTACGTAATGTAGGCTTAGAATTACACTACCCCATTACTGCCCGTGGGTGTTCGTAAGAGGCGACCAAGGGTATTGGGTCTGTTTGAGTGATTTTTGGACGATTTAGTAAGAGACCCATTAGAGACCTTTACAATATTTTCCATACTTTCAATAGTGGTTGAGGGGCTTCAGAATATTTCGTTCTGGCTACCTCTTTTAGGCATTTATAGCCGTGAGTATATGTATGCAATGCATACAAAAATTATCCACACTCACCGTATGATCAATAACATAATCTAGCTGTGCGACCGGCGTCCCTGGTATGGGTGATGGAGGGCACGACGATGAAGGGGAGTCTGGCTCAGATTTGGGCTCCTCTTTCACCCCAGCTGGGGAGTGGATGGACCGCCGCCGGTTGGAGCAGGCGCTGGACGGCATCGTGGGGTAGCATTCGAAGTCCATGTCTGGAATTTGAGGGGTTGGCTGTCAGATTGTGGAGAGCTTAACGGCAAGTTATGATGTTAGTAAAGGTCATCGTGGATGCCGTATATTATTGAGGCAACTGAGGTATTTGCGAGGTATTCCAGACTTTATGTGAAATTTTGTCACCTAGTTGAGTAGCTCCTAGTAGTAGAGAGTACAGTAGCTCTAGCAAACTATTTTTGGGAGTCATATAGTAGGTTTGCAAAACAGATTATGCTATATATGTGTAATCATTAACTAACCTGCGATGTATTTGAAAACGTTTTTGCTCTTAGTTCAAAAATAAAATAGATAAACTCATTTATGTAATTGAAGTCCATAACTTCAACCATAAATATATAAATCTAGTATGATCTTATAATCATAACCCCATTTAGAAACATTCGAAAATTATAAGATTGAACGAGTTAAATACTCTCCTTTAATTACTTAGAGACCAAAGGCTTTGCAGTGGGACACGAAACGGCTCCTTTCTCATATTTAAGGCGACCCAGATTCTTGATGAACTAAACCCAGCATACCAATTTGGGTGGCAACAATCGCAAAATGCTATTAGCTTACTAAGATCACGAGTGCTTTGGCAAATCGTGCGTGCGCATCATTTCCGCCAGTTGCACGTATGCGCAAGAATGTGGAAAACTGTACTAGCAGCTTTTGTGATGAAACTGCATTTTTTTGTCTAAATTGACACTTTTTATATTAACCTATAAATAAATCAAGTAGGTTATTAAATTCGTTAAGTTGCAATAGATTTTGCTTGGTCATCGCTTAATTATTATTGAAATAGTTTTAATTGCATGTTTTGTAAAAATGATGGTCTTGCACCGTCTAAAAATAAAAGATCTGTTAAAATCTGAGTTTAAGAATTTTATAGCTTCAGTTATTTTTGCTTTAAAACGCGAGAAAGAAGCTTTTAGAATGTATTCAATACTAGCGTATCGCTATATTCGGTCACTGCCCACCCCTTTTGACCGTTAGTCTGATGACAAATAGCCTATGTTTATTAAGGAAGTTGTAGGTTTTTGTGGATGAAAGAAATTTTTAAAACGATTAGCTTAGGGATTTCGGAGCCTGATTACGAATAAATAAACATACAAATTTTCTATTTCTCTCTCTGTATAATATTAATATAATATTAGTCTAGGTAGTAATAAGTTACAAAAAAAGTGTTTTTAATGTAAAGAGATTACGAAAAAAGCTATAAAGGTAACTTCACCATATAAACTGGTATGAAACTATTTCGATGCACAGAGAAAGCAACAGCGTGACATCGAAAACCAATTGAAAGATGACATTAATTAATACGATTGTACCGACCGTAGAGACTCAACACAATCAATTATCATTTCTCGTATACTGATACGAGCATATTTTGAATCGAATTAATTCAATGAGTCATAGCCAAAGTTTGTTTGTGTGGAATCTGCATAGCTAGTACGAGCGGTGTTCAAACTAGTTATCGCGTGGGATAAAGCAGCCATCTCTTACGCACTTACTTAGTATCATGCTGCTATCTCATTCTAACCGTTATCGTGTCGATATAGTAGAGCTCGTACTATCCCTCCTGATAAGTGACAAATACCGCGGACCCCAAACCACGCCTATAGATGCCGTTCACCGAAATCGGTTGCTAATCTTGCATTCAACAACAAGCGGTATGATTCATAATCATAACTGTGATGACACTCAGACTTTGTTGTTTATGCATACATACGTGCTGAGTAGTGTCGGCTTAGAATAGCACTACTCCATTTCTTCTCATAGTTGATCGTGAGAGGCAACTAACCCTTAGGTATCGGGGATTTAAAAAGTGATTTTTGGACGATGTGGTTTGAGACCCATCAACGAAAATATTTATTTTACAATCTTTCCCCCACTTTACTTTCTTATGGCTGAAGAATTTTCTGATTCTGAAGTTCTGGCTACCCCTTCAAGGGATTTATAGCCGGGAGTATATTTTGTCGTGTAGTGTCGGCTTAGAATAGCACTACCCCGTTTCTACCGATGGGTGTACGTAAGAGGCGACTAACGGTATTGGGGATTTTAAGGGATTTTTGGGCGATGCGGTTGGAGACCCATCACCAACAACCTTTACTTTACCATCCTTTCCCCACTCAATTTTCCAAATGTGGCTGAGGAATTTCTAATTCCTCAGCTCTGGCTATCCCTTCTAGGGATGTATAGCCGTGAGTATATGTATGTATGTATGTATGAGTATATGATGAGTATGTATTATGTACATACATACGATGACATACGAATATTATACTATGATTTCTCAGTTATATTGGAAATTGGTAGGAAAAGAGATGATAAAATAAAAGATCTTTGATGATAGGTTGACGGCCATATCGAACAAAAATAACTTACAAAGCTCGAAATCGCTTCGTTCAATCGCATTTGAATAATACTATAAGCTATAAAAATTACATTATGTAGCTTGTGTCGAGTTTTGTCTAATCATTCTCTGAATCAGGTCACCATTATTTATTGCTTTCCTAAGCTAGGTTTCTGTTATTTTATCTTGTTCGACGCTGTGATTTATTGATTATGAATTTGATTCCATTACAATATTATTCGTGCACCAAATATTTGAACTGTGGTTATAAGTAAGCCAATGATGAAATATATATATATATATACAGTACAGAAGTTTTTTGACATCTGGTTTGTTAGGTTGTTTTCAATCTAGACTCAGTTTTTCAAGTTAAAAGTACATCATATTCATCATCATATTCATTAAATACCATTCGACTTATCTGATTCTCATCATGTCTATTCAATTAAGTAACGTAAAGTTAAAGTATTTATCGAAAAAACAACTTATTGATGGCAATTTAAAAATAAATTGTACTGGACACGAACCTCGTTGATATTCATTTAATAATTATCGGTGGGATTCCCGTCGAGTGCGACCGTCTGTGGGACGTAATTCTAATTCAATCAGTCAACGTCTACTCGGGGCACGGAACAAGTTTTCATTATTTAATTAAATAAATTTCACTTACAACATAATTCGAGATAGGGATAGATTTCTCCGAAGTTTTTTTTATTATAACTTAACATCCAAAGAAGTTGTACTTTTTTGTTAGACACGCTGATCTAGATTTTAACAATGATTTATATACTGGATTGGAAGATGATGGTGTGTGGAAAAATGAAAAGATTTTGTTGATATATCCAGGAGATAGGTATATCAAGTACGGAACGTATTATGGCTGCAATCAAATAATTAATTGTTCGACCAAAGCCACTTTCTGCTATATATAGCTCTCGTCACGTGCGATAAGAACGAAAGCAGCTGTACGCTATCTATACAGATTAAAACATCCGTATTAGCGATAAGCAATTAGATAAATTAACATATTATTGCATAATAGAGCGTCGTCGTCGTTTGAAAACCAGCAAGCGTTAAAACGGTTGACGCTCCTATGTTGAGTTAGAATTTTGTTTGGCATTCTTTATAAAATCCTAAATTAATTATTCTGACTGGAAATTAAAGGTTTAAAAATTATTGATGTTTGCTGCAAGACCGATCTGTCACAATCACAACCAATTTAATATTGCTTTTTCTTTTCTAGTGCCATAAGCAGCTGAGCTGAGTAATAATTTGAGATAACGTGAAATTATACGCAGGGCTTTAAGCAACTAATGAAAGTAAATATGTCATTACAAATTATAAATCCATAAAGTAACGCCACCCAAGACGTTGCAAAATTGTAAAATACGCTTAGAAAAAAAAAACGTTGCATTAAAATGTTGCTCAAAGCGGTTTTGCGGTGATATCCAATAAGCGCGGTAAACGCCGACAAGATGGCGTCGACGTTGTCATGGTAATGCTTCTGTCACGATCATTAGCAATCACGTAACTGATTACGAATGTCAGTTATGGGGATTAGCTTGCTGAACCATGCAGGGGCTAGTTTATCATCGTTGAGGGATCGAGAAACTTTGTTATAGGAAAGGAAGATAGATAGTCGTATAAAATATACCTTTCAATTTTTAAAATCAATAACACAAAATATCTTAGAAATGTAGAGGCTAATTTTTAACGATAAATCAATAAAGTCTAACCTAACCAAAAACTGAAGTTGCATTAAAATATCCTTATTTGTGCAGCTTAATCTGAGATTTGATGCTCATTTAGAAATTTAGGTGTTCATTAAAAATATTTTATTGAGAGGAATATTGCTGTGTAGTGTCGGCTCAGAATAGCACTACCCCATTTCTTCCGGTGGTGTACGTAAGAGGCGACTAACGGTATTGGGGCTTTTTAAGGGATTTTTGGGCGATGCGGTTGGAGACCCATCACCAACAACCTTTATTTTACTTAACTGAAACTTGAATTATGACCGAGTAAGTGGTTTCGTAACACATAAAAATAGAGGGTTTCGAAACAAGCTGCTTCTACTTTTCTTTTTGTTGCTTCCATTTATCCATACAACACCTATACTAAAGAAAGCATAAGCGTTTTGTATATAATACGCGTCATACTCCAGTATCTTAAAATAGAGTCACGAAAGAACATGGAGTCACTTATAAACACGTAAACGTAAACGTTAAACTTTCACGCCGTTTTTATCCCCGAAGGGGTTGGCAGAGGTACCAATACTTCTGAACTCACTCACGTTTTGCTTAGACAGTGTACTCACGTGATAGGGGGCAGGCCTATCGCCGTTTTGTACGAATACACTGTCACATGACTAAGTACAACTCAGCCATGTGGGTTTCCTCACGATGTTTTCCCTCACCGGTAACAACCATGATAAATTAAACACACGTATGACTTTAGAAAAGACAAATTGGTGTAGGCCCGTCTTATAAACTTATAAACAGTAGAGCAATAGTGAAAAACTCTGACTAGAACTAGTTCTTTGTGTTTGTATGACAAATAGACACAAAGTCACATTATGATAGACAAAAACATATCAATCAGCTGCTTGTCTAAACCATTACCAAAGTTTCAACGCACATGTTGGGTCTTTACGTCAGTATCAGTAACTTATATCGGAAGGGCAAGCACGAGCGCTATTTTATCGACACGATAACGGTTAGAATGAGATGACAGTATACGATACTAAGTAATCGCGAAAGAGATGGCTGTTTTATACCACTCGATATGTAGTTAAGAGGTCTCTCGTACGAGCTATGCTGCAACTGCACATTGTCACTATTATCGGGTTCAATAGAACATAAAGCAAACAAACTAGTAATAGTTCAGATAAAACTGTTATCTTTTAACCCTAACCCATTCAGGGTTACACGTTTCAAAAATCTGTTTGGTTCCCTTAACTAATCTCTGTTATTAGAATATCGGATATCCAATTAATGTAACAGATGAATTATAGTTTGTAGTAGCATGTTTATTTGATTTTGAAGATGCCGTGACATTAATTTAATAAACTCTGTGTTTACTAAGAAAATGGATTTAGCTAGTAAGTGATTTGTTTCTTCATTACTTATAATGTCTAAGTTGAAATAAGAGTTCTAAACAGTTAAATCTCGGTTCGAGGTATGAAAAAAATGGTCTTCAACAGACATGAATTTTTGCCACAGAATCTCTTGCAACGGAATAGGGTAACTTTTTACACACTGTTAGAATAACACACTGTTGGACCCACTCCAAGCGCAATTAGAGTAAGTGAATTCATAAGAAACACAAATGAATCTTTGAGCGTTGCTTTAGGAAAAGCCAAGTACATTTACATAATCTTCATACATATTTCAACGTACAACGTATAAAATTGATTTTCCTTGATTTTGAGACGCTCTGACTCATTATATAAACCATTTTGTTGCTGGTAAGTCAACACCGATAAGGAATTAAGGAACTAATAATATTTGGCTTTCACCTGAACGAACCACATGTTCTTTGATAGTTATATCGATATTTATTACCAAGAGGAAAGATTTGTTTGTCTGTGTTTGTGTTCGAAAACTTTATTTTATTCATCAGTAGAAATGTACCTTCCCTCCTCGACCCTTCAGATGAAAGATAGTTATTTAACCATGATCAATTTCATAAGGTGTGAGAAGTGAATGAAGAAAACTTAGATATACGAAAAACTACTAGAACCAGGCGAAGCTGGGGTGGTCCAATAGTTTGGTATAATATATCTATTCCGTGTAGTGTCGGCTTAGAATAACACTAACCCATTCCTACCCGTGGGTGATCGTAAAAAGCGACTAAGGGTATTGGGGCTTTTTATTGAATTTTTGGGCGATGCGGTTGGAGACCCATCACCAAAAACCTTTATTTTTACCATCTTTTCCCCACTTAACTTCCAAAAGTGGCTGAGGAATTTATAATTCTTTAGCACTGGTTACCCCTTCTAGGGAAATATAGCCGTGAGTATATGTATGTATGTATGTATGTACTAGGTCCAATAGTTTGGTTAATATATTCAACACCACGACTATTTTCTAGTAATCAAACGCTCAAAAATAGACTTGCCTTTAATTACATACCTGTTTAGTTACTCCATGAAAATGTTTAGAACAAAGCCTACTGAAAAGGCCAGTTGAAGATAAAAAAATCTTTGTAAAGCTTAGTTAATTTTAGTGCATCAGCCCCCGTAGCATGAGGTGTGTGAGAGCGAGTATGTCATCTGAGAAGAGAGATACTGACAGATTTTGTATGAGCAATCTGTCAATTTCTGACTTCTAATGTGACATACTCGCTCTCACACACCTCATGCTACGGGGGCAGAGGAGATATTCTACTAATGCGTAAGTGGCGATCGAGAATATCTGCAAATCTTTATGGGATTCAAGAGGTGCAAGCATCTATTTATAGAACTTCGTATGGGCGAGTACTTTATTATATAGTACATATTTCATATCTTATGACTACATTAAGTTGTTTTTCAATGTGTTTCAGAAAAAATACCTAATACTGATCGAACAAACATAAACGAAACTTCCAGCAAACACCAGTCAAAACCTGAATTACCATACAAATTGGCATAAACGAGTTTACAATCATACCATCATCCCGCTGACACACAATCGATTATAATAAGTTGTTTATACCAAAGCGACACAAATAATGGCGCGGGACGGTACCTCATTGTTCGTGACGTCACAGCATCGGCGATACGATAACACCTATTGTCCGGCGATACGTTAAACAAGCTACTTTCTCATTGCGATCTGGCGAAAGTACTATCCGAGAAGGTTTCCGTTGGAGTCTTTGGGAGGTGAGGAACGACAAGTACTCTTTAAATGGCCAATTTTTATAAGTATAGCCATTTCCGTAAATAAATGTATGCATGGTGTACAATTATTTTCTCATGCCATAAGATCATATTGGTGTAGGCCGGTACTATCAATCAGCATTTGTTCAGTTCTGGCAAAACTCTGGAGCATAATTTATATGTTCAATATTATTGTAGATACATGCTCTTCTACGTGTCCTCAATTTTTTTTCCATTATCTTCTTTGGATGTTTCTTTTTAAATTCTTACTAGTCACCTATAAGTAATATTAAAGAAAACCGTTTTTCAATTGATTGCAAAACGTATTTAATGTTAGGAGCAAAAGCAAAAACGTTAAAATTTCAGTAAATTTAATCCATACATCTGAACAATTGATAGTGTTTTAATACAGTAAAACTGGAAATTCTGTGTTACATAACACGATGTCATTGGTCACGACAAGGTCAGTAATAGACATGGAATAGCTACAATGTGATGTGAATAAAGCTATTACGAGCAACACTTATGTGAACAGAACCGTGACGGACTTTCGACATCAGAATACAATTTCTAAGGATTGTTTTTTGTTTTGTTGATTTTGAAGTTTAAATATGTCTATCAGAACAGTTATCAGAAAACAAAAATAAATACATGGTAGTTTATGTACAAAAAGTTGAGTAGCGATTAATACGTGGGACTATTGTGTATAATATCAGAGTATATAGTAGTAGTAGTAGTATATAAATTAAGAAATAATTAATTAAAACTACCAAAAACTGATATAGATAATATGTTGGTACTCTAAGCTTATTTATTTTGCTGGTTTATTGTTGGTTATTTATTTGAATTTACTTTTCGGTCTAAAAAGCAAGACTCGTTTTATAAAATCGAAGCCGTCAACGACTGCCATCGCTCACGGCACGTTTACTACCTCATACTACGGATTATTGCTGTGTAGTCTCGGCTTAGAATAGCACTACCCCATTTCTTCCGGTGGGTGTACGTAAGAGGCGACTTACGGTATTGGGGCTTTTAAGGGATTTTTGGGCGATGCGGCTGGAGACCCATCACCAACAACCTTTACTTTACCATCCTTTCCCCACTCAATTTTCCAAATGTGGCTGAGGAATTTCTAATTCCTTAGCTCTGGCTACCCCTTCTAGGGATTTATAGCCGTGAGTATGTGTATGTTGCCGTGTAGTGCCGGCTTAGAATGTCGCTACCCCTTTCTACCCACGGGTGTCGTAAGAGGCGACTAAGGGTATTGGGGCTTTTTATTGGATTTTTGGGCGATGCGGTTGGAGACCCATCACCTTTATTTTTACCATCTTTTCCCCACTCAACTTCCAAAAGTGGCTGAGGAATTTATAATTCCTTAGCTCTGGTTACCCCTTCTAGGGAATTATAGCTGTGAGTATATGTATGTATGTATATGTATGTATGTATGTACTACGGATTGTTCTCTCTATTTATAGACTTAAATCTCTTAGTAATCTTAAATGTGCTGCTGTAATTCAAAATACTTACCATCATCAACTTTGGTGTGTTCCGGCGAATTTGACGACGAATCCCCATCTGAATGAAGACTGTATGAGTGCTCTGTTTTGATGGGTACCGCGCCGATGGCCGCATCCGTCATCAGTCGGTCGTGAAGGACCACCCCCGACTTGGAGTCGCGGTCGATGAACCAGTCTGTGATCTCTGAGTCCTCTGATAGGACATCGTTCATGTCCTGGAAAAAGAAAGACATGTTTTAGGACTAGTTTTTGCGTAAGACTTTTTGTGGTACGTTTTGAGAGGCATAATTCTCTCTACGCGTATCTGAGGTTATTGAGGTTTTTAAGTGATTATTAGGCAATGCGGTTGTAGACCCATCACCACAAATCACATTTTTTTTAGAAATAGACGACCTTCTAAGACTATCGCCGTAAGAAAATGTCAAATATGAGATGTAATACTCAAAAACAAGTAGTACTCTTATGATACCAAACTATACTTTTATATATGTTTATTTCATATCTTTATATATTATTTCTGTAAGCCTCTTTCTTGCCCGGAAGCCTGTGACGCGATGAGTTAAGCTAGAAATTTGGTTCAGGTATCGTTTTGTACAGTTCGCGGCCGTGGTGTGCACAAAATCTGAAGACAGACATCTGAAGTAACTGGATTTAGTTAATTGTTACAGAATTTCAAAGTTTAGATTTTGGCCCATATACTTTGCTTGAGTGTCATAAGCGCGCGCAAACTTTAGTTGATCAGAGATGCGCTGTGATTGGTCGGAAAATTTCAAAATAAACTAATTTTATTGGACGCGTCGTAGTCGCGCCAGGGTTACCCACTAGTATGTATTATCTTTTCACATAATTTATGTTTGCGAGTAATACCTGGTGATACTTATCTTTATGCTTGTTATTTTCCACCTCGTTTAATGCGTATATAAAATACGAATTAATTTAATTTATGAAGATTTCAGAAAGTTCCATAGATAACTATAATGTATATCAAGAACCAAAATTTCAACCGCTCGCTCGGTTTTTATTTTTTAGACATAGATGCTCGTAATTGTTTAATGCAAATACATAAATTTGGTTACTATATCGACCTGCATTTTTTTAAGATGTATCTAAAAGATAATATTATGACTACACAGCTGCTAAATTTTATCTCCTGGAAATAAGTTAAACAAATGCAAATATCTAAGTAACAAAATAAATAACGTTTAATCTGAAGGTCAGTTCAACCACCTTATTCATTCCATGCCAAAAGCAATATGATTAAGACAGCTTCTCGCCTCTCTCCAACAGAATAACCCCAAATTAACACTCTAATCAGTGTTTGTTCACTGGGAGATTTCTCAAAGGAAAAGGGCTGTGTTATGATTAATTTCAGTGATGTAGCCACGTAATATCGAGGATAGACGACCGACATCATACAAAAACAATGTCAAAGTATAAAAAGTTACCAAATTATCTATACCAATGCTGTTTGCAATCAATATTTGAGGATAGAAGATAGCTAAATTATTATACATTGTTTGGGTCGGTTTCTTCCATAGTGTTTCTACACAATTAAAAAGCTTCAGCACAAAAAAATATATATTTGTACTATTTGTTAGTTTAATTACTATTGATTTAGGCCTGGCCTGGCTGCTCATTAATGATTGCTCACTGAAATGTCATTTCTCTTTGGTCTTTTATTTGTTGAGTTATTTTCTTCATAACCTCCGTTCTGTTTTAACGGATAGCATAAAGTATTCATACATATTAAACTTGATTATGTCGGACTTAGTATGTAAGTGTAACCGTATCGTAACGTAACGTATCTATGTAATACAATGTATTAGTGTGATGCCAGTGCTGTGACTCCACGATGGTACTGACTGAAAATCAGTGTTGGGAGTCAATCGGCTCTCAACGTAGTGTTGAGTCAGTACCAATTTGCTATTGCAGTGGTGCAAATATTTTTAAGTTTTTGATAATGTTGTTATTTTTATTGTGTTAGTTTTTAGCTTACTTTTATATTTAACTTAGTAATTTTATTAATTTTATATGTCTTTTTTTGTGCCACAAATGGCGAATAAACATCTTATTTTCTTTTTTTCTTTTAACCGGCGGCGGTACCAGAAAACTAGCAGTGTCCTACGGATGATGTTGGGAACCTAGCTGAAGTACTTTGCCTTTTTGTTGCCATCTGTATTTAATTTGTACAACTTTTATATGTTGTTTTGTGTTTGGTGACGAATAAATATATTTTATCTTTTAAAATCTATGCAAATGGATAGGCTAGTAATAATTTTCTCTAAAATAAAACTTTCCTAATCATGGTAAGAAATAAAATAAACATTAGACGTAATCCATGAAGCCATAGTAAATAATGAATGCTCATTTTCTCTCGTCTTTTAGAAGATATTCCAATGAGAATAATTTCTTAAAGCAGAGATTGATGATTACTACAACGTGATAAATAGGAATCTATTAACTGTTGCCCTTACTTTCCAAGTCAAAGCTATACTCACAACTAATTTAATAAGCATTTTGTGTGTTCAAAAATAAGTTTCTATGTTGAATGGGTGAGAATGAATATTGTTTCTACATATTATATATCAACCACTCTTTCGATTGAATACGATTATTTTAAAGAAATTTTGCTATTACTCGTAGTGTAACATACCATAATTTTCATTAACCACTGAGTACAGTTTAAGTCGTTTATCGCGTTGCTTAATTTGGACTTAGATGTATGCTAACGAATCAAAGATACCTTATTTATGAATTAATTTATGAACCACATGATAGTCCAGTGGGTAGAACACTCGCCCGAAAAACAGAAGGGCGTGAGTTCCAATCCTGGGTTGGGCCTACACCAATTTGTCTTTTTTAAAGTCATATGTGTGGTTAATTTATCATGATTGTCAACGGTGAGGGAAAAATCGTGAGGAAATCCACATGGCTGAGTAGTACTTAGTCATGTGACAGTGTATTCGTACAAAACGGCGATAGGCCTGCCCCCTATCACGTGAGTACACTGTCTAAGCAAAACGTGGGTACCTTTCTCTGGACACTAGATGGCGCTGCCATGTGAGTTCAGAAGTATTGGTACCTCTGCCAACCCTTTCGGGGATAAACGGCGTGAACGTTTATGTTATGTTATGTAATTTATGAAGTCAATCTACAGATACACGACACGCATATTTTAAGTAATTGTTATCTATATTTACCACTAATGTCTAAAATTATTCAATTCAAATGTGCTACGATAGAAAAGACCGTTTTTCTTTCTAATATCATCTGAGACTTCAGTTAGTTTACTCTGGCTTGTTTTTTTCTCGAAGTAGTTAACATCATATTTTATTTAAAACTCATATATATACTCTATCAATCGTAACAAAAAGTGTATGCTAGTATAACAAATAATAAATGATAACTTATAATCTGTAAATCGGCCGCACCTCATATGTGCATTGAGATCTTGAGACAGATAACAGTAATTGAGATAAAACAAGTCCGAAGACATATGCATTTCTCTGAAATGAATCACAAGACGTATCTAAAAGTATGCTAACGAGGTGAGCTTGCATAATTTCATGATTAGAATGCGGCAACCAGTGCGTAATTGAGGTCACAAACGTAGAAGGTCTCGGTCGCGCCACGCCTCACCTCGAAAAACCGCTACAGACCAATTTTGTTACATTCATGACTTGAGAAAGGCAAAAAATTAAATCAACATCTTCACTTTAATGGTGTTCGCTCGTTTCACTGAGTGGTTCATAGATCTGACAGTTGGTTGGTATTTGATATTCGCTTGGTTCGAGGTTAATAACTTTATAGATGTTTTTTGCAAATTTATCGATTACATGCTACTCTGGATTAGTTTTGGTATTTTGTTGAAAACACTCTCCTCGGTATATATCAATACTACTAGTCAATGTAAATTTTAGGACAATATTTTTTATTACAGCTAGTCTACACACAAAAGAGAACTAATCTAGTTATAGTTTTATTAATAACCACCGAGTGTCATATAGTGTCACGTTATAAAAAAACATTCGTTTCTGTTACCATTTATGCGCTTTACATAATTATGTGTTGTATACACACATATTTTTTCCAAACTCTTAATAAAATTGAATTAGCAAAATAATAGTAATAAAGATAATTCTAATAACAAGCAAAATCGCCTAGGAAAATAGTTAAACATCAATGTTTATTAAGTTACGGTTGAGCGGACAGATCAATCACCCTATTAGCACCTTAAATACGTTTAGCGATAGAATACCTAGTGTGAGGTGTTCTCACAAATATATTTGTCCGGCCATCACCTTGGCCGCGGCCAGTTAGAAGAACCATTTGCAAAGTGAATGGCCTTAACGAGTCCGAATGCGGTCGGCGACCCTACGCCGTGCCGCGACTCTCTGATCACTTCCCATCTCTAACTTTATAAAAAAACAAACCTAGGAGGACGCGATGCGCCGCCATTTTTGGGACTTGTTTTTGTTTGACTTGTTTGTTTTTGAAAGATTTTCGATCTTATCTTATCATTTAACTGTTATGTTATTATAGTCAATAGAATATTGTTTTCCTATTCAGAAAATAATTATATTCCTTTATGAAACAGATTTCAATTAACTATAAAATAAGAGTATATTTTTTTTTACAAAAGTGATAAAGCTATTTTTGGCGTAATTGTGAACACTCAATAAAAAAGAAAATTAAAACTGTCTTCCTAAATTAAAAAGCAACCAATCTAAATCCAACAAAATAAGCGCATGTTACATTTTAGATTTGCCGCACCTAAATCTCAACTCTGTGTTAATTTCATACCAGACCAGTACCTTGTCCAGCGTATTAGTTTTACTGAGCAACTACATTATGTTGGACAAGTATTTAGAATAGGTGCGTACAGCAAGGACGCTGGCGGAGTTTCTGTTTTACTTTAGTGACTATAGAAATTATTGCTATTCGACAAATTAAAAAATATAATAATCCTTAATCACCAATTGTGATTAGGATATAGGTATTTAATACAGGTGCATCTTTTATTTAAAGGTTTCCGCACTAACTGCTCCTGATTTCGATTTTTTTGCCATCGTTACTTGTTTACAGTGAATTATGTAGGTTGCAAAACCTTGGCAAAACCACAAACAAGGAGATATTTTTTAGCCGGTGAGGTTCGATCAGCTTTTCTACATTGCTTTCCAATAAATTTATCCAAGCCTGCGGTCCATCTCGTAAAATGCTTAGGTTTCTTCGTAGGAATAGTTAACACACAGTTTATTAATTTAAATTCTGCCGACAAATCGAACTTCGTTCTTCTGAGCATCTGTTAATTAGCCTTATGTAACGACTACATTTCATACACATTGCACTTTACGTTAGCTTTTCATAAAGATATTTTAATATACTTTATTATTTCACCATCTTTTCCCCACTTCACTTCCAAATGTCGCTGAAGAATTTCTAATTCCGTAGCTCTGACTACTCCTTCAAGGGATTTATAGCCGTGAGTATATGTATGTACGTAGTATACCAGTGACCGCTTAATAGAATCACTACCTCTCTTAGATTCGCCCCGCTACCGATCTTCACAGTAAGCAAGGCCCAAGAACCAGCGTTTAGTTCGCCAAAAGTAATTGTACGAGCCGACGGCTGTTGAACCCTCTATGATTTCGTGGAGAAGTATACATACTACTTAGTATGTTTGGCTGGCGGTTAATATTATGTAGTCTGCACATGGACATGGGACAGGAATCTGACCATAAATATTTTTTTAATTATTCATTAGGGACCATACAATAAAAACTATCACGTTAAATACTTACACAAATGGATGTACTTTTTTATGATTCATATAAAATTAAATTGAATTTAAATATATTATAATACAAAACCATACAACTTCAGTCTTATTTTTCCCATTGTTTTTCGATTTTGCTTTCGGAATTAAAAAGTTTCATGGTTTATGTGTTAAGTGTGATTAGATGATTAATGAAAATAAGAAGAAGTAAAATGGACTATCGCAATCCTAGACTTAACTTTTGTCAGAAACTTCGAGAATTGGGAAGATGCAATTATTATAAAATCTATATTATATAAATGAAGCACCTCTATAGAAATGTGTTGATTTGAAACTATATCAGAATTCCAGTACTGATCGCAACGGAATTTTAGACTCATTATGTAAACCATTATTAATATATTCAATAATCTTTGCTAATTCTAGATGTAATACAAATATCAGACATCCAACCGGAATCAAGGTCGCTGACTTATACAGTCTCAATTTGATTTGATTTTACTTGAGTATTTCATTTAAACTTATATTATTTTATTTTGCTGTGTTGTTCAGTTTAAAATAGCACAACCCCATTTCTTCCTCTTTTCATTTTACAATCCTTTCCCCACTGAACTTCCAAAAATTACTGAGTTTTAATTCTGTAACTCTGACTACCCCTAGGGTTTTACAGCCATGGATGTATTTATCACGTGAGTGCACTGTCCATGCAAAACGTGGGTACTCTGAACACCGGGTGACAAAGTCACATGATGTTCAGAAGTATTAGTACCTCTGCCAACCCCTTCGGGGATATTCGGCGTGAACGTTTATGTTATGTTATGTTATGTATTTATGCTATTTTAAATCTGATAAAATATTGAACTTGCTAATCTGGTCTACAAATATACAAAACAAATTCACACACTAATTCTGAACAATAGTTTTTTATTCCTTCATATTTTCATTATAATACAGGTACAAGTTGGAAAAGTCAGTCATTACCGTCGAGGTGGATTCTAATCTAAGCCTGAGGCGAAAGCGAGGGATTTAAGGATTTGAGAGCTGTTATAACTAATTGCTTGAGAATAGAATTTACTGCTCTTCACAATAATAAAGATACTTGTCCTAGAAACTGTGTAATGAAAGAAAGCTGTGTAGTGTCGGCTTAGAATAGCACTACCCTATTTCTTCCGGTGGGTGTACGTAAGAGGCGATGCGGTTGGAGACCCATCACCAACAACCTTTATTCTACCATTTTTTCCCCACTCAACTTCCAAAAGTGGCTGGGAAATTTCTAATTTCTCAGCTCTGGCTACCCCTTTTAGGGATTTATAGCCGTGAGTATATGTATGTATGTATGTATGTTGTCCTAGAAACGTACTATGCGTTATGATAATTCACAGTTTTGTCAATGATAAGTTCTATATGCCTAAACTCAGTATAATTTACATCATTTCATGAGCGGGTATGTTAAAAATAAGATTTATGAGTAAGTGTGAACTCATAAATCTTATAAATACACTGTTACTGTTAACGATCATGCGTGCTCCGAACTTTACCTAACTTCGAAGCGACAGTTTTTTTTTGTTCTTAACCAATTCGCCGTTTTCACAATTTATTAATAAAATTCCATCATTCAGTGTTATGAGCCTCCAAAATACGCATAAAACTGTGCGATAAAGATGGTATATTATGTTAAAAGTTATCTGGTAATAGGAATGCAATGCAATTATATGATAGTAATAATAAATAGATATGAATAATGCTGTGTAGTGTCGGCTTAGAATAGCACTACCCCATTTCTTCCGGTGGGTGTACGTAGGAGGCGACTAACGGTATTGGGGCTTTTAAGGGATTTTTGGGCGATGCGGTTGGAGACCCATCACAAACAACCTTTATTTTACCATCTTTTCCCCACTCAACTTCCAAAAGTGGCTGAGTAATTTCTAATTCCTTAGCTCTGGCTACCCCTTCTAGGGATTATTAGCCGTGAGTATATGTATGTATGTATGTATATGAATATAATCCATTACTAATGATAAAACCCCTTATTCAACACGAGCATTTCTTTCAACAAGAATAAAAATATCGCACTCTACAACTTCCAAGTCATTAAATTGGACTTTTACTTTGCAAATTTTATATTTGAAAATTAATACGGATCTCAATATTAATTTTCTCAGCCAAGATTAAAACTATGATTATTAAAAATACTTCTTGTTGTATTTTATAGGAAAGTTCCAATATAAAAAATACTGATGACAATCAGACACCGCAACAATAAAATTCTCAGAATATAACAGAACCAATAAAGTGTTCGCGAGTGAATAGACATCGTGAGTGAAACTAACAACTCACTCAATTACAATAACAGTATAAAGAGTATGAACTACAATCAAAATAGTTTATCATCGATTCGTGTCATTGTGTTCTCGCGAGTGGGAAGATGGCCGAGTCCGAATTAAGTTATGGTTGACTTTAATGTGGTACGTATATAATTTAAAGGTCGCGTATTTTATACTACGTACCATTTTGTTTTTTATATGAATCGCCTTTTCTTAGATATTATTCTTTGATGTTTTTTTTTTCATGTAATTATCATGAATGTTTTCGTTATCTACTTAACGAAATTAAACCAACTATCCTTTGTACCATAAACATTTTCCCCATTCAACTTCCAAGTGGCTGAAGAAATTTCTAATTCCTTAGCTTTGGGTCCTCCTTTTTGGGATTTAAAGTGGTGTGTATGAATGTGTGTAATAATGTCAAAAGAACCTTTCAATTACAATTTAAGAGTAAAGTTTCACAAAATCGACCCAAAAAGAAGGGTTGCACACGACCCAAATAGCAGGCGCTGTGTAAGTGAAGTGCATTAAGTGAATGCCAGTTGAAATATCAACCAGTGCTCAGTAATGGGAGCATTTTTTGTCAGTTCTACTTTCACCAGATAGTGGCTTGGATCCGGTTCAAACAGCCAGGCACGTAGCAACCTATCTTGATTGAGACTACACATTTTGGCACACCTATGACTGGTACTGTAACTAGTTTCCTGTAGTATGCTTATCCAAGAAATTATACTATCGATAAGTAAGAATTTTAAGTAACACATTGGTTTTACAATTCTTTATGAAACCAACTTACGAAAGCGGCTAAATTTTCAATTCCGAACTTTGGGTACCTCTTTTTGGAATTTATAGCCGTGAGTATAAATGTGAATGCAAAAGTTTGATTTAGTCTATAAATGTATTTTTAATGAACAAACGAAAGACACGACACATATATAGATCGGAAGAGAACTACTACGAATGAGCTAAAAAGGCAACGTATCAAACGTGGAAAATAAAAGGACATGCATAAATATATTGAACATTGGAAATTAAACGAAAGAGATTTAGCGTAATTCTAAAGCGTGGCGATTTAAAGTCATTGGTGTGAACAATGAACTAATGGAAACTAATGGCGTGACTATATGTATGTATGTTTATATACTACCGCATTTATACATAAGTAAAATCAAATGTCCAAGTTCAGTGCTATTTTATACTATGCGTGAATTATGGGCAGTTATACCTATCAGTTAGAACAATATCAACGAAGCTATCGGTGAAAGGATAAGCTACATACATACATACATATACTCACGGCCATAAATCCCAACAAGCGGTAGCCAGAGCTTCAGAGCTAGAAACTCCTCAGCCACATTTTAAAGTTGATAGGGTAGAAAGGGGTAGTGATATTCTAAGCCGGCACTACAAGGCAAATAACAGGTACCTATGTTTATATTTGTAATAACCGTGACTTAAGGTGGGAGTGCAAGTGCAACACATCGAATAGATTTAATATCCACAAAAAAATCGACTATCCTATCTTAGATTCGAATACGAGAGTAGACCTTCTGTTCTTAATTATTATTGGAGCAGCAAGCGGCAATAAATAATGGTTTATTGGCACCCCCCGGCGCAGGGGTCGCCTGTATTTTTACAGAGCATGTGACGTCACTGTCTAGACGAACTTCATGGTGTTCTATGACGTCATGACACTTACACACTCATTATTTATTCGCGTCACACTTCAGCACGTTTTCACATAAAAATCATCGCTGCGTTTAACGAGTTTGCGATTCATCAAGTTAGATTGTTTAATATGTGTAGGTTGTATGAAAATGCTTTGTGTGTATTTGGCTTCAAATAGTAACATGGTATATTATATTATAGAGAGACTGAAATCTCTGTCATCTATCTACCGATAACTTTAATCAGAGGTGTAATTCTCAAAAGTGGTACGTAGCCAAAGTTACAAAAGTTGAAATCCCGGAGCAACTTTTGGAAGTATAATTGAAAACATTGTAAAATAAAATATGGTTGGTGATGGTCATCCAACAATCCCTAGAAATTCCAATACCCTAAATCACCTCTTACACTTTAGCTGTGTAGTGTCGGCTTAGAATAGCACTACCCCATTTCTTCCGGTGGGTGAACGTAAGAGGCGACTAACGGTATTGGGGCTTTTAAGGGATTCTTGGGCGATGCGGTTGGAGACCCATCACCAACAACCTTTACTTTACCATCTTTTCCCCACTCAAGTTTCCAAAAGTGGCTGAGGAATTTCTAATTCCTTAGCTCTGGCTACCCCTTCTCGGGATTTATAGCCGTGAGTATATGTATGTATGTATGTAAGTAAGTTACCGCCGGGATTATTTATTGTTACTGAATATTATGATTGCTTTCTAAAACAAACGTCACGTCACAAAATGACAAGTTTTATTTTTAGATAGTTTCCATCAGATAGAAATATATTTTTTAAACGTAACTTTGCATATGATGCATTAATGAGTAACATTCTCATTTTGATTATTTCATTTGGTTACGTATTTGTTTCAGAAAATACAATAAAATTTAACTTTCAAAATTATTAAAAAATGTTATTTGAAAATTTATCAAAAAACATTAGCTGAGGCTATTGCGTATTTATTAAATAGTCTGCGTCCTAAAAAAATATGAAAAGGTTTCTCAGATGATACAATTAATTTCTTTTTTCTTTCATCCTATATACACTTTGTGATATACACTGGTTCTATCAATTCAAAAACTACAAACTGACGGTATAAATAACGATAATAAGTCAGAAACCTGTGACCCATAATATCTGGGAACTCTATATATCGAAGCCGAAATCTGATATTCCAGTAAGGAGATCCATTGGGAATTATTTCGAGTTGGGAGCGAAGATCGCACAAATTATTGAACTTTCACATATTTTATAAAATACGATCAAATATTTTCCGTGAAATTGAGTGTGAAACGGAATCCTCAAAAGCTGTTTGTAAGCACCAACACCGACTGCGATGTATATTTAAATTATATAAAAGGTTATGCAAAACTCGCGAGGTAATAAGAAGAAAAAAATCGGACGGAAAGATTTAAAATATAAATGTGTACAATCGGAAACGAATAACACAAATTTATTTCTTCCGTGGATGCCCTATCAGGCGACTAACGGTATAGTAGAGATGTAAGCGGGAATTTTTTTTAATTTAATATTTTCCAAAATCACTGACAAGGGTAATTAGTAAACCTTTTTGTGGTTCTTGATAACTAAGTAATTGAAGCAAAAGTATGAATACCTACAAGAATTACGATTCTTCGCCTACAGCTAATGTTATTAAATTTAAAACATATATATATCTTAACCTGCATTGTAAAATTTTTGGAGATATCTTTGAATTTTGGGTATATTTGTCATTTTTGCTTATTAAATCCAAACCTAAACTTTACATCTAAAATCGGAAAGTCAGAACTGTGCGGACGGTAACAAATTATAATACCAAGCCATATGTCTTTATTAATATTGACTACTAGGTCACACCAGTAACACAGAAAATAACTTTTTAGTATGATATTTTCTAACCCCGTTTGCGCCCACGCCTGACGCTTGTAGTAGAAACGAGGAGTGGGCTGGGCTTTACCCTTCCCTTTCATTAACACGTTCTCCTAGGAGAATTACTTGTGGCTGTTTTACGTACACTTCAACAAAAGTAATATGGAACATATTTTATCAAGTAGATTTTATATTTCTGGAGGTACTATGGGTTTAGAAACCAAAGATAAATTGTTTGTTTGTATTAAATATTACTGCAAATGCTTTTAGAAATAAGTGTTTAGTTTACTTCTGAAGCAGGCTTTGTCCAATATTTAAATAGAAATTATTTTTGTATATTATTAGAGATACGAATATGTATAGAGTTATATGATATGCTTTAATTTAAATGCAACATAAAAACATCAATTCCGTCACCGTACTACGAGGGCTGCTATTTATGTATCCGGAACTGGCCACTTACAGAACAATAATTTAAAAAGTAATTACATCATTTAAAAATAGAACTCTTTAGCTTTAGAATACATTTATTTTTATGTGACTGTCAATTGTTTTCACATCGTAGCGTCATTTTGAAAATTGCGTGTCTTCACCACCATGGATTTAACTCGTGAACATTTTCGTGCCATGATTTTTTACGATTTTCGGCGTGGTCTAACTCAAAAACAGTGCATCGATCAGCTTACTTCGACTTTTGGGGATGAAGCACCCTCAAAGACCACTGTGTATCACTGGTTTAGCGAGTTTAATCGTGGACGATCTAAGCTTACTGATGAAATTAAAGAAGGTCGCCCTAAAACGGTCGTTGTACCTCAAAACATCGATGCTGTCCGGGAACTAATAACTCAAGATCGTCATGTTACATATCGTGAGATAGAGGCATCTCTGGGCATTAGTATGACGAGCATACATAAGATACTTCATGAACATTTAGCTGTAAAAAAAATTTGCTCCCGTTGGATTCCGCACAACTTGAGTATTGATCAAAAACAGGCTCGTGTCGATTGGTGCAAAGAAATGTTAAAAAAATACAACCGTGGTGCGTCAAAAGCTGTTTATAATATCTACACAGGTGACGAATCTTGGATCTACGCTTACGACCCCGAAACTAAGCAGCAGTCCACGGTGTGGGTGTTCCAAGATGAGCCGAACCCAACAAAAGTTATTCGTGCAAAAAGCACATTGAAGCAAATGGTCGCTTGTTTTTTTGGTATAAATGGCCATGTAGCTACAGTGCCTTTAGAGAATCGTAAAACTGTTAATTCGGAGTGGTATACGACCATTTGTTTGCCGGAAGTCTTTGAACAAATAAGAAAGACTAACCGACAACGTAGAATCATTCTGCATCACGACAATGCTAGCTGTCACAGGTCGGCCGTCACAACTCAGTTTTTAGAAGCTCAAAAGATCGAATTGACAGGTCATCCGCCGTACAGCCCTGATTTGGCACCCAATGATTTTTATTTATTTCCAAATGTGAAGAAAAAATTACGTGGTCAACGTTTTTCGAGCCGCGAAGAGGCAGTCGATGCGTTCAAAATGCACGTTTTGGAGATACCTCAGTCTGAGTGGAAAAAGTGCTATGAAAATTGGTTTCAACGCATGCAAAAGTGTATAGATCTGAGCGGCGAATATTTTGAGAAGCAATAAAACCATATTAATTGATATATGTTTGTTTCTTTTTTTTATTCCGGATACATAAATAGCAGCCCTCGTAACTAGAGCAAACTACAAACTGAAAAAAAAATTCCAATCACGAAAAGAAAAAACAAGTACAACAATAATTTTCTGCCTAACAGTACATCCCAGACGCAATTTCCCGCGTACTGCATGACGTCACAAACTCTGACGACAGAGGTCGCCCACTCGCCGCCGCCATATTTCTCATTTTCCACGCGAAGCGGCCCAACTGCTCACCGATAGATAGCCCCTATTGAATTTAACCATTTTCTCGGTAATGACACTGATTTATGTATAGCTGTTATTAAACGCATATCTATTGGAAATGGGAGCGTTTTCAGCGGTTATAGCTTTTCATTTTTTTGTTGTAACAGCCATATTTCATGTGAGTTTTGTTTGTTACATGACGTTGCTAAATAGTAGCATGTAAATTCTAGATTCATGGCTTTAAACCTGAAAAGAGAAGTTAGACTTATAGCTTATTCAGCCTGATGTGTTGTTGTATACCAGTAACCAGAGAAATTCTTATTATAAAATGAATAACGGGCTAAACCTCTGGCCGTATAAGGGCCCACATAATTATAACTTAAGCTATGGCATACTATATATATTAATTTATTTATAGCGAAACAATACGAATGAAATATCTGTATAATGTATAATTCCCGGGAGAAAATATGGTCTATATTGGGAATCAAACTCACAACTACACAAGCTAAAGCCATCAGCGCATGACGGTCGTCATCGAATACTGTTTGTTTCAATTGTACCGCTCGTTTGTTTATTAAACTTACGTATTTAATATTGTGCCACAGTAGTCGTTACGTATAATATAATCCTTTGACAGTATAATTGGGTTAAGAACCTTTTCAAGCATCTATGTACTACTTTTAACAGATAAAAGTGTTGTGATTAGACGCATTTGTACACCACTTGATATACTAAAGTGATTTTTTAACGCCATATTTATTTGCCGTGTAGTTTCGGTTTAGAATAGCACTACACCATTTCTTCCGGTGGGTGTACGTAAGATGCGACTAACGGTATGGGGCTATTAAGGGATTTTTGGGCGATACGGTTGGAGACCCATCACCAACAACCTTTATTTTTACTATCTTTTCCCCACTCAAATTTCCAAAAGTGGCTGAGGAATTTCTAATTCTTTAGCTCTGGCTACCCCTTTTTGGGATTTATAGCCGTGAGTATATGTATGTATGTATGTATATTTATTGCCTACAGTAACAGAAATACCCCAAAGAGTGGCTCGAGCTTACCTTAGAGAGGGCGTGATAGAAGCCGGGACTGATAGCTTAATTTACTCTCCATAACAGATAACCGTACATTTTTTTAAAAAAAAGAGTGTTCACCCTGCCATTACAAAATTAAACTAGTACATCTCCCAAATAAATTAGTGAACCCGAGACCGCCGAATCATGAGACTCCTAATTTAGTAAGACCACAAAGGAACGGAAGGAACATAATTTTTAGAGGGCGTACCTACATTTGAAAGAAATTAAATGGGCATCTATAGACCTAGTTTAAAAATATTACTGTCCTAAACTTACCTAAATGAATATCTTTACTGTGACTTAGTAATCGAAAAAAGGCCGCTGAAAAAACCGTTTAAAAAACATTTATCAGAATGTTTTGCTGTGCAATGTTTACAAGCATTATGCGCCATGCTTTCTTTGCACCGACCACCGCACTCGACCGTGGTTGGCTGTTTGAGCAATTACCAATTGCATTCTTTACTGAGGGCAGCCAGCCGTGAGAGGTGCCTTTACGTAACCTTTACATCCTAGATCGACAGTTATTCAATTCAATATGACTAAATAAATCAACTTCTTATTTCTTATCGACTTGTGCTGAGGAGTTTTAAGCTCTGGCTACCATTTTTAGGGATTAATAGCCGTGAGTATATGTATGTATGTTCTTATTTAGTTGGCGAGTTTATGACAAATTTATAACTCTTTGTTTGTAGTGTTTGTAAATAATTTTTACTGTCATTGAAACCACAAATTTCTTTATCATTACTTCACACTTCTTCATCTACCCTTATTGCACACAGATTTCTTCTTTAAATTAATTTAGTTACTATTATTATTTATTTAGAAAAATGGTTATTTAGTTATTAGACATACAATAGAGGTAACTTTGTTATACAACGGCCATAACGCTAACTTAAGTGTCGTCCAAAGAAAGATATAAAAGTTGTAGAAACAGATATTAAGAGGAGAAATGTCTTTAAAATAATTCTATAAAAAATAAAAACCGTTAATAACTTCAATTATCATAAGTCATTAACGTATAGTCCCCTTAGCAATAAGATCTTTGTTAAGTCAGAAATAATTCTTCCTGCATAGGTGATTTCACGCAACTTCGTTCCTGCCCCGTCATTACGTAATTTTTATTATATTTCTATAATATAGTGCCCTAGCAACTCAAGCGTATACATACACCAAGAAATACGTATAACAAGTTATTTTCCTGTCTGCTTTTTATGCTCCAATAGCTGCTCAAGGGGTCAATCTATATAAAAATATAGATATTACGGTTTTAATAACACTTAATTTGAAATTAAATTTATTTATTGTTGCATCATATCATTTACCTTAACGTGATAATGGTATCGAAACATGATGTAACATAAACTTATTTGATACGATCTAATACCTAAATATTATATTATATCTCAATTTCTTTCATAAGCCTACCAACCACTCCAAAAATAAAAGGCTGATAGAGCGGTGGAAACCGTTTGGAAACGCGCTAAGTGAAAATTATGCCGTTGTCCTATAAATCACTAAAGTGCCTGCTATTTTTAGTTATAAAAAGTCTACTCACGAGTCACAATTAGCCAACTTAATTTCTCTTAAAGATCTTTCTTAAATCTGAATGTATGTGCACCCTCCACTGCTATTTATTAGCATTAACACTGAAAACTTCACAACTTAAGCGTCGTTCTATGTATGTGCGCAAAATATCATAACATTATTCATCTAACTCTTTAATTCCATCCGTTTTTTTTTAAATTAGTTTAAATTGACTAAATGAAGTGATTCACATCCAAATATTGAAACACAATCCATTATCTTCGTCTGTACAGCACGATGACGGAAGGAAGCTGCGTTATCATATCAGAGGAAACACATAACTGGCTTATAGAGATCACAATCATGTACCTCGTGTGTTTCAGATAATGAGTTTTGCTTGT
The DNA here is from genome assembly GCA_963576735.1 of Bedellia somnulentella. NCBI lineage: Eukaryota > Metazoa > Arthropoda > Insecta > Lepidoptera > Bedelliidae > Bedellia > Bedellia somnulentella. The sequence continues at coordinate 19,344,685 of OY755171.1, forward strand.
CTTTGAGTGTTTTCCCCCACATTTTTATATAACACGTTGTTGACTTAGGTTAGGTATCTGTGCGTCACTTTATTTGTAATGTAATGAGTAAGATTATTGTTTGCCTTGTTATGAAAAGACATCAGATGAAACAATAATTATATTGCGGATGTAATTCGACTGCATTTGTTTTATTACGAACTACGTTTGATTTTCCATCTCAACATATTCGTAACTAAAGGTTTAAAAATGCAGAAACGTCGACGAAATTTCTTTTTTATTTCCTCTTAAAAAAATAGCTGTACAACTCCAAAGCCAAATTTGAATATTAACTTATTAAGAAATGACTCATGCTTTGCCTGTAACTGGCAACACACTAATTTTGAACCTAATAGGTTTTTCTCTCGCATCTCTCATCAAACATCTTCCGCCTATATAAATATTCTATATAGTCTTGATACGCTACCATTTGTTGTCTACTATCTGTCTATGCTCTCTTTTTACTAGTCTAACTATAATAGTGAAGGGTAAATTGCACAGTGAGTACCCGGTACTCATGACGTAACCAGCGGGACACTCAATAATCCGATTACGAACGCATTCGTGTCACACACAGAAAGACGATCCAATACACAAGTAAACAGGGTGCTTTTATACGAGACATTAATACACTCGATTTCTTTACGGTAATTACAGCTTAATCTTATCATATTGAAGTACATATTAATTTGTTTCGAATAAAGCTAAGCTAACGGGCATGAAGTTAATTTCGCATTGATGTGTTGATATGTTTGACAGTCAAAAGAAGACTACGAGCTCTGCTAAGTAATTATAAGCAATTTCTTGAAACTTTGTTTGTATTTAATTTAAGCTATCAATGGATTAGTCTTAGTTTAAAACTAGCATACTCTTAATATATCCTAGCCTAAAAAAACCTCATTTAAACTTAAAACTTCTAAAACACCCTGTACACCAAAAAACTCCTTTTGTACCGTTCAAATAATACCATTGTCCGCGGGTCAATGTGTTCTATTAGCCGGTAATAAAGCTGAGAATTGCGTAATGAAGTTGCAAGTGCATCGTAAGCGGACGTGCGATGCGGCGGCATATTTCCACACTCGTTCGACGTGACCGTGCTTTGTCACACGTGAGAAAGCATTCTTAAACCTCACATAGTCATGTTTTGAGGATTGTTTGTAGATTCGGCAAAATTGCCACGATACTAATGACTCAAGGCCACTTTCACGGCTCGAATCCCCGAAGGGGTGGTAGAGAAACTCATACTTCTGAGCATTCCGTGACATTTTTGTTATCTGCTGTCAACTAACGTTTTGCAGTACCCTCGTGGATGAACTGACGTCACGTTTTCTTTCACCGTTAAAAACCTTGATAAATTAACCATATAACGACTTCAGGAAAGACACATTGTTGAGTCAGACTACTGTGTAGCTTGGTATTGGATTGGCACCACCGTGTATTAGTTTCCTGATGAACTCGAATACAAAAAGCTAAATTCTTACTTCCAAAATTGACCAGAATTATGTATTCCAGCAATGATCAAACTGAGTTTAAAATATTAAGGACACAACTTTTTATGAAAGTGTCAAGATATTCAGGCATCATATTATGATAAATGATGTGTGCTGATAAGTTCAAACGGTCGCATATATCACAATGTATTTGCAGTCTCTGGTTTACATTATATTCATCATTTTGAAATGTATAATATCTTAATTTGAATATGGAAGAAGTCTTCATGAAATGATTTGTTTTTTCAAGTACAAGTTAACTAATTAAAAATAAAGAACTCTCAGTAAATAATCCAGATCTAACTGAAAAATCTCTTTCAAGTCACACATTATGAATTCGTTAGAGTTAAAAGAATAGGGTTAAAATCTTGCGTAGGAACTCAAATTCCTATGAAAATTATATTTAATTTTAGTTCAAGCAATGTAACAGAGGATAAAAGTGGAAAATAATCCTATTTCAGAAGGGCAAGCACGAGCCGTGTTTAAACTAGTTATCGCGTGGGATAAAGCAGCCATCTCTTACTTACTTAGTATCGTATACTGCCATCTCAATCTAACCGTTATCGTGTCGATAAAATAGTGCTCGTGCTTGTACTGCAGAGCTCCTATAAATAAAAATGATTTTCCTTTATTAGATTGTCAAAGAGTTTTGGTTTTCTGGATTTAGTTCCTTACCTGACATTCATCTACCCACGCCTCTATTCTTAGAAAGTTGTTGCCACTCTATTTTAATACTTATAGTAAGTCTTTTTTCATTAATGGTCTAAGGTAAAAGCTTATTCTAATACATACATACATACACATACTCACGGCTATAAATCCCAAGAAGCTAAGGAATTAAAAATTTTCAGTCACTTTTGGAAAATTGAGTGGGGAAAAGATGGTTAAATAAAGGTTGTTAGTGATGGGTCTCCATTCGCATCGCCCAAAAATGGGGTAGTGCTATTCTAAGCCGACACAACATTATTAACTTATTCTAATACTTACACTTTATACGACTGACACTAATCAACGAATTAAAAATCAAATTGCACTAGTGTTGGATAAATCACCTAGCAGCCAATAAATCGAATGAGGCCGATTACTCGGCAAAGAATCGTTTGTAAGAGCGAGTCACGAGTCGAGTCGACAGTTACAATACAATCTATTGGAAATACCTAACGGGACCGCAATGGACTCCAGACGACTCTGTCTGCTCTGCTTTAGACTTCGTCAAGAATAACAATCGCCGCGAAAAACTACTAGAAACATTGCTGAATGCTAAATATGGAGAATTATTAGCCTCTTTGGTGTGTTGAAACCTGCGAGTCGAACTATTAGTAAACAATAGACAAAAAAGATAAAGATTCATTGGCCATTACTTTTTAGAATTGTTTGAGAACTATTGTAATGCGGTGAACAGAAAAAACAATTATTAAGAGTTTATTCCATTTGTCTGAATGAAGACGTCTGATAGCCACAGAATCTGAATTCAGACTAGTGGAATAACGTTCAAACTGAAATTTGTGTAGTGGAATAACAAGCGTCTGCGGCAGTAACGTCTGAATTCAGCAACGACAAAGTGTAGTGGAATAAGCTCTTTAGTAACATTTAAGTGAGTAAAAGGTATATCGATATTTTGCATTTTATAGATGTATTTATCGAATACACTGATACATCACTAAGCATTTGAAATATGTTTTTTTACTTTTTATGCTTTTCTATAAAACCGAAACAACGAAAGTTATTAAAACTCGTGCAATAGAACTGACAATTCCATGAGTTTTAATAAACATAACATATACTCACGGCTATAAATCCCTAGAAGGGGTAGCCAGAGTTAAGGAATTAGAAATTCCTCAGCCACTTTTGGAAATTGAGTGGGGAAAAGATGGTAAAGTAAAGGTTGTTGGTGATGGGTCTCCAGCCGCATCGCCCAAAAATCCCTTAAAAGCCCCAATACCGTTAGTCGCCTCTTACGTACACCCATCGGTAGAAACGGGGTGGTGCTATTCTTAGCCGACACTACACGGCAAAGACAGTTTTAATAACTTAAGGGAATATTCTATGTCCCTTATAATTGCCCGCATGTCTTTATTATGCAATAAATACCAAATGCAGCATATTTTATATGTTACAGTTTTAGTATATCTCTTTTGTTGGCTCAGAACTTGTTTGGGTGATATTTCTGTCTGATGTGGGCCTGTATGTATAGGGCTTTGTAAGTGATTGTTGGGCAATGCTGTTATTAGAGAAATTTATCAACAATATTTTTGCTGTGTAATGTCGGCTTAGAATAGCACTACCCCATTTCTTCCGGTGGCGACTGGGTTAAGAGGCGACTAACGGTATTGGGGCTTTTTATTGGATTTTTGGGCGATGCGGTTGGAGACCCATCACCAACAACCTTTATTTTACCATCTTTTCCCCACGCATCTTCCAAAAGTGGCTGAGGAATTTCTAATTCCTTAGCTCTGGCTACCCCTTCTAGGGATTTTCAGCCGTGAGTATAAGTATGTATGTATGTTATCAACAATACTTTTATACCACGACATTTTTCTCTAATTACTTTTAATATAGTGGCTTGGTTGTTTTTTGATATTAAAGCTGTCCCTCTTAAATGCGTTAGTATAACTTAGTAAGTAGGGCACAATTTAGTCACAAGTACAGCTAAGGAATGTTAGGGCTAGCCGATGAGATGAGTCACGCATAGCAACTTTACCAGGCAACAGGATCTCGCATGAATCATGGCCTTACCTGGAAAAAGAGAGAAAAATCTGGTTATGATAAGGAAAACAGAGATAAGTAAAAAGACAAGACAAAAAGATATTTGAGTAAACTTAAACACAACTTTCAATCAATATTTTAGAGCACAACATTAATACCAGAATGAAATTTAACTATAGAATCAATTGTTAGGACTATACATAATTCTTATCGCCATATTTACCCTTATCTCTCTAGTCTCTAGACCAGTTGAAAAACAGGCACAAATTATGATGTCAACTACTGCATACTTACGACTAATATCTTAAAAAAGGGGTAGCTAATTCCTCAGCCCTTTTTAGTAATTTAAGGAGAAAATATATTAAAAGAAAGATCATTGATAATGAGATTTCAAATGCATAGCCATTATGCATGCATATTTGTAGTCGCCTCATACGGCACCCAGCAATAGTGCTTCTAAGGCACTACCCCGAAAAAGCGAACTAACATCAATCACCAAAACCTTACCAACCCGATCACATCTCCTCCTCAATAATAATTAATACAAAAGTCAATTAATCGTAATTTAATGTTTTTTGACATGAATTCCTCATGTGGGGAATTCCTACCTCCGAATTTTAACTTCGGAGGTAGGAAACGCAAACACTACTTGAACGTGTAAAAAAGAAACAAAGGATAGAGAAATTTCGCGCTGGATGCCAACTGACACTGTAGCTCAGTTGGCAGAGCGACGGGGGCGTATACCCGAAGGTCGCGGGTTCGAACCCCGCCAGTGTCGAAATTTTTCTTTCCTTTAATAACATCTTTTATTTATGACAATTAATCGTATCGAGCTCCGACCTTTGAAAACTTTCTCTATGATCCAGTTTGTTGCGTGTCTATTGTAAGGACAAGCATTTCCACTTTCACACGAGCGCGCCTACTCTGTGCAACATTCATTCATCTCATACACAATGGCCTATGACTTATCGCGAGGCAATCGGTTAGCGTTGCGGAACGTATCGAAATGTACATACATCATGTATTTATATTATAACGGGGAATAGGTTTAGTGAAATTGTTTCAAATGAGCAGGCGACAGAATAAAGAATGAAAAGTACACTTCTGAGAGACGATTGCTACAAATAGCATAATGATGATGATGAACACACAATAGCTGATGCATCATATAAATAAGTAAATGTTGGGATTGCAGGGGCAAAAAGGGATACAGAGAATTGGTAACACCAGTATTTGGCAGAGAACTCAGCGTCTCACCTCCAAGTATTTGTAAAAAATCCAAAAAAAAATCTTAAATTCCGGCTATCCCTATTTTGAAATTTACCGTCGTTCCAACATATGCGGTATCCTGTGCCAAAAAAGTAAAAAGTGAATACTCTGGCTAAGGAGTGACAAATATATCTTGCGACGTTCAGAAGTATTAGTACCTTTAGCACCCTTCGGGGAACATACATACATACATACAAATTCTCACGCCGTTAGTTCCCATTGGGGTAGGCAGAGACTATCGATCGCCACTTTGTACGATCCTGGCAAACCTCTCTAGCTTCATTCACATCCATCAATCTTTTCATACATGCTCTTTTATCCTTCGGGGAACTATGTCATTTATTTATCAGTTAAGTATCTATTTCTTTTGGTTATTTTTTTACTTTACAGTATTGTTTTTTTTGTACATGTGACAGTCATGTGACAGTGTATTCGTACAAAACGGCGATAGGCCTGCCCCCTATCACGTGAGTACACTGTCTAAGCAAAACGTGGGTACCTTCTCTGGACACTAGATGGCGCTGCCATGTGAGTTCAGGAGTATTGGTACCTCTGCCAACCCCTTCGGGGAAAAATGGTGTGAACGTTTATGATGTTATGTTTTTTTGTACGTATGTAAAGTTGCAATGAAACGAAAACATATTTTTTCTTTATTTTTTCTGTTTTTATGTTGTAAATACATGGGTTTATACAGTTTATACAACATAAAAATGTATATTGCAATGTCAGATAACAACTTAAGTATCGATACGCAACGGGTGGGCCGCATTGCTTGCAAAGCGGATGTGTGCTGCAATCTACCTGTTTAATTAATTTTGGCAATTTCAATGAAAATACATATAATTATTCACATCTGAATTAACATTACTATTACACCTTTCTTATTCAATCTTCTTTATGAACGTTTAAGTTAGTCAACACTAAAGCTATTAATTAACCATAATGCAGAGACTACGGAAAAACCAATTGTCCGTCACTGACAAAAAACATACGCTTTTAAATTTGAAAATCTATATCTATACACTATACATATTTTTACAATAAGTTTGTCGGGTACTTAAAGCGCACAACTATGGCAACTAGGACAACTTTACTCACATTAATCAATCCCTCCTACATACTCTTCTTTTAGCTTTTATGCCCATTCTCTTTCATCCATATAACATACATACATATACTCACAGCTATACATCCCTAGAAGGTGTAGCCAGAGCTAAGAAATTAGAAATTCCTCAGCCACTTTTGGAAAGTTGATCCTTATCACATCCTTCCAAAACGCCTTAAAATGTCATCATAACCGCTCGTACCAACAAACACAACACTCCTGTATGTGACTAAAGAAACTAGCCAACCGATATACCAATGATCTAGTTATGCATATTAACGCAATCACGGTCCGATCGGAACAGTTAATCGCAGCCAATTTTCCAGTGTAAATAGAAGGTTCGGCCCAACCCGCAGGTGGAGTGCCGGGTGACCTTCGAGCTCCATATACCGCGGCAACAGGCATTATGGCATTCATATCTTACTGTACGAAGACAAGGGAACTTATTCTGCTATGTTATAGGTCAGTTATGGCTAGAAATTTATGAGAAAGGTATTCGGAATTACTATTTTTAAGGCTCTTTTAAAAGTTGAGTGGGGAAGTTTGGTCTAAGAAAGGATGGTCGATGATGAGTGTTCAGCTACTCCGCTAAATCCTAATAATCTTTAAAAGTAATTCGCACTTTTATATCACTTTAAGTTAACCAATAAAATTATAATTGAAATGAATGAGCTGAAGAGATAAATTAATCTTGTAAAAATACAAATACAACATAACATATTTAATTCCAAGCTGGATCCCTGGCAAGCTTCAACGTTTTAAGCAGAATTAGGGCCTTTGCCTTATGATAAAACCACCCTGGCAACATTCCTTGTTTTATGTCAGGTAAGTAGTGCTTCTGTAATTGTTGAATGCTGTCCACACTTATTAAGAGTTCTTCACTACTGTCTGTGGCATATTCAGACACGGCTCATTTCTTTTTAAGTGCTTTATGTTCAAACTAGTTTTTGCTCAGACATTTTTAAACGTATTTATGTTGAGCATCTTAAGAGTTACTAGATACTGTTTTAAGTTACTAACTGATGTAAATTAAACTATGGAAATGAATTGAAATTTAAGGAATATATGAGAGTGGAATCAATCTAGTTAGTCCATACTTTATAATTCATTAGATCAGAAAAAAAAACAGAGTTATCATATCACAGCATTTAACAGTAAGTAATGGCGATGATAATTTCAGTAGTAGATAAACAAGGAGGACACATTTAGATCCAATAGAAGACTTAAGTATATAATTTAGAATTTAAAAGTACGTATGAAAATATTCATGAGTACAATTCAAGCTCGAGAAATTCACCTGGATCGTACAAATAGGAGCTACTAGAATGGTAAAAACAAGGCGTATTTAATAAAATAATAATTTAACGGTGAAGGTTTTCACAGTTCGATGGAAAAGGAAATCGGATAACCGTTTCACATTTATGAAAATGCTCCAACTAGCTGCGATGTTTTGTAAATATGGCCTAGTCTGTGTTCGAACAAGCATGAGTTGTTTCGTTTATTTAAGCATATGACTGGTGACTGGGCTATAACTATGACCAAACATGCTATGATTTCCGTCCTAAACGGTAATCATTTTAAGAGATACAACGGCTGTGATCCTTAACAAAATTCAAAATTGTTTGTCAAACAATTTCAATGTAAACGTTTCAACTAGGTAACTAAACTAGAGAAGATTAGAACAAAAGTAAAACCGTAAACTATATATAATTATTATATTATAATTATCATTGTACTAATAGTAGAAGCATTAGTAACTTAAGAAACGGCCAGAGATATTAATAACTCTTTATTTGTCTCATTTCGTTCAACTGGACTATCGATATTTAATATAGAGTATTTTATAATAAAAATACTTATTGGAAGTTTTGGTGACATGCTTATCCAAACAAAACATGAGAGCTTTGGTAACCGCAGTGAACAACTACAATGACACTGATGCTGTAGTACTAGGTTGTTAAAAAAGTAAGTTGTTAGTATTAAGTAAAATTAATACTAACAACTTCTACCGTGATAATAGCCGTGATCGACGGCTGAAAATGACATCTGATTCTCGAAAAAAAATTAGACAAATAGTGTAGAAAAGCATAAGTAAGTAAACGTCACATTGTCGGCATGACGAAGAGTGGTTTTCGACCGCGAAAGTATAGTCCACACGATTGGTGAACGCGAGGAATGCCACTTCGTGAGGTTTTTCGTCAACATTTTAATTATCTTGAATGATTTAGCTGATAACCAATTATAAGATACGATTATCTTTACAGTATCGTAAATTTTATAGATTTTTCATAACACCGTAAAGTTTTATCACCTTTATTATTTGGAATGGAAACGTCTGTATGCACGTGATTAAACATTTTACAAACATTTCTATCGTATGTCTCTTTGTAATAGTATCATTGGAGGTTCTATGGTTATTTTTACATCGCATCTATTAAGTTTTAATATATTCAGATTTGTTATACCTACTACCTTTTTATTGCTATGTGTTTTAAAAATACTTTTTTTTGTAAAATACACACTCACTGGGTATGTCTCTAAATTAATGAATTCAAAGATTCAGTGAGAAAAATAAGAGTATTAAATTATAGTTGTCAGATCCAAACCTAAATTAAAGCAATCACACACATAGATCTAAGTAACTAAGTAAAAACTAGAAATGTTTCAATACTACTTATAACGAAATTAAATAATGATGAGCTCATTACTTAAACAGCACACGCGCCATTAATAACTGTTTGTTATTCGACCTGATTTTTATTGCTAATTGATGTAAGTGTAGCATTTGTCACAGCACATTCTTTTCTGTTTAGGTTGAACTATGATTTGATAAACTTGCTTATTTCAAAAGTGCGCACTAAAGTAAATCAGTAGTTTTAGCTTTTAATAGTTGTCATCAATTACTGATAAAGAAATTAAACTGAATTATTGATGCGTAATGATTTTTATGGCCCACTAATACGCATAAATAAGAGAATTTATGTTTTACCAAAAATATAGCTCAAAACAAAGTTGTTGTGTTACTATCTTGAAGATTTATTTTATAGAATATTACAGATAAATACAATCTAAGGCAAAAAACTAACTTTCATCTTCGCACATTTTATTTTCTCAAAACTTGTCGCAGTTTTTATATAAAGATCCAACCTAAAATATACCTGAAATAGTGTCTCTTCTTGGATGCATCAACAAACCTACGTATGTTTGCAGTACTAACTTTTTGCAGATTCTACAATACATACTCCTGTCACGATTCCAATTTGTACAAACGTACAAACATACACGGACCTTTCAAGCCGTCGAAGTGCTCCAAGCAGTTGACAGTGACAGCTTGAGCAGAACTTAAATATAGGTGGATCACCGGTGAATGCTCTAACATCTATGGCAGCCCTAAGAGCCTAAGTAACACAACACTGTTGCCTCATCAATACATTGCAGAATTCGGTTCGTGCCTGTCTCCTGTTCTGACAAATGCATCAGACAGCCTCGTGCATCAGCGCTGCCAAAACATGGCGTGTCGTGACGAGACGGGCTTTTGAAACATCATCCTCGGCCTACATCGCCGTTTCACTACAATTCGAGAATTTCTTGAAACAAATCGGCCAATTAGAGTCACTTCGACATTCGCCAGCACGCTTACAATGGATGTTGGTTGGAGAATGTGGTGAAAATTAAAAAATAGGTAATACATACATTTATAAGATATACGCACACAATTAATTTATACGTCCTTTTGAGGGTCTTATATTAAGTATAAAGGTCTAGATTTTTAAATGTTATTTTAAACAATGTTTATGTGCATCATCACAATTATATCTTCAGCTGATATATTATAATTTCAATTTACTTATATTTTTTATACTCATATCATATTTTTTTGCTTGATTGATGTAATGAAGATTTATTTTTGCTAAGGTTATTATTATTGCAATAGTAAATACTTTTAGTCTAATAATTTTGTGTTTTTTTACCATCGTCACCCCCGCCCGTGAGGACTAGCCCAGAGTCCTAATATCTATAAATAATAATAATGAGATCCTTAGTTTATGCGTTGATTTACACTTAACATACGATACATCACGCATGTTGACATGTCATAACGATAAGAAGAAAACTATCAATTAAAACGAAAAAAACATCAACCCAACATCCAGCACTAAAAACGGAAGGAAAAACAAGACGCCATGTTAAAAACAAAGTCGAAACAAACATTTCTCAACAAGAAACATGTAAAAACAAATTATAAATTAGTTTGCAGAACGGGTTCAACAACATTTTAGAAGAGTACCATATTTATTACTCTGTAGTTCGGTTTTAGGATCGCGGGAGGCGCTCGAGTCGACGGACGCCAAAGTCAAGGTCGCGTTTGACCGAGAGACATTGGCCTCAAATGTACGAATACTGGGCTTTGGGCCTTTGATTTATACATAATACTTAATACATGTATGTAAAGGTTTATCATGAAGTTTATGTGTTGTATAATTTTATTCGGGTTTGAGTTTTCAAATGGGTTTATAACACGGGTATTTTTACTGTTAATAAAATGTAATGCTAAGTTGGGATTCAACATGCGTACGCCCATGCTAGTATATATCTAGTTAAATAATGAATCATTATTACTAAATATTAATATTTTCATTTAATAAAAAACAACAGGGTGCAGTTATGTTTGCTTATAAATCAGTTTGTTTTTAACAATTATTTTTGGTCAGTAATTAATACAGAATTATATTTCTTTGTTTAATATCATCCGGCTACATTTTATAATTATAAAGGCTTTGAAACATAGATTTGGCTTCATGATATTAAAAGTTGCATAAAATTCACCTTTTGATAACACACAAGATCTTATATAATTCGATGTCGTGCGCATGCGCATAGCTCATACTTCACATACATGCAATGAATGGCGAGGGAACAAAGAATAGAATGATCGATAAAAATGACAAGCACTATTTTTATCAGCATTAGACATCGTGTGAACGAATGATATATTACTGTGGTATAATTTGCTGGGACGATTAAAACGAATTGCAGATATACGCTAATGGCTATGCGGGCGGTTGGCCAATAACATACAATAACGATTATTAGAAAGTAATTTGGGTTTATGTGCTTTTGTAACATAAAAAAAAATGGCGCTAGATTAATTCACGTAGGAACACCACCACACTTTTTTATCACGCAAGCGAGGATATGTGATGTGATGACAATGCAACAATATAAAAAAAATACAATACAAACATGCAAAACTGACACAGATGTTTCATTTTATATTTGTTGTTATCGATAGCAGCATCAAATCGAATAATCTAGTGAATCTCAACTGAACCACGGAAATGAGATTATCAGTCTGGTGACAGATGGACAGCTGGATTTTACTTATAATATTACTATACATATTATGGTGCCGCCCCTTAATTTTGTATCTTTTGTGACCGTCATGTATCTCAGCAGCAGGTTGCAAGACTGTTGCTGTCAATGTCATTTTGACAGTCACGACAGCGACAAATTTTGCAACTTGCAACACAATCGGTGGACCCAAAAAAACGTAATACGAGGGTGGTTTTCTTATTTGAGTCCCAAAGACTAAGTATGATTGTTACAGGACATTTTATTACCTTAATGCATACATACATACATATTCTCACGGCTATAAATCCCTTGAAGGGGTAGCCAGAGCTAGGGAATTAGAAATTCCTCAGCCAATTTTGGAAGTTGCGTGGGGAAATGATGGCAAAATAAAAGTTGTTGGTGATGGGTCTCCAACCGCATCGCCCAAAAATGCCTTGAAAGCCCCAATACCCTTAGACGCCCCTTACGTACACCCACCGGTAGAAATAGGGTAGTGCTTTTCTAAGCCGACAGCTGATTACCTTATTGCAGTTGCAGGAAATAATCTAAATAAAGGTGATCCGTGGAAATCGTGACCAGTTAGTTGTTTACGTTCACGTTGGTTTCCCGGAACGCCTTGTAGCTGTCATCCGGACGACACAATGAATATGGAATCGTATGAGATACTCATAAGAACGGTGCGATTAACTGATTGATTTGAAAGCGTAGAGAGAGTTGTAATCGACTGTCAGTTGGAACAACGAGGTACTTAGAATCAATTTAAAACAAAGTTGTGTAAAAAGTAATGTCTGGATCTATGGAATTGATTTTGTTATGGAAGTACTTATGGTTAACATGTCAATTCCCTATTTTAGATTTAATTTACTTAATCTCATGGTATTGGTATAAATAATATGTATTTGAAACTAATGAACGATGACATAAAATCGTGTAGTCATGCATTTGAAAGCTCCGACCGGTTTTATAATATTTTCGGCCGAGTTCGTGAACTGTCTAAATCAGACATTCGAAAGCTGATTGGCCGTTCCATTCCAGTCAGAGACCGATCAATATTTTAATCGAGGAATAAAAGATCTAGTAGCTATGATGAGGGCAATTTGTGAGGCTTTCAGTACAGTTAGCGCGATTCAGACAGATTTGAGTATGTGTATTTTAAAATCTACTTTAGCATTGAGATAAATGAACAAACTCCAATGATGATGTTATTAATTGAGGAAATTTTAAAAACATCGCCAGTGCTTTTATGAATTGCAAAACCAATGTATGAAATAGAATTTATCAAAAAGGGTACTTAGACTGAATTTTTTGATCAAATGTTGATGAAAATATAAATTTCATATAAATTACCTCATTAATGCTCATTTTTCCTCATTTCTCGGTTTATATTTGATCGCACGCCTGTTGATTTTAACATTAACACGGCATCAGAGCTTATCTCCTTATTATCTTACGGATATAGTATAACATTTTATATAAGAATATATGTTTTGAATATTAAAAGCTCGGCATGATCATCATCATCATCGACAACTAAACACAACATTCGGCTTTCAAACATAACAGTTGCAGTTACTGTTCTCATTTAGAATGGCATCGGGCGCCAATAGCGCGTAGCGATTGGTCATGTCAGGGAACTCTGCCTGCATCTGAGTCGATACGCTTTCATACCGCAGTCATCTACGGTGGAGATTCATTATATAAAGTTATAGGAAACTGGAAGAAAACTATTGGTATTAAACTAATATGAATATGCTGTGTAGTGTAGGCGTAGAATAACACTACCCCATTTCTGCCGGTGGGTGTACGTAAGAGGCGACTAACGGTATTGGGGCTTTTAAGGGTTTTCGGGCGATGTGGTTGGAGACCCATCACCAACTACCTTTATTTTGCCATCTCTTCCTCACTCAACTTTCCAAAAGTGGCTGAGGAAATTCTAGTTCCTTAGCTCTGGCTACCCCTTTTAGGGATGTATAGCCGTGAGTATATGTATGTATGTATGAATTAACTATTTAAAAAAACGGCATTACAGTTTTGGATTTATAGCTGTACTAGCTGACACCACAGCCTTCGTACTGTAAATTTGCTTATGCCAAACTTTAGGTGTTTTTTGCGGTATCTGAATATTTTATTGTTAATATTTTTCCGGTATAAAAATATCCTATGTTATAATTTGGATCATTACCTAGCATTCTGCTAAATTTCATTCATATACATTCAGTAATTGAGAAGCCTTTTTATCTTAAACACACAAACATCCAAACATCTAAACTTTCACATTTATACTATTAATAGGATGTGTAGCACTCTAAAATCAAAGTCGTGGACGATTTGTTCCGCAAGGTTTGCGGATGTATACTTTAAATATGACGTGTGATTTTTGACAGCCTGTTTTCAGAGTTTAGCCACATATTGTTTCGACAGTCCATCCACTGATAGAGCAAGCCTATCGCCGTTTTGTACGGATGCACTATCTCATTAATAAGAATAAATTAGCCATATGGGTTTAGTCACGATGTTTTATAGTATTTTAGACCGTTAAAAACCATAATAAATTTATAACACAGTTGACTTTAGAAACGATATATTGATTGACGCCCAACTCAGGATTCGAAAAACGCCCCTCTGTTTGAGAGGCAGTGGAGCTACCCATTAAACTATCAAGGTTATAAGAGTTTATGTTTGTATATAATTTAAAATCAAAAACCACAAAACAAAACTGATATTAAATGAAAATATAAAGCGAACATATTATTTTAATTCACCTGCTTTTGTTTCTAATTGTATGTAAGAGAAGGGTAATTAATAAAGCGGCAGCATTTAATTTTTTCGTTTAAAAGTGTTCTAAGTACAGTGTGGTTAGTGAAATAAAGGATTGGTAATTAAGTAGTGATGTCCATTGACTCTTCATATTTTTTGTCATTTAGTGAATCTAGCTTTATACCTTTGTTCTATATTTTATTAGGAAATTGAAAGGAAAGTGAAATATATATTTGCTTCATGATCATGAGACAACGGCAATATAACATCTATATATGATTCCTAAAAACCCATAAAAACATAATTTTTGTATTAAAATAATAAAAAAATACTCACACCTATGTTGCTATGAAATAGTAATCAAAGCGTTAAAATATAGTATTATTACGCCAATTTTGATAGATAGAGGGCAAAATAGCGAACCGTATTTTTTTTATAATCTTACATAATTTTTAATCTTAGCTATAACAAAATAAATATTCAACCTTATTCAAAATATCGAGCACCACAACCCAACACTAGTAACATCTAAAAATAATATAAAAAAGTTCCACTGGCCAACAACACTCAGTTATCAGTCCTGCAACATGTTGAAACTATTATCAAGGCTCGAGGATCCGGACCTTCCATTACTCGGACCAAACATAAAAGCCCTAAAATTCTGGGGATTATTGCTGCCAGATGATAAAAGAAAACGATATTTCTACATGTTTATGCATGCGACCATATTCGTTTTCACATTCACCGAATACGTGGACATTTGGTTTGTAAAATCGAACCTGACTTTGCTTTTAAAAAACATGAAGATCACACTCCTTGCCACGATCAGTTGCTGCAAGGTTACCATGTTTTTAATATGGCAGAGGAGTTGGAAAGATATCATTGAGTATGTGAACGAGAGAGATAAGAGATCTAGGGTCGACGGAGATGACAGTGATATGGCTGTTATAAATAGGTACACTCGGTATAGCCGCATTATAACTTTCTGTTACTGGTGGTTGATGGCGATGACAGATGTGGCTGTGATATCGCATGCGGTGTTTAAATACTTCTTCTCGGAGGAGTACAGGAATGAGGTGAAACAGGGGGAAGAGATGTTACAGCAAGTTGTCAGTTCCTGGGTTCCGTTTGATAAAACCACCATGCCTGGTAATTTGATTGATTCTCATTTATGTAGCAGTCTTTAAGGCATGAAGAAAGTAGTACATATATTGAAATAGAGTATCGTAGAGTATTAAATGTTGAAAAAGATAGACATTTTATTTTTTCTCTCACTTATTACACTTGCATTGAATTTAAATGCTTCAAAAGATCTCGTTATGGCTCAGTTCATAAATTGCAATTCAAATCTACAAAAGACTATCTAGACCATACTGTTATTCCTTCTAAATTAATTCATTTCATACCATTGAACAAAAAATTTAACAGTACGTCCAAAACGTCTAAGTAATAATCCGTTAAGTTGGTAGTGACAATGTCACAAACCTGGTGTGAATAGGTCAGTCACTCGGCAGGGGTGGACGAGTGCAAGTAATCAATCTTGCAAGGCTCAGCTTGTCAGACGTGTTCTGCATTACGCGACGCGAGCGTTCCCAAGTTTTTATGCTTATTAAATTATAAATTGTCTGTGAAATTACCGACGGCTCATAATTATTTTTGTCGATGATTACTTTCTAGTCATTATCTAGAATAGTGAGATGTATGAACAGCGATTAGTTCTATTGGGATATTGCAAATGTGGAAGCTAAAAGTTCACGTATTTAATTTTGAAGTAAATAACAATATATTTATGTTTAAAGATACACTATAAAAGTCTCACTTTTCCTGATAATTACGAACATCGTTGGGACATGTACATTATACATGTCTGCCCCCTGTTTGTGGGTGGCCTATTACCGCTGCCGCCGCAGCATTTTGTACGGTTATAGTTACGTAACTTTGCTCAGCTATTATGGTTTTCTCATTATGTTTTTTATCTCCTTCAGCAAATATACACGGATTACTCACGGCTATACATTCCAACAAATGCCAATATAAGTTCAGAAAATATGTAAAACGTGGTACATTTGCCTATAAAATTCGAGGGTTCCCCTCGATTTCTCCAGGATCCCATCATCAGACCCTGATATCCTCATCATGGTATCAATCCGGGAGTATCTTCTTTCCAATGAAAAAATAATAATCAAAATCGGTTCATAAATGGCGAAGTAATCGGCGAACAAACATAAAAAAAATAAAAAAATATACGGTCGAATTGAGAACACTCCTTTTTTTGAAGTCGGTTAAAAATGGAAGCTACAGCTTCGGAATTATAACTCCTCAGCTACTTTTTCAAGTTAACCGAGAAAAGGGTTTTAAAATAGAGGTTGTTGATGGGTGTCAAACCACATCGCCTAAACATCACTTAACATTTTTATTGTTTGTGTTCACAAGAAGTAAATAAAGTCTCATCTTTCTTTCTTCCTTTCTAAAAAGCCTCTCACCCTGAGTTGCCTTTAAGTTCATCAGCGGGAAGTTATAGGTTAGTGCTAAAACGAAACTACATAACAAATTAACAACAATTTCATAAATTTAATACACCTATTTCAGGTTTTATCGCAGCTTCGCTTTATCAAGCTTTCGCGAGCATCTACGGCGGCGGGTGGATAACCTCGTTTGATACGAATGCTATAGTCATCATGGTGTTCTTTAAAACAGAAATATTACTGATGAAGTCAGCCTGTTCTAAAATATATGCTGATGATGATGATGCCTTGATTTTGAACAGAATAAAGAATATACAAAAGAGACACTCGAAACTAGTACGGTAGGATATTTTGAATATTGATTATTTTGTCTTTGTACATATTAAATGTAATTGATATCTTCTATTAGGTAAAACTGAAAAATATTTTAATATTATATCTATGCAGTATTTAGGATAGGCCTTTATTCATTTGTCTTCCAATTAACATCGTACAAGACGTCTGAAGAACATGCTTGTCCAAATAATTCGTAACCAAGAACCCTATTTTCTCATTCTTATGCCAGTTTTGTTTAAGAAAAATAATAAAGAAATAGTTGATTTTGAAGTCAATCCACAAATAAATAATATTTAAAAATGCGCGTCAGTTTATTATCGCAATCTCGATATTTTTCGGTCTCGTATTAATAAGGTGAGATTGAAGTCAAGGCTGTTTCGGTGCCAACGAGATTCTGTAACTCCCCATTAGTGAATTCTCGTGCAGGGCTAATTAAGCTGGTTCGCACTGACGACGAAGGCACAAAACGAGAGGTCATTGCCCAATTTATGCTGAGTCAGATTTTTTATAATTGAGAGTAGTTTTACAACCGTGATAGCTCAGTGGATAGAACGCCGCTTATCGTGCAGACGATTAGGGTTAGGGTTCAAATCCCGGGCGGGTCTACACTAATTTGTCATTTCTAAAGTCATATGTTTGGTCAAATTATCATGGTATTACCAACCAGCCCGGCAAGCACGAGCGCTCTTATGTCGACACGATAACGGTTAGAATGAGATGGCAGTATACGATACAAAGTAAGTGCGTAAGAGATGGCTGCTTTATCCCACGCGATAACTAGTTTAAACACCGCTCTTGCTTGCCCTTCAGGTGTTGAGTAGTTTGTAAAGATGTAGCGCAGATAAAGTATTGACGGTTTTATCACATTTGTCGTATTGGTTTTTTATTTTTATAAAACGCTTATTTTATTTATTTTTCAGCTATGCAACACTATACGATTCCTGTTTATCGCCAATCATGTTCCTTTATATGATCGTCGCCTCCTTCATGCTGTGTGCAAGTACCTTCGAAACATTGGTAAATACTATTTGGCTCTCATTATATGTAATTTGTTCTATTGTTATTATTTTCATATTTCATCACTTAGCTCTGGCTACCCCTGCTAGGGATTTAAAGCCGTGACTATATGTATGTATGTTCATCACTATGAGGGACTTAATAAAGTTTGTTTACTTCTAATTTTTTTACTTTATATTAATTATCGCCTTCAGATATTTTTTCTACAAGGGTAAGTACAAAATACATTTAAAGCAAAATCCCACAGGGCGCCATCTAAGGCGGTACATATTAAAATATAAAGACAGTACTTGTGTCAGTCCCACGTTAAAGCAAACCTCTTAGTAGAGAGGTTTCGATGAAATTTGTTTTAAGTTTGATAAACAAACATGTGGGTGGTAGAAAGCTTCTTGCTCCGGATTTGCAGGTTCGACTCCTTGATAGTAACATTAAAATGATGTATTCGAATATTGATTGTGTGATAAGTATATATTGTACACAGTTAAGTCACAAAGAGTCATTATTGTACATGCTTTGGGGCTAACTTGATCTTTGTTATGTATTCGTGGATATATTTTATTTCAATCCAGAAATGATTCTCAAAAAACTTAAAACAAACGGGGTCTGTTTCCTCTTTTCACTTTTCACCTATACAGTACAGTTTACTGAAGTTGTAACGGGTGAAATAAGTCACTACTTCCAACAGTGTTATGAACATATATGTATGTTTACGTTCTTACCGTGTAGTGTCGGCTTAGAATAACACTACCCCATTTCTACCCGTGGGTGATCGTAAGAGGCGACTAAGGGTATAGGGGATTTTTAATTGATTTTTGGGCGATGTGGTTGGAGACCCGTCACTAAAAACATTTATTATTACCATCTTTTCCCCAATCAACTTCCAAAAGTGGCTGAGGAATTTGTCATTCCAAAGCTCTGGCTACCCCGTTAAGGGATTTATAGCCGTGAGTATATGTATGTATGTACGTTCTTATCCTCATTGGCTTTCGTCGTTATTACCAGTGGCTAAAAGCGACTACCATAACCTAATACCACTTGAATAATTTAAATAAAATAGGGATCATACCTCTGCTCTATAAACCCCAAAGTAAAACCAAACCTAACGTGTTAATAACTTCGACAGATGGAGAAGAATCTAGTGAACCGGCTTCTCATAGCAGACTACGTGGTGTTTGGCGTGTTCCAATTTTTTAAGTACTGCTCATATGGGAATAGTCACGTTTACCCCTTTGGGATTTCCAGCCGTGAGTATATGTATGTAGATAAGTCACCAGAAAGGCTCGACTATAAATGTGTATTTACGAACTTATTTTCATAAGAAAAGTTCGCCGTGGTTGCCTCATACTTTAACATGACTATCAAAGTCAGACCTAATGCCACTTGAATTAGGTGAAATTTTGATAATACTTCATTAATGGAAGTCAGACACAGTCAAGAGATATATAGAGCCAATGTGGATGGGAATGTTAGTAGAGGACGGCCTCGTAAAACGTTTCTTGACCAGATAGAAATCGTTCTTATAAAGGCGGGGGTCCGAAGTGAGAAGAATAAAAGAGCATGTATGAGAAGGATAATGAATGTAAGGGAAGCAAGAGAGGTTTGTCAAGATCGTACTAAGTGGCGATCGATAGTCTCTGCCTACCCCAATGGGAATAATGGGCGTGAGTATAAGTAAGTAAGTATAGGAAGTATGAAACCAAACCTATTATCTTAATAATTTCAACAGATGGAGAAGAATCTGGTGAACCGGCTCCTCATAGCAGAGTACGTGGTGTTCGGAATATCCCAACTGTTCATGTACTGCTGGCACGGGAACAGCGTGGCTCTAACGGTACCGACATCATATAGTCGTAATGTAGAATAGTTTTAACTAAGCAGTAAGCTGTGCAGTGTCGGCTTCAAATAGCATTGAGCCGTTTTCGTAATACTTACGCCCGATTTCTGAATTGAGTATTCCAGCTGAGAACAACTTAAGTATCGTTCTGTCGCATTGAAATCTTAACAACTGAATGAGACAAAACAATACTTAAGTTGTTCTCAGCTTGAATACTCAATTCAGAAATCGGGCGTTAGAATACTTAAGCAATAAGCTATGTAGTGTCGACTTAAAATAGCACTAACCGGTTTCTTAACGCAGGTATCGTAAGAGGCGAGGTTTTTTGGGGTTTTGATGTGATGTGACTGAAGTGGAAACGAATTAACAACCATTCTTTATTTCGCAATTTAACTTCCTGATTGAATAGGTGGTCAAATTCTTATTCAGAAGTAACCGTGTAGTGTCGGCTTAGAATAACACTACCCCATTTCTACCCGTGGGTGATCGTAAGAGGCGACTAAGGGTATAGGGGCTTATTAAGTGATTTTTGGGCGATGTCGTTGGAGAACCGTCACCAAAAACATTTATTATTACCATCTTTTCCCCAATCAACTTCCAAAAGTGGCTGAGGAATTTTTAATTCCGAAGCTCTGGCTACCCCGTTAAGGGATTTATAGCCGTGAGTATATGTATGTATGTAAGTTCTGGCTACTCCTTTTTGGGATTTCCAGTGAGTATGTAATATATTCATACGCATGTAGAATACTTTCTTGCGGCCCATGTTTGTGAACGATGACATCATTGTTTCTATACATATATACATATACTCACGCCATTATTTTCCGTCGGGGTAGGCAGAGACTATTGATTGCCACTTTGTACGATCCTGGCAAAACTCTCTAGCTTTGTTTCTATGTTCATGGCTTTTATCAAATGGAATGTGGATTCAAAAACATGCCGTAGTTTGATTGCCGTAAAATGATTTTTTTTTCTTTTCTACTTTATTATGGCAATTTTTAGGTTCCACTTTAGCTTAATTAAAATGTAATACAAGTAAAAGTCAATAGAATAATACTTAGGAAAGCAACCGTAGTAGCGTAAGTGCCACCACTGCGTATATCTAAGTCAACACTAACTGATACTTCATTATTTGCATACATACATATACTCACGGCTATAAATCCCTAGAAGGGGTAGCCAGAGCTAAGGAATCAGAAATTCCTCAGCCACTTTTGGAAAGTTAAGTGGGGAAAAGATGGTAAAATAAAGGTTGTTGGTGATGGGCTCAACCGCATCGCCCAAAAATCCCTTTGAAGCCCCAATACTGTTAGTCGCCTCTTACGTACACCCGCCGGAAGAATTGGGGTAGTGCTATTCTAAGCCGACACTACACAGCACAGCCGACCCTACACAGCACATTTGATCGTCTAAATTTAATGACATAGGATATACTATAATCACAGTGAGAAAACAAAACAGCCTCTGCTTATGCCATCAAAATGCTGTTTGATGAGAAAACCAGATTGGGATTGACTATGCAATGATCTTCACTCCTTCTTAAAGTTTGACCGCCTATTGGGTTACTTCTTTAAGTACATACATACATACATATACTCACGGCCATAAATCCCTATAAGGGGTAGCCAGAGCTAAGGAATTAGAAATTCCTCAGCCACATTTGGAAAATTGAGTGGGGAAAGGATGGTAAAGTAAAGGTTGTTGGTGATTGGTCTCCAGCCGCATCGCCCGAAAATCCCTTAAAAGCCTCAATACCGTTAGTCGCCTCTTACGTACACCCACCGGAATAAATGGGGCAGTGCTATTCTAACCCGACACTACACAGCATATATTGTATACTTTATAATACCATTTGTTTTTATTCAAATCCGGCAATTTTTAAAAAAATAATATGAAACTGTAATTTGGGTTCTTGGTCTCTATAGGCCACCCTCAAGTTATAATTATGTTTTTTTCAGAGTCAACAGCTAGTTAAAGGCGTATATGAATCAGATTGGTGGAAGGTTCCAAAGCGGCGTAAGGAGCTCATAATTTTGACCAGCCAGTTGGAGAAAACCATTTCTTTTACGGCCGGCCCCTTCTTTAATCTCAACACTAACAACTTCGTTAATGTAAGTATGATCGGCTACTTACATGTACAATAGAGTAATAAAATAATTATTGCCGTGTCGTGTCGGCTTAGAATAACACTACCCCATTTCTACCCGTGGGATTTTTAAGTGATTTTTAGGCGATGTGGTTGGAGACCCGTCACCAAAAACGTTTATTATTATCATCTTTTCCCCAATCAACTTCCAAAAGTGGCTGAGGAATTTATCATTCTAAAGCTCTGGCTACCCCGTTAAGGGATTTATAGCCGTGAGTATATGAGTGTATGTATGTATGCAGCTAATCAATTAAGCAAATACAATCGCTCTGCCAACTGAGCTATGGTATCAAGAGACCACTCGCAAGAAAATTTGTATTTGCTTGTTTCTTTACACCTTATTGGCATTGCAGCTTTTAATGTTATTTGTTCTTAGCTGTGTAGCGTCCCTTAGCTCTTTTTGGAAGTGGGAATATCGTAAAAAGAAAAATTGGTTTATTGTGCGACAAAAATATCACTAGTGCTAGTTGCTGTGTAGTGTCGGCTTAGAATAGCACTACCCCATTTCTTCCGGTGGGTGTACGTAAGAGGCGACTAACGGTATTGGGTTTTTTAAGGGATTTTTGGGCGATGCGGTTGGAGACCCATCACCAACAACCTTTATTTTTACCATCTTTTCCCCACTCTACTTTCCAAAAGTGGCCGAGGAACTTCTAGTTCCTCAGCTCTGGCTACCCCTAGTAGGGACTTACAGCCGTGAGTATATGTATTTATGTATGTATGTGCGACAAAAATACCACTCAACCATCACTTGAAATGCCTCAACACTGTCGACTATTAGAACTTTAGTCGGAAAGAAACGGTATAGTGCTATTCTAAGCCGGGCGGCGGAACAGCTTGATGTGCTAAAATAAGAATAAAATTTAATTAACTCGATTTTCTTTCATTTTGCAGATGTTGAAAGGAACCTACAGTTATTATACGTTACTAAAATGAACCATGACAATAACAAAAAGGTACTGCATAAGTAAAACTAATGGACGTGCGCGTGAGTTCTTTTATAACCGGAGGAAATCAGAGAAATTACTTTTACATAGGACAAGTATTTTGTTAATCAAAATATTATTTTAATATGGTTTATATATGAAATAGAATTTTATTTTAAACTTAGCGAATAAAACCGTATAACCGATTTCATAATACTTTAGTAGCAAAAGCAGTTGGTAATATATATAAATTTCTAAAACCTTGATTTTAATGTAAAGTAAAATATAAAAACAAGTATGAGAAAATTTATTTAAAAAAACAAGTAATAATTCATCTTTTTATTCCTCTGATGCTGAATAACGAATGAATTGTTGTAAGCACAACACACATAACATCGATCGAAACAAAGTGGAAAACTAAAATACGAGTTCCTCTGCATATCGCTACTGATAATAAGTAATAACTTGCAATTATATAACATAATCCCGAAAAGGGGTAGCCAGAGCTTAAGAGCTAGAAACTCCTCAGCCACATTTGGAAGTTATTCAAAAAAATCTAAATCATTTATTATTTTTTCACATGCATTATTACAAGTATACAGGGGTTCTCAAACTAGGCTAAGCCTGTATCTTGAGAAACCAGTTAATTTTAAATAATTGAAATTATTATAACCTCTACAAACAATACAATATATATAGTTGATAGGGGACATGATGGTAAAAATAAAGTATCTTTGGTGATAGGTCTCCAACCGAATCGCCCAAAAACCACTTAAAAAGCCCCATAAAAGTCGCCTCTTATGACACCCATCAGTAGAAAGGGGTAGTGTCATTTTAAGCCGGCACTACACGGAAATGAAACAAAGTGGAAAACTAAAAAATGAGTACCGCATATCGCTACTGATAGTAAGTAATGACATAACATAACATAACATATACTCACGGCTATAAATCCCTAGAAGGGGTAGCCAGAGCTAAGGAATTAGAAAATCCTCAGCCACTTTTGGAAATTGAGCGGGGAAAAGATGGTAAAGTAAAGGTTGTTGGTGATGGGTCTCCAGCCGCATCGCCCAAAAATCCCTTAAAAGCCCCTATAGCGTTAGTCGCCTCTTACGTACACCCATCGGTAGAAACGGGGTAGTGCTATTCTAAGCCGACACTACACGGCAAGTAAGTAATGACTTGCAATTATATAACATATCGTAAAGTGTCTGCTTATTATCGATATCCAGGCATCCGAAGGCCTTTACGCCTTAGCCTTTAAATGCATATTAATAACTGAAAACATTTACACACTTTGTGAATAATCAGTTTTTATACATTATGCATTTGAAGTACTTGGGCAGAATCTTGGAGTTTTGTTTTAATAATGGTGAATGGAGTTATTCGTAGAATCTAATTATGAATAGTTTATTTCTAATATTTCATTTTCTTCTGTATATTGCTAGAAATTTATTTAGTAAGTAGTTGATTTGTTTAACTCTTGTTTTGGCCAATGTATAACTGAAGTTCTAATAAAAGGGGAAAGCTTATCGTCTTGAGAAGAGGGGCAAAAATCACCTTAAGGATCTTGTTGGCTTCGAAATAGAATTGACTCACTTCAAAGGTACAGAGATGTTAAAGTCATAATCCATGCTAATTAAGAATCTTTTCCACGTCTAATTTCTCATACTGCCTTAAGAACTCCTCAGCTCTGCCTACCCCTTTTTCATTAAAACCCATGAACACAGGTGTCCACCAAACAGTCGCCAAGGACACGCGGTCATCATCGCGAAACTGGCAAACAGGTTCATACCGAGGTCACTCACCTCCGAGTGTTTTGAACTTGCCTCAGAACCGACATGACAGTTCCACCTTAGATCTGTCGCTAGGAGCGTTGCGTCATCATAGCTGGTTTAGGTGATGGGGTATTTGTTTAACTCGTAAACTATGTGGTACCATCTAGCAAATACTTTAAGTATGTGGTTTGGTCTCGTATGTACTGCGTGGATGTGAGTGAGTGTACTTCTAACTTTTCCTGTTTATCCAGCTAGATTTAAACTACTTGTTATTATACTATTTACAGGCATACATATACTCACGACCATAAATCCCAAAAAGGGATAGCCAGAGCTTTAGAGCTAGAAACTTCTCAGCCACATTTGGAAATTGATAGAGGACAAGATGGTAGAAATAAAGTATCGTTGGTGATGGGTCTCCCCCCACATCGCCCAAAAACCACTTAAAAAAACCCACAACATTTGTCGCCTTACGACACCCGTGGGTAGAAAGGGGTATGGACATTCTAAGCCGGCACTACACTAGTTATGATGTTATATGTCATGTTACGACTTAACCTTTAATTTGGGCTACATATATTTTTACTAGTTAAACGGCTAGATTTGAGCTACGTAAGGTTAGAACATGAATATAAAGTTAGGATTAAGCAGGCATTACACGACATAGTACAAAATGGAAGATAGCAAGTAAGTAGGTAGTGTGACTATGATTAGCTAAGTAAGTCTAATTGATGGTTCGCAACACCATTATCTGTGGCAACATGCTGAGCCAGTGACCAATTCACTGCATAAGGCTGCTTTTTATGTTTTTTATTTTTACTAGTATTGTTTTGTTTTTTTTTATACCTAAGTTTTTTTCTCTGTGCACTGAATAAATTTTTTTCGTTCTTTTCCTTTTTAATTTAAGTTTGTCTCTTGCTACCGTATTCTTAGAAGCGTATCGCGTAATACCCATTTAACTGGCT
Source organism: Bedellia somnulentella (assembly GCA_963576735.1). Classification (NCBI taxonomy): domain Eukaryota; kingdom Metazoa; phylum Arthropoda; class Insecta; order Lepidoptera; family Bedelliidae; genus Bedellia; species Bedellia somnulentella. Next base: position 19,370,852 of record OY755171.1, read on the forward strand.
AGACTTATGCTACGTTAGGTTGTAACATGAATATAAAGTTAAGATTAGCCAGCTAAACTTAGGATTATGTTCAAACCTAAGTTTTACAGTTCTAAAACCTATCGCCGTTTTGTACGAATACACTGTCACATGACTAAGTACAACTCAGCCAGGGTTTCCTCACGATGTTTTCCCTCACCGTTAACAACCGTGATAAATAAACCACACATATGTCTTTAGAAAAGACAAATTGGTGGAGGCCTGACCCGGGATTCGAACACTAGTCGTTTGCACGATAACCGGTGTTCTACCCATTGAGCTGTCACGTCGTTTATAAAATACAAATAAGAATATTAGTTCTCGTACAATCCGGAATATTCTAGAGATATTAAATGGTAAAACCTCAAATGCCAATCACATAGGGGTGCTCACTATGCGGGCCTCATTACCGTTAAGTTAAACAGCATGTTAGTATTGGTGACCGAATTTTTCACTTTAATATTAGCCTATTTCTGTTGAGCACTGATTATCATATTTGCACGGAATGCCCGTATCTGTTTCTGTTTGCTAATCTATATATAAATACAAGAAAATAAACTCTAAAACGCCAGCAAAAAAATTGCGCTGATGCCATTAATTTTCGCACACTTATAGTTTATATTTATTTAATCAATGAAAAGTGCATAAAATACAGTCTCCTGTAATAGACTAGAATCACGTGCATATAAGTTCACTTTTTTTAATTTCCTAATTATTTGGCCTAAGTATACCGTGTTGTGCCGGCTTAGAATGTCGCTACCCCTTTCTACCCACGGGTGTCGTAAGAGGCGACTAAGGGTTTTGGGGCTTTTCATTGGATTTTTGGGCGATGCGGTTGGAGACCCATCACCAAAAACCTTTATTTTTACCATCTTTTCCCCACTCAACTTCCAAAAGTGGCTGAGGAAGTTATAATTCCTTAGCTCTGGTTACCCCTTCTAGGGAAATATAGCCGTGAATATATGTATGTATATGTTGGGCTAAGTAATTCATATTAAGTGTAAAATTATCGATTGAATAAGGTCGAATTCGATCACTGCACTGAGGCTTGTTAGGTCGCGTATGTCACATGAGCAGTGAGAAACTGACAGATTGCTAATACAAAAACTGCCTGTATATACTACGGTGGTAGGACGACTTTTCAAGACTTTTTAAGCTTTAGTAGATCCCCATTTCTGACTGTGATTGCTTTTGATGAAGAATTATGTGATGTGTTGCAGCAAAATGAATTTAATTTTAAGGTCACATGACAAAAAATATGAATAGCGTCCTCCAAATTACTTTTCTATATTTAAATTCTGTGTCATTCTTTTATTGTCACAGAGAGTGATAAGACAACCCTATCATATATTACAAAGGTAAAACTTTACCTACCTACCTATTGACTAGAACAAACTATTCTAAAAGTTAATGACCTCTATTCTTGTACCGATCGGAGATATATCATATCGGAACTGAATTCGGATCTTATTTGAACCAATAGACATAAAGTGGGGATTTCCAACGTGACGGGAAAATATATGATTTTATACGCTCTGTTCTTGTAATTGGAAACAATAATTTTAATGGTCTTTCTGGTTTCAGACTGGCATTTTTACATTTTTTTATTTAAGCATATAAGACATTTCCAGAACATGATCTCTAAGTTCCTTACTTTTTGACCGACGAAAAACAGAGGAAGTTATCAATTCGATGAATAATTAGAATATCACAAACCCGTTTCTTCCCGTGTGTCGTAAGAACGACATCACCAAGATTCCTTTTACCATCTGTCCCTATCTAACTTCGAAAAATACATACATACATACATATACTCACGGCTATAAATTCCCTAAAGCGGTAGCCAGAGCTAAGGAAGCAGAAATTCCTCAGCCACTTTTGGAAGTTGCGTGGGGAAAATATGGTAAAATAAAGGTTGTTGGTGATGGGCCTCCAACAGCATCGCCCAAAAATCCCTTAAAAGCCCAAATACCGTTAGTCGCCTCTTACGTACACCCACCGGAAGAAATGGGGTAGTGCTATTCTATGCCGACACTACACAGCTTCTTCAACTTCGAAAAATGACTGAGAATTTGATAGTTTATTATTTATATATACAATTTTTTGGAAGATATAGCTACGATTATATGCTTCATATATATGACGATGTATGTATGCATTCCAATCGTACTTGAAATAGCATGTACACAACTGAGGACAATTCAGTTTCCGTGATAAAACGGTATTTATCAGTACACAGCATTGGATTGTAATCCAATGATAAAAGAGAGCACGAAATTTTCTAGAAGTGCATCTGATGGTATCTGGTTCGCGCATGCGCTAATGACTCATAATAAATATACTGACAACAACATACAATGCTGGAAAATTACGTCACACACGTGATGGTTTACAATGTTGTTGGGATCGTAGCATATTATGTGTATATGTAGTTCCAAGTGATATATAGTAATGGCCATACCCTAGAGATATTTCGGGAAGGCAGGATTTCAAATTGTAATCGTAAAATAAAGATCAAAATAATGTTAAGGAATAAACAGATCCCAAAAATGTAGGAAGCATGAGGCGTGTTTGATGTGTGACCAGGATAATCCATAGATGTTTTCAAATGTTCAAAGGATACATAGAAATCGAAAGTCACAACCTACCCTGACGGATACTAATGTCATGAGAATATGTGTGTTGTGAATCCATTTTACTTACGACAATTAAAGTTTATGACGTTTGGTATTCATAAATCTGAACTAAGTCGGTGAGGTCAGAGAAATCTTCAGTAGTAAACTCGGAATGACTCCCGCACTTACCGACCGACCAAAGTGCACTCAGCAACAGCACCTTAGTTCACTTACCTGAAAACAAGTGAGGTAATTAAAAAAAGAAATCAAGTGTTTTACTCGCGGGAAATCAACATAAAGTCGCTTATCGCATATTATCGCTTCCTGTGAACCAAAAACTCGCTCCAATATTATTTGCCAAACAATTTTGCACCGACTCGTTTCGCTCACGCGATTATGTAAAGCGAAAAAGTAGTAATTACTACTTATTTACTTCTGCCAGTCGTTTTCGCCGCTTTTATGAGAGTTGACTTAAGTGTAATGTATGGTAATTGATTTCCTGGGTAGATAGAGGTGTCATAGTATTTTTGTACCATGACATTAGTAGAAAAAACAATGCGATAAAAAACGTCCATTCACCCTATTTCTGAACCTACCAAACAAATCTGACTCTTTCAAGAAAATTTAAGTATTATGATTTATATTTTCACTTCTTTATTCATTTTAGTCTGTGAATAAATCTCTCACGTTTACGCTTGTAATTTTATTCTGATACCTATTTGAATATGTGTCAACCCTTTTCCAAGAATATATATCTTCATATCTAGTCTGTATTTCTGCCTACCCCGTCAGAGATGGGTTCACAAATGTTACACGGAAGCGGCGCAACACAGATCAAGGAGTTTCCTCCCCATCAAATTCTTCACTTTTACGACTGTCCCATTTCAGTACACATAGGCAGAGTTTACGATTTTCCGACACAACCGAACATATTTATGAAACATGTACAAGGAAACAATACCGAGGTGAATACTCCAGTTATTGTCGACCAGAATAACTATTGACATAACGTCAGTGCATGTCCATTATATTACGTTACGTGGGAGTCACTTTTTATGACGGAATTCAGCGGAAATTTTAGTCAAGATTAATGATTCCTTTCACGAAAAACGTTGCAACCGATTTAATAAAACTAATCATGATGATATCGATTGTTGCTACCTACCCTTTGACAAACATTTCAGACATACAGAAAACATTTATAACTACACACTGTATATTATATCCATACTTTTATAACACCGTGATATCTCATTGGGGAGCACCCAGCCTCTTATGTACTTAGTCACGTGGCAGTGTATTTGTACCATAACGGCATAAACTTGGCCCTTATCACGTGAGTGCACTGTCCAAGCAAACGTGCACTGTGAACGAGAGGTGACAATGTCACGTGATATTCAGAAGTAATAGTACCGCTGCCACTACTTCGAGGATATTTAGCGTGTACGTTTGAATTTATACACGCCCATACCGATAATCGAACTCAAGACCTATAAACTCGGAACTCACTCCACAACCATTCGACCGTGGATAACGGCATGGTTAGAATATAGAAAAAGTAAAAGGAAAACGAACAATAGAGGACAAAATCAGTTAATTAACAAGACAGGATGCGGGCTGAGGACATCTGCTCTTTTAATTGTATTTCACAAATTATAAATGTCCAATGACCTGACCATTCAAAAGGACTACTTTGACTTATTTTACAAAAAATGGCCGATGAATGAGCTTTTGTAAGCTTCGATGATGGTACGTAGAGATAAGTCAAAATATTTCAGTTTCTTTGAATTTAGATTTGAGTTTTTGCGGGATATACAGCTTTAATTAGTAACACCCGACATGTACTGCGATGCCGCGAAGAATATTTGCATTTGCTGAGTTTAGAATTATTTTTAAACTGTTAAATAGCAGAAGTCTGCTTTAATTTTAATACAAAATTATCGACATGTCCAAATTGGCATGCATTATCGACTAATATAATTCGAGATCACCAAATCTATGCCTACCAACCTATGCCGGAATATAATTTTATCTAAAAGTAACTTCAGCATTTAATCACAAATAAAATAGTTATATGACTTTTTAACAGTAATGCAAGTGATAAAATGTGGGTGGTATAAGATTTTCCTAAAACCAATAGAGGTGAGTACTTCAGACACCATGTAAGAGGACGCTGTTTCAGCGCCACCTTAGCGCCACTGTTTAGTGTTCAATAAACCTGGTTTTATGTTGTAAAAACGAACATACATAAAATATTCATACATTTCTAATGTAATGTTGTATTCGAACCCGAGGTCGCGGGATTTGAACCCGCGACCTCGGGTTCGAATCCCGCCTGTGTCGAAATTTTTCTTTCCTTTATTTATTCTTTATTTATTAGTAATAATCCCCACATGAGGTTTTCATGAACAAAAACATTCAAATCATGAGCTTCATTTAAATTTAAATTCACATTACCCAAAGTCCGCCCATTACTTGTTTGATAACCCTTCAGGTGCCATGGGCCTTTTAAGCGGGCATCAACCCATTAGCAGAGCACTACTTTGTGGATAAGAAAATGAGCTAATGACAACTACGTATTTCTTTTATTTCACCCAAATATATTTTTATATAAATATCTTATCTTAATCTTGAACTAATGTTAAAGTATTTCATAATTTAATCTTGATAAGGATAACTCCATATCTCACGTACAAGGAAATGTTATCAATTCTTAACCGTCTTTAATCATTTCTCTATAAAACAAATAACGTTTTGTTTATATTTCCAACTTGAACGTCATCTATATATTAATATTCATGTTTTCAATTTATATTATAATATTAGTACTAGCAAACACACAGCTAATGGTATTGTTTGAAAATATTGGCAATTAACGTGTGGTTGGGGCGAGTCCTCCAAAAACATCGTCTGTTAAGAAACAAATAGATTTTGCTACGGTATATGAAGTAAGTAGATTCGCGTGATGCTCATCAGTGCGATACCTTATTGAAATGCTAATATTATGAGCATGAGTTAGAAAAAATGTAGAAGAGAAGGAAATACGTTTGCATTATGTTGGCATGGCACCGGTCTTGTAGGTTTTAATCGTTTCGTCTAACAGCCTCTTTTCGATACTGGTTTATTATTAGCCAGACATAAGATCAGGACTTCATTTCCATGTATAGTTATAGGATAAAACTTGATAAGACCTGGATCTAAAAAACTGTAAAGCTCAAAGCGTTGTCCGTTCCATAATCATATGGCGATTAGTTTTTTTTTATTGTAATTCGAAACAAAATGAGATATTTTAAAAACTATAATATTATAATCGGTGCGAATATAGATTATTTATGGAATATTTTATACTAGCTGACCCGACAGACTTCGTACTGTCAAATTTGCTTATGAAAAAGCTTAAGGCGTTTTTTTAATTAATTTAATAAAACCTTAAAAATTGTAGCCTATGTGTTATCTGATGTAAAAGCTATAGCCTATGTGTTATTCTGATGTATTAGCTATATTGTGGTAAAGTTTCATTCAAATCCATTCAATAGTTTTTACGTGAAAGAGTAACAAAGATCCATACATCCATACATCCATACTTACAAACTTTCGCCTTTATAATATTAATAGGATTATCTAATGTAGAACTGACTAAACTTGGATTGTACTAAGAAGGTAGATGTTAGTTATCAAATTCCTTCTTTTTCCTGGCTTAATTAGTTTTAAGTTCAATGAAAAGTCCACATTTACAACTGCTCAAATTTAATAGTAACTTTCAAGTTCTGCTATGCGAAGACAATCTACAAAAATGCTGAAATTTAATGCAACTTTCAACACATCTTTTATTATTCCTACTGTAATGATAAAATAAATAAAGCGACGAAAAAAGATTCTACAGAATACGACAGGCAATGATAATTGGAGCGTTGAGAAAAGTAAAACCACTTTTGCCAAGACGAATCGCCGATGTCACTGAACTATGTCGCAAGCAATAAAACTGGATTATGTTCGATTCTTTACTGCTTTTATTTTTTTTTATCTAATACATTTTGCTCCTAAGTTCATATTATACATACATACATATACTCATGGTCATAAATCCCAAAAAGGGGTAGCCAGAGCTTCAGAGCTAGAAACTCCCGAGCCACATTTGGAAGTAGATAGGGGTGAAGATGGTAGAAATTATGTACATACATACATACATATACTCACGGCTGTAAATCCCTAGAAGGGGTAGCCAGAGCTAAGGATATAGAAATTCCTCAGTCACTTTTGGAAATGTGAGTGGGGAAAAGATGGTAAAAGTAAAGGTTGTTGGTGATGGGTCTCCAACCGCATCGCCCAAAAATCCCTTAAAAGCCCCAATACCGTTAGTCGCCTCTTACGTACACCCACCGGAAGACCCACCCAATGGGGTAGTACTATTCTAAGCCGACACTACACAGAAATTATGTATCGTTAGTGATGGTTGTCCAACCATCCGCATCGCCCAAAAACCATTTAAAAAAGCTTCATACCCTTAGTCGCCTCTAACGACACCCGTGGATAGAAAGGGGTAGTGACATTCTAAGTTGGCAATACACGGTAATATTATAGTAGTTATTAAAATTCCTTGTCTTTTGATGGAGTATATGTGAACATCAGAATATAACGTAATTTCATCATAATATTTGCCTTAGTAGTTCCATATCACTTATATACTCATATTTACCCCTGGATTAGCTTTCGGGACAAAAAGCGTAGAAATCTTCCAAATTCATATGGGAATAATTAGGAAAAAGAGGAAAAGAGATGCGGTAATGGGTCCTCAAACGCAAAGACCGAAAATAACTGTATAGTCTCATTAGAACCTTTAACGACATCATGAAAAGAGAGGAAGCCATTGTTATTCGTAAGTCCCAGACTCCAGACTAGGCATTGTTTGGAAACAGGAAGCCTTACTTGCGAGCAACTTTACTTTCTATAGGCTGTTTTCACGTGTAATTTGAACGCAGCCAACTTACACCGAAATTACGAATATTTATTTTACTTATTTGACTGTAACAAAACTGCATTTTCAATATCTTTCACTTAGATATATTTTATCTTATTCATTCGTTTGTATTGTTAATTATTTCAAGAATTACTGAATATGTAAGCGATGTAAATGCGTTACAGTAAATAAACTATTTACTGAATTTAATATATTAGGTAATTTATAAAATGTGTACTTGTAGTGTTATCTTTATTCAATAAGTTTAAATTGGGAGGCGCACAAAGATGACTATACAATTGGTAAAAAGCTAGTCTTTCAGCATGAAACACCGAAATCTCAATTCTATTTATCGGTACTAATGGGTGGATTTAAAGTGCTAACAGACGATCGAACATGTACGGCGCGTACCAGTGTTCGTGGTACGGGCCGTACCTAAAAACGAACGTGTGTAGCGTGCTTCGAACCAGCCCGTACCAAAATTATGTGCAGCGAACCACGCTACACACGTTCGTTTTTGGTACGGCCCGTACCACGAACACTGGTGCGCGCCGTACATGTTCGATCGTCTGTTAGCACTTTTAAAGTGCTAATAGACGATCGAACATGTACGGCGCGTACCAGTGTTCGTGGTACGGGCCGTACCAAAAACGAACGTGTGTAGCGTGGTTCGCCGCACATAATTATTATTAATATTGGTGCGCGCTGGTTCGAAGCGCTTGCGGTGCACTGTGCGATGGTGCGCGCCGTACATGTTCGATCGTCTGTAGGCTAGAGCGCACCGCACAGTTCGTGGTGCGCGCCGTACATGTTCGATCGTCTATTAGCACTTTTAGTGAGCCTTTCTTCAGTAAGCTCTTGGCTAACGGTGCATTACGTGTTGCTGTAACTAAATGCTGACTTGTTATTCGTTTTAGCTACAATTGAATGTTTGGAACTTTTGCGTAAGCATTTTTGCCAAAGCATTTGTTACATCAACAAATTGACGTTCAACCTATGTTTGCATATTATTATTTCAACGACAGTTGCAATAATAACGTTGAATTAGTTATAAAGAAAATCCTAAATCGGTAAACAATATTTTTGCTAAAATATGCAAAAACATAGATATTTATATTTGTTATTTGGTTGTCTGTATAGGGTGTAAGTAGCATACTGGGTTAGTTATTGAAATTCATTTTGTTCTGATAACATTGTTGTGAGTTGTTGAAATGGAAGGTTGATGTTCCTTTGAAATATAACCTTTTAATTTTACAGACTTCAGCTGCTTTTAGAATTTGGTAGTAATTTCTAAAGATAAGGATTCATAAACGCTTCTGTAACAAACTAAACTACTAAACTTAAAATAACTTTGAAGTTCACACTTACATTTCATAAATAAATTATTCTCTTTTTGCTAACCCTCCAACAATACATCTACTCTAACAAAAATCAGCGTTGGCTAGTTCGTTATTGTTATTACCGACGAAATGATGACTGTAACATGAATTTCATGATAATAGATGACGTACAACTCACATAATTGGAAACTGTTAAATGTCTGTAAACTTTCACTGAGCCGCGCGCCTGTTTCTAGTTGGCTCAGTCTCGCTATTATGTTCACGTTTTGAGTAATATGGACTGCTAAGTAAGTTCGAAAGCTTTGTAACAAAAACTCAAATAATTATTGAAATATACATACATACAACATATACTCACGGCTATAAATCCCTTAACGGGGTAGCCAGAGCTATGGAATAAGAAATTCTTTAGCCACTTTTGGAAGTTGAGTGGGGAAAAGATGGTAAAAATAAAGGTTTTTGATGATGGGTCTCCAACCGCATCGCCCAAAAATCCAATAAAAAGCCCCAATACCCTTAGTCGCCTCTTACGACACCCGTGGGTAGAAAGGGGTAGCGACATTCTAAGCCGGCACTACACGGCATCCTTACGAATATAATAATTTTCCGTGTAGTGTAGTTAAGTTAAGAATATTTCTTTCTACCCACGGGTGTCGTAAGAGGCGACTTAGGTTGTGGGGCTTTTGAAGTGGTTTTTGGGCGATGAGAATTTTTTGCTCTGAAGCTCTGGCTACCCCTTTAAGAATTTATGGCCGTAACTATATGTATGTGTATATGTACATATTTGTAAGCTCTCGTTAGCATGGCAATAAGATGTATAAATGTATGTATAAATGTTCTATGTTTGCATATATTTATTGTACGTATTTAGAATATTTCATATATGTAAATGTCATCTTTTTATGTATAAGGCTAAGAACATGTAGATTTGTACGTCAGTATGTTATTTTGTGTGTTTAGTTCTAAGTTAGTTTTTAAGTTTCATTTAGTTATAAGTATTGGTTAAACCTGAAAACCGGAGCTATCCGCTTTAAGTGGGTAGACCGAGCTCGTAACCATTTTGTCTTTTTTTTTTTTTAATTGTTATTTAATTAGTTTCTTCTTTTTTAACTTCTTTTTAACTGTATTATTGTATATATATTTTTGTTGTATGTGTAAAAAGACAAATAAAATCTTTTTATTTATTTATTTATTTTATGTATATATTCTCAGGATGCATATTGGGTTTTTTATCATTAAAAAAGTGTATACAATTAAACAAATTAATGGTAAAGGTGCAGACACAAGCATCCTAATGATGAAAAGTAGATTTTAAGACTGGATAAAAAACAATTAAGTAATTGTATACAATAAAACTTTGAATTCATACCAATTTTGCCGATAAAGATAACATTATGTTGTGTAACTACAGCCTACAAAAAAATATGGAATGTAAATTACCCGCGTGCAAAAAAAAACGATATTAACTAATCTGTTTATAAGAGTGGATGATATCTTTAAATAAGGCTACACCAATGCAACAATACAAATTACTTTTTATGATAAAAATAATATCTACCAAAGTTATAAACAGAACATGTAATTTGATAACTCATAATTAAAAGGGCTTAGTCTTCAATTTGGACATTAAAAAAACGTTTTAATTTAACAAAAAAAAAAAACTGTTTTTCAAATTAGTGAGGCAACAATGATCAAAGGTTTAATGTTGATGGGTTAAACCAAGTGACAAAATAACATACATACATACATACATATACTCACGGCTATAAATTCCTAGAAGGGGTAGCCAGAGCTAAGGAATTAAAAAATTCCTCAGCCACATTTGGAAAATTGAGTGGGGAAAGGATGGTAAAGTAAAGGTTGTTGGTGATGGGTCTCCAGCCGCATCGCCCGAAAATCCCTTAAAAGCCCCAATACCGTTAGTCGCCTCTTACGTACACCCATCGGTAGAAACGGGGTAGTGCTATTCTAAGCCGACACTACACGGCAAATATGACAAAATAAGTACTTCCAAAGTAGCAACATATTTTAATAGCTGCCGTATTCGTAAAAGTATTTAGTGTTACTATCTTATCCGTTCAGCTCGATATCACATGTCTTATTTATTTACTAACACCTTTATCTCGTATTATGCTCATATCAAGTTGTCACATATTCTCATGAATCGAAAACCGACATAAATATGTAGGTAAACGGTCACAAATTATTGTAATGTTGCTAAAACTAATGATAATTGGAAACAAAAGGAAATACTTATCTATTAAAACGTCACATATTTATGCTTTACCAAAAGATAAAACTTTGATGTTATTTATTTCCAAAAAGCCATGTGAAATTCTCAATGAACGACTTTGAATACTTTGTTACTAAAACTTATACAACAGTATTAAAAGATCAATCTCATTCGACTAAACTTATTAAGAAAAAGCCCCGCCGGTGTCGAAATTTTTCTTTCCTTTATTTATCCTTTATTTCTTAGTAATATGAGATTTCATGAACAAAAACTATCAAAAAAGCTATATTAGTTCGTGTTCTGCACTGATATAAAAAATATTCCATCGATAGAAATCTATAACCTTCGCAATAATCGTAGACCGAAGAAACATTAAATATTTGAAAAATAACAAAACTTGTGCAAACAGATGGTCCACTAGTTCCACAAAAAAAAGTGAGTGATTGCAACCTGACTGAAGAACACCAATTCTTGCTCATTGTCATGTTTCCCTTACGGTTTGATTCCTTTGCAATACTAATCGAAATAATTGTTACAGGTCTGGGGAAGAACAACATTTTAAGAGAGTATGTATTTACTTCATAACCTTTATCCCAATACATAATGTATACTAGGTTGAGTCGAGACTTACCCTGCCCAAAACAAACATGTATCACCATTAATTTCTCCCTATTCTCACCCCTACTCACAGGAATACTACAAAACGTAATGCTGAGGCAGCACCGTTTCGCTGTGCAGAGGCCTTGCCTTCTAAATGTTATATTTGTATGTTTTTTCTTGTTTACTTTTGTTTCCTTGCTTTGAGAATTGAATAATGTGTTGTTTTTTCTCTCTATTAATGTTATTTTTCCATGTTCTGTACAGCGAATAAATGTCTCTCTTTCTCTTTCTCTTTCTAAAACCCTCACAATCAGTCTAAAAGTACAGTTCCCCATTGACAAACGTTGGTATGAATCAGCTAGAACGTGAAACACGCGGCGGCTAACGGTACGGACAGGAATGCCGCGAGACAGGTGCTAGCTGTGGAATGGACACAGGCGCATCTCATATGCGTATGTTGGATTTGTCTATCTTTCAACGTACAATATACTCGCGGGTATAAATTTTAAATGCGTAGACAGAGCTTCAGAAGAATTCCTGAGTTACGTTTTGAAGTTGATTGGGGAAAAAATTATTAAACAGAGGATGGTTGGTGATGGGTCTCCAGTTATATCGCCCAACAATCTTTTTATTTTATTATTATAATTTGATTAATTAAAAAGTGAGTATATGTATGTATGTATGTAGTACTTTGATTAACATGGCAATATTTCTCAGGTCGGTTTACTGCGAAAGAAGACACATATTGTTATAAGGCAGTCTTGATTGACCAGAGAGTAATTTTCTCTATTTTTAGAAACAATTTACACAAAGATAAACTTGAATGTGTTTGTTCTATTTATTATTTTCCCTTAAAGTATGAAAAAATAACCATATTTAAATAAATAATCAATTTGATAGTTTGCTAAAGTTTTTGCTATATATAACTACGGTATAGTAGCTATTTATTAACATTCAAGATTATGACGTCAATTTCTATGACGCTAATTAATCCGAAACATGAAACAAAATAATGTCACTATAAAAGTTTCGGAATTATTTTATTGTTTTATGTCTGATAAGTGGCACGCGGCATTGGCAAGGATTATCACTTCCTAAAGATACTAATATCAATATTATCTGCGATATTATTGTTAATATGATAATATTTATAAACGACCATATAACCAGAAACACTAATTCGTTTATCAAGCCTCAATTTCACAATTCTCGGAAGTTGATTGGGGAAAAGATGGTAATAATAAATGTTTTCGGTGACGGGTCTCCAACCACATCGCCCGTAGAAATGGGGTAGTGTTGTTCTAAGCCGACATTACACGGCAATCATTGATATACTACCATTTATATGCGTAGTAGTTATTAATTAATTAAAACATCTTCTTGGAGAAACTTACAACATACATATAGTCAAAGCATTATATCCATATATCCGTTGGTACTATCTGTCTTTTCATACAAGTCCATTACAAGTCTTGTCTCGACCGCCCGACCTATAGAAATATGTTTAAGGGCCTCCTTCGAAAATTTCACTGATTTTGGTAGTTTTCAAACACAATGAAATCCGCTCAATAAAACAATCACACTCAAAATAAAATATATGTTCAAGTTCAATATCTTTTCTTCAATAATGACGGTTCATATTTCGTTTTCGATAATAATCGACTAAGAAAAAAATATATTTGTAGGGTGCTTTTTTATCGTAAAATCTGATACTGCTGTCAGAATACTGCATATATGTTATCGATTACCTAACATTTGCGTAGACAACTGAGTAATCTATCATTAATATGATAACTTTTCTAGTCTTTTATACTAATTTTGGAGTTACAAAGCATTTTCCCTAAATTTCAATTTCAATGTTCAGCGGGTCCCTGCGCGGGGAACGGGTGGCTTTCTAAGTGGCTAGTGATGAAATGCTAATCTAAAACTAAAAAACCGAAACAACTAACATGATTAATGGTTCTATTAATAATATATTCATTTCTTTCCAACATCTTTTATTTCTTTCCAACATGTTTTTGGAGGCCGCGAGCGAATACCTTTCAAGAATAACGGCAGACACTGCGGCACCTTCGCTCAGTTATTAACGTGGGAAAGTCACTTTGTTAGTTAACTTTGTATTCATCTATACATAATATCGAGAGGTACACGAGATTGTACAGTCTAACGTCAGACGTCTTTCAAATCGTGTTACTATAATATATTCTTTTCTCTGGAGAATGTTTGAATGTACTATGGCGTTGGCTGCAACTTATTGCTTGTAATTTTAGATACATTATTTAATGGTCAATTTTTATATAGTAAAATCAAATTTCAATATTTATATGGTATTGAGCTATTAAAATACAATTAAAGTATTAAGGCTCTCTCGTTTTAAAGTATTAATTTTAATAAAAAAGTACTCTTGTTCAATTTTCTAGTATTGAAATCACGACTGTAGCGAATCCTTTATCAGTACACAATTTCAACAATCAGAATATGAGGTCAGTTTTCAAACTTTGTAAACTTTGCGTTCGAGAATCTGAAGTACCAATTGCTCTCAAGAATCTTTGCCGATATCAGATCAACTATCGAAATAGAGAGGTGAAGTATATCGAGCACACGCCACTATCCTATTGATACAATACAGAAACGCAGGCGAATCTAAAACGTCTAGCTCAGACGATAAAAGCAATAATGCTTTATCATCAATATACCATTGTCCCGGATTCGCTTGATTTCTTCTAGGTAAGAGCTGGCGAGCCAATACGAGGAAAACAATACAGGTACTGTATTCGTTTCGGAATCACAATGAATCCGATGATCTGTCTGTCCGCGGTTAATTCCAAAAACTGTTGCAAGCAAAAGAAATCTTTTGGCAATTTCGAGGAAATTACTTTTTAAATTTAAAAATAGAATCACGATTCGACGCCAATAAAAAACAAGTGAAAAGCGGTCGCTTTCCCAACTTAGCTGTGCATTCAGAAGGTTGGATTGAATAGTTGTAAAAGTTTCATTCAGCTATGGTCTGTCATGGTTTGATATTTTTAAGCTATATCAAACACAGTTACTAATTTAAAAACCTGTAATATATACTTCACATAAGCCCTTGAGATTTATCGAAAATCATGGTTTAGTTAAATAAATAAAATGTTTACATAATCTGTCAAGTTTTCAGAATTTCCATATTGAACGAGAGCGGAAAAAAATCTATAGCAAACTTCTAATTCCTAGTTCCTTAGCTCTGGCTACCCCATCTAGGGATTTATAGCCGTGAGTATATGTATGTATGTATTTATGTATATCAATGAATAAACGTAAAGAATTTGGATATATTGAACGTTGCGATTGAACGAGTAGTTTTTGATGCATTGCGCTTGATGAGAGTTGGGTTAGTGTAAATTTCACATATTGAAAGAAATGCAGTATTATCGTCACACACGTAATAAAAATAGTACATATTATCGATGACATTGTTAGTAGCTTGTAATGGAATGCTATGCAAATAGCTGAGCCAATTCCAGAAACAATGCCGAGTGGGACTGTACCGTTGGCTGTACAATGCAACCTTCATTCACTTTCCTACTTTCATTTCGTATCGCGTTAATCTTTTATTAGTTGTCCGACATCTTGAATGGACCGCCATTTTGGATTTGCATATCTGATGTCATTGTTGTATTTACTATGTATTATTGACAGGCTATATTCAGGTAGACCATTCTCATACATTTAATTTTTCTATTGCGATATATTTCATTAGGCAAAAACCCTTAATAGAATAGAAAACTAATTATTGTAAAACACAATCATAATATTATCAAAAATACAATTTCAGAAAACTAAAATTCAATTGGCAATATAATTTATTGCTACAGCCTACACTACAGAGAATTCACTCTGACATTACTACTGATTCGGTTTGTTTTTTATGCCACTATAAAAAATACAACATCTAATACATGTTTTAAAATAACGATTTGAATATGGAGGCTGTGGACTATAAAACTATTTCCATTCGCATAATTTCACATGAGTCTGAGAAAGTAATTAAGAGACTTAACACTGCCCTACTATTAAAATCATCAAGCGTCTATTATTCACAGAACATGCCTTACCCGTTCGCTCGTTTGGGATTACATAAAACTATAAAAAACTCATAAAGTGATAACATGCTCGGAGCTCTTATTATAGTGTCATGAGAAAATAACAGATATGTAGAACATAATGAGAATATGTTAGCGTTAAGAATTATGAACAAGAGGGCAAGCACGAACGGTGTTTAAACTAGTTATCGCGTGGGATAAAGCAGCCATCTCTTACGCACTTACTTAGTATCGTATACTGCCATCTCATTCTAACCGTTATCGTGTCGATAAAACAGTGCTCGTGCTTGCTCTGCAGCTAAGGAAAATTAAACTCGTTTATCGATAGCAAGAGGTCTTTATTTGTCAGACAGTCATAACTTGGTAAAATATACATTTCAGTTGCATGGACCGTAAAAAATGTTACATACAAAAATGTCACGGCCATAAATCCCAAGAAGGTGTAGCCAGAGCTTCAGAGCTAGAAACTCTTCAGCCACATTAGGAAGTTGATAAGGGACTAAATAATATAAATAAAGTATCGTGGTAGATGAATCTCTAAACGCATCGTCCAAAAACCACTTAAAGAAAAAGTACCCGTAGTCACCTCTTACGACACCCGTGTGTAGAAAGGGGTAGTGACATTCTAAGCCGGCACAAAAATATACATACATACATACATATTCTCACGCCGTTAGTTCCCATTGGGGTGAGCAAAGACTATTGATCGCCATTTTGTACGATCCTGGCAAACCTCTCTAGCTACATTCACATCCATCAATCTTTTCATACATGCTCTTTTATTCTTCGTACTTCTAAAAATATTTATTCATAAAAAGTAACTAAACAACAACATCCTGAAGTACTATGTTGCGATATCACGGATATTAATGCAGCAATAACTTAATTCGAAAACTCCTTGAAATACTACGAAACGTGCATCTCCAGCAAGTCCTTACAAAGTGTCTCCTGTATTTTTCCAATTGATGCAACAATCAAACAAGGCACATTCCACAGACCTAGACAACCATTAGCCAGACCCCAGCTTACATAGTTGCAAGGTACAAACAAACCACGTTATCGGCAAGGAGTCAATCAGTGCTCCGGAAACAAGCAATAGACGACAATGGCTTCGTCGTACTTCTTGCACTGATACGATGGACTTCCTCACTACTAACCAGTCTTAGCTGCCCTTCCATGACAAACACCAGTCTTATCTGAACATAATATTGTTATACCTTTATTAGTGAGAAGGTCGATATAATGTTTATGACGATAGACACTTACAAAGATAAAATGGAGGGCTTGAGAACTTCAGGACCAATTACTGAAGATAAAACGGCGATATATTTCAAAACGAACTTGCTATTAGTTGAAATGATAAATAGCTTTGCTACTTGAAAACAACATGGACTCCCTAGGTATCATTTTTCACTATTTCATTTAGTACTTGAGGGAAATTATATGACTGGAAACTCTTTGTTACCTTTAGGGGATTGGTGATACACCGACATTGCTTGAAGCTTGAAAATGAAGCGAGACTATTCGACAGACGAAATGCGAGGTGACCTTTTATAAAGTTGAGTAATTTTACACTTTTTTACTATTCGTGAGTATAGGTGTTGACCTGTGTATTCGTGACCTTTAATTGTAATTTAAACATAAATTAAATTGACCGGTATTAAATGCACTGCAGTAAAAGCTTGAAAATATCAAGTATAAAAGTGAGATTTAACTCAAACCCATCTAAGAAAGACGTTAGAAACAGCTACAATACTTATCCCACGCGTCACGGTTACAGTTAGTGTACACTCCGGGTTGGCTACACTAACATGGTAGGTAAGTAAAGTGTTGCATTCGACATGCCTCGCGGACTCCGCTCGTAACGAACCAATCACATACCACTCGATAAGGCACACGTGCCAAACGTTAAATAAAACCGTTTTTTTATTATACACGCTATTACATAATTTTGGGAAGGAAATGCCTGAAGCATGATGTCATGGGATAAGAATTTAGATAAGAGTTTGAAGTGAGGAACATACGGAAAATTTATAGAAAGAATAATTAATGGTAGCGAAGCTTGTTGTTACATAGAGGCAATTCATATTTTCTGTCTAGCCTGTGAGAACTTATGGCGTAAGCTAATCATAGAGTAGGTTTAAAAAAACATCATCAAACAAACTACTTGTTTAAACTCCCACGGAATTATTAAAAAGATAATCAAATAAAACCATTAGTTAAGGACTCTAAGGACTTACATTCTTGCAGCGATTTTGAATGTCTGTCAGCAAAGATCGGCACTGTTCGTTAGGACCATTGACGATTCTTAAAGTGGAATAAATAACATATTTTTCTATTGAATATAAACAAATCGATTTAAGAAGTGAACCTTTTTTATGCAATTTAATATTATTCTTTGTTCTCATTGTTCGATCGTTAAAATTATATTCAGTCCTATTTGTTATGCAGCTCATAATTAAAGATCACTTTTATCAATATCGAAAAATCTACAGTGAATTTTATAAAAAATATTTTTTACAAGGGTGCATCTCTTATTAACAACATCAACAATAGTTCCAATCTTACATACATTTACTCACTGCCAGCGAGATTCTGAGCCCTGACTTGCTATTGAAAAGGTTATATTTATTTTGTGATATACATTTCCTTCTTTTTTATTAAATGCAACATGCAATTAAAACCGTACAAACCAACATCCGCTTTCAGAAGAATCCAATAAAAACGACGCCAAAAGTATTTTTACCTCACCTTTTACAGTTTTCGAAACGTTACCTCCACATCAGTCGTAAATGACTGACCACTTTTTATCACTGCCAATTAACTACCTATATTTACGTTATTTATAAATCGACTTATTTCATAATATGTCGCGATAAATATTGTAGTTTTCTTAATTCACCGTTTTATTGTTGGTGTCAGTGATAAGGTCAAGAGCACCTTCACTAACATCCAGTGGGGTCATGGCCGAGATGTTTCGGATCTAAAACTTATCATTACTCGTATTGTCATTCATACTACAAATACGTGCAGGCAAGCACGAGCGGTGTTTAAACTAGTTATCGCGTGGGATAAAGCAGCCATCTCTTACGCACTTACTTAGTATCGTATACTGCCATCTCATTCTACCCGTTATCGTGTCGATAAAATAGCGCTGCTTAGCCTTCTGCATAGCTAGCTCCAGCGACCATTAACTGGATATCGCGTGGTATAAAACAGGCATCTCTTTCGCACTTACATAGTCTCGTATACTTTTATCACGTTCTAATCGACATAGTTACGATAAAATATCGTTCGTGCTAGGCCTTGTGAATAGTATATTCGTCGTCACATAATTACTATGATTTATGTCTTAGTTGTTTGCTCTCATTGATGCATGTTCTAGTGAGGACGGTTTGAAGTAACTACCGCGTTTCTTATGACCCCTTGTTGGTTGTAGATAGGGCTGCCATCCGTCCGGGTTTCCCCGGATTTGTCCTAGTTTGGTGGGCGTCCGGGGGACGTCCGGGCGGGGTTTTTAAAAGAGTCCGGGTGAAACCCGGACTGTTTTGTCATCGAGGGAAACCCACTTTTTTATTGGTAAGCGATAACCTGAAATAAATCTTAGTAAGAAATTCCGTTACAATAACCCGCATTCAAAAAGCGCGCGGCAAAATAGGTAGTCGTAAATGTCTATTTATTTGTTGACTTTAACGCACTTTAGCGCACCTAACTTTGTAGTTTAAAATAATAAACGATTTAGTAGTACATTAGAAGTACGAATTATATATTAATTGGATTGATACCAAAAAAAGCAAGCGTTTTATAATTATTATTTTGTTACCTCAGAAAGAGTGTTCTATCTACACTTATAATTAATCTGTAGAGAGGTCAATTCTGTACATGAAATATATTTTCAAAATAACTATCAGGTGGTGATAAGGGATCGATACTTATGCCAAAAATGCAATCAGTAAAATTTTTGGCTGTCTGTCTGTCGGTTTGTATGTGCCTTATGGAAGCAAAAACTACTCGATGGATTTTAACGAAACTTGGTACAATTATTCTTCATACACCTGCGCAGGTTTTTGTATACTTTCCAGCAGAATAGTAAAGGAGAATTTTGGGAAATTTTGGAAAAAAAGGGAGAAGTTACTCCGTTTTTTAAGCTTCCGTCGCGTGTGCAGCCTTAATGGTTAAACTTACATAGAAATCATGTATGACGGAAATATTTTTCATAAAATTATCCAAAAAAAATCTTCAACAGTTTATGTCTATCTTTTACGGTTGACTCACAATAACACGTGTAATTCCTGATAGCTTAGCAATTCGGAACATTCTGATTTATTTGTTTACTCTTACGTTTGTAAACCTCTCACTCATCACTAATTTAAAAAAGGTAACATTATTACCTATTCAATAAAAAAAAGAATCATAGAAATCGGTAGAGAAACACCGAAATTATACATAAAATAAGCCATCGCGCCCGTGACCAAAGCCAAATCTTTACTAATTTACATATAACATACAAGATGGCGGCAGTAGTTGCATCCTACATCACGTAATGATTTATTTTTTATATTGTTATAAATACTTCATAGCGTTTTATTCCAAAATTTGCTATTAAACGGAAATACTGAACCGTTCATAAAAGCGCATTCAAAATCACCAAACTACACTGTTTAGGGAGCGCTATAAATTTAATAAATTGAAAACATTGCGCTAAATTTCACAATGCTTGAGCAGTGACAGATGAAAAAAACCTCAGATATTTAAAAAAACAACGCTACCCTTGCGAAGCTGGGCCGATCCACTAGTTTTATATAAATGTCTATTATTTGTTGCGTCTACTTGCGTACCTGACTATTTTATAATTATAAACGATTCAGATCCGAGTTACTTGGTCCAACTAATCCGGAGTTAAGCCTTAACTCCGAGTTTAATCCTTAGGCCTTAGTCTCTTAGTAAAGTTAATTTATAGAAGTAGCTACCTACGTACCTATTATTTAATAATTTGATTGATACCTAAAAACGAGTGTTCAATAATTATTTTGTTACCACATTAAGAGTTATATTTTAAACATGCGTGCCTACCGACTTCATACTATTTTAATAAGAACAAATATAAATTTAAAAAAATATGTCTTATTTTTTGCTACAAATACGGCGTCCGGGGAAAAAACGAAATTTCGCCCAAATGTCCGGGTTTTTTGCCGTGTTCGTCCGGCGTCGGCAGATCAGGTGATGGCAGCCCTAGTTGTAGACTAGTATAGTATTATATTATCTATCTATGCTTGTAGTCAAGCCAGAAGGACAAGCACGAGCGGTGTTTAAACTAGTTATCGGGTGCGATAAAGCAACCATCTCTTACGCACTTACTTAGTATCGTATACTGCCGTCTCATTCTAACCGTTATCGTGTTGATAAAATAGTGCTCATACTTGCCCTACAGAGGAGCAAGCACGAGCGGTGTTGAAACTAGTTATCGCGTGCGATAAAGCAGCCATCTCTTACGCACTTACTTAGTATCGCATACTGCCATCTCATTCTAACCGTTATCGTGTCGATAAAATAGCCAGGTAGCTAAGAACATATGTTAACATGTCTCGAGCAAGGTCGTACGTATGATATTTAGAGTAAAGTAAGATTTTGAAACAGTGCTTTATTTTATATTTTAGATTTTAATTAAACTTTATAATCCTAACTCAAATGCACATACGTAAAATTGGTTGAGTTGAATTATATTTTTACATACATAGTTATGCTCACGCCATTATTTCCCAATAGGGTAGGCAGAGACTATCGATCGCCAATTCGTACGATCCTGGCAAACCTCTCTAGCTTCGTTTACATCCATCAATCATTATATTTCCTTTTAGATATAACAAGACATGCAGTATAAAATACTATACATTAATATTCATATAAGATCTCCAATGGTGTATTATAACACTGGCCAACAAAAAAAAACTTTTTTTTTGGTGCGGTAAAAATTTGTTTAGATATTGTTTTTGAACGTGTCTCTGATGACAAACCTACAACTGCCATTTTTGTATCAGCTCTAATTTCATAACTACCCTCAATTTTAAAATTTCGTCACTTTGACTTCAACAAAGTATCGCAATTCTTTTATTTTCATCAATTTCGTTGTTTTGGCATAATGGCAAGCTCATCAAGATGTTGTTTGACCAATCCTAATTCATTTTGTTATATTTGTGGTGAATATACGTTTGAGGAAAACAGAAAACCCATAACAGAGTTCGTGAAAAATGCATATTTCGCATACTTCAACCTATCTATTGAGCATCAAGATAAGCCTTGGGTGCCCCATTTTGTGTGTAAAACATGCAGAGAACATTTGAGACAATGGACAAATTGCAAAAGAAGATGTATGAAATTTGGGATACCGATGATTTGGAGGGAACAACAAAATCACTTCAACGACTGTTATTTCTGTTTGGTTAAGATTGTCGGCATAAATCGAAAGAATAGAAGTAAATGGACATATCCTGATATACCATCAGCGAAAAGACCTGTACCTCATTCCGAAAGTGTCCCTGTGCCTACGTACCACTCGCTGCCAGATATCGAAGTGGAACAATATAACGAAATCCAAGCAAATCCCGAGATCGACAGTGATTATGGCGAGTTGAATCGAACCTCTCGTTTTTTTTCACAAGGTGAGCTTAATGATCTGATAAGGGATCTAGATCTTTCAAAGGAGCGTGCTGAATTGTTGGCTTCTAGATTAAAAGAGAAGAATTTGCTTTCACCAAACACAAGAGTTACATTTTACCGTCAAAGAGAACGCGATTTGCTACCATATTTTTCTGAAGATAACAATCTTGTTTATTGCAATGATATTGGTGGTTTATTAACAAGAATGGGTTTACAAAAGTACGACTCAACTGAGTGGCGTCTTTTTATAGACAGTTCCAAAAGAAGTCTCAAATGTGTATTGCTTCATAATGGTAATAAACACGCTTGTGTTCCAATTGCTCATTCTACCCGAATGAAAGAAGAGTATGAAGCAATTGCACTGCTTTTAGAAAAGATTAAATATGATAACCACCAATGGTTTATATGCGTCGATCTCAAAATGGTTAATTTTCTGTTGGGACAGCAAGGTGGATATACAAAGTATCCATGTTTTATGTGTCTTTGGGATAGTAGAGATAAACCGAATCACTGGGTACGAAAAAATTGGCCGATCAGAGAAAGCCTAGCTGTTGGAAAGCAAAATGTTATAAATACACCTTTAGTCCCCCGAGAAATGATCATTTTACCTCCTCTACACATAAAACTTGGTCTCATGAAACAATTTGTAAAAGCATTAGACAAATCGGGCTCATGCTTTCAATACATTACGAGGGCATTTCCAGCTTTAAGCACAGAAAAACTCAAGGCTGGAATATTTGACGGTCCTCAGATAAGACAGTTAATTAAAGATGATAACTTCGCAACATCTATGAATGAAACGGAACTTGCTGCGTGGAACTCATTTGTGCAAGTGATCAAAAATTTCCTTGGTAATCATAAGGCAGAAGATTATGAAAGTATTGTAAACCAAATGCTTTCTTGCTTTCAAAAGTTGGGATGTAATATGAGCATCAAGGTTCATTACCTACACAGCCATTTGGACTGCTTCCCGCATAACCTGGGTGACTTAAGTGAGGAACAAGGAGAGCGGTTTCATCAGGACATCAAAGTCATGGAGGATCGATACCAGGGTAGATGGGATACTCACATGATGGCTGATTACTGCTGGGCTCTTATGAGAGACAACCCAATGCATAAACATGAAAGAAAATCTATTAAGAGGAGTTTTTTGTACACTGACTAATAAAAAATGTGTTTTTTCGTTGAAAAATTTTTTTTTTTAATATTTTCAAAACTAGAGCTGATACAGAAAAACTGATTACATATTTGAAATCAGTGAAGAAATTACTTTCATAATCAGGTCTTAAAACAACGGCACCAAAAATAGTGTTGGCCAGTGTAATATATAATAAATAAATACTTAATTATAATATAATAAATATTATAATTAAGTATAAAAACGTGGCATAGTAATAATCCAGTACTCAATTATTTTCAAGTCAGTTCAAGCACCCATATGATTGTGATTAATTTACCGTAAATAATAAAATTAATATCAATACGCAAGTCGTTATCAAAATCCTCACAAGTTACTAAGGACTGATTTGGAGAAAATGCATTTTAATCTCATAATAATGTTGTTTTATGTTCGGTAAGCTTAACCAATCAGTTATTCACTAGTGATTCTTATATTGTTTAAATATACAATAAGTGCACACATTAAAATCACACACTCTCTCTCACACTGAACATTACAATACAAATTATATTATTTAAAGTCGAAATGCCAATCAAAATCGTATGTTAACATTAAGCATGGCACGCCATTGGTTACAAATTATTGCGAGTGTTGATAAAATTCCATGAAATGAATTTTTCCATTATTTCTGTAACTAACCACTGCGAAGAATGCTTAGAATTTTAAATGCTATTTTGCTGACATTTTATTTCATTGACAAGAATTCGCACCACCAACTTATTACTACATTTTGTTAAAAACTACAGCAAATTTTTGTTTTGTGAAAAGTTATATATATAATTCAAAAAAAGAAGGACCCTCCTTCAGTTATTTGACGGAAACCCAAGTTTTCATACCAAATTCGATAATCATGGCGTCCATGTATGCTTTCCGATATTTTTGAAAATATTTTATTAACCACGCAAACAAAACCGATAAAATTTCAATGGGACCAACTTGGAAGCATATCCAACCGTACGGAAAATTTTACTAATTGATTGACTATTAACGGAGTAATCGCGTAACATACATACAAAAAAAATATAAACATACAACCGAATTGAGTAACTACTTTTTTAAAGTCAGTCGAAAAATAGTTCAAAGATTACATACATATACTCAAGGCTTTAATTCCCTGGAAGGGGTAGCTAGAGCTAAGGTATTATAAATTCCTCAGCCACTTTTGGAAGTTGAGGGGGGAGAAGATCGTATAATAAAGGTTTTTGGTGATGGGTCTCCAACCGCATCGCCCAAAAATCCAATAAAAAGCCCCAATACCCTTAGTCGCCTCTTACGACACCCGTGGGTAGAATAGGGTAGCGACATTCTAAGCCGGCACTACACGGCATAACAAAGTTTACATTTCACTTAAATGAAAAAAAACTTCTTATAAAAAATATCTTGATGGTAACACATACAGTGCTCTAGTTCTCATCATAACCAACCAATACAAATTAATATCAATAATTGTTGCGTTTTTAAGAGTTGGCTGCGAATAGCACTACAACTATACAAATATTACGTCCAAAAAATTAAAAAGTTATTTCATAATTAATTTACTCTAATAATAGCTGCTTGGTAATAACATAACTAAGCATAGTGAGGATTGCAACAAACACGTTTTAGCCAAATTGCAAAACAAAATAGGAAACACCTAATCAAATTCTAAATGTATTTAAATGCGCTAGTTTTAAATGCCAACGAATCTAAAAATAGATGCTTCCTAAGCATTTTATTGATATTTGCTTAATTTATATACTCAACACAAACGTTCACAGATTATACCAACGAAGGGGTTGGCAGTCATCACGTGACATTGTCATCTGGTGTTCAGATTATCGTTTATGCTTGGACAGTGTACTCACGTGATAAAGGGGAAAGCCTATCGCCGTTTTGTACGAATACACTGTCACATGACTAAGTACAACTACTTAGTCATGCGGGTTCCCTCACGATGTTTTCCCTCACCGTTAACAACCAAGATAAATAAAACACATGTCTTTCGAAAAAGACAAATTGATGTAGGCCTGACCCGGGATTTGAACCCTGATCCTCTGCACGATAAGCGGTGTTCTACCCACTGAGCTATCACGGCTGTAATTTTAAATAACTAGAATCCGGTAGCTCTGTGGCACATATCTGGAGTTTTAAATCACAGGGTATGTCGGATTCAAGTTTTAAGTTTTTTCTTCATTTCTATCCGATTGAAGAATCAGTTGTCATTATATAATACTTATTCAGCCCGGCTAGTACGAGCGGTATTTAAACTAGCTATCGCGTGGGATAAAGCAGCTATCTCTTAGGCACTTACTTAGTATCGTATACTGCCATCTCATTCTAACCGTTATCGTGTCGATATAATAGCGCTTGTACTAGCCGGGCTGTTCATGCTTAGTTCTTCGGCTGTGTCTACGTCAGACAGAAACAAGGAGGGAGAGAGAGAGTCACTGCTTACCCTGTAAGGGTTTCATAGCGAAAGTTCAATAACTCTCATTTCAGAAAATAAACAAGGTGTTATTAAAGTATAGGAAGTTGTATGTTCAAATTAAGAAAAACGTGAGTAACTAAATAAGCTGTATAAATATTTAACCGGTTCTTTTCGATAAAAAGGTGAATTAAAGATAAAATACCACCGTATGCACCATTGGAGTATATTGATAACGACAAATGAAAAAATGAACTCGATTATTTTCCATCTAGTTTCGCTGAAAATGGGGATATCCAATTGCCAATATCAATCAACAAAAGTAACAATGTTACGATATAGTCCAAACTTGACTTGATAACCAATATAAAACAAAACGTGTATCGTTGTAGCAAGTGGAAACTCTGACCCTACGAGATAATTAACTGATAATGTACCTTGTCAATACTTACATGACGGAGCGGACTTCTCTAATGATATTTGATAATACTGTGGAACATATATAGCCGTGTAGTGCCGGCTTAGAATGTCACTACCCCTTTTTACACACGAGTGTCGTAAGAGGCGACTAAGGGTATGGGGGTATATAAGTGGTTTTTGGGCGATGCTGTTGGAGACCCATCACCAATGATACTTAATTTCTACCGTCTTGTCTCGCATCAACTTCCAAATGTGGCTGAGGAGTTTAGCTCTGAAGCTCTGGATACCCCTTTTTGGGATTTATAGCCGTGGTTATATCTATGCAAGTGTGTAAAAACATTAATTAATCTAGATGAAATACAACAATAGAGTTTTGGAGCGTTCGACTGGAGACCCGGAAATTTTATGTTTTATTACCGGGAACTATGCTAGTCTAGCATATGCAGACTGACTCATCTGATCATTCGTAAATAAAAAGACGGCAACAAGATAGTGGCAGAGCATAAGGTCAGCATGTTAGACTTAATAGTCGAATCACTCTATAAGGGTTGAGTTTGAGCCTTTGAGCCCCTCAGTGGTAAGGACATATACAACACATATCACTAAGAAGTCTCAGATAAATTGCCGCTAAAACATTTGGAAATCATATCAATCTGATGATCAAGTAATGACAAAATAATAATCAAAAGCCCCTAAATTGTAGGAACATGAAAATTTGATAGTATAATCACATCTAGTACAGTTCTTTGAGCGTAACACCAAATATATAACATATAACATAAACGTTCACGCCGTTTATCCCCGAAGGGGTTGGCAGAGGTACCAATACTCCTGAACTCACATGGCAAGCGCCATCTAGTTTCCAGAGAAAGGTACCCACGTTTTGCTTAGACAGTGTACTCACGTGATAGGGGGCAGGCCTATCGCCGTTTTGTACGAATACACTGTCACATGACTAAGTACAACTCAGCCATGTGGGTTTCCTCACGATGTTTTCCCTCACCGTTAGCAACCATGATAAATTAACCACACATATGACTTTAGAAAAGACAAATTGGTGTAGGCCCGTCCCAGGATTGGAACTCACGCCCTTCTGTTTTTCGGGCGGGTGTTCTACCCACTGGACTATCATGTCGCCAAATATATATTTGCCGAAATTGTCACCTTTGAATCCTTATCATATTATCTGATATTTTTTTCAGATTCAATTAAAATCTGAAAATTGTATCGCCAAATTGATATAACTCACTCGTTGATAAACAAATGTATGCTCGCGATTGAAGTCACGGCCAACATAACTGTCTTGCAGCGTCTGGCTTACAACTTGATTTTTTACCTTGGTTTTTCCTTAAATCTTGTATTCCTTTTGCAGTTAGAAGTCTTAAATATAATGAAGTAATGAGTATGTAAAAAGAATAGTTACATAGATAAGGACATTCCATGAAAAATAGCCTTATGTTTATGAGGCATCTGATAAATGTTAACTTTTGTAATTTTGTTATTAAGCGACTAACTCTTGTTACTCACACTTAACTATCTCGCAATCGATTCTGTAATTTACGGGTA
Organism: Bedellia somnulentella; assembly: GCA_963576735.1. Taxonomy (NCBI): domain Eukaryota; kingdom Metazoa; phylum Arthropoda; class Insecta; order Lepidoptera; family Bedelliidae; genus Bedellia; species Bedellia somnulentella. The sequence goes on from OY755171.1 coordinate 19,398,924, forward strand.
TACACCATCGAATAAATTATCCAGCTTCTTACATTACTCGTTACCATACAATAGAGCATTATAACGAATTTATTAATATAAAAATGTAGGTACGTAGCGAAAATGCTTACTCTCTAAATTTCGTGGTACAGTGAGAGGAATGCAAACGAGCTCATGCGCTTACACACGACACTTGAAAAGCTATTTGTAGGGAAAATGATACTTATTACCAGGGAATAAAGTTGTCAGTAATGATAGTCGGTATTTCTCCTTTCACACGCGAATAGCTGCGTGTGCGCGATGCCGTCGCGTTGATCAATGGGAGATCCTTGATCGTTGGATCTTTATTTAGTTCAACTTGAACACGATTAGGTTAACTTCAAGCATTGTTTTTCTTGTAAAAATTGATTTCCTTATATTTTTCAGATTAGTATCTAATATATTAAAAAAATAATGCATGTCGTAGAGATTTAGGGCATGTTGGGGTATGTCACAGTGTATTTATTCGGTTTTAAAATATCGAATGTACTAGTTTACCCAAAAAAATTGATTCAATTTGTAAGTTACGCCAATCATGCCTATTAAATGATATGCAACAGCCATACATCCTTACTAGACATAAATACTTAGGAAATATCATAAATACACATACAAGAATAAGTACAGCCATTTAAATAATGTTCGTATGCAGAATAATATATATATATATATATATATATATATATATATATATATATATATATATATATATATGTCAATATATATAATACATAACATAACATAACATAAACGTTCACGCCGAATATCCCCGAAGGGGTTGGCAGAGGTACTAATACTTCTGAACATCATGTGACTTTGTCCGTGTTCGCCGTTTTTGTACGAATACACTGTCACATGACTAAGTACAACTCAGCCATGTGGGTTTCCTCACGATGTTTTCCCTCACCGTTAACAACCATGATAAATTAACCACACATATGTCTTTTAGAAAAGACAAATTGGTGTAGGCCCGACCTAGGATTTGAACACTAGTCGTTTGCACGATAACCGAGTGTTCTACCCACTGGGCTATCACGGTTGCCTTATACATATATATATATATAATACATACAGCAGATTCTGGTGTAATATAAGTTTTATCATTTAAATAAAATTGAGAAATGTTCTGCCTCATGCCAAAGTCCCAGAAAGTACATATTAAACGAAGAAAATGTCAAAGAAACTTGAATCATGAGCGACATTAATTTGTGATTCTCGTCAAACTTGTTCCGAATGTCGCCCGACGGATTTTAGTCATTTTGCGCGAACAACTTTTTAACACGCTTTTATTAGGTCGACCTGTATGTATGTAACTATGTAATCAAATCTAAGAAAACTAATTTAACCATCTTCTAAAGGTCATAGCGTTATGAAAATTGGCAGTTGTATGTGATTTCGATGACAATACAATAATATGGTACTGTCGAGCTGATCTGATGATGGAGCCGGAAGATATGAACTGGAACCTCATGATGGATGATCGTATCATAGCCGTGTTTGGACTTGTTAAAAAGGTCTTGTAATGAACGTTGACCATGATTAGGTTTCAAGGTCTGATGATGAAGCCGGAAGATAGGCACTAGCATTCCATGATGAAATATCGTATCATAGCCGTGTTTGGACTTGTTAGAAAGGTCTTGTACTGAACCTTGACCACGATTAGGTTTTAAGGTCTGAATACAATAATATGGTACTGTCGAGCTCATCTGATGATGGAGCCGGAAGATATTAACTGGAACTTAATGATAGATGATCGTATTATAGCCGTATTTGGACTTGTTAGAAAGGTCTTGTAATGAACTTTGACCACGAAACGAACTTTGACCACGATTAGGTTTCAAGGTCTGAATACAATAATATGGATGTTTAAAATATGCCATTAGCAAAGACTAAAAAGCATAAAATAAATTAATAGTTTAAAAAACACTAAAAAACACGCTTTTATAAGTGCACTTAAAAGTCAAAAATAAATTACGGGTCGTTCAAGTTGTCTCTATTTCTGGGCTGAAGTGTAAACTATGTGCTTTTAATTATAATATTTGATTGTAAAAGCGTGGGGTGCTGGAGCAGGAAAAACTTTCTTGTAAACAAATACACGAACAAAAACTCTACATTTTGCTACTGTTGACTAGTACTTTGAACAGACTGTTTAATATAGAGCCTCCAACTAGTGGTGCTGCAACTCTAGTTAGAGTGCCGATCTCTGTAACCTGCTTCCCGAAACATCGCTTAACTTGATTTCTTAGCAAGGTTAACAAAAAATCTTTCCTTTTCCAGCGCCCCACGCTTTTACTATCAAATATTATAATTAAAAGCACATAGTTTACACTTCAGCCCAGAAATAGAGACAACTTGAACGACCCGTAATTTATTTTTGACTTTTAAGTGCACTTATAAAAGCGTGTTTTTTAGTGTTTTTTAAACTATTAATTTATTAACACTCATTATCAACTATTTCGAATTACTTAATTGGGTGAGCAGTGATATTAAAGCATAATTAATATGCGTATGACGTAGGCAGAAACGAAAAGGGAAATATTAACTGTAAATATGTTATACAACTTGTGGACAGCTGTGTAGTGTCGGCTTAGAATAGCACTACTCCATTTCTCCCCGTGGGTGAACACCCACGAACGTAACATGCGGCTTTTAGTTGATTTTGAGCAATGCGATTAGAGACCCACTTACTTTACAATCCTTTCCCCAATAAACATCCAAAATTTGCTGAGGAATCTCTTATTCCGAAGCTTTGGCTACCCCTTCTAGGGATTTATAACCGTGAGTATAGTAAGTATATAAGTACAACGTGATTGGGGATTCGAGCTTGAGTTTAAGTTCGAGTTTTGGTAAAGGGCACCCGCCGTGAGAATACGTTCGGTTATTTTCAACTTAGCTGTGTAATCAGCTGTTTAGTGTCAGCTTAGAATAGCACTATCTCATTTCTTCAGGTGGGAGTACGTAAGAGGCGACTAACGGTATTGGGGCTTTTGAGGGATTTTTGGGCGATGCGGTTGGAGACCCATCACCAACAACCTTTATATCACCATCTTTTCCCCACGCAACTTCCAAAAGTGGCTGAGGAATTTATAATTCCTTAGTTCTGGCTACCCCTTTCTAGAGATATATAGCCGTGAGTATATGTATGTATGTAATGTAATGTCTTTTTTTTGTTATAAATGTCTTGGCTTTGTCTTTCATATAAAAGAGGAAGATTATAAAACCTAGTAACATCGTCGTCCATAAGTGTCGTACATGACTACAGACAGACATTTAACATCAATACCTAGAAAAGTTATCAGGTCATACGGTCGTGTATTTAAATTAGTTTACCTTACCAAACGTACTGTCAAATAGATTGATGAATTTTAATAAAATTTAACAAGGTGTCTAGTAAGTTTATCGGTATTACTAACAACGCACTATTTTGTCGTGTTATGCCCACTGAGATATGTTTCCTACTTTAGTCAATAACGTATACTTACGCCATTAGTTCCCATTGGAGTAGGCAGAGACTATCGATCGCCACTTCGTACGATTCGGCAAACCTCTCCAGCTTCGTTTACATCCATCAATCTTTTCATACATGCTCTTTTATTCTTCATACTTCCAAGAAAACCCAATTGAAAATTTTAACTCACTTGGATTAGTATAGTGTTAAAGAATTCTGTTTTCGTACTCGCAATGATCACCTGTGTCCACAGTCGAACTGTCGATCGATTGAATTCAACAATGATTCGACACACACTCTGGCCCGATGACGCAATTGCGATTCTTTAAACAATATAACGTACTATTATTACTAGTTTTAAGTAAACTTCAATGTGTTTAGATTTATGGTATAATTACGATATAATCGAAAACGCAGGCGTCCGTAGTCAGAAAATCAATCTTTCCTGCAAGAACATGTTTGCAAAGATTCATGGCTAGGCGATATATAGTCTCAGGCTACCCCAGTGGGAACTAATGGCAGCAGATGAATAGCTATTCTTGTGATTCACAGTGACCTAATTTACCATGTTCTTTTATTCAGTCCCGTGACCATTCTTCTTTCCGACTTGCATTTATAAGAACTCCTAAAGTCAAACTGCAACCGTACCGATTTCCATTTCTATCCATAACAATTTTCTAGAACGAGGAAAAATATTTGTCCAACTTTTCTATTGTTTTGAAAAGTATGTTTTCATGGCCTTAGCATTAATTAAGTTGAATTAATGGAAACGTTATATAACTGGCAACTTTTTACAGAAACGCTAGCGGAAATTTTAAATTAAGTGTGTCGATTGAACAGTTTAGCCGTCTACCAGCGCTGAATACACTTACACAACGTCATAGTTTAGAATCACGAACAAACACGTGATTTATTAAGAGTAAGAGGCAATTTGAGTGATTTTATTATAAACGGACTAATGATCCGTCCCGACTTCTAACGCGTTATTTTACAAATTAGTTTTCCTAAATTTCTTCTGAAGGTCGTTATCTCTGAATGGTGAAATAATTGAAGATCAGAACATTATCTATAACAGTTTGAAATCAATGCAAGAAGTAACCTCTGCTTACCGAAACAGAATACAAGCATGATAATACAGGTATATATTAAACTGAAAGAAAATGTATTTTTGACATTCGTACGACTATTTGGAAACATGTACCACATGTGAACAAATACACAGCTTAGTATTATGTTAATATTTGGATACGCATATAATACAGAATATAATTAATATTGTAATCACCCAAAGTCAAACGGCTAGCACCACTGAACGACTTGTTTGTGTCTCTAGGTCACTGAAAATTTGTCATGTATTTGTATTATTATTTAAAAAGGACCTATATTCTGCCAGAATATTGAAATAGCCGTATGATACACGTGAGTTATTAATTAATTTGTACAGCGCTCGGTTACATAATGTTCTATTGTAGTGCTCTAGCTTCAATTGTATTAGGATTATTGTGTCAAGAAAAATATCTAATTGTTTATTTAACTGTCCCGCAAATTAACTAAGGGATTTTATGTGATAGTGTCGTACATACATACATACATACATATAGGTACTCACGCCGTAAGTTCTCAGAGATGCAAGGCCTACTACCTATTTCCAATAAGTGCAGTAGATGTACTTCTATTATCTACTTGACATTAAAAAAGAAATTATGGTATATTACGCCCTGTGACTTATTTTGTTAGTAACAATAAAGTATTAAAAATGACTTTTTCACAGATATATCCAAAAAAACATTAGGTACTCTCAATTTGGCTGACTCTCCGTTAATGAAACAAGACAATGGCGATGACTCAAACTGTAGTTTTCGGAATCCATTGCCATACAAGAAACGGAAACACATCCTCATCGTACTAAGTATTAGCTTTCATTAAGTAATTTACTATTAAATTTACTTACTTACACTCACTGTTAAAATATCAAAAAACATATTGTTATGTGACTATTGAGAACCTGTTCCTTTTTTCGAAGTCGCTAGACAAGGGTTAGCCAAGTCTTCGGAAGCAACAATTATACAAAAATCGTAGGGAGTTTTAAATTGGAAATGGCAAATAACCACCATTACCACATCGCTCACAAAACACCTAAATGCCCCAGATTCTTTGTTCATGTCATTTGGCACCCATTCAAAGATATAGGATGATACACTACGACATAAGCTTAGTGAGTGATTCTGCCACAAGCTCTGCATCGCACGCACCTAATTAGTTAAATAAGTTCATTAACTCAATTTAGATACATGGCAAAGCACTTTAAAGGCCAAACAATTTTAACATGCTTTGCTACATTTACATTTATAATAACACTAGCGACCCGCCCCGGCTTCGCACGGGTGCAATGCAAAATATACCTACTACAGAATGTCCTTATACACAACGTTCACAGCTTTTTTGTCATTAGCCAATACAAACATGTTTTGCTTAGACTATTTATAGGCACGCGCCGCCCGGCGCAAACAACTACGACCCTGCATTTTAAATTTGTAATATCTTCGGTAATATTCACACTTAAATTACATGCTGTAAAAAGCATATTGATCTATAATAAATGCACAATTTATTTAAGGTACTTCATTGGATAAGGATTAATGCTGTATTGTTTAAAATCACTTCGTAAATAATCATTTTTTAGTAAAGAATAAAAATGGTTATGCTGGGTTATCCCTAAGAGATAGACATATACCATCGCGGACTTTTTTGTTGAACTTTCTAAGGTGAACAATACTGTAGTACATTATTTTGGTCTATCTCGTAGGGTTCAGCCAGCGTTTGCAATATAAGCGCAAAAAAACGTGCTTATTTACGACATCACATTAGAAACCTTTAAATTTATCAGTATTTCTCTACTATATTATGCATTTATTATACATACAAACCTTCCTTAGGAATCACTCTATCTATTAAAAAAAACCGCATCAAAATCCGTTGCGTAGTTTTAAAGATCTAAGCATACATACGGACATACAGCGAAAGCGACTTTGTTTTATACTATGTATTGATAATTTCTTTCAGGACAATGCGTTCTCTCCCAGCCTCTGCCCACTTTAACGGGTCTTGGTTTCATTAATGAAGTCTGTGTTTGTTTGAGAAGATAGCGTGAGTACCCGTATTGTGTCTGCCGTGTGTTCCCATGGGCCACTCTCGCAAATTAAGACAGCATTAAAAACATAATCGTCACCATCTTAGACATTCGCGATCAAGCATATGCTGAGTAAGTTTTAAAACGTTTTGGTAAGGAGGCTAGATTCTGGGGCCGCAGCACGCTCGAAATTTAATTGTCAGCTAGTCGCTTAGAATGTGTTAAAGATATAAGATACTTGGGAAGTGTGAAAAGATAGCTGTTTAAAAACCACGTGATTTGTAGAAAGACAAGGGTGCTACCACTGCTAGGTCTCAAGGTCGTAGGTTTGAACCCTGCTATGGACAAACTTTAAATGACGAATGTATTGCTTTTGGATTCATGTTTTTAATCCTGACATAGTATTCAAAGTGTTACATATTTTTACGATAGAAGTAAAATTTTATAATATCATGAAATTATCTAAAGTAATTAGTAGTACGAGGGCTGCTATTTATGTATCCGGAATAAAAAAAAGAAACAAACATATATCAATTAATATGGTTTTATTGCTTCTCAAAATATTCGCCGCTCAGATCTATACACTTTTGCATGCGTTGAAACCAATTTTCATAGCACTTTTTCCACTCAGACTGAGGTATCTCCAAAACGTGCATTTTGAACGCATCGACTGCCTCTTCGCGGCTCGAAAAACGTTGACCACGTAATTTTTTCTTCACATTTGGAAATAAATAAAAATCATTGGGTGCCAAATCAGGGCTGTACGGCGGATGACCTGTCAATTCGATCTTTTGAGCTTCTAAAAACTGAGTTGTGACGGCCGACCTGTGACAGCTAGCATTGTCGTGATGCAGAATGATTCTACGTTGTCGGTTAGTCTTTCTTATTTGTTCAAAGACTTCCGGCAAACAAATGGTCGTATACCACTCCGAATTAACAGTTTTACGATTCTCTAAAGGCACTGTAGCTACATGGCCATTTATACCAAAAAAACAAGCGACCATTTGCTTCAATGTGCTTTTTGCACGAATAACTTTTGTTGGGTTCGGCTCATCTTGGAACACCCACACCGTGGACTGCTGCTTAGTTTCGGGGTCGTAAGCGTAGATCCAAGATTCGTCACCTGTGTAGATATTATAAACAGCTTTTGACGCACCACGGTTGTATTTTTTTAACATTTCTTTGCACCAATCGACACGAGCCTGTTTTTGATCAATACTCAAGTTGTGCGGAATCCAACGGGAGCAAATTTTTTTTACAGCTAAATGTTCATGAAGTATCTTATGTATGCTCGTCATACTAATGCCCAGAGATGCCTCTATCTCACGATATGTAACATGACGATCTTGAGTTATTAGTTCCCGGACAGCATCGATGTTTTGAGGTACAACGACCGTTTTAGGGCGACCTTCTTTAATTTCATCAGTAAGCTTAGATCGTCCACGATTAAACTCGCTAAACCAGTGATACACAGTGGTCTTTGAGGGTGCTTCATCCCCAAAAGTCGAAGTAAGCTGATCGATGCACTGTTTTTGAGTTAGACCACGCCGAAAATCGTAAAAAATCATGGCACGAAAATGTTCACGAGTTAAATCCATGGTGGTGAAGACACGCAATTTTCAAAATGACGCTACGATGTGAAAACAATTGACAGTCACATAAAAATAAATGTATTCTAAAGCTAAAGAGTTCTATTTTTAAATGATGTAATTACTTTTTAAATTATTGTTCTGTAAGTGGCCAGTTCCGGATACATAAATAGCAGCCCTCGTATAGTAAGAACCAGAGTAGTCTGAATTTAGCTAACGAAATGATACTGACTACAGCAATAATATCGTAATTGTTTCTATTTAATTCTGTATACCGGGATGATTCCGAACTCACCAAGATTGAACTGTTTGACTTGGAAGACTGAATAGAAGCAAATATATCAAATGAATAATCGCGTACTCGCGTAATAAATGAATACTCGTACTAGGTACTTCTATATTTATAAAGAGGTAAAGTTTTATTAATTAGTTTGTTTGGAAGAGCTACTCTTCGGAAATACTATACCGATTAAATAAAATCTTTTACAATCAAAAAGCTTCACTGTATCATCAAAGAAACTTTAGATCTTTGCAAAATAATATTCAGGGAATCAAATTAATGCAAAAAGAAAATGTCTTACTCAAGATCAAGCGACATCTTTCTATCGCCATTTTTATTTTGCCGCCATGTGAATGAGTATAGTGGGAGTGCCTTGGTCAGGTACCGACTCAAGTGCTATGGCGCAAGGAGCGGTGGAGCGTCGACCGCGAGCATTGAACTGCTGACAACTCGCACCGGCTTTTCATGTGCGAGAAGTAATTATGAGAAGTCGCTTTTGATTTTGGGACATTTGTGATACAAATGAGAGTATGATTGAGAACAGTTGGCTTATTTTCTACACTAGACAAAATGTTCAAAGAGGAAGGCTCGGCACTTAAAAATTGTCACTGTTCCAAACGATCTAAGTTACAAACTCAAACGTTTACGCCGTCCCCACAGTTGTCAGAGGTACTAATGCTTCTAAACCTTACCTCTTTATAAATATAGAAGTAGTGTACCAGCAAGTTTTACTACTTAGTATATACGCGATCATTTGTGTTATATATTTACTTTTACTCGGTTTTCTTATTCAAATTATAATTTTGGTGAGTCCGGAATCATCCCGTACAAATTCCATAGAGTTCTCCCTAATCCGGTTATCAAGAGATGCCAAACACTTATGACGTCACAGACACACGACACAGGTGCGTGAAGGTCTCAATGACCTCTCCAAAAAAACTCGGACCCCAGACACGTGGAACAAATTCTTATTTAAATGTAAAATATCATCGAAACACTATTGAATAGAACAACAGAAGCAACTAGTTTACGTGAAAGTATGGCAACAATTCAAACATTTCACAATACAACTAGCATTGTTATCATTAGTAAATAGGTCGGGCCCGACGATAACTTGGGATATAAAAATGCATACTGAACTAAAATATATGAGATTCCAGGTAAAATATGTATTGCAATCAACATTGCAAGTTATTTATTAGCTTTGGGGAAAAAATATAACGCTCAATACCCGCATATCGCAAAAAATGAACAGTTAATGCCTCGAACGTATTACAGCGGCGTTTATTATTCCCCCATGTTTTTTGTGGCTCGATCAGATAGGTCAATGGCCAAGCGCATTATTTATGTTTTTTTTCTAGTTAGACCAGTATTCATAACTTAGTTAACTTTTTTTCGTTTGGTGATCTCTCAGTATCATACTTATATATTGTTGTTAGATATTAGAATATTTATAAGTAAAAGCTAGGCTTTTGTGAATTGAGAATCTGTATGTGATCTAAATACTTTTTTTTATATTTTCTACCGTCTTACTATACATAAAGGTGAAGAAACTGTGTAAACTAAAATTAATAAGGAACACAGATATCAAAATCTACGGAATCATAATAGGGGAGCCTCACTTTAGTAGCCCTTGGAAAAGCAATACGTTAAGTCATTTAATAAATTAATTAATTGACAAGGGCGCGGGTAGAGATGTAAGGGACGACGAGATGTGAATGACACTAGAAAACATTAAGAAAGATAATGTCTATACAATAGATAACTCTATAGGATAACCCTCTTATTGATACGAAAACACTATGCCGAAATAAGATCTTAAAAAGTTATGTATGATATACAAAATTATTCTAATAAACTGCTAATACTTGGGCAGAACAATTTCTTTCGAGCACGTGTATGTAGATTATTGTGAGATTTGTTTTCTTTTCTCTCTCCGACTGAGACGGTATAAATTACAAATTAGTATTTGCCGCACACACGAATGTTTTCTTGAAGTGGGCTAAAGCATATTAATTGGTAAGAAAGATAATATACGATAACGAATTACTTAACATTGAAATGCGAACAAAAAGATAATTTGTAAAGCCTGAATGAAAAACATAAACAATTTCGTAAGCAACAACGAATATTCCAGAATAACATTAAAACAATCCAACTGATTACATTCGATAACAAAATACGCACAGGTATAAAACGCGCACAAAGTTATCAAAACAAAACGTTCAATCGTTGGTACGAATTGTTGCAGCTATTTGTTGCTTAGCTGACGGACGCCTGAGTAATGCGATTGGAAACAAAAGTTATTTATTGAACATTAGCAGAATATACAATAGCCGAATCGTGATTCACGGATGCTCCAGTCGCCGTAATTGCAGGTAGTCAGCTATAAAGACAGCAAGGCCGCGCGATGCATCTTTCCCGACATTTGCAACACGCATTCTTATCATTTATCATATCGAGATATCACTCATACGTCTCGCCTCGCACTAGTCCCGCGGCTTTCACGCATCCATTCACAGGTGACATTCCTAGCATTTCACTTTTGATAACGGTGAGATAAGGTTACTAACCGGGTCCATATCTGTGTCCCACACCTCCTTCAAATCGTTGGGGATATCCAAGTATGTCTCCATCATGGAGGCGTGATGTGCAGCTCCGTTATATTTCACTAACACCGGGTAACGTGAACTACGGTCCACTTGAACACTGTTTTGGTTTCAGCACAGCACTCTAGGTTTCACTATCGACGCCCATTTGCGTCCGCGATAAGTTTAGTAAAGTTTCACTGCACGCGAGATTAGGGTAGGAGCGGCGAGCGGCACGTGCGTTTGGTACGAGTTCAACCGGCGAATGGCGAATTAGCCGTGTGTAGGTCCGGCTCGGTGGATTCAAATGATTCGAATCCCTGCGTGAGCCTGATTGGCCTAACCGGCCCCACTCTTTCTTATCAGGTGCAGGTTCGCTTAACCGGGCCGCTCCGCACCGGCTCGGTTTTATTGTTTTCGAACAACAGGCTCAGGCATCAGGTTCAGGATCGGTTCGATTATTACCGTTACATTTGCTTTGCTTGCTGAATGTGAGAGCGAGACAAGAATGTAATACAATTTGAACTAGGGAGACAGAGACGAAAAGAGAGTTGTCCTTTTTTGTTCTTTGTTTGCCAATTTTGTTTAATAGATTTATCAATATTTTCATAAATAATGGTGTTTATAGTGATATTATAAATATGATAGTGTTTTATGTTGTGTCACTTTCTGATTTGCATATATTTATGTGTAGATATTGTTATAAGATGTTGTTAAGATGTTTCTAAATATTATTATTTTTTTTACATATGGATATTTGTATGTTAGCGAACCTAGCCTGTATACAAACAGAATCGTTATACATATGAGTAAATTGATTTTACATGTATGTCAACAGCAATCGTTACGTTCCGCGAAGTAAGCGTGGTATTTTTTGGTTGTTTGATTCAGTTCCGAATTTCTTAACCGAGCCGGATTCGATAAGCGGTCCGGCCCGGTTAAGAGGATTCAGTACCGGAACTGAGCCTGGACCTGGTGATTCGAATCCCCTCGCGGAGCTGGATCTACCCAAGCCTATGGCGAATGAAATGACGCGGGTTTATTTCTCCCGGCGGCGAGTAGCAAAAGCGAGCGAAGCGATTCTGATGACGCAGTGATACCAGCCGTAAAAGTAACGTTTTGCTGACTTCAGAGGATGTGCAGCATTCTTGGCTTTCCCTGCAATGAAGAAAGCCCATGTCTTGTTCCGGAAGTCATTGGTTTTCCCATACATAACATGGTATATGTCTCCTAGTGGGACCATACAGAAAATCTAAGATAGCAAAGAGACATTTTCCTTATTCGCTTTTAAAGTTATTACTGTTATTAGATTATTCTGGCTAGTTTTTCTTAATTTGAGTTTCCTCAGTTAAGAATTCACTTACACACGGCGTACAGAGCTAGTCCTGTTTAGAATGCAAGAAGTCTTATGAGAAGTAAGACCATAAAACCCCATAAAGAGGGAACGCATAGGTACTACAGACTTGTATTTTTGGGTGTATATATCAACAATGTTGCAGCTTAATTACATTGGTATTGAGACTTAATAAGCTCTTGATTTTTTGTAATAAAATCGTGTTGGTAGAACCGGTACCAGAATCCGCTGCGCGGAGGAAGGAACCAGCGAATTAACTGACAACCATGAAGTCTGACTTTATTTAACACATGTTGGGTCTTTCTTTTCGCCATAATTAATATTATGCCTATAAAATAGGATAAAGAATAGGTGATAGGTGGGTGGTAGGAAGGTAGCCAATAATTAAGAATAAATAATTTACTAGCCAATTGGAATCACCAATGATGCGTAGAAGTGAAAACAATAAAGTAAAATATAATATTAAAAATATAACTTCTTGACTCAGTTAATCTTACTGAGTTTCTAACATTTTTCCCCGCTTACGGACAGTACGAAGCCTGCGAGATGAGACAGGAAGTGCTATTGTAACCCGCCACTTGTAGGCAAATATTATGTGTTAATAACTCACTCTGATCAAGGTAATTATATGCATAATATAAAGGATAGCGCACAGCCCGCATTTTATAATAGAGTAATCAATTGTCTTTTTCTGTCTGTATAATAAATAACCAATGGAATGGCTCGTATATGCATATGACTTATAAATGTACAAAAAATATACTACAACAGGTTTTCCATTTGAAAGAGAATAAGTGCATTACAAAATGAAAACTGTTCTCACGGTAACCCAAGCAGTGTACAAGAACGATTATACTGTGAGCCCTTGCAAATTAATTATTGCTGACCATCAACTTACTGATTTACCAAGATCCAAATTTAAAATTAAGGTTTTTGATTCCCGAAAAACAGTTTTAAATCAGCGCTTCAGGTTTTATCACAGATTTGCCCATCGATTATTATATGTGCTCAAAAAGTATGGCATCCGAAGTATGAAGAATAAAAGAGCATGGATGTAAACTAAGCTAGAGAGGTTTGCCTGGATCGTAGAAAGTAGCGATCAATATTCTCTGCCTTCCCCAATGGGAAATAATGGCGTGAGTATATGTATGTAAGATAATTCTATATATATATAATAGAATAGATTGCGATTCATAGGTTTATTATTTAAGGAAACTATGAATCGTTTTTAGGTGTTACAAATAAAAAAGATACATCAAAAATGAGTTCACCTATTAAGTATAAATAAAAATAAAACACAACCCTTGAATAGATCGTTAAAAAGGATATTTGCATAATTTTCAAGTGGGCATCAAGTCCATTTATACGTAGGCTGTTAAATTTGCCGCAGGAACTGACATTTCCTACAAAATACGTGGGCGTGAAAGATAAAAATAGCTCATTGAATAAAATACGAGCTTGATTCAAGAAAACGCTCTTATATCATTTCAGACATAGTACTTGCGACGAAGCGGTGAACGAGATAAATTGTTATTTTCAAAGAAAGAGCTTAAAATTTGAAATTGTTTTGTTGCTTTTGGAAATTGAGTGGGAAAAAGGCGATCAACTTCCAAATGTGGCTGCGGAGTTTCTAGCTTCGCAGCTCTGGCTACCAATTTTTGAGATTTATAGCCGTAAGTATGTATGTATGTCTTAAAAACTGATTGTCTATTTTGTGTCACCTTAAAATGCCGTTAGAACTACATAGATTCCTCCAATCCATGGATACATACATACATATACTAACGGCTATGAATCACTTGAAGGGGTAGCCAGAGCTAGGGAATTAGAAATTCCTCAGCCACTTTTGGAAGTTGCCTAGGGAAAATATGGTGAAATAAAGGTTGTTGGTGATGGGTCTCCAACAGCATCGCCCAAAAAATCCATCCCAAATAGCGACATCCATGGTTTGGTATAAATTTACATAAAAAATTAAACATTCCTAAAGCCCTTTGCAGAGATTTTTTATCCACAGGTTTTTTCATGTTTTTTACTGCACATATTTTCTCATTGTCTACAGCTATACCTTTAGATCCAAATTTGTAACTTAAAAATGTAATTTCCTCAACACCAAATACACATTTTTTGGATTAAATTTAATACCTTTACTTTTAGCCCTAATCAACACATTCAATAACGTTTCTTGCAAATTTTTTAGGCTATCTGCCCATAACAAAATATCATCTTGAAATGTAACAACATTTTTAATGTCTCTAAATGTTTCACATATAATTTTATGAAAAATTTTCGGCGAAACATTCAATCCAAACGGTAACCTCAAAAATGAATACCATCCCCACATGTTTGAAAAGTACATAATTTAGAACTATCTTCATTTAGTGGCAACATCCAAAATCCTGACTGTGCGTCCAATTTACAATAATACTTAGCACCACAAATTCGCTATAATTTCATCAATTATTGGCAGTGGATGATTCGCTCTTTTAGTAACTTTATTCAACTCTCTGGGATCCAAACAGAGTCTCAGTGAACCATCATTTTTCTTTACAATTACTAAATGATTTACCGAACCTGTTGGTTCTGATGTTTCTTTTATAATGCCATTTTTTACCATGCGATCCAATTTCAACTTAACCTGATGTTGTATCGAAAATGGAATTCTACGTGGCATGACTACCGGCTTAATATTTGGCTCTACTTCTATGTTGATTTTTTTTGGAAATAATCCAACAGATCCATCAAACAAATAATTAAATTCTAAAGGGACCATGGGAATTATACTTTTTTCTAATTTACATGCTCTTGTCATAAGTCCTAATAACTCGGACGATCTCAACCCTAAAATATTCATACATCTTTGTTTAAAAATCATAAATTCCAAAATAAAATCATTATTGTTAAACTTACAGCATAAGTTACACTTTCCAAATATAGGCTATCTATTATTAGTATACGATAATTTGCAGCAATTAGTTGATCTGATGATATTTTTGTCTAAATCCAACTTTAAAAATTGTTCATAACTAATCACATTACATTGTGCTCCTGTATCTACCTTCAAAGAAATTGCTTCATTATTAATATCCATATTTACTACATACCATTTTGAATAATCATCTCCCATTTCAAAACTACCTACTCACATAAAATTGTTCTTCATCGCTTTCATGGTTCACTTCTGAAGACCGCAACAAATCAATCTGTTATATCTTGGACAAACATTTTGTTGCAAAATGATTAGTTTTATTACAGATTTTACATTTTTTTCCGTAAGCTGGGCAACGTCCATAATCATGTAACCAACCGCAATACGTACATTCTGTTTTCTCACTGTTTCTTAATACATCAATGGGTTCTTCTTTCATATTTATCTCGTCACTAAATTTCTCACTCTTTATTACCTTCATTTGATCTTTTAACACAGTTTGCATTCTGCAAATGTCTAAAGCTGCTGTTAAGTCCAAATTCGATGTTCTTAATAATGTCTGTTGTAAATTGCTATCATATATACCACTTACAAATACATATTTTATTAAGCTGTCCTTTAATTCTTCAAATTCACAACTTGTAGCAAGATTTTTCAATGATGTCAAATAGCTTTCAAAACTCGCTCTATCCATTTGTTTTCTTGTCAAAAATTTAAATCTCTCAAAAGTTATATTAACCGTAGGTACAAAATGATAGTTTTTTTTTAAATCATATTCATATCATCTTTTTCTGTATCTGATAGTTGAAAAGATAAAAATATGTTCCTTATCTCATCACCACCGTGATATAACAAAATAGCCATTTTCTTTTTTCAGGAGCTTCAAAGTAATAAGCATTGATATAGGTAGCTATCATATGCTCTCTTAAACTTTTTCCAGTTGTTCGCCACATTACCTACCATACTCATGGGTTTCAAGGGTTACATTATATTTGCCATATTGTTTCAAAATTCAATCATTCAAAGTACTATATTAATATTATAAATTACTAAATCGATATTTCAAAAAAAAAGCTATAGTCGCTGTCACCATGTTTTATTTTAGTATGATTATTTATTCTTAGAACAAAAAAATACATTTTATTTCAAGTGCAAGAATCATATTGTTAATTTATTATTTTACATGTCAACATTCAGTCAACGAGAATACAACCGTAAACTATATACAACAACTGTCTACTTTAAAAGAGCCCCGCTTTCCAAATAACCTCGTATGTAGAACCCGTAGTAAACCAGGATCCAGTTCAAACACGCTTACGACCAGGGCTACCCAAGCCACGAATCTATGGGCACACCTAAGATTGGTTGATGGTGAAGAAATGTACGCCCTAATACCCTTAGTCACTTTCTACGAACACCTACGGTGAGAAATAGGGTAGTACTAATCTCAGCCGACAGTACACTATACAAACAAAGTTATAAAATAAGCACGAAAACATTTTTTTTTGCCGTGTTATGCCGGCTTAGAATGTCTCTACCCCTTTCTACCTACGGGTGTCGGAAGAGGCGACTAATGGTATGGGGCTTTGGGCGATGCGGTTGGAGACCCATCACCAACGATACTTTATTTCTATCAACTTGTCCCGGATCAACTTCCAAATGTGGTTGAGTAGTTTCTAGCTCTGAAGCTCTGGCTACCCCTTTTTGGGATTTATGGTCGCGGTTATATGTAGGTTTGTATGTACATGTATTAGGCTTGAGATCATAATGCATCGAATTCGCTAAATGTAGTAGAAACTTATGATGCCAATGACAATCCACTAGATTTCTGCCAAACCTTTTAATTAAAGGCTTGAATATTAAATAAAATTGGCATATCTAAAATGAAATCCTTTTATATAAAAATACACATAATTATTGTATTCTTTCCACATTCTTGTGCTGTGACCTGGTTTATTATTGACTAGCTGACACGACAGACTTCGTACTGTCAAAAGTGTAGACTTTCACGTCGTCAAACTGAAATATTTAACTGACCCGTTAAGAGTCTCTGCCATGCCATGACAAAAAAGGTGCTTATCATAATGTTCTCACAATTTTTTCACTTTGTAAATTTTAAGTTTCGGCTGAGCATTAATTCTGAGTCAGTCCAGTCAGTCCGTCTTGTCTTGCGACTCATGCACGCGTGTATATTTAGTTGCGGAGTAATTTTAAAATTGTATCTTCTAAGATGTTAATTTAAATTAAGTAATGTCAGGGACAATTTTGTTCACAATTAAATTCTCTTAATGTAAAACACATTTAGTTGGCTAAGGATTAATATTATGTTGATAAAATAGTATGGCAAATAATTGGCAATAATGCATTAATTTCGACCACATTTTATTACCATAAAAAATGTTATAGTGAGTCAATCTTAAAATAAAGACATATACTGTCGCGGATATTTTTTTAGATAATTTAAAGAGGAATAATTCTTACATACATACTTTTTGGGCAACTTAAACTGTTTACGCAGCGCACACAATGGAAGCCTTGAAATATGAATAATTATCTCCGTTTTTGCAATTTTTTTTGCTTATACTTTGCTTCTATTAGTCGCAGCGTAATAATATATAGCCTAAAACCTTCCTCAATAAATGGACTATCCAACACAAAAATATTTTTTCAATTGATTCGGTAGTTCCTCAGATCCTAGCGTTCAAACAAACAAACTCTTCAGCTTTATAATATTAGTATAGATATTTTGTAGGTCAATACTACTTAGGTATTTTCGCTTTTGTATATAAGTGAGGCATTACTTAAACTCATGTCGTTGGTTAACCTAAATTTGGGCTACTGTTTCAAAGATATGGTTGTTAACGGTGAGGGAAACATCGTGAGGAAACCCATATGGCTGAGTTGTACTTAGTCATAATATGACAGTATATTTGTACAAAACGGCGATAGGCCAGCCCCCTATCACGTGAGTACACTGTCCATGCAAAACGTGGGTACTCTGAACACCGGGTGACAAAGTCACGTGATGTTCAGAAGTATTAGTACCTCTGCCAACCCCTTCGGGGATATTCGGCGTGAACGTTTATGTTATTATGTTATGTTGTTATTCAAAGATTGAAAACATTAAGTGTTTTTTGTTGTTTGCGTAAAAGATGGCTAATGCACAGAAGCATGGGTTAATAATCGAGTCTTTCAGTATGTTAAGGCTTAAATAAATTTCCGGTTTAAAGGACAAATAGAATAGTGATTTTCTCACAAGGTAAAGGGGTAGTTATTGATATTATATTTTACCTGTTACCAATTAGTGTTTATTAATGATTTGTTTAAGTTTACTTACAAAACCCGTAAAATTTACAATTTTATATGTTTGACTAATATGATAATTGTATTAATTCAAATCAATATTCCAACACAGTTTTTTACACACACTACATATTTAGCGGTAATATTTTATATAGCTATGAGTTTACAGTATATAACTAAAATAAAGTGAGAATGAATTTTCCCATATAAATAAAACAACTTCATGGATCTGTAAAGTTTATTTTATATTATAATAATTATTATTCTCCTCTATTCTGTACATGTATAGATAAATTACATTACTACTTGGAAAAAAATAGTATACAATATTTTGACTAATTTCGACAATGTATTATATATAATACATTTATAATTATACAAATAAATAAATCAAATATATATACTAACTACAAATTACAATAGATCTTACACATTCCATACAGTCTTTCATCTTCTATATTCCCTTGATTTTCATCCGTCCAAATTATTCTCTATCAGTCCATATAAATGGTTTGAATAGATCTGGCGCTTCTGTCTGCAAAAGTTGTATCCCTCCGAAGAGCACACATACTCTTGGCACCGAACATTTCACTAGGTAATCGCTGAACTGAAATTAAATAAAAAATATTAGGTCTCCATCATCTTTTATCATTATTAATGCCAGCCAAGGGCTCTTAATTCCAATCATAACACAATACAATATGAATTAACCAACTAGGGTACGTAGTTGTATACCTTCGCGTGGGTAGTGTCATTTTTAAAATACGTATGACTACTGCCCATCCCTTATAAAATTAAGTGTAAATATATATCTCGCATGTTTCTTCTGAAGGTTTTATGTTTCTATTGATGAAAGACTATTTTAAATCGGTTGATTGGTTTTGAAATCTATTCATCAAAAAAAAGAAAAAAATCTTCCCTCTTCTCTCTTTCAATAGATGGCCACTTTGTTCGATCCTAGCAAACCTCTGAAGCGTAATTTTTATCATTTTATGTATGCGCTCTGATATGGTGCAAACTAGGGTCTCGTATTAATTGACGGACTCTGGCCATACACGTTCACTCAAGCCATAAGTTTCGATTGGGGTAGACCTAGCGATGACTACTTCAATTTATAATATTGGCAAAACAATCGCACTTCATTAAATTCATATGTATCTTATTTGTTATCTTCACACGTTTTTCTATTATCTATACTTATAATAAATCTGTGGAGAGGTCAATTCTGTACATGAAATATATTTTCAAAATAACGATGAGGGGGTGATTAGTGATCGATACTGATGCCAAAAATGCAATCTGTACAATTTTAGTCTGTCTGTCGGTTTGTATGTTTCTAATGGAAACAAAAACTACTCGACGGATTTTAACGAAACTTGGCACAATTATTTTTCATACTCTTGGGCGGGTTATAGTACCTCTTCACATTCAGCAGAATAGTGAAGAGGAATTTTGGAAAATTTTGGTAAAACGGGAGAAGTTACTCCATTTTTTAAGCTTCCGTCGCGTGTGCAGCGTTAATGGTTAAAGTTACATAGAAATGATGTATGACGGAAATGTTCTTCATAGAATTGCCTAAAAAAATTCATTCAACAGTATACGAGGGGCATGCCAAAAAAAGTTAGATACTCTTTTCTCATTGAATTGACACTGGCAAGCTATACACCATGTTATGGGCTGTTTTTTTATTGACATATTTAAATATATAACACACTTCTTTTATTTATTTTTTATTTGAATGAGCATAATTTTCCGAGAATCTGGCGGGAATTCACTTGCAACAATGGAGCTCAGTCGACGTGATTTTCGCGCTATGATTTACTATGACTTTAAAAAAGGTTTAAAGCCTCAAGAATGTTTTGAACTTTTTGCTTCTACTTTAGGTGAGTCTGCTTGTTCCCGAGCAACAGTATTCAATTGGTTTGCTGAATTTGAAAGAGGACGGAGATGTCTCGAAGGTGTAGCGAAGACAGGACGGCCGCCAACCGCGGTTACGCAAGAAAACGTTCGTGCAGTCGAAAAACTTATTCGCGAAAACCGACAAATTACATATGTAGAGCTAGAGCGAGAACTAGGAATTGGATCAGCAGCAATGCAAACCATAATTCACAAACACCTTTCTCTCCGTAAACGTTGTTCGAGATGGGTGCCGCACAAACTTACCGATGAGCAGAAAGACCGTCGGGTGGATTGGTGCCTATTCATGATAGATAAATTCAACGGAGGCGAGTAAAAAAACGTATATGATATACTGACTGGTGACGAAACATGGCTATATAACTATGATCCCGAATCAAAGCGACAGTCGACTGTATGGTGCTTTGAAGACGAACCAACTCCAACGAAATGTCGCCGTGCACGAAGCACACAGAAACAAATGATCGCCTCGTTTTTCTGCAAAACGGGTCATATTGCTACTGTTGTGCTATAGAATGAAAGAACGGTGAACTCCGAATGGTATGTGACAGTTTGTGCTCCAACAGTAATATCAGCTTGGTGTGACAAGCGACCGAAGTCAGGAATCCGGCACCTTCTCTGGCACCACGACAATGCGGCGCCGCACACGTCTTCCAGAACACTAGACTTTTTCAACTCGAAAAATGTGTCAATTCTCCCTCACCCGCCATATTCCCCTGACCTAGCGCCTTGTGATTTTTACTTGTTTCCAAAAATCAAAGAAAAACTAAAGGGGAAGAGGTTTGACAGCAAAGAAGATGCGCTGGTTGCCTTTAATTTCGAGATTTCTGAGGTATCTAAAGAAGAGTGGTCACAGGTAGTTTCCAATTGGTTCAGACGTATGGAGAAGTGTATACGTGCTCAGGGTGAATACTTTGAAAAGATCGATACTTGTAATAAAGAATAAATTTTATAATTTTTGAGTACGAGGGCGGGTCAATAAGTCCGTGACTTTTTGAATTTCTGACCTCTTTACTGAAACAGCAACACTGCTCCTGTGAACAGGCATCTGTCAGTTGACTCCTGTCTAAATGTTAACTTGCTGCGTCAGTTAGTTTGTGTTTGGCAGCTACATTAATCAGACTAGTCACAAATTTGAGGAGAAAATGGAAAAAAGTGAATTTCGTGTGCTTATTATTATTAAGCATTATTTCTTGCGAAAAAAAACCATTACCGAGACCAAGGCTAAGCTTGATAAATACTATGGCGACTATGCACCATCGATTTCAATGGTAAAAAAGTGGTTTACTGAATTTTGTTGTGGCCGTACAAGCACTGAAGATGCCGAACGTCCTGGACGCCCAGTGGAGGTCTCTACACCCGAAACAATCGAAAAAAAATCACGATATGGTGTTGGCCGACCGAAGATTGAAAGTGCGAGAGATTGTGGAAGCCGTAGGGATCTTGCATGGCTCAGTGGTTTCAATTTTGAATGATCACTTGGGCATGAGAAAGCTTTCCGCAAGATGGGTGCCGCGTTTGCTCACAGTCGACCACAAACGCAATCGTGTAACAACTTCACAGGAAGGTTTGGCGTTGTTTAATCGCAATGAGTTTTTGCGCCGTTTTGTAACCGTGGACGAAATATGGATCCATTACAACACACCAGAGACCAAACAACAGTCAAAACAGTGGGTTTCTAAGGGTGAATTGGCGCCCAAGAAGGCCAAGGTGGGTTTGCCAGCCAATAAAGTTATGGCGACTGTTTTTTGGGATGCACGCGGGATAATCCACATTGACTACCTACAAAAGGGAAGAACAATCAATGGGGAATATTATGCAAACTTATTGGACCGAACAAATGACGATTTGAAAAAAAACCGACCTCATTTGGCCAAGAAAAAAGTTCTTTTCCACCAAGACAATGCAAGGGTACACACATGTGCAGTTGCCATGGCTAAAATCCATGAATTGGGCTATGAATTGCTCCCTCATCCGCTATATTCTCCAGATTTGGCTCCGAGCGACTACTACTTGTTCCCAAACCTGAAGAAATGGCTAGGTGGAAAAAGATTTGACTCCAATGATGAAGTCATCTCGCAAACAAAGGCCTATTTTGAGGACGTCGACAAATCATTTTTTTTGGAAGGGATTTAAAAATTGGAGAAGCGTTGGACAAAGTGTATAGAGCTGAAGGGAGACTACGTTGAAAAATAAAATTATTTTTATATCAAAAAATCTGTGTTTTATTCCAAAAGTCACGGACTTATTGACCCGCCCTCGTATCTAGTTTCTTTTGGCATGCCCCTCGTATGTCTGTCTTTTATGGTTGACTTACAATAACACGTGTAACTCCTGATAGCTTAGCAGTTCGGAGCATTATGATTATATTTGTTTACCCTTACGTTTATAATACTCTCACTCATCCCTAATTTAAAAAAGTTAACATTATTACCTATTCAATAAAAAAGAATCACAAAAATCGGTAGACAAACACCGAAATTATACATGAAATAAGCCATCGCGCCTATGACCAAAACCAAATACTTACTAATTTACATATTTCATACTAGATGGCGCCAGTAGTTTCTTTTTTAAAATTGTTATAAATACTTCATAGCGTTTTACTCGACTTTACCTTAACCTGAAAATTTGCTTATTAAAGGAGCCGGAGATACTGAACTGTTCATAAAAGGGCATTCAAAATCACCAAGCTACACTGTTTAGGAGTGCTTTATATTGCAATCATTACGCTAAATTTCACAAAGCTTGAGCAGTGATTGAGGAAAGCTCAAATATTTAAAAAACAACGCTACCCGTGTGAAGCTGGGTCGATCCACTAGTTGAACAATAAACATCTAACTATATAAACGAATAACCAATCTAAATTTATTTAAGTTTATACATATACTCACAGCTAGAAATTACAGAAAGGGGTAGCCAGAGCTTTTAACAGAACGTGAACGTTAACATTAATATAGGCGATCAATAGTACTAAATGGCATTCGCGGTGTCCAGCTTGAATTACTAAAGGACTATTTGACCAGCAGAACACAGTCAGTGAAACCAGGTGAAACGGTTAGTGACACCTAACACGTTACTTACGGTGTTTCACAAGGAAGTGTGTTGGGTCCTACTCTTTTTCTAGTGAACATAAATGATCTATGTAATTCAAAGTTGGATCAGGGACGACTTTTCATTTTTGCAGATGATACTGCATTAGTTTTTGGGTCGATAATTGGCAAACTGTTAGAAAATATGCGCATTTTAATAAAGTCCGTCATTGGATGTCAGACAATTTGCTAAGTCTTAATTGTAGCAAAACCAAATATCTCACTTTTAGTATAAGAAAAAACGGTCAGCCTGCAACTGATATCGATATTAATAGTTCATAAAAATAATTGTAGATCCAATGATAGGGAAACCTGTGAGTGTGAAAGATTGGAAAGATGTTCTACTGTAAAATATTTAGGTGTGATCATCGATCAGCATCTTACTTTTAGGCCACACATACAACTCCTTACTTCTAGAGTTCGTAAACTAATCGCTGTTTTCAATAATCTAAAACATGTTATTGATAAAACTACTTTTAAGGTGGTTTACTTTGCACTTTGTGAACCAATATTGTCGTATTGCATTGATAGTTGGGGAGGAAGCGCTAAAACTGTACTATTGCCTTTAGAAAGGGCACAGAGAGCCGTTTTGAAAGTTGGTCTTAATTTACCCTATCTTTACCCCACTAGTGAGCTATATAAATCTGCAGAAGTACTATCAGAATATTGGTGAACGAAATGAGCCACAGAAATGTTAACAACATCTTTAAAATACCAAAACTCAAAACTGAATTTTCTGGGACATATTATAAATTCTTAGCTAAATATGTTTATAACAAAATAAATAAATATTAAAGACTTAAATTTGTTCAAATTAAAAAAACACACTGTAAACTGACTAAAACAGTTATCGTATGATGATACTGAACAATTTTTAATTGTCCAAAAATAAATTCACTCTATCACACACACACACACACACACACACACATACACACACACACACACATACACACACACATATACCTACACAAACACACATAAACACCCACACATACACACTCACGCAATACACGTTTGTTAGTAATAGTAGTAATTAAATCTTGATTTTTAATTTTGTTTGTTAGTTATAGTAGTAATTTAATTTTAATTTTTTGTCTGCAATACAGGATTTTACCTAGTGTGAGGACCGTTGATTCTCGTTGATGTAAAATTTTGATAAAAATAAATGATTTTGATAGTTTCAGCATACCTAATTGGCGTAAACGATGATCTACTATATAATAATGAGTCGGTTTTGCCTTTCTGACGATTTAACTTCAGAACGCGCCAACTGATTTTCACGGGTTTGCATTCGTTGGAAGGGTCTTGGGCTCCGTGACGTTTGAAGCAAAGAAAAATCAGGAAAAAAATTCAGGTAAATGCAGGAAAAAAGGGTAAAACATTTTGCAGCGCCATCTCTGATACAAAGCATGTACTACAACGACGCCAATACGTGGTGCGTGAGTGTCCCTCACGAAAATAATCTTTTGGTGGCGAAACGGAGTTCCCCAGATTAGCTATTATAGAATAAAGAAAATCCACAAACTTACCAACTGAGCAGTCTCATCTTCCACAGAAACCACGATAACAATTCTCTTTCGTTTCATCGCTTCTCTCAACGTTTTGTATGCGTACGGCCCGAGAGATTGTAATTCGTGTTGACCTAAATGTACCCCGCTGTAAGGGATGTTTATACTGCCTGATATACTCGTTTTTTCAAACCTGTTGGGTAGAATGAAAAAATATTTATTGAGCTTAGTTTTTTTTTAGTTATTTGGAATGCTGTGTGATGTTGCTTTAGAATAGCACTGTATTGCATCTAATCTTTGGTGATAAATGAGGCGGCTAATAGTACGGGGATTTTTAAGTTATTGTTGTGCTATGTGGCTGGGGGAACTATCATCATACATACATACAATATTTTACAATCTTTCCCTTAATTAACTTCCAAAAGTGAGTGAGGTGTTTTTCATTTTGAAGTTCCGGCTAATAGCCGTGATTGTATGTATTATTTAAAAAAATAAACAACCCTATGAAGGTGACTAAAAAACAAATATAATCAAGTACTTTTAAATCAAATAAATAGACACAAATCAAGGGTCGTTTTTTACTAGTAGGTCCGTTTAGAATAAAATTGAAAACACTTGAGTAAATACCCTTTTTTACTTATACTGACAACACCATTCTATCATAATAAAAAAGGGAGTACATTTTTAACATTCTGATGAACTTACAACAAATTGGACCGTATATCGACCGGGCAGCACCTATTTTCATTTATCAACTTCAAAAAGTCGTTGATGCTGATTCTAGGAGATGTTTCCGCGGATAACTTTTCTAGAGGTATTTCTACCATATTCTGAAATAAAATAAGACATTAGATAGTTTATTACCACGTGTGATTTAAGCGTTTATTTTATGGTAAAGATTTTCGAAGGAGCAAACGACATTTGAATAAATATTTTTGCTTAATAAACTATGGAACTCTTATTATTTCGGAGTTAAAAGTTTTTTGATATAAACTTGAAGTACACAGAAATATCAAAAATAGGTTTAACTTATCAGGCCAACAGAATATACAGTGTATATATACTTTAAGGCCTGAGAACCTATACGTTTTACCGGTGTGTATATTATATACAAGTTTACAATGAGTCAGGTCGTACCAGATTGGTCACTGTGACATTTTTTATTACATACATACATACATATACTCACGGCTATAAATCCCTAGAAGGGGTACCCAGAGTTAAGGAATTAGAAATTCCTCAGCCACTTTTGGAAGTTGCAAGGGGAAAAGATGGTGAAATAAAGGTTGTTTGTGATGGGTCTCCAACCGCACCGCCCAAAAATCCCTTTAAAGCCCCAATACCGTTAGTCGCCTCTTACGTACACCCACCGGAAGAAATGGGGTAGTGCTATTCTAAGCCGACACTACACAGCACATATTTTTTATTAATATTAAAAATTTATAAAAGATAACATTTTACTTCGTCATAAGTGTTTAACTTAACCACACCAAATATTAAAAAGTTAAAAACAAATATAAAAAAAAACTACCTTTGGGTTCGTCGGTTTAGGGTCTATTGTAAACCTTCTGTAACTTATACTTGGCGGTGAGGATGAGCACATTTCAATGGATTGCTGTAACAATGGTCATCAATCAATAATCATGAAAATTACAATAACCTGGTACTGTGCTGGAAAACCTAAATTTTGTCTTCTTTTACACAATCATAACGAGATTAACACCACTCGCGGTCAAATAATATATCACTTCAGACTTTGACCGAGGTTGAAGTATTTTAAATTGGTACCTCCTTTTCTAGCGTTGTATAACATAAGCCTCCCGGTTGGTTACTAGTTAGATCTCTTAAATTAGACGACGTGATAGCTCAATGGGTAGAACACCGGTTATCGTGCAAACAACTAGTGTTCAAATCCCGGGTCGGGCCTACACCAATTTGTCTTATGTAAAGACATGTGTGTGGTTAATTTATCACGGTTGTTAACGGTGAGGGAAAACATCGTGAGGAAACCCACATGACTGAATTATACTTAGTCATGTGACAGTATATTCATACAAAACGGCAATAGGCCTGCCCCCTATCACGTGACTACACTGTCCATGCAAAACGTGGGTACTCTGAACACTAGGTGACAATGTCACGTGATGTTCAGAAGTATTAGTATCTCTACCAACCCCTTCGGGGATATTCGGCGTGAACGTTTATGTTATGGTATTATATGTTATCTCTTAAGTACAAACACCTTGCACCGTTAGACCAGCCCTGAGCTGCCTGACACAAAAAAATACCATGGTGAAGCTGTACA
Source organism: Bedellia somnulentella (assembly GCA_963576735.1). Taxonomy (NCBI): domain Eukaryota; kingdom Metazoa; phylum Arthropoda; class Insecta; order Lepidoptera; family Bedelliidae; genus Bedellia; species Bedellia somnulentella. The sequence goes on from OY755171.1 coordinate 19,426,385, forward strand.
GGCTTCAGAGTTAGCAGAAACCTATCATTCCACCAGAGGGGGATGTTCTTCATACATACATATATAGTCGTACCAGGTTGCGGGTTCGATACCCGCTGAAAGCAATATTTATGAGAGTAGCGTAAATGATTATTTCTTAGCCTTGGATGTTATTTATATGTATTTTATACAATCTATAATTAAAATAAATCTGTAGAGAGGTCAATTCTGTACATGAAATATATTTTCAAAATAAGGATCAGGGGGTGATTAGTGATCGATACTGATGCCAAAAATGCAATCAGTAAAATTGTTGTCTGTCTGTCTGTCGGTTTGTATGTCCCTTATGGAAATAAAAACTACTCGACGGATTTTAACGAAACTTGGTACATTTATTCTTCATACTCCTGGGGAGGTTATAGTTTACTTTTCAACACAGTAGTGAAGGGTGATTTTGGGAAATTTTGGGAAAACGGGAGAATTTACTCCACTTTTTTAGCTTCCGTCACAAAGTTACATGTAAATTATATATTACGGAGATATTCCACATTTTTTTTCACATTGTCTAAAAAATATCCCTAAACAGCATATGTCTATCTTTTATGGTTGACTCACAATAACACGCGTAACTGCTGATAGCTAAGCAGTTCGGAGCATCCTGATTATATTTGTTTACTCTTACGTTTATAACACTCACACTCATCTTAAATTTAAAAAAGTTTACATTATTTAAAGTTTACACTATTAAATACAAAAAGGATCATAGAAATCGATATAGAAACACCAAACTTGTACATGAAATAAGCCATCGCGCCGTCGTCATGCTGTAACGGTTGCGCGGGCAAAATATAGTCGTGAGTATATGTATGATGTATGCAAAGTTTGTAGCTCTGATTGTTTGTTTGCAAGGGCTTATTTTCGGAGATACTGAACCATTTATAAAAGCGCTTTCACAATCTGGAAGCTGCACTATTCAGGAGTGTTATAAGTTGTAACCATTGCGCTAAATTTCACAAAGGGTGATTGAAGTGATTAAAGAAATCTCAGATATTTTTAAAACTACGCTACCCGTGCGAAGCTGGACTGATCCACTAGTATTAAATATATCGTTGAGTTATCATAATACAAGTTCGACTTATTTTGGGGCTAACTTGATCTGTGTGTAATATGTCTGTATATTATTACTATTACTTCGGTCATACATACATACATATTCTCACGCCGTTAGTTCCCATTGGGGTAGGCAGAGACTATCGATCGCCACTTTGTACGATCCTGGCAAACCTCTCTGGCTTCGTTTACATCCATCAATCTTTTCATACATGCTCTTTTATTCTTCATACTGCGGACACCTGCCTTTTTTTTGACACCTTTGACACTTCGGTCATATTCCTCAATAATCTTTTATTATTCACAATTTGGACCCCTACTAATTTTAAGAGAAGGATATTAAATTAAACAACTTTGAATGCAAGAAAAAACTTCAATCGTGGCTACTAAATCTTACATACACGGAATAAGAGGAATTGCTTAATATAATAAGTTAATATAAGATGTTTTTATTTATTTTTTTATCATAATAATACAATTAGTTAGATACAATCGATTCTGATAATAATTTATACACTACTTATCAATACCATTATATGAAAACTGATAGTTTAAGCCTTTTTTGTTTATTGTTGCCTGAAATACAGGTAAATTACCTAGCTCAGGAACAGGAAAATGTTATATTTTGTACTTTAAATAACTAACTAGGTTAAGACGAATATTATGTACTTTTGAAAACTGTTTTTTTTTTTAATTTATTTATTACTATGTGTTCTTCGATAATAAATTTGAATACTAGTACTACACTTAAAAAGGCAGACGTTGGAAATGTGAAGAATTGGCCTAGACCTCGCTTTTATAACATACCCTTTTTATATTATAAATCGATAAAGGACATCAAACTAACCAACTTTGCCCATGGAATGCCTATCTAAAATATTGTAATTTTCAAAAAATTATAATAATTAAAAATTGTCGTACCTAGTTCAAACTGAGAATGTATAGAATGAGAATCTTTGCTTCAGTGAAAATAAGAAATAAAAAAAACATTTGATCTATGGTGTAAACAAAAACATAACCTCTTTCGGTATTTTCCAGTTCAATCGCTCGCTTACCGGTTTATTTTCATGATATTATTTTTCAACGACGATCAATACAACTGGAAAATACCGAAAGAAGTTATATTTTTGTTTACAGAGCGAAAAGCATAGATCAAATGTTTTTTTTTATTTCTTATTTTCACTGAAGCAAAGATTCTCATTCTATACATTCTCAGTTTGAACTAGGTACGACAATTTTTAATTATTATATTTTTTTGAAAATTACAATATTTTAGATAGGCATTCCATGGGCAAAGTTGTTTAGTTTGATGTCCTTTATCGATTTATAATATAAAAAGGGTATGTTATAAAAGCGAGGTCTAGGCCAATTAAAGGGCACGTATAAGAATATTGATGAAGATAAATATGAGAATATAGACGAAGATCGAGAGGTTTTCCAGGATCGTACAAGGTGGCAATTGATAGTCTCTGAATACCCTAATGAGAACTAATGGCGTGAGTACATACTATTGTTGAGTTTGTACATACATACATATACTCACGGCTATAAATCCCTAAAAGGAGTAGCCAGAGCCGAGGAATTAGAAATACTTCAGCCACTTTTGGAAGTTGAGTGGGGAAAAGATGGTAAAATAAATATTGTTGGTGATGGGTCTCCCACCGCATTGCTATAAATGCCCTTAAAGTCTCAATACCCTTAGTAGCCTCGTACGTACACCCACGAGAAGAAATTGGGTAGTGCTTTTCTAAGCCGACACTACATACACACATCTATATGAGTATGTACCAGAACTATAAGAGAATAACTCGGTATCCTTACACATCTATCAATTAATATTAAAAATTATTATCAAGACGGCATTCGGCATTGTCTCTGATAACACTAATATAAGTTTAATATTTGATTAGGTGTGGAAAATACGTTTGTTTTTATAAAGTCAAGGACAAACTGGTACAAAGTAAATTGTTATTGATTACAATAACATGAGTTTCTTCGATGCTTAAATGAAATACAGAAATAATAAATTTCAATTTTCTTTACTTTATATTCCAAAATAGGTAAGATCTTCGAGGTTTAATATTATATAAATATTTAAGCATTGAAATAGGAAAGTTCCAAATATAAAAGTCACCTAGAAACGCCATACTTGGAGTAGAAATAGTAGCATAAGGCATGAGATAGCGATTATGTCACGTGAGAAGATAGATACCGATATGCTGATCCATAAGTATCTCATATTTACATAGAAAATATATTTTGTGCAAAATACATTTTTTCGGGATATTACAAGGTGAATCACCTGGTTATCCAAAAATAAAGATGATTCCGTCTTCGTAGGGAATGTTAAGCCGTCGGTCTCGACCACTATCACAGTAGTAGTCGTTAGTCTACCAAACCACACTAGGCCAGTGTAGTGGACTATAGCCAAATACGCGTATCAGGGTAGAACAAGTCATACAAGATATAATTGCAATATTATATTCTAACATACCTTAACACACTCGCCAATATCGATCTCAGGTAAATCCGAGAACAACAATATGCATTCGTTGAAGCCAGATTCCAGGAGAGTCTCGCTCAGTTGCCTCAGAATTCCTACACCCATGAATAAAGGAAGCGATGGGTTACTGACTAGTAAGGCGTCCCATAGGTGAACTATTTTGTGTAGGGGGAAGACATCTGGAATATAAAATATGAGTTAATTATTGTATCATTAGGCCAACGATACTTCATTTCTACCACCCTCTCCCCTTTCAACTTTCAAATGTGGCTGAGCAGTTTCTAGCTCTGAAGCTCTGGCTACCCATTTTGGGGATTTATTGCCGTGAGTATATGTATGTATGTATCAGACCAAATATCTTAGAAGGGGTGGCAAAATTCCTAATACTTTACCCAAGTGTTGCGTGGACATTGTATTCACGTTATAGAGGATATGATTTAGCACAAGTCAGATATATGCGTTTCCGGACGATAATTTCCATCCCCGTAACAACGTTGTTAAATAAAACATATTAGTATCAACCAGACTCAGTATTTGAATTTTCTTTCCGCTGGTGTTGTATGAGTAGACTTATGGTATTGGGGAGATACGATTAGAAACCCATCACCAACAACCCTAATTTTACAATATTTTTCCCAACCAACTTTCACGGGAAATGAGTAATTCTGAAGCTCTGACTACCCCTTTCTGTATAGCCGAGAGTATATGTATGTCCCATTTTACTTATTGGAATTGTATGCTCATATGATTGTATGGTAAAATCACTGACCTCCATTATACTATATAAGTACGCTGGACTAATGATACGTATTAAAATGACAGCTATTTACTGTGCCAATTTGAAGCGCCCCCAATGAAGGAACGAGGAACTAAATATGACGTAAACTGCAAAATGGCCAGTGTTTTTTTTACCATAAAGCATAATATATCTATGGTTTTTAGAAACAATTATAAATCAATAGTGCTGTAAAGTTTCGTTTCGATAACACTTAGCCTTTCCTTTAAGCAGAAACATTTTATCGATATATTTTATCTTCCTGTCCCATCTCTTTTATTAGTTCCTTGTTCCTTCACTGCTGCCGTAAGTGCCAAAATGGCGAAAATCAAATCGCCTCACTGTCACCCGGCCTATAATTAGTCCAGCGTACTTATATAGTATAATGGAGGTCAGTGGGTAAAATACACTAAAGACGCGAGACTTTTCAATTTGAATAGAAAATTTCAACAAACTAATTTATTCTCAGAGTTTGCAAATCGAAGCTATTTGCTATGGCGTGTACAACTTTAGTCTTTTGTGTTTTTTTATTGTCTTATTTCATGTAAGTGTGTTTCTAAAATACAAACAAATACATTCATTATTAGGATAACATGCATACTCACGTGAAAACATAGTCAGAAACCACGGTATAGCAAAGAGCTCGGGCACAAAATGTATGTCATGTAGATGCGAGGCTAATACCGGTTCATGATACGCTGTCATTTGCCAAAACTTGGCCAAATATTCCTTTATCACGGAACTGTTGTCTTTCAGGAAGAAATTGTGGAGGAATTTCGGCACGAATTTCGATAGGCAGGCGAATGCTCTAGCTGTATGAAAAAAATACTAGAATTATAATCAGGCATTAGATATAGGCTTTCCCTAACATACATATACTTAAGGCCATAAATCCCAAAAAGGGGTAGCCAGAGCTTCAGAGCTAGAAACTCATCAGCCACATTTGGAAGTTGATCGGGGACAAGTTGGTAGAAATAAAGTATCGTTGGTGATGGGTCTCCAAAAGCATCGCCCAAAAGCCGCCTAAAAGCCCCATACCGTTAGTCGCTTTTTACGACACCCGTGGGTAGAAAGGGGTAGTGATATTCTAAGTTGACAATACACAGCACCCCTAAACATCTTTATAACTTCCGGTACTGCGCTGAAATTATTCATCGACTTTCCACGAAGTCATCGGTTTGTCTTTTAGAAGGAAAACTAATTACATATTTCACTGCTGGGTATTTTCGGCTTATAATAAGACTATACCATTGATATCCGCAGATGTCGTATGAGGCGACTAAGGTAAGGGGGCCGTTTAAATGGTTTTTGGGCTGATCCGTCATCAACGATACTTTATTTTTACTATATTCTCTCGGCCCAACCTACTTGAAAAGTGGCAGACCAATTTAAAAAATCATATTTTTTTAAATTTGTGGCTTTATGCATTAGAGGCAGTTCTGTTTCCCATTTGTTACTTAGTCGTAAACTTATATTCATTTATTAATAATTATAATCAAGCCATAAAATGATTTACGATGGTGATAATCCTTACTAATATTATAAATCAGAAAGTGAGTTTCTTTGTTTGTTTTTTCCGCTTTCACGCCGTACCTACTGAACCGATTGCTTTGAAATTTTGCAAACGTATAGTTAGAAATCCGGATTAAGCAATAGGGTACTTATCATCCCTGAAAAAAAAATATTCCCGAGGGAAATCGTGGGAATGAGAAGTTTTCTTATAGATGTGCTTTATACCGCAATATAACCGAATAAAACGCGGGCGAAGCCGTGGGCGGAAAGCTAGTTAATACATAACACAGCTTACCTTCATTACAAAAGTTCAAATAAAGAAACGGAGCGGTCAACGAATCCAGTCCTTGCCAATACACATACTGGGGGTTGGTGAGGAGCCACGCTTTGAGGATCCTCTTGAGAGCGCGATGGCCCGCCTTGCCGCAGAGCAGCCAGCAGTATTGGTGGCAGCGGGGGATGTCTACGTCTATCTATGGGAAATTAATAATTTGAACAATAGACTTGACATTTTTGGGGGTCTCAACCGACTAGATAACAAATAAGTAATAATAATGGGTTGTCTGAAAAGATCGCTCTTAGTGATAAGACCGCCAGTTGTACTTTGGCTTTTGTACCGATCTTTTTTTGTAATTGTTGTTTTTTTGTGATGTGCAATAAAGAGTTTTTTTTTTATTATAAGAAATGTATTTTAAAACATACAAAAGTTAAGTGCCAAAACTTAAATTCATAATACTACTACTCTATTTCCTAAGTTGTTATTTTATTTTATTCTGTTTTGTTAGTTTTTTCACATTATTATTAACTAGTGTATTTTATAAATATTTAGGAGAATACGTTTACACGCAATAATTTAAAATAAAATGTTGTCAACACACAATCAAGGACATTTTTACTAGATTCAAGGTCTTTAGCATGTTATTTATCATGTACTGTTTCATGTCTGTAGTGTGATGCATATAAATAAATAAATACGTTAAATAAGTTTTTTTTTGTTTTGGCATCATATACACTGTATATATGCTGGACATATATACATAAATATATCAACGGCTATAAATCCGAAATTAGATATGGTGTTAATATTTTGCTTCATTGCTGTAAAATAAATGCTCGCATTTCGCAAAAACAGGGAAATCTTAGTAAGAATCTGAAAAGAACGCTGATTGGTGTAGGGTGATTGATTGGTCAACTGGGTTACGAATTAGCAGATTTGCTAAAAAAAACAAGAAAAAAAAGACGTACGGACAATATTTTTCATACACACTTACTGACTTAATAATCTATGGCTGCAAATGAATATATTAAATTCTGTAGACCAAATGAAACGGCGCATTAGCAAAATGTTCCAAACATCATCAAATGAGTGCGACGCTCTTCAATTTTCCTCGATGGCAATATTATTAGTGAGAACAAACAGCTTTTCATACAACTAGACAATAATCGTTTATAAGGAACACCAAACAATGAAGTGCTTCTAATACATACGAAAATATTCAAGGTTACTCAAACAACTTCTGTTTAGTTTTCTAGAGCGTTCATTTTAGGTAGTATTGTATTCAAAATTAGACACGCTGAATTAGATAAAAATAAATTATTATTTTGTAACTGCTTGGGTTTTGGAATGACAAAGCATTTATTTTGAATAACTTTTTATTTTTGCCTACTTCACGATTTTATTCTGTAAAGGACAAACCACAGCTAAGATATACAAAATTCACAACCACTTCGAGAAATTTATAGAGAGTGGTGGAGTAAAGTTTATTAAGATGCCACATATTTCGATTAATGTAAAAAAAATGTGATATCTAGGACTCGTAAAGTGATCATAGGAAGTAAAATCTTAGTTTTGTGTAATCTGTCTCTCCAGTAATCCATCTGTTTTTTAAATCATGTACTACAATAAAAAAAATAAAAATAAAGGAAAGAAAAATTTCGACACAGGCGGGAATCGAACCCGCGACCTCGGGTATACGCCCCCGTCGCTCTGCCATTGAGCTATCTGCATTGCATTATTAGTAATAATCCACACGTGTGGTTTTCATGAACAAAAACATTCAAATTATGTGATAGTTAGGCGTTCTCAACATTTGCATTCTATCTGAAAAGGTAGACAAGGGTCCTTCCGAATTTGTAAACAATTCGGAGTTAGGGAACGCAAACACTACTTAAAAAGTGTAAAAACAAATAAAGGATAGAAGTATTTCGCGCTGGCAGCCATTGACACGGTAGCTCAATTGGCAGAGCGACGGGGGCATATACCCGAGGTCGCGGGTTCGATTCCCGCCTGTGTCGAAATTTTGTTTTTCATTATTTATTAGTAATAATCCCCACATGAGGTTTTCATGAACAAAAACATTCAAATCATGTACAAGTTTTGGAAGAAAGAATTTAATTTATTCACTTTTGTAGATTTAAAATATTGACGAATTGTACACAATATAAAAAATTAACACTTAACATTGATATCAAGGAGGAAGGCCGTGAACTATCAATGTATTTTATCAAACAATCTCTTGCTAAGATTAGCAGATGCAGCAGATGCTCCTTACGAAATGCTAAGTTTCTCAAATGCGGTTAGTTTTCCTCAATCGAATAAATATATTGGACTTTTGTAAAACTCCACTCAGCACTTATTTTTAAATGTCGTACTGATTTTAATTAATGTTAGTCACCGCCATCTTTCTTAAAGAAACATAACGGTTTAAAATGGCCGCCGACCGCCTTTCTTATCCTGCTGCCGAGTTACATTTACGAATATTAATATCACCAATTAAATAATATTGATTCATAGAAGTACATAACGTACAAACCTGTCGATCAGTAGGCGTGGGTGTTTCTTTATCAATTCTTTCATACACTTCATCTATATCTCCAACCACGCCTAGTAAAGCTGCCCATACATCACCGCGTAGTAAAGGGGGAATATCTACGGTCGCTTCTTTCATTATATACATTTCTGTGAATGGGTAACCCTGTGAAGATATAGAAAAATTACATTAAATATCTGCCTCCGTGGTCTCGCGGTTAGGCGCTTGACTTCAAGTCCGGAGCTCTCGGGTTCGATCCCCAGGGGGTAGACTCACATATTTAATTTGTAAGATTTAACCCACTTTGGAAGGATATTAAAGGTTTGAATCACCGGATTATCCGAAAATTAAGATGTTTCCGTGTTTCGGAGGGATCGTTAAGCCGTCGGTCCCGGCTATTATCACGGTAGTAGCCGTTAGTCTGCCAACTCATACTTGGCCAGCGTAGTGGACTATAGCCAAATCACCCTATATAGGGTAGGCTCGAGCTCCTTCGTGGGGACATATATGGGTTGTGAGGTGAGGAACATTCAATATCAGTTTCATTATAGTGGGTAGCGTAAGAAGCGATTAATTATACACACAGCTATATAGCACACAGATGCCGTGTAGTGCCGGCTTAGAATGTCGCTACGCCTTTCTACCCACGGGTGTCGTAAGAGGCGACTAAGGGTATTGGGGCTTTTTATTGGATTTTTGGGCGATGCGGTTGGAGACCCATCACCAAAAACCTTTATTTTTACCATCTTTTCCCCACTCAATTTCCAAAAGTGGCTGAGGAATTTATAATTCCCTAGCTCTGGTTACCCCTTCTAGGGAAATACAGCCGTGAGTATATGTATGTATGTATGTACAGCTATAATCTGAGTTCAGTAAGGACAAAATAAAAATATATAGGTTGGTTTATTGATGGGTCTCGCGCGACTACGCTCAGCAATCACTTCAAAAGCGCAAATTCCTTAGTCACATCTATAGAAGACTTAGCTAAATAGAGGAGAAACGAAGAATGTCAATATCTATAAGAGGGCTCCACTCCACTCTGCTCCACTGACTTAAGCGGAACAAATGTATGAGCAACAAATTCCAGAACATTGAATCAACCAATCAGGGTGTAGAGAATTTATTCAGCAATTTTTGTACTGGACTACATTTGGTTTCTGCTCTATTTACTTAAGTGACGTGTAGTGACGGCTGTGTCGGCTCAGAATAACACTACCCCATTTCTACCCGTGGGTGATCGTAAGAGGCGACTAAGGGTATAGAGGCTTTTTAAGTGATTTTTGGGCGATGTGGTTGGAGACCCGTCACCAAAAACGTTTATTATTATCATCTTTTCCCCAATCAACTTCCAAAAGTGGCTGAGGAATTTATCATTCCAAAGCTCTGGCTACCCCGTTAAGGGATTTATAGCCGTGAGTATATGTATGTATGTATGTTACTTAAGTCCTCCTTGGTCACCTCGTACGACTACCACGGGAAAATATAATTTATTGCTGTTCTAAGCCGACTTGCACAGCTTGGAAACAAAATATATTTTACTACACCAAACATAAGTTAGTTTACAGTGATGTGTACTAACTAGTATAATTTTTAATCAGTGGTTTACCTAGCAGTTTTTTGTTAATCTTTCGGGTTCAACATTTATATACATTTCAATTTCCCAGCTGTGCAGATAAAACCAGAGTATATGTAAATCTAGGCTAGCCTTAATTAGCTTTATTAACACCCGATTTCTCAATTGAGTATTCAAGCTGAGAATGACTTAAGTATCGTGTTGTCTCATTCAGTTGTTAAGATTTAAATGCAACAGAATGATACTTAAGTTGTTCTCAGCTGGAATACTCAATTAAGAAATCGGCCGTAAGTTATTATTAAATTAACTTAGTACTTACACAAAGCAACCTTTGAAACCAGATCATTCTATAAAATTGATACTCAGTGTCTTTCTCCCTTATAACTTTGGGGAGACTGACAGCGTCACACAGTTTTCGAGGCTCATTCATCAACGGATAGTAATCTTGACGAGGAATATGGCCTAGACGATTTTGAAGTAATTCCAGGCTGTATTTGGCTATTCTCCTGTCATATAGCACTGGTTTTTTACCACCTATTGTACATCCATCTAAAAGTAGTGCACTGAAATTGGAATAAAACACATATAGGTATATATAAAAATAAAGAACTACTAGAAAAAGGCAGGCGTCCGAAGTATGAAGAATAAAAGAGCATGTATGAAAAGATTGATGGATGTAAACGAAGCTAGAGAAACACTACTTAAACGTGTAAAAGAAATAAAGGATAGAAGAATTTCGCGCTGGCAGCCATTGACACGGTGGCTTACAACTTACAGGCTGACTTTGTCACCTGGTGTTCAGAGTACCCACGTTTTGCATGGACAGTGTACTCACGTGATAGGGGGCAGGCCTATCGCCGTTTTGTACGAATACACTGTCACATGACTCTGACAACTCAACCATGTGGGTTTCCTCACGATGTTTTCCCTCACCGTTGACAATTATGATAAATTAACCACACATATGTCTTTAAAAAAGACAAATTGGTGTAGGCCCGACCCAGGATTTGAACACTAGTTGTTTGCACTATAACCGAGTGTTCTACCCACTGGGCTATCACGGTCATGGTGATTCTTATACCTAGAGTAAAAAGCAGTTATCTTTTATTATTTAAACTAGTTGTTCTCAAATTTGCAGACATACATATTAACATTAATAACTCACAGCCATGAATCCTAAATAGGGGTAGCAGAGCTTCGGAATTTACAAATTCTATGATATAGGATGATAGATAGATAGATAACTTGTTTATTTATGTTAACATAACACCATACAATGTAAAAAAACAATACAAAAAGTGAAAAAACAATATTTTTGACCTAAAGATTAGTGCTATGGTAACACAAACTAGGTCCTAACTCAGCGCTTGATATTGCCAAGTGGCAAAACACTGGTTTTCAGTTAAGGCCTACACTACACTATACATAATTGAATAATATATAAACAAAAAATCTGTGTCTGCCACATTTGAAGCAAAATAAACTGTGACACTTTTGGAAGTTTATTGAGGAAAAGATATTGAAAGTAAAGTGTTGTTGAAGATGGGGTTCCAGCCAGAACGTTTTATTGGATCTTAAAAAGCTTCATACCCTTAGTTACCTCATACACCACCCACAGGAAGAAATGGGGTAGTGTTATTTTTTAGCCAAAACTATGCAGCTAATATACATACTGGACAAATACTTACACAGGCATAGATAATATAGGTGGACTATTCTTAATAAGTCCTTCTTTTTTCAACTCAGCCTGGATATCTCCTCCGGCTAACTGCCACCAATAGTACAGATATTGCAACTTGCATCCTAAAAGGCCTCTAGGGGCTTTTATTTCGACTATTTCCGTGCAAGGAACTTGCATAAAGTCATCCAATAACTCTGCTGGTTTAGCTCGTTCATTTGGATAGATTTTTAGACATTTCTCTATTATTTTCCGAAGATTTTCTGGTATAGTCTGAAAACCATTTCAAGCTTTTTTAATACTCAGGGAGATTGCAAGTGAAGTGAACAGGAAGAAAAAAGTGGGGTATAGTTTTTTATTACACAAAAGTTATAGTTTTTTATTGGTGGCCAAATATTTAGATGTTCTTTTGAAAAATATATATTTATATACAGGTTGTTATTGTATAGTGAGTATATGCATGCACCAAATAATGGTACTCTAGGTATAATATTTTTCATGCAAGCATAAAATACTATAAGATACAATAGATCATCAAAGTCTATAATCGAATGTATTGAAATAGTTATACCTTATATTTCTCTAAAGCCTCATGTTCTCTAGCTATTCTTTCCACAGGATTTTTTGAATGTATCAACGTAAGAATCCTCCTTAGTATTGGAGCTGGTTTTAGGTTGGGCCAAAGTGGTCCCAAACATAGTTCCAATAGGATAATCCCGAATGTCCAGACATCAGATGATGGGCCTCCTCCTTTTAATATTGTTTCTGGACTAAGGTACTTTGGAAGACTGGAACAGGAAACAAGTATATAGAATAGAATAGAAAATACTTTATTGCATATCACAAAAATAAAACTAAATTTCAGTACAAAAGAAAAAGTACAATTGGCCTTATCACTGAAAGCGATTTCTTCCAGACAACCCTTGAATGGTAAATCAATCAAAAATAATCATGCTAGGAAGATGTTTAATAACATGCAGGAACAAGTTGTTTTTCTTAGTAGTATAGTTTTAGTAAAAGATTAGATATCTCTTATTAAAACTATACTATCTATATTCTAGTTTTAATTATAACTAAGTAGTTACTAACTTTATATTTTATTAGATTGCAAATAATTCTGTACAGATTGGATGTACTCCTGATATTATGTTATTGTTTTTATTTTTATTGATTTATATATTTGAACTTCAGAACTTGTTACAAGTAGTCAGACCAGTTCAAAACCTTCTACTTTAAAATGAAACAAATAAGGCCAATACTCTCAGATAACCTATCCAATATTTGATTTACTCACCCTAGAGGAAACTGCACATCAGTCCCGCCGCCAGTCATATAAAACACTCCATAATTGAACAACTTTATTTGGTTATTACTATCAAATAGAATATTGTCAGGAGCTAAAGTTCTATGAACTATATCAAGCTCATGAAGGTGGTATATTGCTTTGATAACTTGCTTTCCTATAGTGGCTATCTCTTCAAATGAAAAGGTTCTAGAGATTTCTTTCAGAGATTTCCCTATTACTTCTGATACAACTATTATTCTTTCTGGAAATAAAGTAAAATGAACAGTTATTATGTTAATAGCTGAGCTTTTTTATTGTATTAAATAATGGAAATAATAAAGGTTACTAACAAAATGTCTAGCAAAATACAATGTGTCTCATGAAATTTTAAAAACATATTGATGTGGAATCAAAGTCCTTTTTAGTTTTACAGGAATCAAATCAGAAAACACTCTAATTTTATTCCCATTGAGAGCCAAGTATTAATAACTTGTGCTATGACATATTCTACTCAAGTGCATAAAAAATTGAGTACATACTTATCAGGCTATACTCAAGTCATTCATTTCCTAGGGTAAATTCTAATAACTAATTCACCACTTTGATGATCATAGCAAATTCTCAGTTTATCATATATTTTTTCGTACATCCCCTTATATTTTACACATTTGCAACAGTTGCCTTTCCTTGCATTCCATTAGTGTGACAGATAACTCACAGATGCATCAATCTATTTTTCTCCTAACTATATAAATAAATTATACATTTAGGAGAAAAATCTCTATGAGTTGGACATAGATTAAGAGATATGAACATTTGAGGTTTGAACTAAAGTGGGTTTCATACTATGGGTTAGGTTTTTAAAATTAAGACTGCCTGCACTTTATATGTACAATTTTTACTACCACACAGATACAATGTATAGATGTGTAGCACTGGTTTACAATGTCACTTCCCCTTTCTACCAAAGGCGACTAAGGGTGTGGGGTTTGGTTTTTGAACGGTTTATGCAGTTGGAGACCCATCACAATTGATACTTTGTTTTTACCATCTTCTCCCCTATCAACTTCCAAATGTAGCTGAGGAGTTTCTAGCTCTGAAGCTCTGGCCACCCCTTTTTGGGATTTATGGTCATGAGTAGGTAATATGTATGTATGTACAAAGATACAACTTCAGAAATAAAAAGTGGTTTCAGTGCTTTCTGCTTAACAACATCCAAATTAGCCCTAGTCTCACAAAACATAACTCTAGGAAGCAAAAGAATTGGCGCCGCAGGACTCCTTACCATGTTTTCCTCTGATTATATCCAGGTAAGTGCAGAGGTTTGGATGCTCAATAGTAAGCAACTTCTGTGATCTGCCTAAAATAGTAACTGAACTTGGTGTCAATGGTAATCCATTACTGCCGCATGTCTCCCCAGGGTGGTTTTTAGCAAAGAATGTGGTGGCCGCAAACCGTATTAGATTTTCATCCATTTTCTTTTATTGTTTAACAATTAATATTTGTGGGTGGTGCTGCTCCAGGTACTTACGGATCATAAGATTACCAATAAAACTGACACTAGTTTCACCACATCCTTCAATTTAATTTTAATGCTTATGTCTATTACTTCAGTATGAATTTACTTTATATTATCATAAAATTTTACCAAGTCAAGTAAATTAACTTCAATTACTAACAAAAACAAAACAAACATTCAGTAGGGACGTGCCACGCCATCCGGCGATCGGCAAGCATATGATCCGATCCGGTTTCCGGCTATTTTCGGAACTGATCTGATCGGGCCCTTCAATTTTGTGTCGTATCACAAAGATCCTGTGAATTAAAAAGCGATTCCTTGACTGACAATCGTTATATAGCTACTTTATATATAGTTAATTTATATATTACATAGTATTTTTAAATTTTAAAATAGTGTTTTTTTTCCTGTTCTTGTGGCATAGTTGATATAAAACGGGCCCTTGCTACTATCAATGGAAAGATCATGGAAACAACTGGATGGTTGCATGATGATGGCAAGAGACCGGATGGTATGCCGTTTATTCCCTGGAAAATTGGGGGACGCTTGTGTGGGATGCAACCTGTGTCGACATACTGGCGCCTTCCCATTTGTCTTGGTCAGCTGCTCGGGCTGGAGCTAAAGCGACATACTCTGAGTGTCTAAAGAAGCTTAAATATGGCTTCTCGGACGAAATTCATAGTTTTATTCCTTTCGCTGTGGGACCCTCGGTCCATGGGGTTCAGGTGCGCGTCGATTTTTCAAGGAAATATCTGCACGCCCAATCAAAACTAGTGGGAGTCTTAGAGCTGGCAAAGAAATACTAACTGAAGACTTTCACCTAAAAGTTAAAAAAGTCATAAAAAATATTTTTTAAAATTAAGTTAAAAACTAAAATGTTTTTAACGTCAAAATTTTTAAATTTACTTATTAATTCGTTGTTACTCATGTCCTTCGGAAGGTGTTCGTAAAAGGAAGAAGCAACAAAGAAACTCTTCACATTCACATATTTTCAAAATATGGTTTGTACAATTTTGGGTTAAACATATTTTTACTTTATAAAAGATTTTTTATGCGGAAAAACCAAACGCTAGTTTGACATAATTGAACTAAATTGTCCATCACAAAAAACCAATCACATAACATGAGAAGAAAAATCCTCAACAGACAATTATTCCTGGGAATAACGAGGGAAGATTTATAGCTTTACGGACACGGTGATGTGCGCGTTGGGTCCTTATCGTTTGAAAAATCTTGAACACTTTAGTAAGATTTCTTTAAAAGCATTGCTTTAATTGCATTTTTAAAAGATGCCACAGGCAATTCCATTATGTCAGAAGGATGATTGTTAAACATTTGGAGGGATAGTCCCATAAAGTAGTTACTTATTTTATTAAGTCTCCACGTCGGTACGTTAAGTTTGTCCTTATTTCGAGTGTTAACAGTATGCCTACCGCTACTACCACTTTATGACTAACACTAACTTTACCAAATTGGCCTATATGCTTTTTGGCATACATTACATTCTCAAATATGTATTGGCAAGGGACAGTTAAAATGCCAATATCTTTAATTTTTTCGCGCAACGAAAACCTCGACCTTAGCATGTAATTAGGTCGGATAGCTCGCTTTTGTAAGACAAAAACACTATAAACATCAGCCGCTTTTCCCCATAACAAAATACCGTACGACATAATACTATGAAAATAACTGAAATAAAATCTTACGCACGGCATACGCTGCTGAGCTCAGCCTTTTAGAAAGTGTTAGGCCGGGACTCCACCAAAGCAGAGATGTGTGCGGTGTGCTGTGTGCTGTGCGAGAAGAGATGTTATTCAGCTCGCGGGACTCCACCAAAGCGGAGATGTGTGCGGTGTGCTGTGCGAGAAGAGATGTTTTTCAGCTCGGGTGCGAGGCGTTGAGTGCTCAGTACGCATTCTCAGCGCGCGGGGTTCTGCGGGTTGCTAGCGGGCGAGAGGGGGGAGGGTGACATCGCTCACTGCACGCCGCTCACATCTCTCGTCTCCACTGCGCGTCGTCCGCGCACAGCTCACATCTCCGCTTCCATCGCGACATACAAATATTACACATCTCCGCACAGCGATCTCCACTGAAGCTGAGCGGAGAGGAGACGTGTCAATAACTCAATTCTATTGGTTGTTTAAAAAACATCTCCTCTCAGCTCGTCTCGTCTCCGCTTTGGTGGAGTCCCGGCCTTAGTATATAGGGTCCCCATTGCAACTTAGAATCGATTGTTCTCCCTAGGAATTTAGGAATATCGTCTCTTTCAGTAATTCTACTTTTTCAATGTCAATAACAATATTTGCATAAACTTGCCTAACCTTTGGTAAAGTAAATTTAATACATTTAGTTTTTTTGGCATTCAGAACCAGGTTATTTACAGTAAACCAATGCAATACCAGTGAGATACAAGTGAGATAATCTGGTAAATAATATTATTAATATAGTAATTAATATCAATACTCGTAAATTTTTTAAATCCAAACTTAAGTGGTGCCAAAATAACGCTGAGCAAATCAGAATGGATATAGTAGCGTCGCACCACTCAGGAAAAAAAAGTTTTCAGCTTTTTGGAGGGCAGCTAAAAAAGAAAATCCTGCGTCTAGCTTACCCGCGAATATAGAAGGGGTGGGGGAACCGTCACAGATAGCGGAATTGTTCAAAGCTCATTTCAAAGTCGTTCCCCATTCTGACGCGGTTGCGAGTTCTTCTACCGATCTAGTAGTCGATCAAACGGTGCCCCTTAGCCGGTTCTCGGCTAAGGAGGTAGCCCAGGTCATTAGTGGCATGACTCGGGGTAAGTCACCGGGGCATGACATGCTTAGTGTCGAGCACCTTAAATATGGTAGTGTGCATTTAGCTAGGGGGTACTGGCCCTGTTGTTTACGGCAGGACTGAGACACTCGTACTTGCCTGAGCCGTTGATGCGTACTGTTGTTGTCCCGGTTGTGAAGAACAGGACGGGTGATGTAGCTAGCATTAGCAACTATCGGCCTATTTCCCTTGCTACAATTGTTGGTAAGGTGCTGGATTGTCTGCTTGACCAACGGCTTAGAAAGCATACGAAGCTGCATGACGCTCAGTTCGGGTTTCGACCCGGTCTATCCACCGAGTCGGCCATAGCGTGTCTCAAGCATACCGTCCAGCATTACACTGACAGGCGGACGCCTGTCTTCGCCTGCTGCCTCGACCTTTCCAAAGCTTTCGACCTTGTGTCATATGAGAGGTTGTGGGATAAGCTGAGACACGAGACCACCCTCCCAGTAGAACTTATACTACTCTTGCAGTTCTGGTATAAAAACCAGACTAATAACGTCAGGTGGGCGGGGTCTCTGTCGTCTTCCTATTCCCTGGATTGTGGCGTTCGACAGGGTGGAGTCACGTCGACTTCGCTATTTTCGCTGTATATAAACCGACTGATCGGTGAGCTCAGCAGCACCATGGTGGGCTGCTCTGTTGGTGGAACTATGATTAACAACATTAGCTACGCCGATGACATGGTGCTGCTGAGCCCATCGATAAGAGGGCTTAGGATACTTTTAAAAAAGTGTGAGGGCTATGTTGAGGCACACGGTCTGAAGTATAACCCCACTAAGAGTGAATTGTTAGTTTTTAAGGCAGGCTGTAAACCTACAACTCGCCAAATGTTGTGCTTGGGGGCTTGGCACTCAAGCGAGTGTCAAAGGTCAAATATTTAGGACACTGGGTCCCTGAAGGCCTGAAAGATGATGAGGATGTGGATAGGGAGCGGAGGGCGCTGGCAGTCCGGTGTAATATGTTGGTTCGCAGGTTTGCTAGGTGTACAAAAGACGTTAAGGTGACACTTTTTAAATCATACTGTCAGTCACTGTACACTTGCAGCCTGTGGGTCGGCTGCACACAGGGGGCTCTCAGCGCCCTTCGCGTTCAGTATAATAACGGCTTCAGGATGCTGTTGGGGCTGCCGCGCTACTGCAGCGCCTCAGGTATGTTTGCCGAGGCGCGTACGGACGTCTTCGCCGCCATCCTGCGCAAGCGGACGGCATCCCTGTGGCAGCGGGTGCGCGACAGCAACAACGGCCTCCTGAGGACCGTGGCGGACCGAATCCAGGGCACCCTTCAGGAGCACTGGATGAAAATGCACGCTCCAGTTAAACGTCCTCAAAGGAAGTTCTAGTCCGTGTGTCCGTTAGCATTGTACATAATATCAGGTAGCCTGTTTGTTTATAATGTAAATAATTATTGCTTGTTTTAATTTTTTTAATTGTTTTGTTTTTTTTTTTGTTAATTGTGTTGTTTTGTATCATACATATAGTTTACTAAAAATAGTCTTTAGTCTTCTTACTAACCATTGTATGTTATGTACCTTGTTCGGGGTATTTCCGAACCAATGATATTGATATTAAATGATAGAAGATTATACGAATCACAACTATTTATTGATAATGATACGTACAACCGCGAAGCAAGTCTACAGTGCACTCTCGATTTACTCGCGATTGAGTAAAGTGCTGACTGTTACTTATTGTTCGGTGTTTGCACCGAACATGCTCCCAGGCCAGAGAAAATCAATGGCTGATGAAGATGTTGATGAAAATATATAGATAAACATATGATAGAACAATGATAACCTAAGCTGAAACTATTACATAATGATACCGACATATTAGCGTCCTAATCTAAATTACTCTTAAAATGTTTACGAGTTAAAGGGGACGTTGCAACAGTACGGCTTTCACTTTCACTAGAATTAACCGCACTCACACTGACACACTTATCACTAACACTTTGTTTTTCACTAACGTAGTTTACCTTAAAGCCACTTAACCTAACACTTGGTTCACTATCACTATGCACATTAACACTTACACTATTTGAAGAAGTGGGGGGCGGCTGCAGGGAGTCTCCAGACTCCCGCCCCGCGCCCCCGTCCCGCCGCCGCCAGCGCCGCCATCCAGCCCCGGCCGCCGCCGCCGCCGCCAACGTCAACATTATGTATATCAAACTGTAGTGGTGGATGTCATGATAAGATATGTTGCTTGATATTGCTGTTTCATGATTTAGTTTTTCTATGCCTTCTCTAATCGATTGGGATTCCCTCTGGTAGCTGCTGTCTTCCACGGGTGGTTTTATATTTGGCATAGAAATATTTAATATATGATTTATCGGTGATATCAATGGGACTGTCATCTCAACTCCGGATTTAATGGAATTTTCATTCAAACCATGTGAGTAAATGGTTATTCCATTAGTCTTTATCATGCATCCACTACCTATTTGTAATATAACAGCACCTCTTGTTAGCTGTTCGCTGAAAACCTGTTCCCTACATATAACTCTAAGATTGCACAGGTCGCAACAATAATGGAAATATGTGTTAATCGAGTGTAAAGATGTCCACTGATCATGACACATTTCTTCTGATGATTCACACTGCCCAGATTGGTGATTCCTTATACATAGGTCAGTGTCAATTATAAGCTGATTTGTAGGGCTCGGCTGTGGAGATAGCATAGGAAACGACTCTTGTCTCTGTCCATGCACGAGCCGATCTCCTGGTGTGCCAGCGTTATATATGAGTCCTTTTTTAAATTGATGGCCACATATTCTGATATAGGAATAATACTAACGATATGATTTCCTTTCTTAATAGGTATAGGTATTATTCGAAATAGCTCATATGTATCTCTACTGACTAGGGGTAATTTTATTTCAAATAACAAATATTCGGGCAGCATTCTGGTCTTAATGGTCAATAAATGGTATATTTCGGTCTGATAATATTGTGTATCGCTGATTGGCAATGATAGGTCACTCGGCAGATGACTCGAAATGATATTTAATTCGTCGCGAAGTTGGTCTGGCGAAATCAAATGATAATTGAAAGTCCCGTGGTAAATATCAGTAATGGTATCGAGCAAAGAACTTTGAACATTTTTAAGGCTATGTAGCATGTTGGTGGCAACAATGACGGCTAGGGTGAAATCGTTAACGTTGTAAAATCTGCTCATTTGCATTTCCAAATGCTTCATCCCGGATTCGACAGTGATAAAACGGTCATTTATTAGTTCTGTTTGCCTGTCATTGGTGGTTTTAGTTCTTTGTATCAGGTTAAATTCGGCTTCTAATAGGGACGTTTGGTTCTTCCAAAGGCCAGCCAAATGCTGCTGGTTATCTTTAAGCAGGTCAATGTCCTTTTGATACTGTTCAGCAAACCGTTCGTCCAGTACACCAAACAAGGAATTCGCCACGTAGCCGACACCGTTGATAAGGCCGCGCCGCCGCCGTTGTCTCGCCGCCGCTCGCGTGCTCGAATGCTGATTCAGCAACATGCGGTCGTAGTACTCCAACTCCGAGTAGTCGTGACGTAACTGGGTTAATACAGCATCACAGTATGTTTTGTCCCTGATAACGGAACATGATTTTTCTAAATACTTTATATATTTGTTTAATGCTGCTTGCCCTTGCCAATACGGATCCATGTTGTAATATACTATTATTTTCCATTCGTCTCGTATCACCTGCATATTACTTATTTTGTCGAAATGGAAACCGGAATGTTGCAACTTTGTGATATTAATTTTACTTTCAGCCACACTCATTAAGCTCATGAAAAATAGTAATGATGTAACGATAGTATAAAAGCTGCAGTGAGATGTTTTCTTCACTGCAACACAAATTGATGTCTTCGGTGGTTCTTTCTTTTTATGGTTTTCCTCTGAACATCTGGTATCTGATTCTCTGATAGGTAGTAATGATAGTTTTACAATAGGTCGTTTCATGATTCCGTTTTTTGTTTTGAGCGTGACCACTCGAACCAACCCATCGGCTCCCGGATGCAATTCGACGACTCTCCCTAGAGCCCATTTGCCTGGTGGTAGGTTAGAATCGTTGATAGTGACCATGTCGTTTAATTGTAAGCTCGGTTTCTCTTTACACCACTTACTTCTGATAGATAGCTGTGATAGATATTCGGTTTGCCATCGTTTCCAAATATCCCGAAAGATTTTTTGCATATGATGCCATCTTGTCCTTAGATCTTGTTCTGTGTCGTACAAAGTTAAATTAGGACCGCTTGTTAAAAAATGTGCTGGCGTAAGTGCACTGATATCGTCAGGGTCTTCTGATAATTGATAAAGTGGCCGAGAGTTGATACAAGCTTCAAGTTGTGTGAGCAAAGTTGTGAATTCTTCGAATGTGAGGCGTTCTTCTCCAGCAATTCGTTTAAGATGGTACTTGCACGCTCTCACGCTAGACTCCCACAATCCTCCCCCGGATGGCCATAGGGGTACGTTGAATTCCCACGTTATTTCCATTTCAGTAACTTCTTTGATGAAACTTTCACTAAATACTTTCTGTAGTTCTTCATATTCCATTCGCAGAAGTCTATCTGCACCCACAAAATTTGTGCCATTGTCGCTGTACATCGTTTTTGGTGTTCCCCTGCGGGCGCAAAATCTACGCAGAGCAGCTATAAATGATTGTGTTGTAAGATCTGCTACCAATTCAAAATGTACTGCTTTAGTGGCCATACATACAAATACGGCTACATATCCCTTGCTGGTTTTGACTCCACGTCCTTTGCTTGCTTTAATCATGATATGTCCTGTGAAGTCGACTCCTGTGTTTTGAAATGGCCTTGATGGATTGCAACGCGACTCTGGTAAATCCCCCATAAGTTGATTTTGATTTATTGGGCTATTACGTCGGCAAACGACACATCCTCTTAATCGTTTTTTAGTGGCTCTGTTACCCCCGATAATCCAATATCTTTGTCTCAAAAATGTATTGGTTAGTCTAGGGCCTCCATGAAAGGTAATTTGATGGGCTTGATCAATAAGCAAATCTGTCACGGTGCTTGTGTGGGGTATTATGATTGGATGTTTCATATTGTAATTTATATGAGCATTTTTGAGACGGCCTCCCACTCGCATGATGTGATTTTCGTCTAAGAATGGATTCAAATTTAAAAGTTTACTATTGTTATTTAATTTGTTATTTTGTTTCAAATCACTTATTTCTTGTCCAAAATGATTTTGCTGTATATATCTAATTATAAACTGTTTTGATTTCTGTATTTCTCTAATACTAAGATAGCTCGACCTTCCCTTTTCTCTAGATAAAAATCGTAACATCCATGCTAAAACATTTGTTGCACGAGTGAAGCTACTGTACTTGTTTATAATATTACCGATAACGCTTGACTCGTGCGCCTGTGTTGTTAATGTAATTTTGCTGACTTTCATTTCGTAGTGTGTTGAGTATATGATATCATTTGATATGTTCGATTCATTTATTGTTGATAACCACTGTGGCCCGTGCCACCACAGCTTATTTTCCTTTAAAGTATTGGCAGAGCATCCTCGACTTGCACAATCAGCTGGGTTTTCTGATGATTTTACGTAATGCCAACATTCTCGGGGCATTACCTGAGTGATTTCCTTTACCCGGTTTGATACAAAGGTTTTCCATTTATTTGGGTCTCCCTGGAGCCACCCCAAGACTGCTGTGGAGTCACTCCAACCATGGACAGTGATATTATGGCCTGATAAACAACTGATAGTTCTTTTCATTAGTTTTGATAGTAATTGAGCGCCACAAAGCTCAAGTTTGGGTAATGTGATATTTTTGCTGTCCGGTAGTAGCCTGGTTTTCCCCGCTACTAAGACTAGTGATGATGATGACTGCTTCTCTATCTTACAATATATAACGCAGGCGCATGCTTTCATGGAGGCGTCACAAAACCCATGTAATTGAATGTTCTCGTTTTCGTGGCTTGCTAGCCATCGTGGAATTTTAATGTCGTTGATAAATGGAAGATCTGATTTAATTTTGACCCACTCTTGATAAATGTTTTGTGGTAATTCTTCATCCCAGGTAATTTTGGCTAACCACACCTTTTGAAACAAAAGTTTAAGATGGGTTGTAAACGGAGAAAGCCAACCTAATGGGTCAAATATTTTTGATATATTTGATAAGAGCGCGCGTTTTGATTTTTTGTCTGATAGATTATTGATATTGATACGAAATATAAACTCGTCCGTCTTTGGATTCCATCTCAACCCCAAGGTTTTGCTGGTGGAAACTTCACCGCTTAATGGTTTAAAATTAAAATTTTCTTGATGATGAGTCTTGTCCATGAGTTGTGGCTCGTTGGAATTCCACTTTCGAAGATTGAAATGACCTCGACGACAAAGGCTTATCAAATCCTTCTTCAACTGTATGGCCTGTGCTATGGTGTGATGACCGCTCACGCAGTCATCCATGTAAAATTGATCTCGTAATACCTGTGATGCCTGGCTGTGATAATTACCTCCCTCATCGATAGCCAACTGCTTTAATGTAGCCATAGCCAGAAAAGGAGCGGCCTTCGTACCGTATGTGACCGTCTCTAGTGTATACTCCTTTAACTGCTGAGTTGGTGAATGTCGCCATACGATGAGCTGCAGCTTTTGATCATCTTTATGTATATAAATATTTCTGAACATTTTTTCAATGTCTGCAGTGAATGCTATTTTAAACTGTCGCAAATGTATGATTAAATCCATTAGATTCTTTTGTAAATTGGGCCCACATAACATAACGTCATTGAGACTGTAGCCGTTGGATGTCTTCGCAGCAGCATTAAACACGATGCGGCAATCGGTGGTGGTTGATTCAGGCTTCAATACAGCATGATGTGGCATATAATATGTTAAATTGCTAAATTTTGGGGCTTCCGACATGTGTCCTAAATATTCGTACTCCTTCATAAATGCCCTATATTTGATCGCTAAATTTTTCTTTCTCTTTAAATTTCTTTCTAAATTATAAAATTGTGCTACGGCCGCGGGTTTTGATGTACCTAATTTATATTCATAATTCTCAATAAGTGGTAGTCTGACTACATAGCTACCATCTTGTCGGCGTGTCGTGGTTTTCTTATAGTGCTGAACTCAATCCAAGTCTTCCTGGGAGGTGATAGTGTTATCTGATATGTCCTCAATTGACCAAAACTGTTTTATTTCCTCAATATTATTGATAATAACATTACACTGTATTGTGTTTATTTTGCCACATAATATCCACCCCAGCCGCGTTTGTTGAGCCATTGGTAGCAGGTGGTTTTCCCTGATAACGTTCCCTAACACTACAGTAGCATATATATCTGCCCCTAAGAGTATATCCACCGATCTGCTATGATAAAATTCTGGATCCGCTAGCTGGAGACCTTCTAAATAAGACCACGACGGCTTACTAAATGTTTTGTTAGGTAACACATTGATAAGGCGTTGCATTATGTACACGTTTGTAGAGAAACAATAGTCACCTATAGTGGATTTACAGTTTATAACCGCTAAGCCCTTGCAACTACTGTCTTTTACCCCTACACCCGTGATGATACCTTGGCATGGCTGCCGACGCAAGCCAAGTAGTTGAGCTGCATGCTCTGTGATAATGGAAGATTGCGAGCCCTGATCGATTAAAGCGCGTAACTTGATATATTCCCCAGTGACATCTTGTACCAGAATGATAGCGGTTGACAAGAGTATTTCTGATATATTTTCCTCTGAAATGGTTTGATGGCATACTTTACTCGTACTGTAGCTCTGTCCGCCCCCTGAGGTTGTTGGTTTTTGTTTGTGCAATAGCGTATTATGATTACCGTTGCATTCACGGCACCTTTTCGTCGATATGCATGTTTTGCCGTAATGATTGTACAAGCAATTTTCGCAGAAATTGTATTTGGCAACTAAGCCTTGTCTTGCATCCGGTGTTAGTTCTAAAAATTGCTTGCACGCAAATATTCCATGTTCCTTTTTACAAAGTACGCATTTTTGTTGCGAAATATTATGATCTTTGTGTGCCGAATGATAATTATTAAATTTGTTAGGTGAACTCGGGTAACGTTGACTAAAAGGTTTGTTCGAGACGGTATTTTTTGGCGATGAAGATGATGGCTCTTGATATGATGATTGCTTGTTTGGCTCGTGTTTGCGGCGGGCCGACTCTAATGCTGTAAATTTACTTTCCAGGAAATTTATCAGGTCTTTTAAAATAGGTAGCTCCCTGGGATTCTTCAAAGATTCGATGTAGTCGTTATATGTATCACTGTCCAATTTTTGTGCTATTAAATGTACTAGCAAGGGATCCCAACTTGATATGTCAACCCCTAAGTTTTTAATCGCGTTGAGACATTCAAGCGTTGTGTCGTGTAACCTTTTAATATTATTGAGTGATGGCTGATAAGATACCGGTATATTTAAGAGTACATTGATGTGGGTCGTGAAAATTAATTTCTTATTGTTAAATCGGTGATTAAGTAACTCCCAACAGGTTTGATAGTTTTCGGAACTTATATGAAGATGCTGGATGATTCGTTCTGCTTCTCCCCTTACTTTGCTCTTCAGGAACTGCATTTTCTGGGAATTTCAGAGTGATTTATTATTATGGATTACGTCACTAAATATATCTTTAAAGGACACCCACTGTTGGTAGTTCCCATGGAATGTTGGGATTTCCATGGTAGGGGTTGATTTTTCAGAGTGCCTTACCGACCAAAGTTTATTATTTATTTCCTTTTTTATGCTATTAAATGTTCTTTCATGATTCCCGAATGCTGTCTCGTATGCAAAATTCGAACCCTCTAATTCGCTATCTATCTCCCAGTGTAAAGAATCTATCGCTGCCCACCTTGATTGCAAAGATCTCAATAGATCCTCTAACTCCCATTTCTCGGTGATTGTATTAAAGTCCATATTCATTACGGTACGTTCAAATGCCCTAAAGTTACTAGATTGTCTCTTCATAAGATCGTCTGTTTTGCTGTTGCTGCCCGACTCTTTTTTGTTCAACGGTGTCGTTATACAATCCCCATAATCATCACCTGATAGCTCAGGCCGACGGGTGGACACCGTCGGTATGTCGTCCCTTGTCTTCTTCATCATAGCCTGCTGCTGTTCACTGATAAGTACCTTTGTTGACTTATACAATTCAAAAGCCTCGTCATATTCCTTATTCACAAAATATTGATGAGACCTACTTAATTCTGATTGGAGTCTATCGTTGTTATATTGATACTCAGACCAATAAGCTTCTAATATTTCGAGTCGCTTTTTAAAATAATCTGTTGTCTTTCTATCTGCCGAGTCCTTTTTGATATTAATGCCCACTTTCTTCATCTCATTCCACAGTTGATTCTGCGTCTCGTAGATTGCCTTGCCTTCCATTTTGATAAAGAGAAAAATAAAAGATAATTGGAAAGATCTTACTTGTTGATGTAGAGCTTGAACTGGAAGCCTAGGCCGCTTGGATACTTTGTATGGAGACCTCACTCGCGAACGAAATTTCCAAAACTATGAACACAGTTTTTTTCTTTCACTCGCGACTAGACCCCGCATACGAAAACGTTCGAAGGACCACTATGTTCGGGGTATTTCCGAACCAATGATATTGATATTAAATGATAGAAGATTATACGAATCACAACTATTTATTGATAATGATATTTAGTGCTAAATGATAAATGATATATATAAATGATACGTTCAACCGCGAAGCAAGTCTACAGTGCACTCCTCGATTTACTCGCGATTGAGTAAAGTGCTGACTGTTACTTATTGTTCGGTGTTTGCACCGAACATACCGTGTTGTGCGAAATAAAGAATATTATTATTATTATTAATATTTATAATAGAATATTGTGGGTAGGTAACTATAAATTGTATTTTTTGACAATCCATCTTCTAAGATTTTTCATAATGTCCCTGCATTTATAAAATGCTGCTTCTTACACCCTATATTTTGTATATCATCATCACCATTACTCATCGTCATTGGGGATAAAACACGTAGGACAAATCCTTTTTTTTTACTTTTTGTTAAAGGTTTTATCTGAGCATATTTGAAATATAAATTGATTAGGATACAATCCTATATTATTAATGGTCTAAAACGACACCTGAATCTTTCAAATTAGATCTGTATAATCAGTTTTGAATTTTATCATCATTAAAACCATTTGTTCAGTTGTAAATGTAGGTGAAATTTACATAGTTCTTAAAATCTTTTTTTTTACCCAAAAATATGGGCTTCATTTATGATTGTTAGGTACTAATGAATTGTTAGATTTTCTTTGTTTATATTGCAGGAATACGTTAACATTCTTGGAACATCGACGATCGTGGAGAATTTGAGCTTCAAACTGCATGTATGGCCCAACGATTAGTTAAACTGTTTGGTTCAGGATTAGGAATCTCTGATTCAATTGCTGGAGGATGCTCTCAAATTCAATTATTCAGATACTCCAATTTTATGCCACCTGCCCCAATTACCATCACGGATATTACTATCAACTGTGATGGATGGCCCATAGCATACCCAATCTATTTGGAATAGCTTCGTGCCTCTTTGTGGGCAAATTTATGAGTTATCTGTTGATGTGTAACTTCGCGGAACAACACCTGCGCTGATTTAAGAATATTAGGATAAGCAATCTGTAAAATAATTTAATAATAATGAACGAGCCAATTGCGACTAAAGCGACAGCTGGACAGGCTCTTAACAGCTGGCGCCTCGTTCGTCCACGTGCTCTCATGAGGCTGCTATAGCCTTGAAGATCCTTGAGCATTTTGGACAAGTGAGGTACGCCGCCACTATTGTGGTACGTTAAAGTCGTTGGTGGCCTGGCTTTTAATTCATCCCTTTTGGCGCAGATCGCGATTCTTTAACATAACGTTCCAAAGTTAAGTCAGTTTTCTTTAAATATTTTTTGTTTTTCAGTTGATATATTAATTAACACAATTAAGTCGTTTCATTATATGCGTTAGTACTACTTTTTGACGTTTTTTTGCATAAAATATAATAAACAAATAAAAAAAAATATATATATTTATTTGCCTTTAGTTAATACATTTGAAATATATATAAATTATATATAACACAATTCAGATTTGGAATTTGGCGACTTATTACAAACATTTTTGTCGTGTCTCCCAAACTAGATTTAACTGTACTATGGGAGACAGTAATGACATAATAGATGTCAATACGCTCTCACACAAAACTTAATATAAAGACTCATATTTTCAGTATACATTACAACCGGCCAGTGTTTCATACATTGAAACCTTTTTTCGCAATACTTTCTGAGTGGCCTGGTACGGCGTGAACGATTGAATTTATGAGTTTGAATTGGGTAGTAATAAATAACTAAAAAACTAAAACTGTTTCTGTTAGACATATGAAGATAACTCTGCCTAGCTCCGCAACGGAAATGCTTTTCATATATGCTTGAGAAGGAATGAGTCGTTAAATCTATTATAATAATATATATATGTCATACCCGCCTACACAATCAAAACTGTACAAGCAAAATTGAAAACTGATGTGATGTCGTTGCAATTAGTCATACAATACCTAAATTGATTAATTTTACGGAGTCAACACTAGTAAGGTAAACCGACGACTTGGTGATATCGGGGAAGCCGGTGAAATCAGGCAGTGCAGGCGTGTTGAGTAGGCGCTTATTGGCTTCGGCTGCGAAAATCGGAAAGCGCACATTTAAAGTTCTTGATAATTCCTGAAGAATTATCCTATACTGTCATTGTCTCTCAAATTGTATGGATCATTTTGGTATGAAAAAATGTAGTGCAACTGACGTTGTTTGTGCAGGAATTTGAAATAAAAAGGCAAAAAAATACGTTTACCGTTCATTATTATACAATATTATTATGATTTTTTGTGTTATTTACATTAGTTTATTATTATTATTACATAGACGTGGTTCTCTTATTTCAATATGCCAATGCTTTTTCATCAACAGTTTCATACTTAATTTTTAATCTCTTGGTAGGATTCTGACACAAATGCCATTTTTAGACCTAAGTATCAGATCGGAGGCTAAAGCAGGTTCTATTCCCGCCGGCAAAACCTTAAAATGTCTTATGACGCTCGAAATCACGTATTTCAACTCCATTAATGCGTATTTTTGCCCTGAAACAAATAATGAAATGTAAATTCGTAACCTAATAGTCAACTGCATTTGAAGAAAACCACTATTAAATGTTATAATTACTTTTATTAACTTTGTGCCTTATGAATTTACAATATTTTTAAGCAGTTACCATACCACAAGCTGCTCTCTCGAGCGTCGGCACAAGAATGAATGCATAGAGTAAAGTAATACACTGGATATAGAGAGCCAACTGGCTGGATTTTAATGTCACCTAGTTTATAATGCAAACTTAACGCCATCTCGAAGCAGTCCACCCGAACTTCTACTACAATATAATCAAATACTTATCTATCTATAGGTATATAGCGCCTTAACTTAGATGTACTGTCTGTATGGCTACGAAAATATAATATTAACAAAAACGTCAAAAACATGTTGAAATCTCTAGTCTTGAGTTTATAAGTGAAGTAGTCACCTTTCTTCACCATTTGCCAGAAATTTTCTTATAGAATTATTGCATAAAATTTTGAGCTTATATTAAAACCACAAAGTGAGGATGTAGGGAAGTTTCCAGCCCCTGAATGAATGAAATAAAATGCCGTTCAAAAACCCTCGTCTTGACATTCCCCCTCTACCGAGGCGGAAATGACATAAAATTATGAGGTGAGGGCACGCTGTCGATGTTGCCAATTTATAAAAATATGACATGCACGACATAAGCTTCCCCGAAGATCTGTTGAAAGGCCCGTGATAGTCGGATGAACTAACAGTAGAGAGTCTTTCCTAGGGGATTATCCTCAAGCAAATACAACAAGTAACTATTAAGCAGTAGTAAAATATTCTGAATATCAGTATCGTGCTGAAGATATTCGAAACCAATGAGAGACAAGCACAGGGGATATTTTTTAGAGGTTCATATCTTGTAACTATAATATTACTTTGGCTGAGTAAAACGAATCCAAGTGACTTTGACATTTTAAACGAAAGCTGTATGTATGGTATGGTTTTCTACCTACGGGTGTCGTAAGAGGCGACTAAGGGTATGGGGCTTTTTATGTGGTTTTTGGGTGATGCGGTTGGGGACCTAACACCAACGATACTTTATTTCTACCATCTTGTCAGATTGCAGCTCTAAAGCTCTGGCTAGTCTTTTTTGGGATTGATGGCCGTGAGTATATGTGTGTATGGGTAAAGTGAAAACTTTCACTTGTGACTTGGAAACCATGTTGTGGGGACTACCATTATTAAATGCTAATGAACAAATTTCGATTGTGTGTTTTTGAACTTATATTGGATATTACTTTAGAATAGAATAGAATAACACTTTATTGCACATCAAACACAAATTTCAAATATAATAATATGATCAAACAGTTTACAGTGAGGTACAGTACAATTGGCGGTCTTATCGCTAAAAGCCACATTTCTATCATACTTTTCGTATGATAGAAATGTGGGTACTCCGTTAACCATGTGATAATGGTAATCGCGGATGTTAACCATATTACATAAACGCAGATTTTACTTTTTACAGCTGATGAAATTTTTGTTGTGTAGTGTCGGCTTAGAATAGCACTACCCCAATTCTTCCGGCGGGTGTACGTAAGAGGCGACTAACGGTATTGGGGCTTTAAAGGGATTTTTGGGCGATGCGGTTGGAGACCCATCACCAACAACCTTTATTTTACCATCTTTTCCCCACTTAACTTTCCAAAAGTGGCTGAGGAATTTCTGATTTCTTAGCTCTGGCTACCCCATCTAGGGATTTATAGCCGTGAGTATATGTATGTATGAATTTTTTAACTATGAGCACTAAGAAGCACTTTTAGTAAATGTCACTTACCAATACAATTTCTAGGTCCAGCACTAAAAGCCACCCAGCTATACACATGGCTGGTGTTATTGGCAGCGTCGAATCTTTCTGGTCGGAACTTTAAAGGATCTGGGAAATATTTGGGGTTTCGTTGCATGTTGAATACGTCCAGAGCAATGTTCCATCCTTTAGGGATTTTGTGGCCATTGATTTCTGAAACAAAGTGAATGAGTGAATATTATACGTATTCTTAAGTCATATGTCAATTTGTTAACGGCGAGGGCATATATTGTGAAGATGCCTGAGGTTTACTAAGACATTTGACAGTATATTCATTCAAAATGGCGACAGGCCGGCCCCATATAATGTAGATGTAGTTTCCAAGAAAACGCGGGGTCTCAAAACACGGGTGACAGGTAATCACGTGATGTTCAGAAGTTAACGTGCCTCTGGGATCGTGATCACATCAAAAGGAAACTAAATTTTGTTTGTTTAATGTTACTTTTTAAAATAATTTTTGTTTTTTTTGTTGTTGAATTTCTGTATACGTTCTTTTTGTGTATTTTTTTGTTATTCTATTTATTTAAGTCAGCAATAAATAAAACTCTCTATTCTTTTTCTTTTTTCGCTTAGGGAATTTACTTTACCTACTATACGATAAACTCAGCTCACAGTCAGGATTGAACACGTACCCTCAGATTTATGCTTAGCATCAGTACTAATGTATATTATGTCTTACCTATGTCTGCGGCACTTTTTCTTCCGAAGATAGGGACTGTAGGATATAGCCTTAAAGATTCCTTGATAACTTGCTCAAGATATTTCATTTGTTGTAGGTCACTGAAAATAATAACATATATTTAGAAACTTATTGAAATAGTAAAATTTTACAGCATATTTTTATAAATCGTCCTTGTAGTAAAATATTGACCTTACCATCCAAAAGTCAATTCGAAAGAGTTCGTTTTTTTGTGAGTAGTCCGCCATTGTAGTTCCGCGTAGAACTGTTTTATTGATATATTTTATGTTTTGCTGTAGAATAAATATTTTTTTATATTCTAGTCTAAACGTGTAGTCTATGCGCTATATTCCAATATGGTTCCAATTTTAAGTCTATCTTAGGGCCGGCGCTGACTGCCGGCATGGCATGGCAAAGGATTTCGGTAAGATATAGCCATTTTTAATCTTATTACCATGAGTATAGAATTCATTTTACTTTATTTTGACACAACGATGCCGAGGGAGGCCGCGGTAGGACAGAACGTCGGCATCGTTGTGTAAAATGAATCCCACCAAAAACATTTTAAATGTAAAAAATGTTAGCCAAGCAAATACAATACAAAAATTTATAATATGTTAACTAAAAGACTTCGCAGACAAAAGGATTGATATCTGAATGGTTGCCAAGCACTGCAGATAATCCTGAAATACAAAGTAGATAACAAGTTAAATTAAAGTTTTGATTTAACTTGGCTCGTTTCCACATACGAGTTATCATGATAATCAACTTATCTGCTAGGTACATTTTAATTTGATTTTGTGGTGAAAACTAGCCAAATTAAATCAAAACTTTAATTTAACTTGTTATCTACTTTGTATTTCAGGATTATCTGCAGTGCTTGGCAACCATTCAGATATCAATCCTTTTGTCTGCGAAGTCTTTTAGTTAACATATTATAAATTTTTGTATTGTATTTGCTTGGCCAACATTTTTTACATTTAAAATGTTTTTGGTGGGATATCATTACTTTTTGTTAAGAAATAAGCTGGTATTTTTTTTTCTGCGTTTGATTTTATTTTTTGAAAAATGATCTTCACCGTCTTAGATATTAGAAATATTTAGACGCATTGCCTATTCAGTATCTGTACCTTTTTTTACTCGTTTTCTGTTTATGTTTAAATGCGGCAAGTCAGGGCGGTATATTGTTCGAAGGCGATTATATTCTATTATGGAGCTTTCTTGTGCCTTAATTTGACTGGGATCGAGGTTAATGAGATGTACTCCGTCGAGTGTTTTAACTCTAGAGAGCGCAATATAAGCCTGTCCGTCGTATCTACTATATATAGATATAACCTGTACGTAGACGATTTCTATACAAAATGTTCTTGTGAGGGAAATATTGAAAAATCTTAAAAATTCTCCGTTTTCAGATTTTTCCCTTTATTAATATTTGATCACCGACCTGGATGCCAAATTTCAACTTCCTGGGATATCTGGAAGTGGGTTAGGTTTTTGATCTATATGTCAGTGAGTCACTAAAAAAATCGCGATTTTTGGACGTTTATATCTTAATAACACTTTGTTATGTATGGTTGCGCGGGCGGGATAGCTACGAAGGACCAGAGCTGGTGAAGGCTCAGCGGATGGCGAAGGTATAGGAAATAGGAAGCAACGTGAGACTCACCTCGTTCTCGTAACGGACGACTTGGCTTGGTCGATGGTGGCGGCTCCGTCAACAACGCTGCTGTTTTTCTCTTAAGCGGCTACACTTCCACAAACAACACAATCTTATTCAAATAAACAAATAGTCATAAAACTTCAATATGAAACATGCGGGCGCGGTTCAGATGATGCGGTGTACAGCGGTTTTCGATACGGATATCTAAGTGCTACTGCTCGCTCGATCGTCTCTCCCCTTCCTGGTCATCCCTCCTCCTCGTATGACATCTCACGCGCAGGTAAGGAAAGGAAAAGGATAGAATGGGACGGGATTAACGAGTCCGATCAACTACCCACTTCTAGTTATAAAATAATTTAGGTACGCGGTACGGTAGGTTCGGCGCAAGCATCCCCCCGGGCTTGAAGTCTCTCGAGATTCAAATACAAATAAACGCAAAATACTGTATAAAATCTAACGCGGCTACTTAAACTAAACTAACGCGGTATAAGAATCTGAACTAAAATAATAAAAAAAACTTAAATTAATTAGGTAGGGGACATAAACGAGTTGCTGGTCGTACATACGAACCAGAAGCCGTCTTAACGCGGGCGACTCTAACTACTCCATCCTTCGCGGGAAATACGTCTTCAACAACCCCTAGAGGCCAATGAAGTGGCGGCGCGTTATCCGTTACGACAATAACTACAGTACCAACAGAAAGAGGACAAGCGGGAGTGTTCCACTTTTGCCTAACCTGTAGCGTGTGCAGATATTCCGATCTCCAGCGCCTCCAGAAGTGTTGCAAAACGCGATCAAGAAGAACGTGACGTTCGAGAAGATGAGTCCGATCTTCAACGACTTCAGACGCGGGTAAATACTTTAGCGGGGTGTAAACTAAAAAATGTGCGGGAGTTATCGCGAGCGGCTCTGCCGGATCAGACGATAGAGTGCGGCAGAGCGGGCGGCTGTTCATGACAGCCTCGACTTGTGTCAGAACAGTCGTCATCTCTTCGTAAGAGAGCGTTTGCTTTCCGACGACACGAAATAAATGGTTCTTCATACTTTTAATATTTGACTCCCAGTCAGAACCGAAGTGTGGTGCTCTAGGCACATTAAGATTCCACGTAATACGGTTTTCCGAAAGAATGCGAGAAAATTCGGAACTATATTCACAAGAAATCAAAAATTTGTGAAGTTCATCTAAGTGACGCTTAGCTCCTACGTAATTTGTCCCGTTATCTGAGTACATATGCGAAACAGGACCACGGCGTGATAAAAAGCGTTTAAAAACTGACAAAAAGCATGCCGAACTTAAACTAGAAGCCAACTCGATATGTATGGCTCGAGTTGTCAGACACACGAAAATACAAACGTACGCCTTAACAGTACGTATACCACGTCCACGCGAGGGCGTGATCATAAAAGGGCCAGCGAAATCTGTACCCGTGTGAACAAATGGCTTAATAGTAGATACAACACGGCAAGCTTTAAGCTCGGACATTTCGGGAAAGTTAGGCTTAGGGCGTAACTTAAAACATGCAATACATTTAAATATGCGACTACGTATAACATTACGTGCAGAAAATATCCAATAACGTTGTCTTAATATAGACATCATTAGGTCGGGACCCGCGTGACAGTGTTTTTTGTGATAATAATCTATAATGAGATCAACCACATGATCTTTACGCGGCAAAACAACAGGGTGTTTTTCGCTAAAACTTATGTCGGCATTCGACAATCGACCACCTACTAAAATTACATCGTTATTTAAAAATGGTGTAAGTCGCTGAAAGGCACGGTTACAACATTTGCCTGATTTTAAATTAGAAATTTCATTGTAAAAATAAAATTCTTGTAAGTTTCGTATAATCTTTTGCTCAACAAAATTTAAATCATTGGCGGAAATATAATTGCTGCGCGGTAATAAATTAAGGAAGCGGTAAATATAAACTAAAACGCGTAATAACTTCGACCACGAAGAATAACGATCAGCAATTCGTAAAACAAGCGGTCTTTCTGTAGTTTGAACAGCCAACACAACCGCAGGCTTCAGCTCAGGCGGCACCGAAATAGTCGAGGGATCGAATTGGGAAATAGGCCATGCGTCTAGGCTCTCTTTCATCCATTCCGGACCTTGCCACCAGAGCGGGTGGTTTAATATCTGCGCGGGTGTCAGCCCCCGAGACAAACAATCAGCCGGATTATCGCTTCCCGCGACGTGATGAAAATGATCGGAAGATAACTCGGCTTGTATCTTTGAAACGCGGTTAGCTACAAAGGTAGCCCAGCGGTGGGGTGACGAATGTATCCAACACAAAGCTACAGTCGAATCGGAAAACGCGTGTATACTATTAACACCAACGCGGGCACTACTAACATTCAAAACTATACGTATCAGTTTCGCTAATAAAAGAGCGGCGCACAACTCTAAACGTGCGAGGGATACCACTTTAGCGGGCGCAACGCGGGACTTCGAACATACTAGGCGAATCGCACGTGAGTTACTATTTTCTACAATAAAGTAAACTACTGCTCCGTATGCCCTTTCGCTGGCATCCGCGAAACCTACCAAGTGTATCACACTTTTACTAACGATGCCTAAATGACGCGGTATGGAAACATGATTTAATAAAAGTAGTTCACTACGAAACTTATCCCAAGCAGAGACAACATTCTCTGGAGGGGTTTCATCCCAATCACATCCTAACAACCATAATTGTTTTATAATTAACTTAGCATATAAGATAACAGGGCCGATAAATCCCATCAGGTCCCACAGTCGCGCGACACAGGATAATATTGAACGCTTTGTAGGACGTTCGCTAGGTAAGCAAACACTTAACGCAAATTCATCAGTCGTGGGTGACCATGACATACCTAAGACTTTATGTGAATCCGTTTTATCAAACTCAACTAAAGCTGATAAACGATGCGATTCAGGAAGAGACTCCAGAACTCGCGGCGCGTTACTATTCCATTTAACGAGATCGAACTGACCAAGTTTTAACAACGAAATAACTTCATGTGCCGTCTGCACACCTTCTCTGTCGTTTTCGACCGAGTGGACAAAGTCATCCATGTACAGAGAATTATTTAAAATAGCCTTTGCACGCGGAAAATTATCACCTTCGTCGTAAACGAGTTGCTTTACTGTGCGAAGCGCGTGGAAAGGGCTGGACTTAAGTCCGAAACAAACTCTATTGAATTGGAAAACATCTATTGGTTCATTAGAATTAAAGCGGTATAAAATGCGTTGAAATCTTTTATCGCTTTCCCGCACACCCAGACACAAAAACATCTGGCGTATGTCAGCCGAAAGTGCTACAGGAAACATGCGAAAGTTTATAATAATTTCAAATAAATTACCTTGTAAGTTATGACCGCTGTATAAAATATCGTTAAGCGATTTAGAGCTGCTAGTCTTCGCGCTAGCGTCCAAGACAATACGAAGTTTAGTGGTAGCTTTATCTTCCCGTAGAACCCCGTGGTGTGGGATATAATAAGCAGGCTTAATCTGCGACTCGGAAGTTTCCCGTGGCACGGGTGATAAGTAACCTTTATCAATATACTCGCGGATGACGTCATCGTACGCCAGTTTATAAGCGGGTGAAGCGGCGAGCTTGCGCTCTAAACACATAAAACGTTTTTTAGCGGTTTCCAACGATTGACCTAAAACCGATGGATCATCTTTAAAAGGTAAAGCTACTACGTATCTACCCGTCGAATCCCGAGTCGTAGTGCTCTGGTAAAACTGCTCGCACGCGCGGTCGTCGGGGCTGCTCACGGGCTGCGCACCGACATCGTCGAGCTCCCAAAATCGTCTCACAATCGAGTCAATGTTCGCGTCTACAGAACAGCAAGAGATGGTCGTGCCATACTCAGCCGACAGCACGGGCGCGAGACCGGATACCACGTACCCAAACACGGTCTCGATAGCGTGTGGTGTTCCCGCAAAACTACTGACTTTATTTGGCAGTAATAAGTGCGAAAAGAGTGATGCTCCTATTAGAATTTCGATATCTCCAGTAACCGAAAAAGTATCGTCTGCTAAAGGCAACGAATGTAAATAAGCGAGCATCGAAGTGTCGACAGCGACGGAAGGTAAGCGGTCCGTGACCTTATCGACTACTAAAGTGTCGATCTCGTAGTTAATATCACGATTAAAGCGGGAAAATATTCTTAATTTTAAGTACGACTTAATAGTCTTCCTGGCACCCCCAATACCCTTCACGAAGGATATCGTTGGACTTAAATGATTACTTAAACCTAATTTATCACAACACGATTGCGAAATAAAATTGCTTTGAGACGCACTGTCTAATAAGCAACGTACTACGACTTCGTTTCCATAAACGTCGTGAGTAATAACGCGCGCGGTGGCTAGTAACACTGTCGTAGGTATATTACTGCTCGAACGGCTAATATTATTGCACAAGGTAATATTCGAACGCGGGGTAAATTGTGTCGTAGAAGCAGACGCGGGAGCGGAAATCGGTTCAGAAAGGCGGGGAACAATGTTTGAATTCGCTGAGTACGTATTAATATTGTTATCAGTTACGTAAACAGGCGGCGCGGGCTCACGCGCAGCGAGTGTGGCGCTCGCGCAGGCGGGTGCAGAATAGCCGAACGCCTCCGCCGCGCCGCGCGGGGCTGAACCGGTGCGGGCGGCGGGGTGGTGCGGTGCTGCATGTTGCGTTGGCACGGTCGTATAATAGCTAATAGATTGCGGACAGCTATAAGCGGGTGGATTAACCATAACCGTATCTCGACCATTACAATTAAAATAATTATTTTTATCCGCGGAGCGTGGTGAAGAAAGGGACGTCATCGCGACTGCGGTGACGTTTCGTTCTATGTGTAGGGCTGTATGGTGTTTACCTCCACAGTTACGACAGCGAGACTGTGAATTGCACGCGGATGTTTTGTGTGAAACACTAAGGCAATTCACGCACACATCCCTCTCCTTGACACACTTTAATCTTTCCTCCACAGGCATTACATTGAACTTTGGACATTTATAAATATGCGTATGCGATGGGGTATTACATAAAATGCAATTACGTGCGGTTGCGGTCGAAATGTTGACGTATGCCTGAGTTTTCGGGAATTTAATAGCACGCGGGGGTTGGAAAGGTTTATTAAGATTTGTATTAGGTTTAGTTGTGGAGCGCTGCAGTAACTTTACTTGCTGGTTAACAAACATAGTTAACTGGTCGAGGGTAGGAAATTCAGTTGTTTTGTGTTCTAATTCGAACGAACGAACAGTTTCAGAATCCAGCTTTTTTAAAGCAATATGTAGTAATAAGTAATCTAATAAATTTGGTAAGTTTAAACCTTTCAGCGCTGAAATGGATGTGAAATATTGATTAGCGAATGAATCAAGGCTATCCGCGGTTGCTAAGTTGACCTGTTTTGTATCAAGAATACGTTGTATGTAGTCACTAGCTAGTGAACGTTTATCTTCATACCTTTTAACGAGCGCTTCAAATATTATGTCGTAGTTTTCACCACAAGGCGTTAGACCGGCGAATATTGTTTGCGCCTTGCCTTGTAATTTACCTACCAAATAATAAATACGTTCAGAATTGCAAAGACTAGGGTTATTGTGAACGTTGCTGAGGAAGCTAGCATAAAATAACGGCCATTTATTTGGTTCGCCGTTAAATGCGGGTAGCTCAATCGGCGGTAGGTGTGGACGCGCCATTTGTATCTTCTTACAATCAGCGGCTGCGGGTGATGTTTTAGGACATAAAGTCGCACAGCGGTGTTTAACATAACTGTATATATCTTCGAACTCGAGCCATAACTTGTGAGAAGGTGTAAAATCCGGATTTATTTGAGCACTGAGAACATTAACAGCTTCGACTGTTTCTAAAACTTTTTGCGGGTAACTTTCTAGCATTTCTACATCAAAAATGAATTTGTCGATGTCGGCTTGGGTGTCTAGTTTTTGAGCGTTGACATAAAGTGATCGAACTCGCTCGAGATAAGCCTCTAATCTCGATTCTAAGTTAGTTAATTTCGCTCTATTTGTAGCCATATTTAATTAAAATTACGCGGTAAATATAAGTATATAATTAACTACTTGGAGATGCGGGGTCGTGGAGTAATATTCAACCTGAAGGTAGAATATAATTTACTTAAATATAAAATCAACGTAGACGTGGTAATTAATCCGGCTCGTTTGGACCAAATGGTTGCGCGGGCGGGATAGCTACGAAGGACCAGAGCTGGTGAAGGCTCAGCGGATGGCGAAGGTATAGGAAATAGGAAGCAACGTGAGACTCACCTCGTTCTCGTAACGGACGACTTGGCTTGGTCGATGGTGGCGGCTCCGTCAACAACGCTGCTGTTTTTCTCTTAAGCGGCTACACTTCCACAAACAACACAATCTTATTCAAATAAACAAATAGTCATAAAACTTCAATATGAAACATGCGGGCGCGGTTCAGATGATGCGGTGTACAGCGGTTTTCGATACGGATATCTAAGTGCTACTGCTCGCTCGATCGTCTCTCCCCTTCCTGGTCATCCCTCCTCCTCGTATGACATCTCACGCGCAGGTAAGGAAAGGAAAAGGATAGAATGAGACGGGATTAACGAGTCCGATCAACTACCCACTTCTAGTTATAAAATAATTTAGGTACGCGGTACGGTAGGTTCGGCGCAAGCAATGTATTTATGGAAATTGGGCTACTAGTTTGTATTCTTGATATCAACAAATGAGCCAAATTTGGTTGGTTTGTGTTGATTAGAATTTGAGTTATGATGGTGTAAATAGTCGCTCCAAATGGTTCGTGTAATATACACATACGGTGCGCGCTTGCCGCCTTGGCTTGGCTTGACGCACTGCCGTGCGTCTTGATTCTTTACTCATGGTAATAAGATTAAAAATGGCTATATCTTACCGAAATCCTTTGCCATGCCATGCCGGCAGTCAGCGCCGGCCCTTAGTCAACACAGTACTCTAAGCTTGGCTTAGACCCCGGGAGCAATGAAACCTTACTACCCTTCTCTCTTCAAATATGCCATACTAATAATTAAAGAATAAATAAAGGAAAGAAAAATTTCGACACAGGCGGGGATCGAACCCGCGACCTCGGGTAAACGCCCCGACGCTCTGCCAACTGAGCTACCGTGTCAGTTGGCTGCCAGTGCGAAATTCTTCTATCCTTTATTTCTTTTACACGTTTAAGTAGTGTTTGCGTTTCCTATCCCCGCCTGTGTCGAAATTTTTCTTTCCTTTATTTATTCTTTAATTATTAGTAATAATCCCCACATGAGGTTTTCATGAACAAAAAGATTTAAATTATATGCCATACTATTCAATGGGGTAAAATGGGTATATTTGCATTTTAATCATATTCATATTTAAAACCTTGATTAAAGGTCCCGAGATCAGGTTTTTATCTATTGTTGTACTTTTTTAACCTGATTTTCAAAATCATCATCACCATGTATCTAATTTCGAAGTAATTATTAAATCTACATAAAAAAGTTAACCACTA
The DNA here is from genome assembly GCA_963576735.1 of Bedellia somnulentella. Taxonomy (NCBI): domain Eukaryota; kingdom Metazoa; phylum Arthropoda; class Insecta; order Lepidoptera; family Bedelliidae; genus Bedellia; species Bedellia somnulentella. The sequence goes on from OY755171.1 coordinate 19,467,748, forward strand.
AAGTGATAAAAAACAAAAAAAAAAGAAACTGTCGGATTCAAAATTTTGAGCCTTTAAATTGTGCTTAAAGGTTTGCAAGCAAAAGGGTAATTTGAAAATACATCTGTATCTACACTTTTTTATACTTCTAATAGATTGATAGTTTTTTGTGTTAGTTATTATGAAAATACTAACTTATACGTCGGTTCCGGATCAGTATTTTCTCCAAATATACTCCTCTGTTCTTCCAATATCTTTTCATCAATACCTTCATTATTAGATATACAGAACAGAGTAAAACACAACGCAGATGTAGTTGTATCGTGGCCCTGCGAATAAATATACATATAATGCAAAAAACCGTTAGTAATACATAAATAAATACATACGGACATATTATACACAGATCAAGTTAGCCCCAAACTAAGTAAGACTTGTATTATGGGATACTAACTCAACGATATATTTAATATTATACAATACACATATAAATAACACCCAAGACTAAGAAACAACATTTACGCTCGTCACATAAATGATGCCCTCAACGGGGATCGAACCCGCAACCTCCGGACCGAGAAGCTAGTCACCTATCCACTCGGCCACGGCTGTCGTCATACGATTTAGGTTGCTGTGTAGTGTCAGAAGGCTTAGAATAGCACTACCCCATTTCTTCCGGTGGGTGTACGTAAGAGGCGACTGACGGATTGGGGCTTTTTGGGCGATGCGGTTGGAGACCCATCACCAACAACCTTTATTTCACCATCTTCTCCCCAATCAACTTCCAAAAGTGGCTGAGGAATTTCTCATTCCAAAGGTCTGGCTACCCCGTTAAGGGATTTAAAGCCGTGAGAATATGTATGTATGTATGTACGATTTAGGTATTAAATGTGATGGTGATAGCTCAGTGGGTAGAACACCGCGAACCCGCGACCTCGGATAAACGCCTCGGGTAAACGCCTCGGTAAAAAATTCGGAGGTGGGAAACGCAAACACTACTTAAACGTGTAAAAGAAATGAAGGATAGAAGAATTTCGCGCTGGCAGCCACTGATAAGGTGGCTCAATTGGCAGAGCGACGGGGCGTTTACCCGAAGTCGCGGGTTCGATTCCCTTCTGTGTCGAAATTTTTCTTTCCTTTATTTATTAGTAATAATCCCCACATGAGGTTTTCAGGAACGAAAAGATTTAAATTAAGCCTACACCAATTTGTCTTTTCGAATTTCATATTTTTGGTTAACTTATTATGGTTGTTAACGGTGAGGGAAAACATCGAGAGGAAACCCACATGGCTAAATTGTACTTTGTCATGTGACAGTCCATTCGTACATAACGGCGATAAGCCTACCCCCTATCACGTGAGTACACTGTCCAATCAAAACTTGGGTACTCTGAACACCAGGTGACCGTTTCAAGTGATGTACAGAAGTATTGATACACCTGCCTACCCCTTCGTGGACTTATGGCGTGAACGTTTGAATTGAGTTGAGTAAAGGCTAGGGTGATCTTAAAAATATATTAATATTAAAGATAGACGAAATTAAATTCTGATTACAAATATCTGATACAGGGTTGAGTACCCAGCTAGCAATACAAATGATGAAACTAACCTCGAACATGAAAGTGTCCACCTCTTCTCTTACGCTATCCATATTCAGTCTTTCTCCATTTACCTCAGACAATAGGAGCAAGTCGAGGAAAGCACTTTTCTTCTTAATTCCTGGAATTGATGTGAAAATGATAAATGTTGTCTAACTTCTTCAGAGTCTGTTGTGCAATGTGTCATTACCATAAGATAAAGTTATACTCCATTGACCCCTTCTATAGAATTTCTATAGAAGTATATATTTGCCAAAATATCTTCGCGTGTTAAAACTATGAATCGTGTGGTGTAAGTAAGCAAAATGTATTTCCAAAAAATAACTTTTTTAGTTTTAACTTATAATGAAAAGATCGAGCTGAAGTTTGTTTGCCGAGGCTTCTTCAGTGCCTAAACCATGCATCACCGCCAGGTAAACAACTTTAGAGGCTATTTATACAATATAATCATTATTTTGTAATCTTGGGGGCTTTTAAGGGATTTAACCACCTTTATTTTACCATTTTTAATAGAAAATGTGCTCAAAAAGGCAGGTGTTCGCAGTATGAAGAATAAAAGAGCATGTATGAAAAGATTGATGGATGTAAACGAAGCCAGAGTGGTTTGCCAGGATCGTACAAAGTGGCGATCGATAGTCTCTGCCTACCCCAATGGGAACTAACGGCGTGAGAATATGTATGTATGTATGTATTTTACCATCTTTTCCCCACACAACTTTTCAAAAGTGGCTGAGAATTTCTGATTCCTTAGCTCTGGCTACCCCTTCTAGGGACTTATAACCGTGAGTGCAGAACAGTATGTATGTATGTTTGTAATGACTCTGCACTAACCCCTGCAAAGGACCTTCGCCTACCATTGTAAGATGAAGTATTAACTTTCCTAACTTTTATAAATTGCAATGAAATTAGCTAGCCTTTAATTCATTTAAGTTGAAAGATACAATTACCGCGTTTTTAAATAATCAAACGTACTAAAATAAAGAATAATCATTTAAGAATAATAAGCTGTGTAGTGTCGGCTTAGAATAGCACTACCCCATTTCTTCCGGTGGGTGTACGTAAGAGGCGACTAACGGTATTGGGGCTTTTTAAGGGACTTTTGGGCGATGCGGTTGGAGACCCATCACCAACAACCTTTATTCTACCATCTTTTCCCCTCTCAACTTCCAAAAGTGGCTGAGGAATTTCTAATTTCTCAGCTCTGGCTACCCCTTTTAGGGATTTATAGCCGTGAGTATATGTGATGTGAATAATCATTTGGATAATAACAATTAGTTTGTTTACTGTGCTTAGTAAAATATTCAAAACTTTAAAAATATACATCGAATTTATTCGAAACAGTAATTAGAATTAAGACTGTAAATGGCCACCTTACCTAATTCTGAATCATAAGAAGACAAGGTAACATTATTTTGCTGCAATTGTTCGTTTCTTTCCATAATAACGTTCTGGGTAAATTTGTGCAGGACTTCAAGGGCATGATCGTACTTCTTCTTGTGTGGTAGCAAGTTGAATATGAAATCTATGCCCATGAATGGATTGAACATTCTTTCCATGGTTATGGAGCTGATGCTGTGGAAGAAAATGATAATATGAGTACTACTATAGTAACAATATGGGTAATAATAGTACAGAGTACTAGTCCGAGCGCTATTTTATCGACACGATATCGGTTAGAATGAGATGGCAGTATACGATACTAAGTAAGTGCGTAAGAGATGGCTGCTTTATCCCACGCGATAACAGTTTAAACACGGCTCGTACTAGCCGGGCTGGTCCGAGCGCTATTTTATCGACACGATATCGGTTAGAATGAGATGACAGTATACTATACTAAGTTAGGCGAAAGAGATGGCTGTTTTATGCCACGCGATATCTAGTTTACAAGCCGCTCGTACTAGCTACGCAGTAATATATTTTAATGGTAAGGATAGCCACATCGCTGTGGTAAAAGCGGTATTTTATCTAAGGTGGAGTGGTGAATAATGATAACATTGTTACATAAAGGGTAGTATATATTACGTGACGCTTGTTTTTTTTTAAACTAGCTTTTATATGTAGTTAATAATAAAACGGGATTAAAACTAGTTTTGCGATACAAAGGTTAATACTAATTTGCTAAAATTTGCTATATAGTGTCTATCAAGAAACATAAAACTTGGTGCGATTGAATTTATGAAATGCATAAAAGGGTAGCTAAAAGCTATGTAGCTTGAGAGATATACATTCTTTACCCACTTTTGGAATTAGATTGGGGAAAAGATAGTTAAATAAAGGTTGTTAGTGATGGGTCACCAACTGCATCGCCCAACAATCACTTAAATAGCCCAATGTCTTTTGTGTCTTCCACAACGCTCGCGGAAACATAAATATAAAAAAACAGAAGTTGAGATAATGTTTCGGTATTTTGGATGTAAGCCGAATGCAAAAAAGTAGTCCGCGTGGACGATGTCGCGGCCAAAAAGCTAGTATTATATAATAGACATATAAATAACATCCAAAACTAAGAAACAATTTTATTTATGCTCATCACATAAATGTTGCAGCGGTGATCGAACCCGCGACCTCCGGACCGAGAAGCTAGTCACCTATCCACTCAACCACGGTCGTCGTCATGAAGCTACGAAGTGATTTAGTTCAGAGGGTTCCGCCCCCTGATTACGTATCTTTTGCGATTGTCGATTGTGTCGCAAGTTCCACAATTGTCGCTGTCAATGTCATAAATTTTTATGTGATTTGACACTTTTGACAGCGACAATATTGCAATTTGCGACACAATCGCGGTTGCTAAAGATACATAATCAGGGGGCCCAGCAATTGTTAAAACTGTTTAATTCGCAAAACTTGTTGAAAATTCATAAATAAACATAAGTTTTTCTAGGAAAAATGATTAAGGGAATAATAAATATACCCAACTGATCAATCGCTTTGACATAGTCAGACTCGGAATCTTCTAAAGCGTTGATAGATACACCCATTGCTGATTCTGTAAATAAAAGAAACAATTATAAAGTTAATGGTATTGTATATTATATGTTGAATTTTTGCTGTGTAGTGTCGGCTTAAAATAGCACTACCCCATTTCTTTCGGTAGGTGTACGTAAGAGGCGACTAACGGTATATTGGGGCTAATAAGGATTTTTGGGCGATGCGGTGGGAGATCCATCACCGACAACCTTTATTATTACAATCTTTCCCCACTCAACTTCCAAACGTCGCTGAGGAATTTCATTTTCTTTAGCTCTGGCTACCCCTTGTAGGGATTTATAGCGTTGAGTATATGTATGTTTGGTATTGTATGGTATAGATGACCGTGCTGGACACAATTAGACCAAAAATTTGCTAAAAAAAGGCTGACGTCTCGAGCTTGACAAATAAAAATGCATGTATGAAAATATTGATTAACTTAAAATATGTTCGATATTTGCCAGTATTGTACAGAGTGACGGTCAATAGTGTACGTTTACCTTATTTAGAAATAATGGCGAATTAATTTATGTAACAAAATAATTATACTTCTGACAAAATAAATAAAAGATAAATAAAGGAAAAAAAATTCGACGTAACTCGAGTATACGCCCCCGTCATACGTGAAAAGATAGACAAGTGGCCTTCCGAATATGTCAAAAATTTCGCGGTAGGGAACGCAAACACTACTTTAAAAGTGTAAAACAAACAAAGGATAGAAGAAATTCGCACTGGAAGCCATTGACACTGTAGCTCAATTGGCAGAGCGACGGGGCGTATACCCGAGGTCGCGGGTTCAAACCCCTCCGGTGTCGAATTTTTCTTTTCCTTTATTTATTTTGTTTATTGTGCGATCCTGGCAATCCTTTCAAGCTTCGTCTATATTCATATATTTTTCAATAAATGTTCTTATTTTCTTCCCACTTCGGACGCCTGCTTTTAAAGCACTAGCTATATTCGATCTAAATGTTTCCTCCGTGGTGGTCCTCAATTGACATTACCTTTCACATTGGCTTTATAAATTTCTTTAACTAATTTACGATTATCGATCCTCTCGATGTGCCCAAACCGTCTTAATCTTTTCCATCTTTCTTACAGCATCACCTTTCACTCCGCACTTTTCACAAATAACGCTTGTAAAGTGGTTGTATTAAAATAATGTGACTGTATTCCAAAGTCCGTTCTATAGCTAAAGAAAAGAAAATCAAGTTTGTATGGGTGAAAAACTCCGCAATCTTAACAAGAAAGGATGACACGACATCAATTATTGCTATACGCTGTGAGGAGGATCTAAAAAAACTGTGACTATTGCAATCTGTTATCATATGTTACTTTATTTACATACACACAACATATTTACACCTACTCGAATACACCTTAATAACACTATTTACAACAATCTTCTACGTCATATTTTACATTATACATAAATTATATATAATATTATCAATTTTTTGGTATCTCTCAGTAAATTTTCGTATAGTTGGTTCTATTTGTGTCAGTATAAACTATGAAGTATCCATAGGCAAGCGCACTTGTATTTTCCTAAATATTCAATTTAAGATATGTATGCTTATGGCAGCCATATATATGCGTGCCATACATAATAAACTAATAGCTACCTACAGTAACCGTCGCCGATTCATTTATTACTTATTTTGCAAAAAAATCAGTGACATGCGTTTGCATGCACTGTTTGAAATATACATAGTTAATAATTACTAGCAGACGTGCACTTTCCATTTACTACTAAAATTGCGGCGGTATTAGGTCGAAGTTAGCACATATAAGGCTGAACATAGCAGCTACTGATTATGATATTATTATACTGACTGAAACTTGGCTACGCGAAGGTATATTTGATCATGAGGTAGCAGACGAGAGGTATGCTATTTTTCGTCGGGACAGATGTATAAACACGAGCGTTAAAAAAGACGGCGGCGGTGTATTGGTTGCGATAAAAAGAACATTACTACCCTGTAGGCGATTAGATTAAGGGCCAGTTTTTTGATCCGTAGTTAAAAATATAACCATTTGTTACATTGACGTGACATTGACTATAGTTAAATGTCTAACCAGTAGTCAAATCGTAAATCCATTTTGGTTCGATATTTGACATTAGTTACTCTAACCACGGGTCAAAAAATGCATTTGGCTGATATTTAACTAATAGTTACGATTTTTAACAAATGGTTGAGTTAACCACGGATCAAAAAACTGGCCCTTAGAGTGTCAGATAATCGAAGAAATCATCGTAACATTACCATTATGTGGCTCTACTAGGTATATTCATCTGTGCTGTGTATTTGCCTCCTTCATCCAATATGCTGTCTTACGAAACATACTTCAATAACCTCACAAGATTATTTACAGCACATTCTAATGATAATTATTGTATTGCTGGAGATTACAATATGCCAAACCTAGTATGGCTTAAGGAAAACCAGGACGAAAATTTAACTGCTCAAATAGATTTAATCGGTAGTCATCAGTTATTAATAGACGCGACCAACTATATGCAATTAAAACAAATAAATTGTATCCATAATACTAACAATAGGCTACTAGACCTATTTTTCACTGATATCAACACATTCAAGTGCTCCCAACCATGGACAATACTTACTGATAAAGTTGATAAACACCACCCCCCTATTATGATTGAACTAGAAATAAATAAAAACTTTGATTCCATACTCCCTCTTGTACAACTAAAACACGATTTTTATAAGAGTGACTATCAAGCGATAAAGGATCACCTTTATACAATCGATTGGCACCAAGAACTTTCCACTTACGATGCTATAACAGCAACAGAGAAGTTTTATAAAATAATTAACGAAACTATTAGCAAGCACGTGCCCGTCAAGAAAATTCGTAATTCACAATATCCCCCATGGTTCTCTAACGCCTTAAGGTCTACGTTAACACGTAAATACAAGATTTGGCGTCGTTGGAATACATACCACAATTTAGCTGATTATGGTGAGTTTTCTTTACTGCGAAAAAGGAGTAAAATGTTGCTTAAATGTTGTTTCCGGACCTATATGAGCTCTACCGAAAGTAATATTCATAAAAACCCTAAATCTTTCTGGAAGTATATATCATCTATTAAAAAAACGACTCTAGCTACCCAAGCACAATGACCTTTGGAAATACAACTTCTAGTGACCCTGCTATCATAGTTAGCATGTTTAATAATTACTTTAGCTCAGTATTCGAACCATCATCTGATTTTACAACACTGGATTTGGCTTCCCTCCCTTCAAATTCAAGTTCCCCTAACATACATCTACTGCAGTTTTCTGAAACTCAAATAGAAAGAAATCTAAAATACCTTGATGCTAGTAAAGGGCCCGGCCCAGACAAAATACACCCAATTTTCCTTAAAAATCTAGCACATGAATTATCAATGCCTCTATGTTTCCTTTTTAATAAATGCATGGCTGAAGGTATATTTCCTGATCAATGGAAACTGGCTCATATAGTTCCATTACATAAATCGGGCAATAGAAGCCTCATTACTAATTACCGGCCGATTTCAATATTGTCTACTGTACCAAAAGTATTAGAATCCCTTGTACATCAAAACCTTATATTAAACTTAAAACCCCACATAGTGGAGGAACAACACGGTTTTTTGAGAGGCCGTTCAACCGTGACAAACTTGATAGTATACTCCGATTACATTTTCCGTCACATGGACAAAAAAATACAAATAGACGCTGTATACACCGATTTTTTAAAAGCCTTCGACAAAATAGACCACATCATGCTAATCCTTAGATTAGCTTATAAATTATATAATAATTTATTTAAGGTTAATCTAAAGGATTCCCTTGATACCATTATAAGTTATAATGGTATCAAGGGAGACTTTTTAAGGTGGTTCGTTTCTTACTTGACTAATCGATATCAGGTGGTGAGGGTAGATGGTCACCTTTCAGAGAAGAGGCTGGTCACCTCCGGTGTGATACAGGGTTCTATCCTTGGCCCATTGTTGTATTTACTATTTGTGAACGAAATTGTAAGGTGTTTTGAAAATAGCAGAGTCTTATTATTTGCAGATGACCTTAAAATATTCATGCCTATCAAAACTATAAACGACACCCAACTTCTTCAGGCCGATCTGGACCGTTTTGGTCGTTTTTGTAAAGAAAATAATTTATACCTAGCACACAACAAATGTAAACAAATAACATTCACCAAAAACCGGAACATAATTTTGCACAACTACCATATTGATAACTGTCCCTTAGAGAGGGTATCACAAATTCGGGACTTAGGAATTATTTTCGACGAAAGCTTGAGTTTTGATGCCCACGTAGAGGCTATCTGTACAAAGGCCTATCAAATGCTAGGATTTATTTTGCGTGCTGGAAGACATTTCAAAAGAAAATCATCTATGGTTTGTTTATACAAATCTTTGGTGAGGTCTCAGTTGGAATATGCCAGCGTGATTTGGAATCCCTACTATTCAAAGTACTCCAATAAGATAGAATCCATACAGAAAAAAGCCCTTAAAGCCATACACTACAAATTTCATCATTCCAGAATGTCTTACACTAATCTACTTAAAAAATACAACCTACAATCACTGACAGACAGACGACAACTTATTGACCAAATGACGCTCCATAACATATGTTTTAACCATTACGATTGCATTCCCCTGTCAAACGAAATAGGCTACCGCGTCCCGTGTCGGCCCGACAGCCGGCTGCCGCACACAGCCGTGTTCGCGGTGGAGCCCGTCCGCACGGTGGCTGGCGAGCGCGCCCCTCTTCGTAGGATTTGTGAATCACACAATAAAAACTACAGCTCTATAGACATATTTAATTCGTCTAAACTCCAGCTCAGGCGAAGCATACTGATAAATGATACCATTAAATGATCAATTTTAGTATATGACACACACACACACACACATACATACATACACACACACCCACACACCCACACACACACACACACACAGACACACACACACACAAACACACATACACACACACAAACTTGTATAAACACAATCCCATTTAATAGATGTATTAGTTATAAGCTTTATAATGTTTAAATGCTGATTATATATTTTATACAAAGTTCAGTTTCATATAAGTTTTTAAAATATGTTTATTATGATAAGATAAATAGAATAATAATAGAAATGTAAATATTCTGTGATGAACAGTTCTGGATACAGACTGATTTCACCATGTAATTTAATTAGAAATAATGTATTTAGTCTGTGTCTGTTGTTTGTCCAAAATAAATAAATAATAAATAAGAAACGTTTAACTATTTTTACCGAATTACAAATATGTATGATTACGCACAAAAAATAAACGACCATACCAATCAAACAGAATATGAACTTAGTGAGTAGTTAAATAATTTAATTAATTTTTGGTACATTCACTAAATAATAATGTAGAATCATATACTATGTTGAATTTGAATAAAAATATTTGGATAGAAGTATGGATCTTTTGAAAATTTGCTTTAACAAGTTATAATAAACACTAACAATCATTCGTACATATATCTAACAGGTATTGTTTTTGTTAGATTTTTATTCCACGTATCGTGATCTAATAACTAGAAAAACCAGTTTGAGTAATTTAAGACATTACAAATTCTTTGATAGTATATGTAGATGCACAACAGGTAGATGACAAAAACCAGAATATATATATATAAAAACATAATTATTTTTAAATTGCTTTTTACCTGATATGTTGTCCAAAGCAGCAAGAGCCATTATGGGAAAAAGATTTACTGTTCTTCCATCCGCTAGCTTCATCAGTTTTTTGATCAGGACTTTTTGATTCTTTGAAAATATTGGCAGGAATGTTTGCAAAATGTTGAAATGAAATGCCGGAGTTAACAATCTACGTTGCGTCTTCCATTTTGCACCTTTAAAAAGAGCGATATTTTTATTTGATTCTACAATTTTACCAATATTTTAAGGTAGATATAGATAGGTAGGTACGTTACAGCTATGAAACAAATATTTAGCCACCTATTATAGATAGTAATATTTAAGTCTGAATCATTTACTAAACCATACCCTTGATCGTTGCGTACGTTTGACACTTGCGGGAAGAGATGGGTTAGCGCTATTTTAAGCCAGTACTACATAACTACATTCTTACATACATATAGTCACGGCTATAAATCCCGTAACGGGGTAGCCAGATCTTTGGAATGAAAAATTCCTCAGCCACTTTTGGAAGTTGATCGGGAAGAGATGGTAATAATGAATGTTTTTGGTGACGGGTCTCCAACCACATCGCCCAAAAATCACTTAAAAAGCCCCTATACCCTTAGTCGCCTCTTACGATCACCCACAGATAGAAATGGGGTAGTGTTATTCTAAGCCGACACTACACGGCACAACTACATTCTTAACACAATAAATATCAGGCTTATCCGTAAAAACAGATTAAAACGAGAATGGAGTAATTGTTAACTCTTTTTGAGGATAATTTCACATAATGACCCTAAAATTTACTGCGTTAGGTTAGCCTAAATATAATTATATTGCCATAACCTACGCTGTTTTTGTACCGGTTGGTAGACTAACGATTTATTTATTTATTCATTAGGCGAGTAAAACAGATAACAATCTTAGATTTACATAAAATTATAGGCAAACAAGGTATGCTACTAGACTGTCATCCAAAGAATACACACACATGCGATCAATTTTTTACATACACAATTCGGTATGCAAAGTTTTTTTTGGTATTTATTAAATATTTTTATTCGATAGTAAACACGAAAATAAAAGACTAATTTAAATATTTTTTATTTGAAATAAGTAATTGTAAAGTTATGATTTTTTAAAGATTGTTCAACTTTTTTTGTTAATGACGTCATCGATTGATAAAATCACGTAAAGACATGCAAATGAAGCGAAATGTTTATTAAAAATATTGCTAATTGCAACATACTTAACGAATCTGTGAGCTCAAATGGTAGTATTACGATATTATATTAAATAAACCTATGATTTTCAGTATTTATTAGTAAACTGCAAAAACGAATGACTTCGAAATGACATTGAAGGTCAAACACTATTACAGTTTTTTGATAAAATAAAGGTCATCATAGCTTTATTTGATTAAATTCCAAGAAAATATTGTTTAAAACCATAATATCTCGAAATAGTTTTGGAATCAGCATCACTTTAGTAAAACTTTGCATACCGAATTATAATAAAAACAAAAAGTTAATTAATTATACAAAATTAAAGTTACTAACATTCTTAATAACTTAAAACCAGGATATAAAAATATCGTAAAAAACTGAACAAATGTACCTGTGGAGGTTAGTAGTCCTTGTCCAAGCCATTTGTGCAGGAACTTATATGAATCCGCCTTTGTTATATGTTCAGTGGTTGACATTATTGTCTGAAATAAAATAAAAGTTCTTACAGACAGCCGTACAGCTCAGTAAGAGCACCGCCGCCGCCGCTTTTCATACAAGGTATCGCGAGTTCAATTCTGGGTCAGGCCCAAACCAATGAGTCTTTTCTGAAGTCGTATGTGTAGTTAGTTTATCAATTTCATCAACGGTTTCTAATTCCTTAGCTCTGGCTACCCCTTCTAAGGATTTTATGTATGTATGTATAATACTCAACATGTTAAATTTTATAGTTTTGGTTGAAATTTTCTTTTCTGGTTTGCGTTGGTCTACTACTGCGTAGCAATATTCTACAAGTCTGTATACGAAGACGCGACGACCGCGGATTGATTAAACAGTAATTTTACAATCTGCCGTGTAGTGCCGGCTTAGAATAGCACTGCCCCATTTATTCCGGTGGGTGTAAGTACGTAAGAGGCGACTAAGGGTATTGGGGCTTTTTATTGGATTTTTGGGCGATGCGGTTGGAGACCCATCAACAAAAACCTTTATTCTTACCATCTTTTCCCCACTCAACTTCCAAAAGTGGCTGAGGAATTTATAATTCCTTAGCTCTGGTTACCCTTCTAGGGAAATATAGCTGTGAGTATATGTATGTATGTTTACAATCAGTGAAATTTAAAAGTATATTTTGTACTAGCTTTTTGCCCGCGACTACGTCCGCGTGGACTACATTTTTTGCATCCAGTTTACATCCAAAATACCAAAACACTATCTAACTACACTAACTTCTGTTTTTTTGTATTTATATTCCCGTGGGCGTTGTAATAGATATAAAGAACATTGAGGATTTTTAAGTGATTATTGGGCGATGCAGTTGGACGGTTGGACGGACCCCATTCAACTTCCAAAAGTGGATAAAGAATTACTATCTCTGGAGCTGTGGCTACCCTTTTTTTTGGGATGTATAGCCGTTAGTATATTCTCATGATTGATTGATGGATGAATTTCATACATACCTTTTGTAGTTGTTATATCAGTCAATCGCATCAAGATTCAAATTTCTAGATACATTGTATTTATAGATCAAAAATCTGTATAATATATTTCAATCTCTTAGGGGATGAGTTCCAAAAAACCATCTATCTAGTAGTCATACTATTGACAAACAATTAAATGGACAATTATTTTGATGAAAATGGATGAAACCCTTATTTTTTCCAAAAAGAATATTAATTTTTATTATAATATTAATGAAGAGTCCGATAAAGTCGGTCGATGCAAAAATTAATCGTGTAAATATGGGGAACCATATAAAAGTTATGTTTTTTTATGCTCCTGTGGGAACCCTTGCGAAATCCGGGATAAATTATATCCTATATGTTGGCCAGGTGTATAACCTACATTCATGCCAAATTTGATCAAGATCGGTCCGGTAGAATTAACGTGATGAACGGACATACAGACAAACAGACATTTTTTAAAAAAATAGCAAATTTGGCTTTAGTATCGAAAATAAAACATATTCCAACGGTTTTTATTTTTTTTTCTTCAATGTACAGTTTTGACCTCGTCACAGTCTTATTATAGTATAGATAGAAGAAGATAGATAGATAGATATCGAAGTTATTTTTTGTAAAGGTTTTTAGAGGGGAAAGGAAAAACGATAAAGAAAATCTACGTCATTTATGCATGCTTAGACGGGATGTATTAGTATCTCAATATTGAACTAGGGCTAATGCGGCATACTAAAAGTTAATAATACTGTAGTAAAGCTAAAATGAAAAAATAAAACATTTCAAACGTGAGGTGTGAAAAGTTGTCCAAAGTTTAACGAATAAAAAAACGTTTGGTGTCAGTATCTGGTAGCACGATACTGTACTTGAATTCATGAAATTTTAGATTTTTGGAATTTATCATATAGACAATTTTTACAATTTCGCAATATTTTTATAATTTCGCAATATGTATCCCCGGCTGGGCTGTCCGGTGACAGTTCTATAGGGTAACGAAGTCTGGGATAATTGTTTAAAATCATATCTCTCCAGGAGACCGCGCTAGGTCAGATGACTAAAGACGAAAAGAACTGTTCGTGTGAGTATATAGGTAAGCATGTTTTGCGTATAGAATATAGAATAGAATAGAAAACTCTTTATTGTACATCAAATATGGAAAAACAATTACAAATACACAGAATGAATTAACAAAAGTACAATTGGCGGTCTTATCACTAAAAGCGATCTCTTCCAGAAAACCTTTGAATGGAGAGGTCAATAAATTTGAGTCATGTGAGATAGATGTACAGCAAAATGCGTTAATCTGCACAAACAATACAACAATCCAGTCATACTTAAATCTAGTTATAAAATAATAAACTATTAACAAACACATAAATACTATGATACAATAAATTAAAACTTATAATACCTACATATAAATATTATGATACATATTTTTATTTATATACTTAATATATATAATTTAATTTGCAACAGTATTATAGCGTTTCAGTGAGGTAGTGCTTTTTTACCATATCCTTGAAAATAGATTGGGATTTAGCCTGACGAATCTCTACCGGAAGTGCGTTCCACAATTGAACAGCCTGCACAGTGAAGGAGGAGCCATAGTAATTGGTTGAATGGGAGGGAATGCTTAATAGAAGATTATGTTCAGAACGTAGATTAAGATCGTGGGAAGAGGAGAGAAATTGAAAACAATCTTTTAGATAGAAAGGGGTGGCAGGATTGAACAAAATAGAGTAAAGGAGAGAAAGTGTATGTGCATTCCGGCGGAGACGAATAGGAAGCCATTTCAGTTGAGTGCGATATACAGATACATGATCATATTTCCTCAATCCAAAAATAAACCTAATGCAAAAGTTTTGGAGGCGCTCAAGTTTATTAAGTTGCTCTTCAGTTATATCAAGGTAGCAGGTATCAGCATAGTCAAGAAGGGGCAAGAGAAGTGATTGAGCTAACGCAGTTTTAGTAGCAGTATTATATTAAGATAATATATTGATATTATGAATATATGAATTCTTACTTCAAAATATTTTGGATTGGACAGCACTATGTAAGCATCTGCCAGCAAAAATACTCTGGATGGATCACCATATTTGTTTCGTAGTGATAACAAAACGCCCAGGAATTCTGAAACAAAGTAATTTGGTTAACTCTTTCCTTCTCAGTATATCTTCATATAATTTTTACAAATAATTAGTTTTCTTGTTCGATTGCTATTTTTTTTATTTATTATAATTATAATCTGAAGTCTTCTTCTTTAAGTCTGTTGAAAATTCCATTGTTTATTTTTTCCCTGTATTTTAAATATATAATGGAATAAAACCGAAAACACGCTTTTTAAACACTTTTAACTAAAATTGCAAAATAATCTCTGGTATAAGCTGAAAATCATGAAAAAGCGTGAGTTGCTCGATAGACGAAAGATAAGATATGGCACAGAGCGCCAGCGAAGTTTATAAGCCGTATTTAATCATAGCTTCCCAAATCGGGATAACGAGATGAACCTATGAAATTATCATATAGACGCTGATTCTTGATAAATGTGCAAAGTTTGAATTAAAGCGGTTTGATTAAAGTGAATCAAAATCGAGTTTAAAGGATTCGGTTATATTCATACTTACATGCAGGTGAAGCTAATATAAAAACAATATATATGACACGACTTTGTAAGCAAGTACAAAATATTAGATAGATTCAATTCTAATTTCATTACCAACGTTGTTTTAAGATAACGGCGATAGGCTTGCAATGATTTCCCGAAAGTTATTGTTTCTCATAAGAAAAAAGTATTCAGTAACTGTTTGCTTGACCTTGCAGAAAAACGTTCGGCTCAACATCAAAAGGTCCTGGGTTCGAATCCTGATTGTATAACCACATATTTTGCTGGTTTTTTTAAATGGTGTATTTTAGGTTATAAGGGTCTTAGTTAGAGGCGACTAAGGTTATAGAGCTGTTTATGTTTTTTGGGCAATGCGGTTGAAGACCCAGCAAAAACAACGATTATTTGACAATGTTTTCCCCACTCAGAGAAAACCACTTTAGGGATTTATTGCCGGGAGTAAAATGTGTTAAGTGTGTATAAACAAGAAATATGACTTATTTACAAACTAGTTTTTAGTTCTAACAAAGGCATGCAATGTTTTTTAGCATTCATTTGAAACAGAAATCACTTAATCACTCTGGAATAGAAAACTCTTTACTGGAAATATAGATTAAGTTACATACACACATTTAGTCACTGCCATGAATCCCAAAAAGGGGAAACCAGAGCTTCAAAACTAGGGACTCTTCAGCCAAATTTGGAAGATGATAGGGGACAATATGGTAGAAATAAAATATCTTTGGTGATGCGTCTCCAACCGCATCGCCCAAAAACCACTTGAAAAGGCCCCATTCCCTTATCTTTATAGCAACTCACATATTAAGTTCTTAGATAGAAGGTATTATCACTTTTAATAGTCTTCTAGATAAATTTTGCACAGTAATTTCTCTAAATTAATGGTATTTATAAAACGACACGAGTAAGCCTCAAGAAAATAGAATAATGTCTTCCGGAGTCGACGATTTAATTAATTATATGGTAAACACCACGTAAACACCTATAAATAACTCCGACCGATCTGGACCCACGAGCGTGGAAGTTGACTTATACAATCTTATTTCCATGATTGAACTGAGGAATTGTGAGCAATTAGGATTCCTCCTATAGCGTTTAGCTATAGTTTTTCTCGTATATATCATGCATATTAATGACGTTTATTGTTGCAACTTGTTTGATTGTGTCGCAAAGTGCTCTGAGGTAAAAAAGGAGGATACTGAGTTTGTGTAAAAAAGTATTGACTCTTTTATATACTGAGATTTTAACATAATTCACAAAGTCAACATTATAAAATGACAACCGTGATAGCCCAGTGGGTAGAACACTCGGTTATCGTGCAAACGACTAGTGTTCAAATCCTGGGTCGGGCCTACACCAATTTGTCTTTTCTAAAGACATATGTGTGGTTAATTTATCATGGTTGTTAACGGTGAGGGAAAACATCGTGAGGAAACCCACATGGCTGAGTTGTACTTAGTCATGTGACAGTGTATTTGCACAAAACGGCGATAGGCCTGCCCCCTATCACGTGAGTACACTGTCCATGCAAAACGTGGGTACTCTGAACACCAGGTGACAAAGTCACGTGATGTTCAGAAGTATTAATACATCTGCCAACCCCTTCGGGGATATTCGGCGTGAACGTTTATGTTTATGTTATGTTTAATGTTATCAATACAATGTCAAAGTACATATAAAAAGCTGTGTGCAAAGGTCCATTTTGAAAAACTTTAACGTGCTTTTTATGTCAGCTTAATTTTGGAACTTTTAAAACTTACTTACTTACTATCTTACACATACATTTGTACATTACATACTATACATACATAGTATATTATACTCACGGCTATATTTATAGCTAAATGGGGTAACCAGAGCTAAGGAATTAGAAATTCCTCAGCCACTTTTGGTAAGTTAAGTGGGGTATTAAGTGGGGTGAAGAAAAGATGGTAAAGAGCTTATTCCATTTGTCTGAATGAAGACGTCTGAGAGCCACAGAATCTGAATTCAGACTAGTGGAATAACGTTCAGAACGCTAGGCTTCTGAAAAATAGACAAATTTGTGTAGTGGAATAACAAGCGTCTGCGGCAGTAACTTCGAAGGACGTCTGAATTCAGAAACGACAAAGTGTAATGGAACAAGCTCTTAAAGTATAGGTAGTTGGTGATAGATCCCCAACCTCATCGCCCAAAAATCCAAAAAAAGCCATTTAAAACTTTTAAAACCTCATGTCAATTTTGCGATCCTAAAGCCTTTTACATATAATCGGAACACCCTATTTTTTTGACGTATGCGGTATTCAAATCATCTTTTTTAATTCATGTGTACCAAATAGTGAGGAACATTACATTGTAAAACGTTTGAAGCAATTCGTGGAATACTTTTTTTAACAAATAACTATAGTATAAGAGTTTATTGTAACAGTTGTCCTTTGGTACGATTATTATCGAAGAAAACGTGTTTGTTTACCTCGACCCAATTATAAGTACATACATACATACAATCAAGGCTACAACTGTATAAGTAGGGTAGCCAGAGTTTCGGAATTAGTATAAAGTGATAAAAATTACCACAGTAATTACTTACAAAGCTTATATTCCCTAAGTCACCTCTTGCAATATTCTTAGGAAAAATAGGTTCATCGCTAAATTAGATTAAATGCGAGAGATAAACATATGACACAAACGCCCGATTTCTGAATTGAGTATTCAAGCTGAGAACGACGTAAGTATCGTTTTGTCTCATTCAGTTGTTAAGATTCCAATGCGACAGAACGATACTTAAGTTTTTCTTAGCTGGAATACTCAGTTCAGAAATCGGGTGTTAGTCATACTTTTGTCATAGTTAATTTAAATAACGATCTCAAATTATCTGTATTATGTTGCTATATAACTGCTTCTGTAATTTAAAAGTAATAATAAAATGAAACTTACTTGTACTGCCTCCTAAGAACAAGTTACCATTCCCAATAATCGGCAAGCAGGCCGGTCCAGGTATATTAGTCTTTTTCGATTCCTCTTTAAACATGTACCATGAGTACAATACATATAATAATATGAAAACTAAAGCTAAAAATAACATCATGTTTTTGCAAAATTCAATACCGTATCACAATATATAAACAAACGAAATCAAAAGTGAGTGAACGATGACGCGATGTAGATAAGGTGTTTGGTGGTCTCATATACGCGTGTTGCGTGGCCACTGCGAAAACACTGAATGTGGCATAATTATTAAAACTTGTTTGTGATTACATCTTTTGAACCGTTTTTATTCACATCACAGCCGGTATGAATCGCTGGACTGTAACCTAAATCCTACTGTTTAAAGTAATACATGTATAAATAGTGCTGCCGTGTAGTGTCGGCTTAGAATACCACTACCCCATTTCTTCCGGTGGGTGTACGTAAGAGGCGACTAACGGTATTGGGGCTTTTAAAAGATTTTCGGGCGATGCGGTTGGAGACCCATCACCAACAATCTTTATTTTTACCATCTTTTCCCCACTCACAATTCCAAAAGTGGCTGAGGAATTTCAAATTCCTTAGCTCTGACTACCCCTCCTTGGGATTTATAGCCGTGAGTTTATGTATGTATGTAAGTACATGTAAAAATAAATCCTAACGAATTATTGGTCAGTAAATCGATTTAATAATTAATATTCAAGTTCAAGGTTCTAAGAAACAAAACTATTTTAATCGTTAATTATATTATAATGTAGTTATCGCCATTAGTAGTGGTAATTTATCTCCTATGATGTCACGGTTTAATTATATCTGCGACTAGTGGTAGGCCACGGCACGCGGCATCGTACGGTTAGTATGTGTTTATTTTGTTTGCATCTATATAAGCGATCATTTTCCACTTGGTATTTTTTATCAGTTGAGTGGTTTATCCATACATCGCAAACACACAAACTGATCTTTTCTCCTTATATATACTATGTAAGCGTGTAGTGTAGCTGAGTAGTGTCGGCTTAGAGCTGTGTAGGCTTAAAATAGCACTACGCCATTTCTTCCGGTGGGTGTACGTAAGAGGCAACTAACCTGAGCCTAAATGTTTGTTTCTTAGTCTTGGATGTTATTTATACATTGATACATACATATACTCACGGCTATAAATCCCTTAAAAGGGTAAACAGAGCTAGGAAATTAGAAATTCCTCAGCCACTTTTGGAAATTGTGTGCGGAAAAGATGGTGAAATAAAGGTTGTTGGTGATGGGTCTCCAACCGCATCGCCCAAAAATCTCTAAAAAGCCCCAATACCGTTAGTCGCCTCTTGCGTTCACCCACTGGAAGAAATAGGGTAGTGCTATTCTAAGCCGACACTACCTAGCACCTACTGTTATTTGTACATGAATTATATAATATTAATCATATCGTTCAGTAAGCATAACATAAAACAAGTCTTAGAATTGGTAAGCCGAAGGATATTTGCGTCAGCGGGCTCCCTCCTTCTTTATTGCTTCTTCTCTTTACGAACACCTTCCGAAGCAACGGACTAATGATAAATTTAAAAAATTTGACGTTAAAAAAATGTTAGTTTTTAACTTTATTTTGAAAAATAAACTTTTTGACTTTTTTTTTTTCACTGCATAATTTTCTACCTACTGCTACCAAAACTGTGTTCGCTCAATCTCTACTCCTTCCAATTTTGGATTACGCTGACACCTGTTATCCTGATTTAACGAAAGAACAACTTAATAAACTAGAGCGTCTGCAACACTTATCCATTACATTTGTTTTTGAATTGCGTAAGTATGATCACGTGTCTGTTTATCGTACTAAACTTAAGTGGCTTCCTATTCGCCTCCGCCGCAAAGTGCATACTTTGTCCCTCTTTTACTCTATCTTGTTCAATCCTGCCACCCCCTTCTATCTAAAAGAACGTTTTCAATTCCTCTCTTCTTCCCATAACCTTAGTTTACGTTCAGACCATTATCTTCAATTATCTATTCCCTCTCATACAACCAATTTCTATGGCTCTTCTTTTTCTTTACACGCTGTGCAATTGTGGAACGCACTTCCTGTGGAGGTACGATTGGCTAAATCACTGAATGTGTTCAAAGATCTGGTGAAACAACACTATCTCACTGAAACGCTGTAATACTGTTGCTTTTTAAACTATATATATTAATTATATTTCTAAAACGTACATGTGTATTTTATTAAGGTATTTGTATTGCTTGTATATATAAAAGTATGTAGTTATATATGTATGTGTTCATATTCGTTAAATATCTATAATATTTTGTATGATTAATATTTATATTGTTATTTAAATTAAATAAGTTAATTTTAAGTAAGCTTAATAGATTGTCATGTTTTTTTTTGGCCTTGTTTTGTGCATCTACCCAAATAATCAATTTGTCGATCTCACCTTCCAAAGGTTATTTGGAAAAGATTGCTTTTAGCGATAAGACCGCCAATTGCACCTCACTGTAAACTGTTTGATCATATTATTATTTTTGTAAATTTGTGTTTGATGTGCAATAAAGAGTTATTCTATTCTATTATATTCTATTCTTACTTAGTTCAGGGCTAACTTAATCTGTGTATAATATGTCCGTATATGTATATTTAATTATTTTTTAAATGGTAGAAAAGGGAATGTTAAGACAATTTGTGCACATAGAGAGAATAGATGAGTTGAGAATAATAAATTGGTAAAAGAGATCTATAGACCTTATGAGTAAGGTAAGTCAGCAAAGATCCACACCAAGGAGGACACATTTGGACAAATAGAACATGTGTTCAAAAAGGCAGGTGCCCGAAGAATGAAAAATAAAAGAGCATGTATGAAAATATAGATGGATGTAAACGAAGCTAGAGATTGTATATGTCGTAGGATGATTTGATGTTTAGGTTTTTTGCGAAAAACCTAGGGATTTTGCAAAAATCCGGATAATTAGATAACGATTGTAATATTTTCTAATCTTACTAGGTTTTTTGCAAAAAAAACTAGTTGGTTTAGTAAGATTGTACGTCTTTAATGCTGATTGGCTGATTTCTGATTGCTCGCCTACACTTATTCTGATTGGTTCGTCAATGTGGTATTGAGATGAGATATTACAGCTAGAGTAATAAAGGGTAAGAAATGATAATACTTATTTGATACTTGAAATCAAATATCGTCTGCTTACTGGTAAAATGAAGTACCTAAATGCGTTTTTTACAAAAAAATGTTAATAATTCATTTATTTGTAATTTTTGACGCTCTTTTTAGTGGAAAAACGCAATAACTGATAGGAGTGTTAAGTAAAATAATACAAAATTTGAAACATTTTATGTGCAAAATAAATTTAAAAATTATTCTGGAATAGTGAAATAAATTCTCTTATCATCAAATGAGACGTCATTAAAGAGGAGTAAAAAATGAAGTATCACCTTATGTTTTTCTACTTTCTACTTTCGTGCCATTTTAATATGTTTGCTACATTGTATTTTCTATGATAAGAGTAAAAGTATGTTGATTTCATTGTTGTTTTTTAATTAAAGGGTTAACCTACGTTGTTAACCTTGAATGTATGGGATTTAGAAGCGTTAAGTTGATAATATCCATAAATTCATTCAAGTAAAAGAAGGTAAATGCAGGCAATTGGTCTATAATTCATTGATTTATATATCTATCGAACAATTAACCAATACAATGGCTAGTTGCCGTTTTAATTATGTCTATTTAATTAAATTCACAAACAAGCATGACAATTTACAAGTTTTATTAAACATTTCTCAATTACAGGTCAAATATGATAAGTGCACACCCATGCTAAAAATAATATATTTTTTCCACAATATTTATAAGAAAATGACCTCTAATATGCTACCGCAAATAAGAACGTTAAATTTCCAATAATTTATTTAATACATTTCTGCAAAATCTTATTTTGATGTTAGTAAAAAAATACTTAAACTTTGAAAACCCTATATCTCCGTTTAACAAAATATGTATTTACTACATTTTACCAGTAAGCAGATGATATATTTTTTTACTATTTTGTTGTAGTAAAATTACAATCACGTTCGGACATATTATACACAGATCAACTTACCCCAAACTAAGTAACACTTGTATTATGGGCCACTCGGCCACGGACGTCTTCAATATAGGTAGGAACAATAAAGTAAGTTCGTTTTAAATTGTAGTATTGAGGTATTATATCTAGAGTTATAAAAGGAAATGACAATACTATTTTTATACTTAGGAACTTTTTGTAACTAAAATCAAATTAAATATAGGTAGGAACAATGAAGTAAGTACGTCTTAATTAACAACCAATCAGAGATGACGTGTTTATGGGGCATTGCCATCGACCAATCAGTGTTCAGTATTCACAAAAACTGACATTTCGTTTCGAAGTCATACTAAACCAACTAGTTTTTTTGCAAAAAACCTAGTAAGATTAGAAAATATTATAACCGTTGTCTAATTATCCGGATTGTTGCAAAATCCCTAGGTTTTTTTTGCAAAAAACCTAAACATCAAATCATCCTGCGACATATATAACATTTACATAATTCGTCGTATTGTATTTTATCCTCGAGTTAGTAACTTTTAACACTTAACTTTTCAAGGCGCTAACCAGACCTATATGGCAAGCTTATTAATTTGTTTATCATTTAATGGTATTCCCGCGACAGTATACTAGAATTTCGAGCGCTCACGAGCAAATAAATAAAAAAAATCCCGCGCAAAACCGAACTCACATGACCCCGCCACTAATCCTTGTTTTGCAGTCATGGCATGCACTCTGTGGCCGTAAGTGTAGCAACAATAGAGCCATGCCGATGCGTATAGCAAAACTGCATACACTCCAAACCCGACTAACAAAATGTAAAAAGAAACGGTGGTTGCCTTTTGTCAGTTAATGTTTCCTTTCCTTAATATATTCATGTTTTTGAAGAAATAAAGGATTCAAGTATAATTTTGACACAAGTTTTTTTTTTATTTAGTTTTAAAATACAAAAATTTCAAAGGATCCGGACTCGATAGATTTGTGTCGTTTTGTAAGAGCTTCGAGGCCCTTCTTCCAGATCCATTGAAACGAACGCAAACTCGGTTGAGTTGTGTTATCCTATTAATATTATAAGTGTGTAAGTTGAGATGTTTGTGTGTTTGAGGTAAAAAAAACTTCTCAATTACAGAATGCATATAAATGAAATTTAGCACAATGCTAGATAATGACCATAAAAAATTATCAAATAGAATACTTTTTATCCCGGAAAAAAATACCAATAAAATATTCACGCCTGATTGAACTCAGATTACCGGAAAAAACGCCTGAAGTTTGGCGAATACGCATAAGCAAATTTACAGAACGAAGTCTGTCGGGTCAAATAGTATTAATATATAACCATAGAAACTATATTGGACCTACCGACTTAGCAATACCAGTCGAGCAGATATAAACTCGAAAACGTTGTGTACTTTTGGGACAGAATTTCGATAGATATCTTCCAAGTTTATCATCAGCCTGTGAGTACAACAAAGTTCTCAACAATACCAGCCAAAGAAATCTAAACCCTAAAATAAATTGCCAACTCCAGCATCACATCAGCTCAATGTCGTCATAATAAATCTACACTAATATTATAAAGAGGAAAACTTTTTAATTTGTATTGATGAGTAAGCTCAAAAACTACTTACCCGATTTCAAAAAATCTTTCACCTGTGACTTTTAGGAGCGACATAGGCTATATGTATATCATTCCGCTAAATATCGTAGGGGGTAAACAATGAAAAATACTTAATAATAATTCGTGCGAAGCCGGGGCGGACCACTTGTAATAAACATAGTATTGCCCGACTTCCTTTCTGCCCATGGGAATCGCAAGAGGCAACTAATGGTATGGGGCTTTTTTAAGAGATATTTGAAATTTGTTTGGAGACCCATCACCAGTGATACTTTATTACACTCGTTGCCGGTGGGATAGCTGCCTTATTATTTTAGTCTAGACTATACGTATGATTATAATGCCCACGACTGTATATATTTTTTATTTTTTAGTTTTGAGTACATTTATCTTAATATTACAATGTATGGTTAACATAAAACCGTACAATTTAAAAAGTTTTTCTCCCATTTTTTAAAATCCTACTTGTACAAGAAAGTACCTTAAGCGGAAATACAAATGAAAAATATTGATTCACTTCTTTAGTGACGTCTTTTGCTGTGTAGTGTCGGCTTAGAATAGCACTACCCCATTTCTTCATTTCTTCCGGTGGGTGTACGTAAGAGGCGACTAGCGGTATTGGGGCTTTTAAGGAATTTTTGGGCGATGCGGTTGGAGACCCATCACCAACAACCTTTATTTCACCATCTTTTCCCCACGCAACTTCCAAAGGTGGCTGAGGAATGTCTCATTCCCTAGCTCTGGCTACCCCTTCAAGGGATTTATAGCCGTGAGTATATGTATGTATGTTCTTTAGTGACAACATGTAATAATAGTGTCGGCTTAGAATAGCACTACCCCAATTCTTCCGGTGGGTGTACGTAAGAGGCGATTAACGGTATTGGGGCTTTTAAGGGATTTTTGGGCGATGCGGTTGGAGACCCATCACCAAAAACCTTTATTTTACCATCTTTTCCCCACTTACTTTCCAAAAGTGGCTGAGGAATTTCTAATTCCTTAGCTCTGGCTACCCCATCTAGGGATTTATAGCCGTGAGTATATTTATGTATGTATGTAATAATATTTATACATAAAGTCGTAACATACAAACATAAACTCAAGCTATGAGTTCCCGTTGGGGTAGGCTGAGACTTTCGCTCGCCACTGTGTACATCCTGGCAAAGCTCTCTAGCTTGGTTTACATGCAATAATGACAATTATCATCTTACACACCGCACCTTTCACGAATCACACTATTTCTCACTTGACCTGCCTGCCTAACCTGATAATTAAAGATTTTTCTGCGTAACTTCATCTTTACTTCATTCACTATACTCTCCTGTTTCTTCTGCCATACCCATCATTCGCTCCCTACATAAGCATAGAAATAAGAAGAGCGTCATGATTGACATGTCGTACCGCATTAACTTTTTCCCTCCTTTTTCAAAGTCTTCATCACATTTTCTATCCCAATAGTAGGAGCCCAAGAGGGGATTTTGGGTTTTATTTAAGCCCGACAGAACAATATATGGGCGGAGACCTTGAACAGTGAACCCTTAATATACAAGTGTGCGTCTAGGGTAGCCAATCAGATTAGTAAAAAAAAACGATCCTCAAATTAATTCAAGCTCGGCAGCTTAATAGGAAGTAAGAGAATTTTAGTTAATTACATGGAAAAAAGCGTCAATTTCAATATATTGACGATTTGACCATGATATAAGAGAATAAATGAGTTATTAGTTTGCAAAAAAAAACGTCTCCTGGAAGTATTCGAGCGCGGTTATATCTTTTTTTATTTGAAGGAAATTTGTAAAAATTACATACATACATATACTCACGGCTATATTTCCCTAGAAGGGGTAGCCAGAGCTAAGGAATTATAAATTCCCCAGCCACTTTTGGAAGTTGAGTGGGGAAAAGATGGTAAAATAAAGGTTTTTGGTGATGGGTCTCCAACCGCATCGCCCAAAAATCCCTTAAAAGCCCCAATACCCTTAGTCGCCTCTTACGACACCCGTGGGTAGAAAGGGGTAGCGACATTCTAAGCCGGCACTACACGGTAAAAATTACGGATATATTATAATCTGACGGTTTCTCAAGGATACTCTACACTATGGATGGGCCCTAAACACTCTTAGAGCGTACCAGGGGGCGTGGCCTATTGGCAATTAAAATGGCTGACCTAAAGACTGATTTTTAATTCGAGTCAGTAAAATGACAGGTGCAACTGTCACTGATACATCTTTTTGTATGTATCAGTGACAGTTAGTGACAGTTGCACCTGTCATTTTACTGACTCGAATTAAAAATCAGACTATAGGGTTGTATCATGCAATAAAGAATCAGAATAGAAACATATCGATAAACTTGCCAACATTTTTATTTAATAATGTTTTATGTTGAATTAATTTATTTCGACAGTGGGCAAATACTTTTAATTTAGATCTAGATATTTTTGTGCCAGTTTTAAACCTTCGTTTCGATCATCACCATGGATTTAACTCGTAAACATTTTCGAATGATAATTTATTATGATTTTCGGCGTGGGGTAAGTTAAAAGCAGTGCATCGATCAGTGGTTCAGTGAGATAAATCATGGGTGTCATATGCTCAAGGACGCCTTTAAATCGGTTGTCGTATACGTACCAAAAAATATTGATGCTGTGCTTGACTTATATTGCAAGATCGTACATATAAATACTAAAAAAACAACGTAACTAAATTAAAAATGTCACATTTATTTATTTTTAAATAACGTCAATTTGTTATAATATAACACGTTCTGAATGAAACCTTTTCACTCGTGATTTTTTTATGGTAACCATATCATTTTTTAAAAATGCAATGCCAATTTTGATGCCGATGATTGATATTTTCAAAGCCAATACCATCAAACCACTTTCTTCTCCGTGCTTCACTTGTAGGAAACCTGAAATTATTTAATTTTAGTAATCAATAACCTCCTCATAAGTAACACATGTGAAGAAAAGTGTAAACTATAAAAATAATGTTACCTACATGTCATATTTTTATGAATTGGCAACACCGACAGTGTGCCGTGACCCGTCAATGGATGTCAATGTCAAGATGAGTGAAGGATGAACGCGGGATTCCAGTGTGGATGCGCGGGAGACTAACTTGTGATCAATGCATAAAATAATGTAGATGAAATAGAAAGTAAAGTGGTGATATCATTTAATAGTCGTTTTCTTCAAACTTCAGAAGCGGTGATATATTCACGTCCATTCAAGTATGTACATTGCTTTTTGTTTATTCATTTATTTTTCTTTTCCACATTGTTGTAGTGACGCCATTTAACATTTTATGATTTATAATATAGCAAATCGATGCTCGAACAAAGTATTTTAATGTTTATAGAATAGTCATTGTTTCGAAGAAACCAATATTTGAGCGTAATATTGTAAAGCTGCGTACGGAATGGTTCCGAAGTGCTTGGCTAGGGCACTCCCTGTTAGTTTTGGAGCAATCAGCTGTAGTAACTTTCCAGTAGTGTCTCTGTAAATAGTAGACGTATGAGTGGGTTAAGCTGATCCCACAAACTTAGTATCCTCCAGACACCGTAGTCAGTACAAAATCGGTTCGGCAAAATGGTCCAATAATCCCCCCGCTCTCACTGCACTTCACGCCCCGCAATGTTGCAAGCTTTAACCCATCGCCAGTCTGCAAATGTATATTTTCTACCAAACTCCTATTAATTTCTACCAAACTCCTAATAATTATTTAATAAGTTCTTTTTCCATATTTGAGAAAAAACATGAAATATTTAATGCTTTTAAATGATAAGATAATAAAAAACATATATTAAAAATAAAACAACAGCTTTAATAGTTTTTTAACTTATGAGTAAAATTAAATTTTCTGAAATATCAAAATGTTCTTTTTCTATATTTGAACATAATCGTGAATTATTTAATGCTTCTAAATAATAAGATGGATAATAAAAAACACGGATGTTAATATCTTCAAGAGCTATGCAATTGCTTTGATCCGAAGCTTTTATCTCTAAATTGCACATGCACATTTGGGTTGTCGTTCAATGCATAGCGTATATAAAAACAGTAGTAACTTTTAGATACAAAATATTATAATAACTATTAATATTTAGACACATACATAATATTTAAATACAATTAACTAGCTCTTCACCCGCGTCTTCTTTCACGTAGGTACACATATATCACTGCTTACCCTTTTTCGAATTAATCGTATTTAGATGTATAATTTATATATTTAGTAGATTTTGTCTGGAAGCGTAACAATCACATCCACATAAATTTTCACAATTACAATATTATAGTAAGATAAATATTTATATGTATAATATTACGTATATACAGATAGGTATATATTTCAAATATAGTACAAATATACCTTCGTGGGTATGGCATCTTTTACAAGTCTTCTGATTCCAGATTTAGTAAAATCAAAATATTTTTCTTCAAAATGCTCGGAGCAAATGCGTGAGCTTGAGGTGGGTTTCCAATACTCATCAATTTTAGCTTTTTGTATAATTCTTACCCACGGAGCTCGCCTGCTTTCGTCTGCAGTAAATCTAAAATACCCAAAAGTACTTACTTTTCACCATTTAGAATTTCTACCTAAACATAATATTCTTATGTTGAAAATGGTAGAAAATACAAAGTTCTACGCTTGCAACACTGACATGGCGGCGTAAAAAAATTCGTAATTTAAACAAAATTAAATTGCTTTCAATCATCGAAAGTAAGTGGAAAATAACAATAGTAACCGGTGAAATGTGATTCCCAGTCCTTTAGCTTTGATATTTACTCTATTTCGACAAGATGAAAGTACGTAAGTCGTCATTATGAATTTTTTTGTGGAGCTGTTTTGGCTTGTCTCTTTCAAAGCTTCTAACCGACTGAGTGCGGGTGCGTTGCGTTGGTATGCAAGAGAAACCAATGAAATAGGACTATCGATGCGGCCGTGAGCGGATTCTGGTACTCTTTATTCTATGGCTGATCCCTAAAGTAACGATGAGTTGACTTAAGAACTTCTGTTTAAATTGTGGCGTCACTATGACAAATTAAATTATAAGTACACTACGTATTTGTTAACAACACAAATCAAATAAGTGATTAAACTTTTGTTCTTATTGGAAACAATTTCAAATTCTTTATCCACCATATTTATTTTGGTTAGATGCAATTAATTGTGATTATAAGATTAAATGAGTATATCAGTAATATATATGAATAATACCACTTTAATTTTTACACATTTTTAGACTACAATTCAAATTTGGAATTCTTCTATTTCTTATGCATTGAATATATTAATACTTAGTGAATTATTAATCAATGTAGTAATTTATTCGCTGTAAATGTGGGTTACAAGGTGGTTACAGCATATAAGTTATTGTTCCCTACACATTTTGTTTTTCCAAGCTTACAACATAAGTCTTTACATTTTATTAGTATAGGAATATGATTTTAAATTATAATAAAGACAAAAATAAAGAATGACTTAACTAATTACATGTCACCCTAAGTTTAAAATGTCAATCTCACAGCTAAAACCATATTCAAATAAAATATAATAAAAACAATATCCTAATAGCCATTCAAGCATTCAAGCATTTCTTTTATTTTTTTAAAATTTATTAAAACATAACAATTTTATATTTATAGAATTTGCATTATAAATTCTACAAGCCATAATAAAAATAGTTTTGCTGCTTGAGGCTAATTAATAATTATAATGAGGTACATATAGTTTGTCTTTATTGAGATTTTGCAGACATTCAGAGTGAAATCTTAGGGGAGCGCATGTATAATTATAGATTTCTCTCTTAACTAATAAAGCAGCTTCATAAATATAGGGGAACATAATAGAAGAATTATAATATTAAAAAAAATTAATAATAATAAAAAGTGGGTGGCGAGAAACCATTTGAAAGGTAAGTTTCTCTCGCTACCTATTTATTTAATGCAATGTAGTGACTGGTACGTTTCCTTCGCTACTTATTTATTTAATATATTCTAGTGATGGGTACGTTTCCCTCGCTTCTCATTTATTTTATACAATGTAGTGACTGGTACGTTTCCTTCGCTACTTATTTATTTAATATATTCTAGTGATGGGTACGTTTCCCTCGCTTCTCATTTATTTTATACAATGTAGTGACTGGTACGTTTCCTTCGCTACTTATTTATTTAATATAATCTAGTGATGGGTACGTTTCCCTCGCTTCTCATTTATTTTATACAATGTAGTGACTGGTACGTTTCCTTCGCTACTTATTTATTTAATATAATCTAGTGATGGGTACGTTTCCCTCGCTTCTCATTTATTTTATACAATGTAGTGACTGGTACGTTTCCTTCGCTACTTATTTATTTAATATAATCTAGTGATGGGTACGTTTCCCTCGCTTCTCATTTATTTTATACAATGTAGTGACTGGTACGTTTCCTTCGCTACTTATTTATTTAATATATTCTAGTGATGGGTACGTTTCCCTCGCTTCTCATTTATTTTATACAATGTAGTGACTGGTACGTTTCCTTCGCTACTTATTTATTTAATATAATCTAGTGATGGGTACGTTTCCCTCGCTTCTCATTTATTTTATACAATGTAGTGACTGGTACGTTTCCTTCGCTACTTATTTATTTAATATATTCTAGTGATGGGTACGTTTCCCTCGCTTCTCATTTATTTTATACAATGTAGTGACTGGTACGTTTCCTTCGCTACTTATTTATTTAATATAATCTAGTGATGGGTACGTTTCCCTCGCTTCTCATTTATTTTATACAATGTAGTGACTGGTACGTTTCCTTCGCTACTTATTTATTTAATATAATCTAGTGATGGGTACGTTTCCCTCGCTTCTCATTTATTTTATACAATGTAGTGACTGGTACGTTTCCTTCGCTACTTATTTATTTAATATAATCTAGTGATGGGTACGTTTCCCTCGCTTCTCATTTATTTTATACAATGTAGTGACTGGTACGTTTCCTTCGCTACTTATTTATTTAATATATTCTAGTGATGGGTACGTTTCCCTCGCTTCTCATTTATTTTATACAATGTAGTGACTGGTACGTTTCCTTCGCTACTTATTTATTTAATATATTCTAGTGATGGGTACGTTTCCCTCGCTTCTCATTTATTTTATACAATGTAGTGACTGGTACGTTTCCTTCGCTACTTATTTATTTAATATATTCTAGTGATGGGTACGTTTCCCTCGCTTCTCATTTATTTTATACAATGTAGTGACTGGTACGTTTCCTTCGCTACTTATTTATTTAATATAATCTAGTGATGGGTACGTTTCCCTCGCTTCTTATTTATTTAATACAATCTAGTGATGGGTACGCTTCCCTCGCTACTTATTTATTTAATGCAATGCAATGACGGGTAGAGAGAGTGTGTATGAATATAACATAAACATGAACAAGCACGCCGAATATATATGAATATATTATTTCTGTAGACCTATTTTATTCATCATAGTTGACGATTACTTGTTCAAATAATAAGCTACTTAAGAAAATGAATGTATAAATACTAGTAGTTGAATTACATAACGATACTAATTTTATTTGAAAGGCTATAATTGCAACAACTAGTAACTAATACTAAAAATATTGTAGGTACATTTTATTGCCAAGTAATTTGTTAGCTAAGAATGGTGACTGAATTGTTTTCTTGTTACCGAATTGTTTTTATATTTACCTGCTTTTCTAATTATTATCATTACCGTTTTTTTTCTATTTATCTTGCTGGATCATTATGAGTCATTATTATCACTGTTGAAAAGATCATGAACTTCATTTTATTTTAATTTATGTTTATTTGAGTAAGATTATTAACGTAAACGTCTGAATACATTAATATACTTTGCTACTTGCTTATGACATCTATGAAGAATAGTTTACGTTTCGGATATTTTAAACATTTCAGGTTGAATGTACAATGTCCGGAGACAAGTCTAGCATTCCAATTGGCAAGCCTCCAGGGCTTCTCGGTGCCATAGACAATCTAAAATGAGGACTTGGAGAGGTCCGTCTTCGTCATTTGACATCCAGTGATGAGGTTGTGCTGAAGTAGTATAGATGGGATCAGAAGCACATCATTATTTTACCATCACAGAACTGGTTGAAGCTAAGTATAACTTTTAAATAAATAATAAATAAAAAAATAAAAATCATTTATTTGCCAATACATGAGTATAAATGGTGGTATATAAAATGAAGGCCTATGTATGTACTGCCAGTAAGGTGTGCAAATTTTTAAACATTAAAATTATTGATAATTTTTTTTTACATATCTTAAAACTACTATAATAACATTGTCTATCGTAATAAAAAAAAAATTAAACATTATTAAAATTTTGTAAGTCAATCAAGGCAACACATGTACACATATTCTAAATTTTATTAAAATTAAAATGTCATAAAAAAATAAATAAAAATATAATTATTATATTATACAGTAAATCACATCAATCACACATGTCAAAATATTATATAAAATTTATTACAATTTCAATGTCAAAAAAAAAAAAAGAGAAAATATAGTTTAAATTTTTAAAGTCATATATTGCAATTTTTAATAAAGTCATCAATTATATAGAAACAGTTGTCCAACAGATAATTAAAAATGATAATTTTATATTTATTGTATGTCAGTAATTTTGTCTCATCCTTTACTAGATTATACAGCTTGATCGCCATTTCATAACCGTTTCTCTGACAAATCGATGGACTTTTAATATTTGGTTTAGTTAATTGTATTTTTTTTTTGTGTTTTGCAGCTTGAGTATGTCTTAGACTGTGCTTTACTGAACAGTTATGTAAATTCTAGTTTAATTTAAATATTTCAACCCATTCAGATATGGTCAGCCTAAGTTCTATATGTTTCTTAAAGCCTAATAACATTAGATGAAATAAGACCTTTAGATCTATTAGTTTCGAAGACATTCAACTCAGATTCATAAAATAAATCAACATGTGTGTTCGGATTTTTGGTTACTTAGAATTTTGTTAGTTCATAAGTGTTACAGCTAAAAAAAAAAAAAGAGGGGCTACTTATATTATTGGGAACATTAATAGCCACATTATTACTCAATTACACAGTTAATAAAATAAATAAAGCAAGGCCAATAACAGATGTTCACACATGCACAGAAAACATACCTTACAATAATACAAATACAAACAATTTTGAGAGAAAATGCAAATAAAAAGACATCAACATCAATATTTAAAAAAAAAAAAAAAAGTGCCTTTACTCATTGTAATATATATAGAACCAGTTTTTCACTTAACAAGGAATTTTCTTATGTTTTTAAAGAGTTATATATTTTACTTTAAAAGATTTGTTATGCTCATTTCACAGATTTTATTTACATTCTTCAGAAAAATTAAAGCTACTTTTAAACATATATTAGTAATAACATTTCCAAAAGCTCTTTTGCAAGGGAGTTTTCACAAATATTTACCAAAATAATTATAGTACAATATTGGGTTTTTATAAAAAAAAAAAAAAAACTTGGTAAATAAACTAAATATTTATATAAATCGGAAGCTGTACTAGCAATCAAAATACAGCTATATGTTCTGTAAGCTTGTCGAATAAGTGTTCGCTGTCATGTATTAACCCTAAATCACTTGTTTTCGCAGCTCTAGTTATCTGGATGTGTCTTAGACTATTGTTATCTTAAATTTTCGTTTTATATAAAGATAAATTGCGAGTTAAAGTCACAAAACAAATAACTTTTTGAGACATTCAAATTGACCTTTTGATTTCACATATCCTGGCAGGATCGCCAAATAATACTAACATACAATATGTAATAGGAAGGGGGTGGCCAGAGCCAAGGAATCATAAATTCCTCAGCCATTGATTTCACAATAACTTTGAAAACTATCAAGATCGTTTTGAAGTTTGCGAACATCTGCTGGAGACTGAATGCACTTAGCAGTTTTTATATCAACTGCATACAGGACTATCTTAGTTTTCAAAGCATCTTTTATATATACCAATAGCTTTCAACTCACGTAACATTATAGGCTGGTCGATGCAGTCAAATCATTTTCATAGTCTGTGTATAAACATTGACTTGAGCTCCAGCATCCATACAGCTACTTATACAGTCATACGTAATAACAAGATTAGATACTGTTGATCGTTTCCTAAAAAAAAAAAAAAACATGTTGTTCCTCACTAAACCAGAGCTCAAAGCTGAGTAGACCTGGTTTCAAACAATTCGCTCAAATACCTTAGCAAATAAGCATAGTTTTAGATACGCCTGTAATTGTGGTAGTACAGATGATGTCAAGATGGTAGTATAGAAAACATTAGTATTTTATATCTAAAACTTCCTCCTCTAAAATCCCCTCAATTATATATATTTTTCTTTAAATTTTTGAAAGTTATAGCCATTTTAAAACTAGGATTAAAATAGTTTTAATTACATTAATTACAAAGTGTATACTATATCATACCTTTTCTTTATTTCCTACATCGACGAATATTCGTATTAGTATGACTTACATATAAACGGGACCCAATTACTAAGACTTCGCTGTTTGTTCCTCTGTCTTTAGGTAGTGTCTGATAAACTGGTATAGTCAGAATGTTGAAACTTTTACACAAACAACAAAATTGGAATAATAAAAAAAAACTAACAGAATGGTTTAACCAAACAATTTTAAATTTATAGTCAGCACAGAATTCTGTAAGTCATGTATGATCGTGGCTAGGACAAGTATACTGCATTAAATATTGATTTTAAGTACAGAAATATAAAAATTGATTCCGTCGATAAGTTCACTTTATTAGGGTTAACACTGGATACAAACCTAAATTAAAAAAAAAAAAAAACATTGGTACAATGAGATTTAAATTGACTAGTTTTGCGTGCGGGTTAGCGGAAATAAAAAAAAAATACTACTGACTTGAGCACCGCTTTGTCACTGTACCATGCTTATGTAAATTCAAGGTTAAGTTACGGCGTCGTCTTTTGGGGTAATAGTACTGATGCACAAGACATTTATATTGCAAAAACGGTACTAAGAATTTTAGCAAACATAAAAATTCCAAACAGCTGTAGACCACACTTTAAGAATCTAAAAATTTCAACTCTTTGTTCTCTTTATATTTTGGAAAGCTGTAAATTAGTAAGAAAGTATCCACAATTTAAAAAAAAAAAAAAAAAAAAAACAATCTGACTATATTCGAAGATTCCCATTAAGATCCGGAAGGAATAAATTACTAGTACCGCCTTCAAGATTACAAATTCATTATACAAGTCCTCTCCCTATGTGCTGTAAAATATACAATCACCTTCCAAATTCATAGCTCAAGAATCTGACTACAAATCTTTTGTAAAACTTTTAAGATTGTATTTAATAGAAAATTGTTTTTATAATTCTAAGGAATATTTTGATAATAATATTATCTAATATGATACTTTAAATAATTACCAGAATTTTAATTTATTTTATTTTAATTTAATGTAATTTAATTTGATTGTTGGATTGTTTTTATGGTTGTTTTATTGATAAATAGAAATTTGAATTTTATAAATGATTATGTTTCCTAATTTTTACTTTATCGTGTTTTGTGTTATCAAGTTTAATGTGTAGATTAGTTGTGTGAGATTTGATTAAAATGTAATAAATTTAGAAATGAGTATATTTTGCTATGCCCTTGCAGGGTATACATGTAAAAATTTATGTACATTATGTCATGTAAATTGCGATGTGTGAAATGCTATAAAGATTTTGATTTTGTATCTGGGTAAGACCTAATAGGGCAATTCTTACAATACTGTCATAAGCCGCTGACAGAATCAGGATATGTTAATGCTCTAGAAATTGATGATAGCTCTAGCAACCGTGACAGTGTAAATGAATAGTTTTAAATTAATTTTAAGCTTATAAATGTTAATGAAGTACATTAAGAGTATTAGTATAAGATTGCATAAGTCTTTTAGCGATATGCCCGCCTATTGTTTTCCTGTCTATTGTATTTCATTCTGCATATGTCCTTAAATTGTTTTGGTGTACAATAAAGTTTATTTTATTAGAATATTAAATTATGTTAAACTTAAACAGTATGTTATGATTATAATTAACGAATACCATTTGGTTGGCTCTCATTTGATTTTTGTATTACAGAATGTAATCGATAGGTAAGTGGTATTTGAATAAGGTGTGTAATAAGTAAGTTTCAGAATGTTAATTCTATACTTCTTATAAACATAGTCAAAAGTAAATAATACTAACTTTTGATAGCAGTTAATAAGGATTAAGATTGATGATAATGATTTATTAGAATTTTTGAAGTATTCTTGTAAGAAATTCCTGTAGTGTTTAAGTATTGCAATGTACAATTATTATTTTTGAATTTTCATGCTATTTATTTTTGTATAAGTGCCGAATGTCATATTATTCACAGCTCGATGCTCGCCTCGATGAAAATTACTTGCTTATGCTTAAATGTTTTTAGATCAATACAAATAAAGTTTAGATAATGTGTTAAAAACGTGCACCAGGAGGTTGCACATTGTCGGATGGCCGAATGTCATATTTTTATGAATTGGCAACACCGACAGTGTGCCGTGACCCGTCAATGGATGTCAATGTCAAGATGAGTGAAGGATGAACGCGGGATTCCAGTGTGGATGCGCGGGAGACTAACTTGTGATCAATGCATAAAATAATGTAGATGAAATAGAAAGTAAAGTGGTGATATCATTTAATAGTCGTTTTCTTCAAATACATTTTGAAGGCATTTAGATTTTTAATAGGTTAACCAACCAACCAACTTAAGCCGAATCTGATAGAACTTAAACATCGATAATACTAAATGATCAGTGTTTCACATCAATAGGTAAACAATGAGAGAAAATAATTTTGGAAGAAATCATGAAAACTAAGCCTTTTATGGCGAAAATATTACAATGATTATGAAGTTTTCTCTGATCACATCGAGGAATCATGACACACCAAAAAAATACTCTTGACCGAAGTGAAAACAAAGAAAACAATTACTTACTTGTGCAAAGTTAATTGAGGCTGATATTTGCTATTACGGGCGCCACAATCTTTAACAGAGCAACAGGGCATTGTGCATTTATATTACCCATGTAATTTTATGGTCCAAAACTTGATTAATCAATGTCCAAAACACAATAAACACAATCAACACTTTTGTTTACAAAGCAACTTGACAGATCAAATGGCGACTAACATGGCCGATCTATGTACGCGCTATCATAATCGTAACTTCTTGGCGAAATTTGGCCATAAACGACAAGAAGTAAACATGTATTGTTCTCTTTTTCAAAAGATTAAACTCGGAAGGTTAGAAAGGGAAAACGGCATATGGAATATTTCTGTTGCGATATGATTATTATTTGCATAACGTTATTTAGATATAGTACCACAGGGCCCATCCATAGTGTAGAGTATCCTTGCTAATTATAGACGATTGTAGACAATTTGACATGCCCCACGGTTTTATTTTAGTCTAGTCTATGCCTATGTTTATAATGCCCACGATTGCATCTATTTTATTATTTTTAGTGCATGTATCTTAAACATTACAACGTATGTTTAACATAAAACCATTTCACTTTTAAAGTTTTTTTACCATTTTAATTTTCTAGTGTTATTTCGGATTCTGTTTAATAATCTATACTTATAATAAATCTGTAGAGAGGTCAATTCTGTACATAAAATATATTTTCAAAATAACTATCAGGGGGTAATAAGTGATCGATACTGAAGCCAAAAATGCAATCAGTAAAATTTTTGTCTGTCTGTCTGTCGGTTTGTATGTTCCTTATGGAAACAAAAACTACTCAACGGATTTCAACGAAACTTGGCACAATTACTCTTCATACTCCTGGGCAGGTTATACGATACTTTTCCGCAGAGTAGTGAAGGGGAATTTAGGGAAATTTTGGAAAAACCTGAGAATTTACTCCATTTTTTAAGCTTCCTTCGTTGTGCAGCCTTAATGGTTAAAATGACATAGAAATCATGTATCACGGAAATACTCTTCATAAAACTGTCTAAAAATATCCTTCAACAGCATTCGTCTATCTGTAATGGTTCACTCACAATAACACGTGTAACTTCTGATAGCTTAGCAGTTCGGAGCATTCTGATTAAATTGTTTACTCTAACGTTTACAATACTCATTTTTATCCCTAATTTAAAAAGTTAACATTATTCCTTATTCAATAAAAAAATATCATCAGAGAGAATCATAGAAATCGGTAGAGAAACACCGAAATTATGCATGAAATAAGCCATCGCGCCCGTGACCAAAACCAAATCCTTACTAATTTACATATTATATACTAGATGGCGCCAGTAGTTGCATCCTACATCGCGGAATGGTTTCTTTTGTAGATTTTTATAAATTCTTTATAGCGTTTTACTTAACTATAACTCAACCTTAAAATCTGCTTAATAACGGAGATACTGAACCGTTTATTAAAACGCATTAAAAATCCCAAAGCTGTTCAGGAGTGCTAAAAATCGCAATCATTGCGCTAAATATCACAAATCTTAAGCAGTGATTGAAGAAACCTCGGATATTTAAAAACCAACGCTACCCGTGCGAAGCTGGGCCGATCCACTAGTAATAATAATAAAACTCTTTATTGCACATTACAAAAAAAACAACAATTACAAAAAAAAGATCGGTACAAAAGCCAAAGTACAACTGGCGGTCTTATCACTAAGAGCGATCTCTTCCAGACAACCCATGAATGGAAAGATTTGGTAGATTAAAAACATGTTCGGTAGATGAACAATAAATTAAACTGATTTGCTTAAAAACTAAAATTATTCATCAAACTATTATCTATCTTTTTTAAATATTACTAAATATTTATTAAGTTTTAACACACTTACAGATAGTATTCCATATAATAAATAATATTCAATAAATACTATACATATGCAATATATATAAAGATTTTTAAATAAGATACATATATAAATTTTACGACTTATATAATAGAATATATAAACTTTTGTATGCAACACAAATAATATTATAGTGTTTCGGAGAGGAAGTGTTTTTTTACCATGTTCTTGAAAATAGGGAGAGACTTGGCTAATCGCACCTCTACAGGAAGACCATTCCATAGTTGTACAGCCTGGACGGTAAAGGAGGAACTGTAAAAATTGGTGGAATGGGAAGGGGTACTCAACAAAAGATTGTGGTAAGAACGCAGATTGAGGTCATATGAAGAGTGAAGGAATTGGAAACGCTCTTTAAGGTAGGAGGGGGTGGCAGGATTAAACAAGATAGAGTACAGGAGAGACAGAGTATGTGCATTCCGGCGGAGACGAATTTCAAGCCACTGAAGTTTATTGCGATACGCAGAGACATGGTCATATTTACGCAGTCCGAATATAAACCTAATACATAAGTTTTGTAAGCGCTCAAGTTTGTTCAGTTGATCTTCAGTTAGATCGAGATATTGTTTGCTTACTAAATGCATTGGAGATGGCGCTGTGCATGTGCATCGTTTAAAACAACGTAAAATATTGTAAACTAATATAAAAATCAAAATTTAGAAGCTTAATGGTACGGTAATGGATCCCCGAAAATAAGGAACTCCCGAGGGATGATGTACTATTTTTTTATCGTATACTTTTTTTTTTACATCTACTTATATTGCAAACGAATATTAACATGTAAATTTAGAAGCTAAATGAAACGACGACGATTCCTTGAAACTAAGGAATCCGCAAGAGTTCTCATAGGAACATCAAAAAACCTTAACTCATATATGGCTCAAAATATTGCAGCGATTATTTTTATCATCGATGGAATTCACATCAGACACTTTGTTAATGTTCATTTTGGAAAGATGAAGGGGATTCATCAATTTAAATGACAAATTTGTTTATCAATAGTAAGACTAATCCATACTAATATTATAAATGGGAAAGTGAGTTTGTTTGTTTGTTTGTTCCGCTTTCACGCCGTAAATACTGAACCGGTTGCTTTGAAATTTTTCAGACGTGTAGTTAGAAGTCTAAATTAAATAATAGGGTACTTTTAATCCCGGAAAAAAATATGTTCCCATGGGAAATCAAAAATATTGTTTGCTTACTAAATGCATTGGAGATGGCGCTGTGCATGTGCATCGTTTAAAACAACGTAAAATATTGTAAACTAATATAAAAATCAAAATTTAGAAGCTTAATGGTACGGTAATGGATCCCCGAAAATAAGGAACTCCCGAGGGATGATGTACTATTTTTTTATCGTATACTTTTTTTTTACATCTACTTATATTGCAAACGAATATTAACATGTAAATTTAGAAGCTAAATGAAACGACGACGATTCCTTCAAACTAAGGAATCCGCAAGAGTTCTCATAGGAACATCAAAAAACCTTAACTCATATATGGCTCAAAATATTGCAGCGATTATTTTTATCATCGATGGAATTCACATCAGACACTTTGTTAATGTTCATTTTGGAAAGATGAAGGGGTTTCATCAATTTAAATGACAAATTTGTTTATCAATAGTAAGACTAATATGAAATAAAGCGTAATAAAAATTTGACACCGCCCCGGTAACGTCTCCGTGGCGTAGCGGTATAACTAACTACTATGAATATTTAATTAGAACTATTATGAATCAATCGTCCCGGGTTCGTATCTCAGGTAATTCAAGCTTTTTGTAAAAAAATGTTTTGTTAGCTTAAAATAACACTATATATAATAATAACAAGCACTATCCCTTCAATTTAGCGATTATTTTGGAAGGAGATCCACCACTAATCATCCCTATATTGCCGACCAATCGCTGCAAGCTCTCCCACTATCACCAACGGTCAGTGTAGGGGGCAGCACCGGGCCGTCGCCGCAGCGCCAAACTACTATCCGTATCTGTACTTACTAAAGATATTCTCATTTCTGAACATAAAAACTTGGTATATTTGTTTCATGATTCTTATGAACAATTAAAAAGGAATTTTTGGAACTCAACCCCTAATGGGTTGATATAGCAAATGAAAGTTAATATAGAGTTTTTTTACATTTACATTACTTGGTGCGATTGAATTTATGAAATCCATCTATCAATCATTCATGAATATATGCTAACAACCATAAATTCCATAAAAGGGTAGCCATAGCTTCGGAGATTCTTCATCCAATTTTGGAAATATATTGATAAAAGATAGGTTAATAAAGGTTGTTAGTGATGGGTCACAAACTGCATCGCCCAACAATCACTTAAAAAGCCTCAATGTCCTTTATGGGCCAAATGCAAAAAAAATGTAAAAATAACAAATAAGAAACAAAGATGACTTCTGTTGCTGTAACAAATAAAATAACAAAGATGAACTATAAAACCTTGTTCATATTGTCAGTTTAAAATCGAAAACGGACAAGTGTGAGTCGGGCTCGCCCATTAAGTGTTCCATAGCTAGAATACTCTCTCAGCCATAGAGAGGCCCGCTCGGGATGGAGCGTCTATATATTATTATCTTAATCTCGTACATAGGATTAGCAATTAAAATAAATAAATAAAACAAAACTTTGATTAGATTTTTTAATTCAAAGAGCGATAATAACAATTTACCAATAAAAGATGAGAGATCTTTGCCCCGCAGTGGGATAATGTAGGTTAATAAAAAAACAATCTTCTCTCTTAGTTATAAATCAGAAATTAAGAAAAAAAATATATAAACAACACGTCGTTGATATAAGATAAAATACTACTTTAATAATATTATATCAGTTAATATTTTGTATATTAAAGTAGGAAAGATATTTTTTTGGTAAATCGACTATAAAAAATCAAACAAAAATCTTCATAGGTATTATAATTTGTGTTAACATATAATCACCGACATTATAAAAAAATGGAAAAACATTATTTAGAATGTTCACCTCCATGATTTTTATAAAAACTAGTTTTAAATGCCAAGCTTTTCTAAATAATCATTTTAAATACTTTTATAAATCAAGACAAAAATTTAAACAAAACAATTTTTTCTGATATCGAACTTAGAACTACTCTTACATTTAACAAGTAGGGGGCTTAAACATATTTTTTCGGTAAATCA
Organism: Bedellia somnulentella; assembly: GCA_963576735.1. Lineage (NCBI taxonomy): Eukaryota > Metazoa > Arthropoda > Insecta > Lepidoptera > Bedelliidae > Bedellia > Bedellia somnulentella. Next base: position 19,510,008 of record OY755171.1, read on the forward strand.
GTCTGTACATAATTTTAAATACTTTTATAAATCAAGAAAAAATTTAAACAAAACAATTTTTTCTGAAATCGAACTTAGAACTACTCTTACATTTAACAAGTAGGTGTCTTAAACATATTTTTTTGGTAAATCAGTCTTTACATAATTTTAAATAGTTTTATAAATCAAGAAAAAAATTCAAAAATACAAATTTTTCTGAAATCGAACTTAGAACTACTCTTACATTTAACAAGTAGGTGTCTTAAACATAAGTTTTTGGTAAATCAGTCTGTACAATATTTTGTTAAGTACCGTCCTATCTTTATAGGTATTAAGAATTATGTTAACATAAACATTTTTAATAAATGGCCTTTTTTCGATAAATTATTTGTAATATTGCCCTCCATGATTTTTTAAAACTCGTTTAAAATACCAAGCTTTTCGAAATAATCATTTTAAATATTATTATAAATCAAGTCAAAAATGTAAACAGAACAGTGGTAACAGATTCTTTCTCAAATCGAACTTAGAAGCTACCTTTGCAATTAACCATACCATGTAAACAATACTAGGATATCTGTGTCTGTGACAGACAATGACTGTTATTTCTCTTAGACATGAACAGAAATATCTTTCTCACAAGAATATCTGTGATCATAAAACTATTATATTTATAAGGTATTTGTATATTAAAAGTAAATAACATTAATAAAATAAAAAAGCAATTAACACGGTATTGCACATTCAATGACACAAATTATTTTAGCACATTATATTTTGACAATAAATCATCATCAAAGTATTTTAACAAATATAAGTCTTATTATTATCAACAATATTAGACCGGGTCGCCAGAAAACATCCGTTAGCAAAATATGAGGTCCGCAATCTGTTTTATAAAGTATGCAAAGGGGTTCTAGGACTATTTAAAAACGCACGTTGCCACGCGCTGGAGTGATCACATCGCTCGGAATCTTTATGAAATTATACGTTTAGTGCGTTATTAGTGCATAAATATGTCTATCTTCCGAGGATAACATGCAAAAACCAGGGATAAGGTGAGGGACACGTGACCACTCTAGCGCGTGGAAACAAGCATTTTTGCATAGACCTAGAAGCCCTTGGAATACTTATAAAACAGATTGCGATCCTCATAATGCAAACAAAATGTCTTCTGCGATCTGCATAACATTATAAGAGTATTGACTTTCCATTATGTAACTTAGCTCGTAGCAGATAATCAAATTAGAGTAAAAGAAAACTTCTTCATTTACTAATTTGTAGTTTAGTTTTCTTCATCACTACTAGTATTAAAGAAACTAAATTCTTTTTGTGGCTTTTGTGCCAAGTTTCGTTCGACTACTGTAGGACCATCTGTATTTTTAGCTGATAAAATTTCTCGTTTATTATGTACATTTTCTTTCGTAGGCGAGTTAGACGGCGAAGAGAAAAGCTCATTAAAATCTTTTTTTAAATTGGATGACGAAACATTATAGCGCGCTGTACTAGATAACATTTTTAACCTAGAGCTGTAGCGACTATAGTCAACTTTAACATTTGACAGTACACATATCTTAGAAGTAGCTGGCCTGCCATCGTCTGCTTTAATGACATGAGCCGAGGGCGATAGTCTTATGAGCTTGTTCCTCGCATCCGGTTCTGAGTCCATGATATTTCTAGCAGGATTCATAAGAAAATTCTCAGTTATAGATGTAGCAGAAACAATTTTTATTTTTGACGTTGAAGCAAAGTCTTGACTTTTCGCGATAAGTGAAGTAGCAATCGGTTTCTTTAACAGGGTAGAACAAAAAACATCATCATCAGATGAATCGGATATTTTCTCTTTCGAAACTTTGTTATATTTTGAAATTGATGGAGAATTGTATTCTTTTTCTGGGGTCAACATATTACTGGCAACAGTTTTAAACTTCTTTGGGAAATCGAAAATAGTTTGATAGCTTTCATCATCATCAGATGATGACATGATAATTTTGCGTTTACGAACAGGGAGAAACTTGATAGAGTTATCAGAAGTTGAAGAATCATAACGTGTTGGCGAGTTATTAAGTGAAACTGCTTCTTCTGATGATGAAATATTTTGATCATCGATTTCATTCACACGAATCAATAAGCAATATTTTTTCAATGCAAAGCAATTACAAAATCCTCTTACTTCGGAAAAATCACAGAAACAACTCAAAATGCGATAGCAAACTTCACCAGACTTATTAGCAGTTTGGATTTGATGAATTTTCATGGTTTTTGGTATAGCTGTTAAATTATTTAAGGCAAATTCGTTGTCGTTTTTAATATTATCAATATTTTTAGCATCAATGTAAAATAGTTTAATACTAGTTTCGCCTTTTAACATTTCTATCGCACTATTAGCGCTAAGTACGTCAATTCCATACGATACTTTCTTATCCAAAAGTCTTTTTATAGTTCCACCTACACCATCAGCAGCTCCTTTTCCATGATAAGACTCAGAAAAATTCCAAGTAGCTCTAAAGCCTAATTCATGAGTAATTTTACTGAACAGAAAGAAATTCTTTTTTTGTTTATACTGAGTGCTTGGTCCATCAGAATAGACATGCAAAACATTAACTTCTGGTGTGGTTTTTTTTACATCGGCTAATACTGGCATCAAATGTGCCCAGATTGCTTCTGGAGAATGGTCTGTTGAGTCTGAAAATGTGCAATAAGATTGGGGTTTATAATTTTTTTTATAAACTACGCTGGTGTGTAATGTAATTTGGTATTGTGAAGCCCCAAAGTGAGCCGATTGGATTTGTTCATGCATTTTGCATGTGTAATTTTCGGAAAAGTCGCAATGTAGCATAACTTCATTTGACTGTAAACTATCTTTAACTTTTTTATAGCAGGAGTACTGGTGCCGTATGTTAAAAATATGCACTTTGTAAACAGTGAGTTCTTTTTCAAACATGGTGATTAAATTTGCCAAATTTCCATTTCTAAGATCTTTTTTCACTCTTTTCGAAGATTTAGTTTCATTATTTTTCACATACTCAATTTTTTGCACAACCCATTCCAGCCATGTAACAGTCTCCTCTTCCTTATGTTCAGTAAAATTGTATTTAACACACTCATTTTTACATTTAGGGCATTCATTAAACATACATTCTTTTGAATCAATTGTGCATACTGTATCTTTTATAATATCATCGAGTTCGTTATAAACATTCAACACAGACAATCTTTTGAGGGCCGTAAATTTAAATTCTATATTAGAATGTATCTTACAAACGCAAGTATTTCTATTTGACAGTTGTGGGCTGACAACATAAAAAGGCTTATGTCTTATAAATGTGGAATAAGAAATTTTGCTACCCGTTTCTACTTTGAATTTTCGGTACAAGTTAAGCAAACTATCCAAAAGGTATCTTTTTTGCATTTTTACCATATTTCGCGTCTTCGTCTCTTTTTTGCCAGCAGATGCACGAGATACGTCGTCTTGCAAAAAGAATGTTTCTATTTGTTCTTGGTGTTTTTTGGTACACTGATTGTCCTTTGGTTTCGAAAGTCTAATTTGTCCTCTTAACCCCAAGTAATGTCCTATCTGAGTTCGCATATTATATTTGCAAATCAAGTTTCTTTTAACCAGGTTTTTCATAACATTTCTTTCAGTGTTATTTTGACAATCCCTGTAATGTTCTGCCAAAACCGTAGACATTACATTTTTTTCCAATAAAACTCGTTTTACTCTTTTTTTATCTTCTGCTGAAACACTATTCAATGTTTGCAAAAATGAATCTGATTTCGAATTAGGTGTCAATGGATCTATATTTTTATTATCATGTTGATGATCATCAGTGGATAATTTTTGACATTTTAAAAGCAAATCCCTTCTGTACACCTTTTTTTGTAGAGACGCTATTCGTCGTTTCATTTTTTCAATTTTATTGTTCTGTCTTTCTACTAGTTTTCTTAATTTATGATGCTTTTGATGATATTTCTTTCGAGATACAAGTTCTTTTTTATCACTATTTGTACTATCTTTCACAGCTTGTTTTTTTTTTAGATTTCGCCATGTCTTTCTTCTCATATCTTGTTGGCTTTTAGGCAATAATGAAATTTTAACGTATTTGCTTTTTATCCTTTCGCGATTTTGCCTTTGCATTTCTTCATATTTATCTGGATGATTTTTTTTGAGACGTTCTCTGTATAAACGTTGTCTTTCCGCTGGCGATAAGGGCATTTTCTACAACAAACAAACTGTTTAGTCAAATGTACTAAGTATCATATTATACATGTTATACATATTGTTGCTTATTAGAATGAACGCATCTGTTTATTTGTCTGTCTGCCTGTATAAATATATTCAAAAGCATAAACCGCGGGTAAAGCTACAGGCGAAAGCTAGGATTACTATAAATATTCATGCCTCTTAGTTAATATAACCTTAAGATATATTAGGCAACTAGAATTTTTCCATTGTAGCGAAATATAACCACATGACTCTTGCCAGTTAATCTATTTGAGCAGCATGCAACTGTATAATGTTGATGTAATTCAGAAGACATTATTTCATTCAAAATTAAATAGAGATAAAAAGTAACATGATATTGTTAAACCAGTGCCACAGTAGCAAGAAAACATAATATTTAATGCAACAGCAATGTGTAATGTGTATGCTAGATTTTTTTAAAAATAATATGTAGGTACGTAGGAGAAATCATCCAAATTATATTTAATGTACGGAAGAAAAGGAATGGCTATTAAATGGAGGATTAGTTTAAAGAGTGTCTGGCTAAAACAATTAACTAACGTAAACTATTCAACCTCACTTTTGTAGGGAGAGACCAGCAGTTTGGCACCAGTATGATACTTAACAATACTAATTGTTGCCTGCAGCGGGTGCTACAGATCGACAGACACACATACGTACCGGTCAAAATTATACACCCCTCTTTTTGTATCGGGGGTTAAAACACTGCAATGAATATTATAATTTTAATAAACAATAGGTACCTATTTAATATTACATAGTACACATGAAATAGTTAAGCTTAAGACAACTCTCCTTGGGATTTTGATATACCTAGATATAACAGCAATTGTCATTTTGTAAATACAGGAGAAGTCACAGGATATAACCTATATTCCTCACTTTCCAAATGTGAATACGTCTTTACTTCATATTTGTTACAATTTGTTTGTAACGTCACAAATAAATGTAACAAATCCGCAACAAATATGAAACAAAACACGATGTGTAAATAACCTAAAAAATTCTCAAAACAAAATGACAATGTTTTTAAGCTAACAGTCACCATTTCGAAATAATTCGTTGTCAAACCTTATGATATATACATCAACACAGCATAAATTACTTACCAAAGTGTTTGAAACTGAAGTCATCAAAATGAACAAATTTTTGTTGATTTTTCACTGCACAAATAAAAGAGACGCACGTTGTTGCTAAACTGAACACAAACAAAATGGCTGTCACGCAAAGCATTTAAGACCTACTGACGTTGTCTATGGTTTTAATGTTGCCAGAAATAAAATTTATTTTCTGCTATTTTTTGTGTTCACACAGATGAATAACAAATATGAAAGATTTTATAGACGGCGCCAAAACTATTATTTTAATTAGTTTTTACTAAAATAATTTATTATATTACAATAAAATATCGAATTATATGATATTCTTCATAAGAAAAAACGATTTAATTTATATAATATGGCTTGTAATATATTTTCCTCATTTCAAAAAGTTGATTATGGTTGCATAGGACATTTTCAAATGTATGAAAAATAATCTACTTCGAATTATAAATTATTTCTTTTTTTATTATTTATTCAGAAAATACAATTATTTATATATTTAGTTGATACATGTTTTAGTAAGTAAAAATAATAAATTCTTTTTAAAAATAGACAAAATGTCAAAATATTTTATCTATAATAAGACGTAAAAGGTTTCTGAAATGTACAATTTTTTTGCATTTCGCCCTTATGTCATTTACAATGCCCGCGGGATTATAAATATAAAAAACAGAAGTTGAGATAGTGTTTCGGTATTTTGGTATTATGTAAACTGGATGCAAAAAATGAAGTCCACGCGGACGAAGTCGCGGGGCAAAAAGCTAGTATGCAATATATATAAAGATTTTTAAATAAGATACATATATACATTTTACGACTTATTTAATAGAATATATAAACTTTTGTATGCAACACAAATAATATTATAGTGTTTCGGAGAGGAAGTGTTTTTTTACCATGTTCTTGAAAATAGGGAGAGACTTGGCTAATCGCACCTCTACAGGAAGACCATTGCATAGTTGTACAGCCTGGACGGTAAAGGAGGAACTGTAAAAATTGGTGGAATGGGAAGGGGTACTCAACAAAAGATTGTGGTAAGAACGCAGATTGAGGTCATATGAAGAGTGAAGGAATTGGAAACGCTCTTTAAGGTAGGAGGGGGTGGCAGGATTAAACAAGATAGAGTACAGGAGAGACAGAGTATGTGCATTCCGGCGGAGACGAATTGGAAGCCACTGAAGTTTATTGCGATACGCAGAGACATGGTCATATTTACGCAGTCCGAATATAAACCTAATACATAAGTTTTGTAAGCGCTCAAGTTTGTTCAGTTGATCTTCAGTTAGATCGAGATAGCAGGTGTCAGCATAATTAAGAATAGGTAGTAGAAGAGATTGGGCTAACGCAGTTTTGGTAGCAGTAGGGAGAAAGTTACGTAGCCTCCTGAGGGACCCTGCTGACGCAAACAGCCTCCGGCTTACTAATTCCAGTTGCGGCACCCAAGATAAGGTCTAAGGTGCATCTATCATCACACCAAGGTTTTTTACAGCAGCGCTGAAAGGAATGGATGTGCTATCAAATAAAACAGGCGGTAGTGATTTATAGTCAATCTTGGAAACAATTCGTGAGCTACCAACTATAATTATTTGCGTTTTATTCGGATTAACTTTCAATCCATATGCTTCACTCCATTTCAAAGTTTGCGTTAAATCATTTTTATTAAGCTTATGGACATATTTATTTGGTCAAAATTAGCCTGTGTGTAAATCTGAAGATCATCTGCATAAAGGTGGTAGGAAGAAGTAAGTTTATGAGAAATGGAGTTAATAAATATAGCGAATAAGAGAGGAGACAACACACCACCTTTTGGAACACCGGCATTTAACTCAATCCACGGAGACATGGCATCTTCGAGGTGAATGCGCTGCCGACGTCCCAGTAGATAACTACGAAACCAGTCAACTACCGTTGGAGATATGTTAAGAGAACGAAGTAAAGCATGTAATATTTCGAAGTCAACCGTATTAAAGGCGCTACTAAAATCAAGCAGTGCTAAAATAGTCAGCAGTCCCTTATCCATTCCCAAACGCATGTCATCAGTTATTTTGATCAAAGCAGATTAAACAGATCATTCCTAGTGAGAAAATCACTTAACTGTTTATGTACCAGTCGTTCAAGTACTTTAGAGAGGAATGGCAGAATAGATATAGGACGATATTCAGAGAAGGACTTAGGATTAGCTTTTTTGGGAATAGGAGTGACCTGTTTAATTCATTCATTGCCTCATTATTGCAATGTTTTTTTCCCGTTGAAGCACTGTATTCTACTTGTCAAGCTCTTTTACGTGATACCCATATAGATGGTATACATAAAATAAAAAAAGGTTATCAGCCATTTTCCAGCCGTGGCCATTTTGGATTTTATTTTTTTAAAGTACATTGTATTCTACTTGTCGAGCCCTTTAATTTAACACCCATATTGATAGGATTGATAAAAAACTAGGTTATCCGCCATTATGTAGCGGCGGCCATCTTGGATTTACAGTGATATTTAATAAGCATAATTGTATGGTCACCAAAATCCAAAGTGTATCCTAAATTTCATATTAATCGGTTGACAGGAAAGGGGTGAAATTTAAATTACTGAATTTGACCCGAGAAAGAAAGAATAAAACAAACGGGTTGAGCTAAATAAAATCGTTTAATTAAACCGTTGAAATACTGTTTTAATTTATGTATCATTCATGACATCTGAGAGAACTGTAAAATAATTCTTGTTCCTTTTTTGTATGACAAAATTGTGTCGGCAAAAGTATTTATTTTCTATTAATGCTTTATAACACTGATTTACATTAATTTTTATAGTTTGATATAAGGAACATAAATATTTTTGACCAAAACAAATTAAAATAAATATTCGACAAGACTTAAATATATTTTGTTCATTGCATGTTATCTTGTTTTATCAGGCTTGATGCTCGTTCTGCTAGCATGACAGTGGCAGCTTGTGTTTCCCCAGTTATTTGTTTGGGCATAATGCTGGCATCGACCACTCTTAGGCTATCTATTCCCATAACTTTTAGCCTATCATTTACAACTTTGCCTATGCTACACGTACCTATTACATGAAAATTAGTAGTGCTAGTGGTCCGAACATAACATTTCCAATATTCCCTGCTTCCAAAATCTAAATTCGCACAGTCCTTAATTGTCAATTTTATGACTTTTGAATCAGCATTTTTAAAAAATGGAGCTGTTTTTAATTTTATAGATTCAATAACACCATCAGTTAATTTTTCCAAATCGTCTTCATCACTAAAATAATTGAAATTAATGATTGGTGCATCTTTTGGATCCGTACTTCTCAATGTTACAGTACCTGTAGATTTTGGATGCTCAAGATTAACAAGTTGATAAACAAATTCGTTAACCAGTGTTTTGCCAAAAATTTCACTACAAAAAGAAGGTTCAAAGTTGAAAGTTAAAGTGCATAATAAAAAAAATAGTGGAGAAGCTGCCCCAAAATAAGCTGAAAATTGTTGAATATCGCTTCTATTTGAGTTCCTGACACTAAAAAATCCCTGTGTTGCTGGTAAAGATAAAGTTCCAATTTCTGCTAAAGAAAATAATGATTGAGTTGCAGAAAGAGGATTCAAGGGCCCCGAAATAAACAAAGGTGTAAAAACATGATCTTGTAAATTTTCACCAACTGGTAAATCAGCATTAACGGGAATTCCAAACTTATCAAGCTCATCTTTTGGTCCAACTCCTGATAATTTTAACAGTTTTGGTGAATTGAATGCACCTGCGCTAATAATCACTTCTTTTTTTGCATAAATTGTTATAGATTTACCCTGAGATGTAAATACCTCTACACCAACGGCTTTATTACATTTAATAATAATCTTTGTAACTAGCGCATCTGTAACTAAGTTAAAATTTTCTCTTTTGGTGGCTGGCAAACAATAAGTGAGTGCTGTGCTTTGTCTTAAGATATTATAAGCTGAATACTGTAATTTAGCAAATGCCTTACTATTTGGACCGTTAGTTGTATTGCGAATCGTACGGCCTAAATCTTGAAAAGCTTGTAACAAATCGTCTTCTCTTTCAAAATATTGGCCTTTATGTCCTGAGAGATTGATTGGACCATCGTTTCCATAAACTTTTGCACTTTCAGTGTTTAACAGATTAGTATCGCGTAACGTTTCAGCCTTGTGAAAATATTCTGACACAATATCATACGTCCACAGTGGAGAATTCCACGAGTCAAAGTCTTGTTTGTCGCCTCTGGAACAAATAAAAAACAGTTTAGTTGGTTGGTACACAAAGGATTTATTTGGTTTTGACAAAAATATTCGAAATATTAAAAATGACATTGTGTTCAAAAATGGGGTTATACAAACCAACAATCACTACGTGAACTCTTTTTAAAAATATCAAACTATTTATTGACTATCATCCCATCTATCAAAAAATAGCATACACGAAGCAGGATTTACGCATCCTTTTATATGTAATACTAGCTGACCCGACAGACTTCGCACTGTCAAATTTGCTAATGAAAAAACTTTAGGTGTTTTTTCCTGTACTCTTAGTTCAATCAGGCGTTAATATTTTATTGGTCAAAATTTTCCGGGATAATAAGTGTTAAAGTAAACACCAAATACGTTAAAATTGATATATTAATCAATATAAAAATAACATATTCACATTCTTGAAAAACTTCTATAGTACACAGGAAAAAATATAGAACAAACAAAAATCTATTTTATATACGTCAATTCTTAATGACAAATCATAAATTCATAAATTGTTAAATACAAAAGAGGTTTGTTTAACACTGCCCCTTAATTGAACAATTAACAATAACCAAAATTGTACAATTATAATAAATGAAGCATAAACAGAAAACATAACAAAAATCATAAATTTAAGCACTTAACAAAATATTCATGTTTCACTTTACTTAACGCTTTTGTCATTAAATTTGCTTCTAAATCTTTAGATGGTTTATAACACAAATCAATAATATTATTCTTAACACATTCTTGTATAAAATGATGTTGTACGTCAATATGTTTTGTATTATTTTTATATTGATTAATATATCAATTTTAACGTATTTGGTGTTTACTTTAACATTGGTTATGGGCAATTAGTTAATAAACATTTTTTAAAATTGTATAAAAAATGGAAAACCCAAGTACATCATCATCTTCACATGAATCTGGTAACTATATAATAAGTACCAACTCCAATATGAATATCATAAAATTAAATGGAATTAATAACTATAGCACATGGAAATTCCAAATGAAATTATTGCTCATAGAAAATGGTCTTTGGAATTTGTTCGTTGCATCGTCCTCTAATCCATCATTAGACCAAAGAGCATACGCAAAAATTTGCTTGAATGTGGAATCGATATGTTATCCACATGTAAGAAATGCAACAACTGCTCATGAAGCCTGGATAAAGTTAAAAGCGGCTTATGAGAATTCAGGCATAAGTCGACGCTTAAATCTAAAACGAAAATTAGCAAATATTAAATATGTGGACTTTAATAATATGGACTTATATCTTGGCAATATCATATCAACTACTCAAGAATTGGCAGATATTGGTATCAATATTGACGACGAGGAGCTAGCAGAATTAATGCTTATAGGTCTACCATCCGATTTTGATGCTATGATTATGGCGATGGAAGCTACTCACACGAAGTTGACTTCAGATTTTGTGAAAAGTCAATTAATTCAAGGAGAATTTAAAAGAGATATGTCAACATCTAATCACACTGATAAAGTATTGATGACAAAAGATTATTTTGTTCCTGTATGTCACAATTGTCACCAAAAGGGCCATATTAAGCCAAAATGTCCTAAGTTTAAAAAGGGAAAGAAGAAATTTATGAATAATTCTTCAGACCATTCATCTAAAAAGGGAAGTTCCGCAAATTTTTCTTTATACTTAAATGAAAAGTCGTACGTAAGTAATGTCACTGACTGTAGCTGGATTTTAGACTCTGGTTCTACTAATCATATGACTAATAATAAAGATTGGATTACCAATTATACTCCGAATAATATTTCAGAGATTACTACAGCTAATAATCAAAAGATTTATAGTCAAGGTTCAGGTGATATTAATGTTACTATGTTTGATGACAAACAAATAACTATAAGAAATGCTTTATATGTTCCAAATGCAGCTGCAAACCTTTTATCTGTTGATAAAATTACGGAAAAGGGATATGTACTAATATTTGATATTAATAAATGTTTTATTTACAGGAAGGATAATGTAACTATCACTGGTTCCTGTGATTTAACAGCTAGCAACGTGAACGGTCTTTACAAACTTGATCAAAAACCGGTTTCTTTAGAATCATCTGTCAACTACCAAGAACATAGTACTAGCCCGGACGGTAAAGCTTTAATGACCAATTCAGATTCTGTAGAGTTATGGCATAGACGTCTTGGACATTTAAGTTATAGAGGTATGTTAGTTCTTCGTAACATAGCAAACGGTGTTAATTTTACAAATGGTAATTTACAACCTTGTGTTCCTTGTATTGAAGGAAGACAAAAAAGTATGTGTTTTCCGCGTGGTCAGGCACATAGAAGTCAGACTAAACTAGATTTAATACATTCTGATATATGTGGTCCAATGTCAGTTAATAGTTGGAGCGGACATCGTTATTTTATAACGTTTACCGATGACTATACTCGTAAATCATTTATTTATTTCCTTAAATCTAAAGATAAAATATCAGTATTGAATACATTTATTGAATTTAAAACGATGGTGGAGAACCAATTAAATTTAAATATTAAAAGATTTAGAAGTGACAATGGCACCGAATATTGCAACAAAAGTTTTAGAAATTATTTATTAAAATGTGGTATAATTCACGAAACAACGGTTCCTTATACTCCACAACAAAATGGTGTTGCTGAGCGACTCAATAGAACTATACTTGAAAAAGCTAGGTCAATGTTGCAGGATGCAAATTTAGATAAAAAATATTGGGCAGAAGCAATAAATACGGCATGTTATCTTAAAAATCGTAGTCCAACTAATGCTTTGTCTGGAATTACTCCTGAAGAGTTATGGAAAGGTCGTAAAGTTAATTTGAGCCACCTTAGAGTATTTGGTTGTACTGCTTATGCACTTACTCCTAACCATCAACGCACTAAACTGGATCCGAAGTCAAAACCATTTATTATGTTAGGCTACTGTGATTACACTAAGGGTTATAGACTAGGCGATCCAGATGATGGAACTAAATTAACTAAAGCTCGATCTGTCGAATTTATTGAGAACACTTTAGGTATTAGTTATAAAAATAATTCTTCTAAAGTTTCAAATTCATCCAATAATATAGATGTGATGATAATAAATAATGATGTAAATAATATAAATAGAGATTTTAGTTCAAACTCTTTTGATGTTGATTTATCTAATAATGAATCTACTGTACAAGAAGTAGTTTTACATGATGAGCAAGTTGAAATGAATTCTTTACCTAACAATTCAATAATAGAAAATGAACCTATCGATATTAATTTACCTGATGATGCAAATGTAAATATAGAAAATATTAGGCCTGTACGTGAACATAAACTACCTATTAGGTTCAGAGATTATGAAATGAACTATTTTTCAGATTTATCTTTCTTTAATATGAATGAACCGAAAAGTTTTAAGCAAGCTATAAATAGTGATAAGGCTATTTTTTGGTTGAAAGCTATGCAAGAAGAATATAATTCTCTTATGTTACATAAAGTATGGGATATTGTAGATAGACCTAAAGATGGAAATATTATTAAGAGTAAATGGGTATTCAAAGAGAAAGTAGATCCTAGCGGGAAATTTGAAAAATATAAAGCTCGTTTAGTTGCAAAAGGTTTTAATCAAATTTATGGTATTGATTACCAAGAAACTTTTTCACCTGTAGTTCGTCACTGCACATTACGTTTATTGTTTGCTATTAGTGTTGAGTATGATATGGATATTGAACATATTGATGTAAATACTGCTTTTCTGCATGGAAATTTATCAGAAACTATATTAATGGAACAACCTGATGGTTTTGTTGTTGAAGGACAGCATAAAGTTTGTTTGCTAAGAAAAAGCTTATATGGTCTTAAGCAAGCAAGTCGTGCTTGGAATGAAAAAGTTAACGAAGTATTGATTACAGATGGCTTTATACAATTAAAGAGCGAAAAATGTGTATATATTAAAGATGCAGTTATTATTGCACTTTATGTTGATGATTTTTTTGTTTTTAGTTCTGATAGGCAGCAAAAAGAAAAACTTTACAAATTACTTAAATCTCATTTCGATATTAAGTTGCTGGGACCTGTCAAACAAGCACTAGGTATGAAAGTGGACCGAGATAGGGAGAACGGTATTTTAACTTTAACTCAATCGGAATATATTAAAAATGTTTTGATTAGATTCGGAATGGAAAATTGTAACCCGATTTCTACACCAATGGAAGTCAATTTTAACTTGCCTAAAGCACAAAATGTTGATAATAGATTTCCATACCAAGAACTTATTGGTAGTCTAATGTATCTTGCTGTATGCACCCGTCCAGATATAGCTTTCTGTTGTAGCAAATTAAGTCAATATAACACATGTTATGATGAATCTCACTGGCTTGCTGCAAAACGTGTTTTAAGATATTTGTCTGGCACAATCAACTACGGACTAAAATTTAGGAGAGGAAGTAGTAAAATTGAAATTTTATCCGACGCAGATTGGGCAGGGGATACTAATGATAGTGTTAGTTAATAAGAACGCATCCATTTATATTTGCCAACTGGCAACATTGTATTATTGTCTTATGGCTACACTGTACTGTGAAGTGAAGTTGCATTAAATACTGTTGCGTGTAATGGTTGTCTAATTTATCTTATTATCAACCCTAAATATATCAACATGGTAGCAGAGCGTGGTTGGTTGGAATAATAAGAAGTAAAAACACAGTGAGAATTGGAAAAACAAGAAAACGGACGCAAAGTTGCATATTTTTGAGTTGCAACATAACCTCGTGGCGGCGTGCTCAGTCTACTCCTTTGTCGAAAATACGTTAAAAATGACCAGTATGGGCCAAGGTTCATTCCACATCGACAGACTAGTCGGAAGAGAAAATTATGCAACTTGGAAATTTGCTGTGGAAGCGTATTTCAAGCTTGATGACTTGTGGAGTTGTGTTGAAGGAACCAACAACGACGTCATAAAGGAAACAAAGGCGAAGTCTAAACTTATTTTGCTGCTGGATCCGACTAATTACGTACATGTACAGAACGCAAATACATGTAAAGAAGTCTGGGACTGCCTACAACAAGCTTTTGATGACAGCGGTTTGTACAGAAAAGTTGCGTTGTTGAGAGATCTCATCACTACTACGTTAGACAGTTCTCGTAATGTGGATGACTATGTGACCAAGATAATGTCGACCGCTCATAAGCTAAGGAACATTAAATTTGACATTAACGATGAATGGCTTGGAACGCTGATGTTAGCCGGCTTACCAGAAATTTATAAGCCGATGATTATGGGATTAGAGAGCTCAGGGATTAAGATCAGCGCAGACTCCATTAAAACAAAGCTCCTGCAGGAAGTTCAATGCTCAGACAATACAGCATTCTTCACAAGGAAGACAACCGTTTCTGAGAACCACAGTATGAGAAAGGGCTACAATCCAAAAGAGCCCCGATGTTACAATTGCAACAAGCACGGACATTTTGCTAAGAACTGTCGTGCTCCGAAGAAGAAACCAGTAGAGAAAGCAGAAGGAAATAAGAGTTTCATTGCAGCATTATCAGCATGTTCACAGACAATGAATCCGGACCTTTGGTATGTGGACTCAGGTGCTTCCATGCACATGACAAATAGATGTGACTGGATGTATGATGTTACAAGCCCACCGATACCCACCATAACAGTTGCCAGTAAGACACCACTACCTGTGCAAAATATGGGAAAGGTTAATTTGTTGCTAAATGGTGATGAACAAAGAAAAATACAGGTGAGAGAAGTTTTGTATATACCCAAACTTGCTGCCAATCTCTTATCAGTAAGTGCTATGGTGAAAAATGGCTGTAAGGTTAATTTCAGAGATGAATATTGTGATATTTATGATAAAAATAATAAATTCCTCTGCTCAGCCACACTAGTAAATAATTTGTATCAGTTAAACACTCACAGAGAAGTCTTATCTAACCTAACATGGTCAAATAACTTAAATAATGTTGTCCTATGGCATAGAAGAATGGGACACCTGAATTTTTCAGATGTTAGCAAGTTGCCAGAATGTGCAGAGGGAGTCACTCTGTTACCAGACAAAAGCAAAGGACCTTTCACATGCACCACTTGTCTCGAAGGTAAACAAAGTAGACTGCCATTCAATAACATTGGCATCAGAGCTTCACACCCACTGCAGCTTATCCACACAGACTTATGTGGACCAATGGAACAGACATCACTGGGAGGTATGAAGTATTTCATTACTTTCATAGATGACTATACAAGAAGAGTTCATGTATATTTTTTGAAAGACAAACTGAGTGTGCTAGATGTGTTTAAAGACTATAAAAGTAAAGTAGAGAATGAACTTGGTTCTAGAATAAAAAATATTAGATCAGATAATGGGAAGGAATATTGTAACAGAGCGTTTCATGGTTTTCTGAGTAAGCATGGCATTCAACATCAAACCAGTACCCCATATTCACCAGAACAGAATGGCCTAGCTGAGAGGATGAATAGGACATTGGTAGAAAGAGCTAGGTGTATGTTGTTTGATGCTCATTTTACTAAAGAATTATCTCATTTTACTAATAAAGAGGCACTAGCTACAGCAGCCTATATTGTCAATAGATCACCCACTAGATCACTTGATGGCAAAACCCCATTAGAGATGTGGTCAGGCAAGAAACCAAATTTATCAAATATAAAAATTTTTGGCTCTCAAGTGATGGCTCAAGTAACCAAAGAAAAACGTCAGAAATGGGATTCTAAGTCTAGAAAACTTTTATTTGTTGGTTATTGTGAATCAAGCAAGGGATATCGCCTGCTTGACCCTGTCACAAATAAAATCATTAAAAGTAGAGATGTAGTGTTTTTAGAAAATGTTCAAAGATTTGAGCATAATGTATACTTACCTTGCTCACCTTACAGTGACCCTGAAATACAGTTACCTGAAGAAACCTGCAAAAGAGAATCGCAAACAAGCACAAATCAGTCTTCAAGTGATGAGTATCAGTCAGGAGGAGATGATAATCCATCTTACGAGCCAGATAAGACCTTGGACGACTCACTCCCATTATGTAATATAAACTTACGTCCACGCAGAGCTCCCCAGCGTATAGAAGAGGACGATCATGATGTGAGTTACTTTTGTTCCATACTTAATTTGAGTGATCCTGTAACTGTTCATGAAGCTCTTTCATCTACACATGCTGACCAGTGGAAGAAAGCCATGCAGGAGGAATATGACTCCTTAATTAAGAATAATACTTGGTCACTAGTAGATTTACCGTCAGATAAGAGAACTTTACCATCTAAATGGGTGTTTAAAAGTAAAACAAATGAAAAGGGGGAGATTGTTCGTTTTAAAGCAAGATTAGTCATCAAAGGGTGTGCACAGAGAAAAGGAAATGACTATGATGAAGTCTATGCTCCAGTGGTAAGATATACCTCAGTCCGATTCTTACTTGCTCTAGCTGCTAAATACGACCTAGAAATGATTCAGATGGATGCTATAAGCGCATTTCTACAGGGCGACATAGACACCGAAATCTACATGTCACAACCAGAGTGTTACGAACAGAATGGTCAGGTATGTCACCTACATAAATCTATTTATGGGCTCAAGCAGGCTAGCCGTCAGTGGAACCTGAAATTGAATAATGTGCTACTTAAAATTGGATTGATGCGATCAAAAATAGATCCATGCATATATTATCTTGTAAACGGATCAATAATGTTTTTTATTGCAGTTTGGGTCGATGACTTTATGATTTTTACAAATTCTATAAAAAAGGCAACAGATATTAAGGAAAAGTTAAAAGAGGAATTCTGCATGAAAGATCTGGGTGAGTTACAGCAATGTATTGGCATAAATATTAATAGAAATCGTGAGGCTGGTGAAATTATATTAGACCAAGAAAAATACATAAATCTAGTGTTAGAACGCTTTGGAATGTCGGAATGCAAGTCGGTTCGCACTCCAATAGAGGTAAATTCAAAATTTGATAAGAAACCTAAGGATGAAGATAGCAATTTTCCATACAGGGAAGTGGTGGGTTGTCTGATATATCTGGCACAAGTAACAAGACCGGATATCACTTATGCAGTGAATAAATTGAGTCAGTACTGTAATGATCCAGGGATACAACATTGGCTTGGAGTAAAGAGGGTATTGAGGTACCTACAAGGAACTAAAAACTTTAAGTTATGTTATATGAGAGAAGACTCCAAAGAAATAACTGGGTACTGTGATGCAGACTGGGCCGGCGACCCACAGGATAGAAGATCATGCACCGGGTATGTTTTTATATTTCAAAATGCTTGCATATCTTGGAATTCCTGTAAACAACAGACAGTGGCACTTTCTACAGCAGAGGCTGAATATATGGCGATGGCTTCGGCGACCCAGGAGGCCCTGTGGCTTAGACAACTACAAGCTGAACTTGGTCAAGGTGTGGACAGTGCGTTAACTATCTATAGTGATAACCAAAGTGCATTAAGACTAGCGTCAACTGACTGTTATAAACCTAAGACTAAACATATAGACATAAGGTTGCATTTTCTCAGAGAAAATATTGTTAATTCTAAAGTTATTTTTTTGTTTATGAATGGTTGTAAAATGATAGCTGACAATTTAACTAAGGGTGTTACTTTTGAAAAACATCTGTACTGTATTTCTAAAATGGGATTGCGTTCTAGAGGGAGTGTTAGTTAATAAGAACACATCCATTTATATTTGCCAACTGGCAACATTGTATTATTGTCTTATGGCTACACTGTACTGTGAAGTGAAGTTGCATTAAATACTGTTGCGTGTAATGGTTGTCTAATTTATCTTATTATCAACCCTAAATATATCAACAGATAGGAAATCATACTCTGGATTTATTTCGAAATTTGGTCATTGTGTAGTTAATTGGTACAGTCAAAAACAAAAACTTGTTGCTTGTTCTAGTACTGAGGCTGAATATTATGCTCTTGGTAATTCAGTGAAAGAAGCAAAATTTATCAACAACTTTTTATATGAATTAAATTACAGGAATCACAAACCAATTACTGTATTCAACGATAACCGTAGTACATTAAAAATTGTTGATACGGAATGTTTCAGACGTACAAAACATATTGACGTACAACATCATTTTATACAAGAATGTGTTAAGAATAATATTATTGATTTGTGTTATAAACCATCTAAAGATTTAGAAGCAAATTTAATGACAAAAGCGTTAAGTAAAGTGAAACATGAATATTTTGTTAAGTGCTTAAATTTATGATTTTTGTTATGTTTTCTGTTTATGCTTCAGTTATTATAATTGTACAATTTTGGTTATTGTTAATTGTTCAATTAAGGGGCAGTGTTAAACAAACCTCTTTTGTATTTAACAATTTATGAATTTATGATTTGTCATTAAGAATTGACGTATATAAAATAGATTTTTGTTTGTTCTATATTTTTTCCTGTGTATTATAGAAGTTTTTCAAGAATGTGAATATGTTATTTTTATATTGATTAATATATCAATTTTAACGTATTTGGTGTTTACTTTAACAATAAGTATCATATTTGTTAATTTAGGTTTTATTGTTTTTAAATATATTTGGTGCGTCCATGAACTGCATAATTTAAAACTAAAAATAAAGATCTGGCTATAAGATCGATAGAACATTTTTTACATTGATGAGTTGCCAAGATTTTCAGTTATCTCAGTTTGTATTATACGTTATGAAGGGAAACCAGAGTTAAAGTTTGTATTATATCTTATCTGTTTTTATCAACAAAGATCTTTCAAAAAATCTGACTGTAACCAAGCAACAAACTACAAATAAACATTGTTGTAGCAACAATCATTTTGTGAAATTAAACAAAAAAAAGAAGCTCACCCATTGGCTGCTGAAGTGAGTTGAAGAAAGTGGACCAGAACTACACCCAATCAAATCGACTATAGGACCAATCAAATCGACTATACGATACGCTCATGGTCATGGATACAATATGTCATTTTGATTGACATTTTTTATACATTTTATTGATTTGTAAATATTTATATGTTTCTTTGAGTTTGTAAATAAGTAATTAGTTTTTTGTATAAGTTTAGTTCTAGCTAAATTGTGCCCAATATTCAGCTAACGGCATCAAGCCTCGACGATGTCTTGACTTTTATGCTTCGTTACGCCCACTTTTTTACACACATAACTAGTTGTTGTTTTATTGATGAGTTTGCCTGAGAGGTGTGTTTGCCCATTTTGTCCCGACTCCGGCCGTACCTTTGTCGCTCCGCATGGTCTTCGAGTCCATGTCGGGCGTGTGCACAAGAATGTTTCGTCTTCAGGCTTGCCTTCTTCAGCCGCAGTTACAGTTTCCACGATACCGTCGACGTTAGAGGTTTCTGTTGATTGGAATAGCCTTGCCATTTTAAGGAGGAATGTCCGTGTGCTTAAACACGTACCGAAGGGTGCCAGGTGTGTGGTGGCTGGGCGATTAGCGGAAATTATAAATAAATGCGTTCAGGACAATGATGCTCAGGACTGGTTCCAGCTCTTTACGTTTGCGTATAATGCTATGCGGCTACCGGACAGGGGGGAGGACGGTCGATCTCTTACCACCATAGTGAAGGAAAATGCTGTTAAAGGTTTTTTGGGAGATAATGATTTCCAGCACGGTGTCGATATTTTGCGGATAAGGAACCGTGATAAAATAATTGAGCGCAAGGTTCACGATGGGGACTTGAGAGGCGCGGTTCGTCTTTTGCTATCGGATTCTTCCATTGCGCCAGCAAATGAGGCCACGTTGAATGTTTTGCGAAGTAAGCATCCCCTACCTCGTTGCGGAACCTCCTCTCTTAGAGAACCGAATTCCTCTGTAAGTGTGCCTGTCGTCTCATCAGCCCAGGTGGGAAAAGCAATCGCGTCTTTTCATAATGGCACGGCTGCAGGGCTGGACGGTTTGCGTCCCGAACATTTAAAGGAGCTGACGTCAGTATCGGCGGGGGATAACGGTGGTCGTTTGTTGGATTCTTTGACACGTCTTTGCAATTTCATGTTGAGAGGGGTGGTTAACCGTGAAGTTTGTCCAATCCTATATGGTGCTTCACTTTGCGCTTTGGAGAAAAAGGACGGTGGCATTAGACCCATCGCAGTTGGGAGCATTCTTCGTCGTTTGGTAGCGAAGATTGGTTGTTTAATTACTAGGGGCATATCCAGTTATTTGCAACCACACCAGCTTGGTTTCGGCACCCCTTTAGGGTGTGAGGCGGCCATTCATGCTACCCGGGCATTTGCGGTTTCTGGTGTGGGTCATGGTCACGTCATTGTAAAATTGGATGTGCAGAATGCTTTTAATTGCGTGGACCGTGAAACAATTTTGAACGAGGTTGAAGAGCGGATTCCAGAGTTATATCCGTTTTTACACCAATGTTATTCGTCTCCGAGTAGGCTGTCTTATGACGATGCGGTGATTCTGTCTCAGTCAGGAGTGCAGCAGAGTGATCCATTGGGACCTTTAATTTTCAGTCTGGCTGTACATAAGGTTGTTACTGGGGTTCAATGTGGTCTCAATGTTTGGTACCTAGATGACGGTACTATTGGTGGGCCTCCGGACGTAGTTTTAGAAAACATATCACGAATCGCAGCTGCTTTTACGGAGATTGGCTTATCCATTAATAGTGATAAGTGTGAGTTATTTCCCTGTGATGACTCTTTTGTCTCTTTACAGGAATTTCTCAATCAAATCCCGGGTATTAAGTTGGTAGATAAAGCGACATTTACTTTGTTAGGAGCGCCAATTTTTGCGGAGGCCATCCCCGCTGCGATAAAACAAAAAAAGAAAAACCTTTTGAAAGCGCGCATGACATTAAAAAATCTCTAGGCGCACGTTGCGTTGTCCCTTATCCGAAGTTGCCTGGCCATTCCAAAGTCAGTTTATTTTTTAAGGACTTCTCCGGTTTGGAGGTATGAGGCTGAGGTGGCTGAGTTTGATGCGGTGCTGAGAGAGATCTTAGAAGAAACCCTTAATGTATCACTGACGGGAGATCAGTGGATTCAGGCGGTGCTGCCGGTTCGTTATGGCGGTTTAGGCGTGCGTAGTATGCGGAACCTAGGTTTGCCTTCGTTTCTGTCTTCTGTGCATGGGGTAGCGGGCTTAGTCACTAGCATTTTAGGTACTAATGGTGACAATTTCTGTTTGCCCTTTGCAGAGGAGGCTTTGGCGGAGTGGTTGGCTCTTAGCCCGTGTACCGATAAGCCGGAGCACCCCGAGGTTCAGAGGTATTGGGATGACGAGTTGGCAAAGAGGGTCTTGGACAGTTTGAAGCAGAATTGTGAGGGAGTAGATCTTGCAAGATTAAAAGCAGTATCAAGACCAGAGTCCGGTGCGTGGCTTCATGCGCTGCCGTCACCGCAGCTGGGAACATTTTTGGACAACGATAGTCTTAGGATAGCTGTAGCGCTCAGGCTTGGCTGTAAAGTGTGTGAGAGGCATCGTTGTTTTTGTGGCGCGGTGGTAGAGGTAAATGGCCATCATGGTTTGAACTGTTTAAGGTGTGTTGGTCGCTTTCCGCGCCATCATGCCTTGAACGACATTATTCGGAGGGCGCTGGTATCTGCCAATATTCCGTGTGTGGTGGAGCCACCGGGTTTGAGCCGGACGGATGGTAAGCGGCCGGATGGGCTCACTTTGGTCCCGTGGGAGAGAGGAAGATGCTTAATCTGGGATGCAACGTGTGTCAGCACTTATGCTCCATCCCATCTGCCCTCGACCATCAGACAAGCAGGTGCTGCCGCAGAGTCGGCTTCAAGGCTTAAGCACGCGAAGTACGAGCCCCTTAAATCTAATTACTTGTTCGTGCCAGTGGCGTTTGAGACATCTGGTGTGTGGGGTTCCGAGGCCATTACATTCATAAGGGACATTGGCAGGAGGCTCCGCGAAAATGGCCATGATGCTCGTGCTGGTGCTTTCCTGAGTCAAAGACTCTCGGTGGCAATCCAGCGGGGCAATGCGGCGGGCATCATGGGTGCTTTTGCGCATGAGTCTGTTAGTAGATAACTTATTTTATTGTTTTAGATATTTAGTTACCATTTAACGGTTAATAGTAGTTAGTTATTTTTTAATATAATAATGTATTTTTTTTTTATTATTATGTGAATGTTATTTTTTTATAAGTTTCCGTTATTATTATTTATACTATAATTATCAAAATTTTGAATAAAAAATAAAAAATAAAAAACCCATGACAATAATATTTAGGTCTTTATCTAGCATTCTACCAAATTTCATTCATATACATTGTGTACTTAAGGAGGCTCCTCAACACAACTTTACAATAAACACATAAACATCCAAACATCTAAAATTGCATAATAAAATATTAATAGGATTACCTGGCCCAAACCAAATGATTCAAGCTAGAACATCCGCCGATCATTTTTCCTGAAGTACTGGCTGTTGTTTTCCCACTTTGCACTTTGTATAACCTTTCATCGGGTTCAGAATGAAAATCCCAGTCATAGGTAGAATGTACAAGAACGAGGAAAAGAGCTGGTAGCTGAAACACGATAAAAAATTAAGCAGATCAGAAATATGATACATACATCTTATATTTATTCATGAATTATATTATATTTTTATTGTGATAGTCAACTAGTGAAAAAATACACGAAAACACTTACATAACTAAATATTGGTGGATAGCCACCTGCCTCAAGAGCAAGTACTCTCGACGAGCTGTTTTCCGACAACCTATTAGCTACCACACAGCCAGCTGTTCCAGCACCCACTACGATATAATCGTATTCTTCTGAATCTGATGACAAATGTTATTATAACTTAAAATTTAATGAATATCACTACCGTGGGTCTTACTTACATTTACTTATTGTAACGAAAGAATCTTGACAAGGAATAATGTTTACCGATCGGGACCCCCGCAAATTTATTATTATCGCTATCGTATTTATATTCCTAAATCATCATTATTATCCTCCATAAAAATAAAACAAAAAGTATTTTTAACAAGTAAATAAATATCAACGAATAGCGTTTGAAAGATTATTTATTTGAATGGTTTTGTTGAGACCGATATTATATGTACATACATACATATACTCAAGCCGTTAGTTCCCATTGGAGTAGGCAGATGCTATTGATCGCAGCTTTCGAGTTATGCATATTAATCGATCTTTTCGTATGAAAAACTAAAAATGAATATGCTCTTTAATTCTTCACACTTTGGACGCCAGCCTTTTTAATTAATCTAAATGTGTTCTTCGTGGTGTTCTTCTACTAACATTACCTTCCATATTGGCTCTATAAATCTCTTTTTATCATTTTCAATCATCTTTCCTCTGTATGTGCCCAAACCATCCTAACTATTTTCTATATTTTTAACAATTTCGTCATTTACACCGCACCTTTCACAATCTATTTCTAATTTTACATTACAAACTTGTTTGAGGGACCTCATCGCTACTGCATTTACTTTGCTTTGCTTTTAGTGCTCCATTAATCGCATTACACTTTTTCACCCTTTTCTCGATATCTTCATCACACTTTCCATCCCTAGTAAACAAACTTCCCAGATATACAAACTCATTTATCACTCGAATTCTGTTATATTCTTCTCTCTCTCAAAAAACATCGTTTTGGTTTAATTATCCACATTCACACTCATTCCCTTTCTCTTGCGACTCTTCCACCGATGAAGCAATTAGCACTTGATCCTTAGCATATAAGAGGGATTAAATGATGAATCCACCCATTCTTAAATCCTTATTCACTTGTCAAACAGTTATCCATGAACAAATTGAAGAGCCCCGGAGAAGCTACACATCCCTGTCGGACGCCTCTAGAGATACCGAACCAGTCCGTGAACCGAACTTGGACAAAACCTCCCATAAATAATTTCTTACCACCCTATCATACGCCCTTCTCTAAATATGTGAAGAAGCAATTCACTTTTTGGCTACCAACTCTAAGATGATGCACCTAAAAGAAAAGATTTTTTCCGTACATCCCATTTCCTTTCTTAATCCCGCTTGCACATCCCAAATTTTCTCATCAGTTTCATTCATCATTCTTTCAATAAATGATTCTGCATACAATTCACCGACAATGCTGAGTAGACTGATTCCGTGGTAGTTTTTAGGATCCTAGTGTGGCTCTGCTCTTTTCCTTTATATAACGTCACAATTACCGTATTATATTATATAATTATATTTCACAGCAAACACTAAGGTTTAATTCTGAATTAAAATAACAAAGTCCGTGCTTTTCTTTTGCTGTGTATTGTTGGCTTATAATGAGATTAGACTATTTCTTCCCTGAGATATCGTAAGAAGAGCGATGTGGCTGAAAAGCTACCAACCATCCTTTATTTTAGAATTCCATACTCAAGTTCCAAAAATAACTGAGAAATTAGTAATTATTAAGACCCTAGCTATTACTTTTTGTGACTAGCCCCTCTGTTTGTAACATTTAATCGTATGTTTTTCGAAAAAAGTAATTATACCTGTCAAACCAATTGGCTCCGGCCATTCTGGCAGCAAATCCTTATATGGTTCTGCCATTTGTGACAAAGTTGCTAACAGCGCCGAAGAATTCAAGGGTAAAGGATTAGAAACTGTCGGTATGATGCCTGCATTAGAACCAAGAAGATCCATAATTGCTGCTAGTACCTGCAAAAATAAGAGGAAAAATGAGTCCTGAAGCAGTTTAAGTATTTTCTTAACATTATTGAACACAGTCATAATAAACAAGAAACCACGGTATTTGTGTTAAAAAATTGATAGGACCTTGCAAAATAAACTTTCATACGAACTTTTTCAGAAAATAAGTACATGTCAAAACCACATTTTTTAAGTGTTAAGAAACATCAACTTAAAGTATGTAAATTATTTTGTTCGAAATTGTTGGTGGAGCCAGTGTGACTAGTTATTCTTTTTATCAAAAAAATCAGGAAATTAAAATAAAATGAAAGAATACAGAGGTTTAAATTTACTTAACGCGCCCTGTTTAATGTTTTGACAATTCTCACTGGTTAAAGCCTTTAAAAATTAAAAGAGTGTAAATTATTACAGTTTGTTTGTCAGCCTTGTGTATTTAGTAACCTGGGTGTAGGAGAAGTGTGAATGAGGAGAATTGTAATATAGTTTTTGAAAAAGATGTTTGGACTCCGCCAGAAAACAAATTGAAAAACCTTTATTTTTATAAACTGTCTTTTATTTTTTCAATTAATTCCAAGGCAGCCAAGTTAGTACTTACCTAGTTGTTTCTAAAACATTTCATAGTTAGCGTAGTAGTTTTATTGAATCATTAGGTAAATTTAACTTGTAACATGCTGTCAATAAAATTATCTAAAGTAATGACTGCGATACGGCGACAGTTCTTTAAGTTGTTTATTTAAAACTTAGTCTGGAAATTAGCATAGTCATTATTGATATATCCATATACCCACGCCCAATCTTTCCATTAAATTAGGCAGAGACAGTCGACCGAGGAAAGCAGGAGAGATTTTGCACGATTCTGAGAGATTTCTCTTGCTTTCCTCAGTATCATTATTCTTCTCACTTCGGACTCCCATCTTTATAAGAATGTACATACATATGCTTACGGCTATAAATCCCTAGAAGGTTTAGCCAGAGCTAAGGAATTGGAAATTCCTCAGCCACGTTTGGAAATTTTAGTGGGGAAAAGATGGTAAAATAAAGGTTTTCGGTGATGGGACTCCAACCACATCGCCCAAAAATCCCTTAAAAGCTCCAAATCCGTTAGTCGCCTCTTACGTACACCCACCGGAAGAAATTGGGTAGTGTTATTCTATGCCGACACTACACAGCAATATATAAGAATTATTAATATTAATTATAAGAATGTATTTAGTAGATACATAAAAACATAAATCCAAAAAAGGGTAGCCAGAGCTTCAGAGCTGGAAAGTACTCAGAAACATTTGGAAGTTGATAGGGGACAAGATGGTAGAAATAAAGTAAGTGTTTTAAGTCTGGTTTTCAAAAGTTCATCTATAAACTAAGAGCTCTTATAGTAACGATGTGCCTATAAGGCTTAAAAATCCTTAAGTTCAGTTACTCAAAATTTTCAAATACAAAAAGCAGTTGAATTACTTTCTACAAATTTGTCCAAAATTACTGTAAAGTCAAACTTTAAACTTACATTTAAATTAAATTGAAATATGAACCGACAGCGATGTCGGAATAAACACCTAATATAATATGGTCTTCCAAATATACTGTCAATTAGGAAGTTTTACATATATATATACCATCCCGAATTATTATGATTCATAAAACTTAATTTACGATGAAATATATTGATTTAAAATAATGTAGAACTGTTAAACACTTGAATAAATCAAGTTTTTTTTTAACAATAGGAAATTGCGCCATATTTATTGAACTGATTTGAATAATAAATGCTGTTCTTTGGCGTATAATTTGCTTTAAATTTAAAAATTCAGCAATATAATATTTTTAGTGGTTTTTGGGTATCGTGGTATGTCATATGCTGTTGGTCTACTCGTGCCATGATAGAAATGTTGGTTGAAGTGCAACTACTATGTTGGTTGAATAAGGACTTTTTGAACTGATTTCCATGAGTGTAAATGTGGAATTAGATTGGTTACATTTTTTAGGGTTAAAAATGGGTAAGTTTATACTTTTCAGCGGCATTCCCTCGATTTTGTCTTGAATGTCGGTTATATTGAAAACTGGAGTTTGAATATGACATCTCTTCGGTACGGTTATTAGGTAAAGATACATATTGGTTTTGTTAACAGCACAAGTGAACTTTGGTTGCTTACGGGAAGCTGAAGACATAGTACTTTGCATCCAGCTGCTCCATAGCCTCTTTCGTTAGGATTACAGATGTAAGTCACGAGTCAATAATATGTTGTGTGGGAACAGCAAAAATATACTGGCCAGTACACCCTGCTGTGGACCAACTTATTATTTGTATATATGCTTAGCTCGAGAAACATTTTGCTACCGCGATGTCGGAATATGTGCGAGTGAGTCCGCAGTAGTGTGCGCTCTAACATTATTCCCACAGTTGCGTTGTTATGTAACTATGAATACAGTCTTGGTGCTCCAGGTGTTGATTTGATGGATTTTCGCAAAGGAATCCAGAAGTGGTCTTCAGGCATTGTGCCTCAATGTACATGGACCCTTTTTGAGAATTGCTGTATAAGGAAAATTTGGATTTTTCCAAGATAATTCGGAGTGAGGGAAAGTTTTAAAATTATTAATTTAGACCGCAAATTAAAAAAGGTACTATGAACTGCATCTTAAATTTCTCGAAATATTCTCTTGAATCTATATTAATGGTTCTATCTTCCCCATATAATGACGAGGACCTATTTATCAGAGCTAAGGTTGCTTAAATTTGACATAGAATGGCCCATACTATGAATATTAATAAAAACTGAAACGTTTTATAAATTAACTAACTCATTTGATAAACTATCTATATTGTCGCCTAAAGTTAAAAGAAGTTGATATAAATGAGCATATAATAAACTGTTTGATTGCTGCTGAATTTATGCATTTTATTATATTTTTTTTCAATTGATCCTTGATTAGATACTAAATTAGTTAGAACTTTTTTATTTTTTTAAGAAAATTTTTTGTTTGTGCTTATTTGGTGATTAATCTCACAAATAAATTTATTCTCATTTAATTGTATCAAAGTCAAAATTACCAGATATGCTTTTTAAAACTGTGCCCGAACTGTCTGATGAGCGTTTCTTGGAGCGTTTATGCTCAAACGTTTCTGGTTGGCTTGATAAGCAATTTAATTTTAATCTTAAATAATGAATGTGGGGTTCATACACATACTACCTTATTACTACTCTCTACTGGATACTACCTTACCACACCAAACTACTCACTCATCAAAGCGTCTACTGTCACGCTACTCGGCCTCACTGCTCACACTTATCTTTACTACAAGACGGAGAACTCGCTCTCACACTAGTCTCTACAATTGGTAATAGGTACCTCCTAGATCTTCGATATCGTCTATCGACTAGGGGGGGAGAATAGCAAATGATTTGTTTTTTAAAATCGGTTGATATTTTACTACCTACATATACTAACTACATATTTTATAAAGAAAACAAGAAGTATTCTTCAAATATATTTTTATTCCATAGTTCCTGCATTGGTATACATTTATGTTGTTATATACAATGGTTTGTATACTTTATGGAACGTTTTATTATTTGATGGTTCTTCAGTGGCATATAATGAAAAATATATATAATATTTAAGATTACTCTTATACAAAGCTAGATACAAAATATACAAATTTTACACAATCACACTATTACAAAAATATGTCAATGTAATTTTATCAACTCAAATCAAAATAAAATCAGATCAAATCGGTTATGCTGGAAAATAAGTTAAAAGTAATTTAATATAAAACATACAAGATATGAAAATATATAGCTAAAACATTGACTATTTTCGTCTTGGAAGAAGTTTGACAAGGACGCCATTTTTAGATCTTAATATAAGATCGGAGGCTAAAATTGGTTCAATTCCTGTAGGTAAAATCTGGAAGTTCTTGACTATACTTGACACCACAACTTTCATTTCCATCATTGCGAACTTTTGACCTAAAACAAAGGAAAAATATTATTTCTGCACATGAAAGGTGTTTTGTCCATACCAAAATACAAAATGATACGCAGTTACCAGACATACGGATTATGGTAACTTTGGCATTGTTTAACTTTGTCTTAATGTAATTTGTTGTTGAAATTCTGGGTTATGTGCCGCGAATTCCTTTCCTCTAGCAAGACTCTCTAACATTCGCTCTTTTTTTACTCAGCAAATATTAAACGCAAATGTAGCTTAAATTTTGTGAAGGTAGTTAGTATTCATAATTTTATAGTACCTACTGTAAAATGACAAATAACACCTTAGTCTTCCCGTGACCATGATAACATTGATAACTGATAAGTTTTTGAACCGTCGGGCTTTAAAAAACTATGTAATAACACGCGATTAAAATATCCGAAAGTCAATAGTTGTTTTAATTATAATGGTAGCTTAACAAACGAGTTTGGCCAATCCAAGACGTAGCTGTGTTGTGTTGATTTACAATAGCACAACTCTATTTCTGTCCGTGTGTGGTATGCTAAGTGACTAAGGGTATGGGACTATTCAAGTGGCGCTTGGGAAAACCGTATTTATTTATTTATTTATTTATTTACAATTAGCAAAAAAACAATAAAAATTAAAACATAGCCAAAAAAAGTTTTCACATATTGGTAACGAACATGCGCTTAATTAAGTATTACTGTAAATTAACTAACAATATAAGAACTAGGAAAGATAGTAGATTAACAAATTTGACAATCAAGAAAGAAATTGTGGTTTTAATAATGAACTGGATAGAAATAGAAGCAAGCACTGCCGTACCATCCTTTTCTCGAACCGTTTCGCCGCATTTTCAGGGCCCCATTCGAGAACCTCAGGATAGGATTAAAACGCTGAAATTTTCGTCACCTAGAATTTCGTAATCTTCTTCTTCTTAAAAAAAAAATATTCAGTCCAATAATTATTATTATTTATGAACTAGCACTCAGTCGCGGCT
Source organism: Bedellia somnulentella (assembly GCA_963576735.1). Taxonomy (NCBI): domain Eukaryota; kingdom Metazoa; phylum Arthropoda; class Insecta; order Lepidoptera; family Bedelliidae; genus Bedellia; species Bedellia somnulentella. Next base: position 19,540,149 of record OY755171.1, read on the forward strand.
TCGCTCAGGTTATTTAGCATTAGTACCAGTACTCGTCACCATCACTAGATGGCGCTGGCTGTATTTTAAATTCCGGCAGCGTATATATTTACACATTTAAAAGTTTGAACCGATTTTGATTATTATTTTTTTGTTCGAAAGAAGATACTCCCGGATTGGTACCATGATGAGGATGTCAGGGTCTGATGATGGGATCCTGGAGAAATCGAGGGAAACCCTGAAATTTTATAGGCAAATGTACCACATTTAAAAGTTTTTTTCGTGTATTTTAAAGATTTGAAAAGTCGTGGAGTTTATTTTTATTTGATTTCACAAGATAATATAATAATAAGAAAATGTAACTATTCAATCAGTCTACGTCCTCCTGTCAAAAAAAAGTGAAATCCCACCAAAAACATTCTGTCAAAAACTAGCCAAGTCTCAATAGTGCTGCTTGTTTATCACTAAAAAGTAATGAAATCTCTAAAATAAGTTGAGCCAAGTCTAAGGTCCCTTACTGCGATTTATTAACTACATACTAAACGTGTCAAGAATGTTCAACGGCCAAGTCACGTAAAATTAACTATAATAATAAATAAATCGCAGTAAGGAACCTTAGACTTGGCTCCAATTATTTTAGAGATTTCATTACTTTTTAGAGTTAAACAAGCAGCTCTATCTATCGAGACTTGGCTAGTTTTTTAGAGAATGTTTTTCATTTCAAAGTATCTTTGTACGATTTGAGTTCTCGTCATTGTTGGTTTAGCATCAGCAAGTTATTTGTCTTTTAAAATACACAAAGACAAGCAAATAACTTTTAAAATTTAACATTTAAAAAGACAACAGCTGCTCGTTAATTCGTAAAAACACGTTGTCGCTAACTGATAGTTACAGCCATTGAGTTCTTTAACCTGTAAATGAGCATCAACTAACTTCAGCCGTTTATTCTTTGTAAAAAAGCGATAATTAATATATTCTCATGGATTGAACTTACAATACTTATAAAGGACCATGGGGGATTTTGTATGAACCCCGTCCCCACCCTACAACAGTCATGGGATATGTGTCAATTTGTTTATTGGGACCTAAAAAAGTCTAAAGTACCTGAGTTAATTGCAGAAACATTTAGGGTTTTTTTATGATAAAAAAATAACTTTTCGGCACAAATGTATTTATTTTTAAACAAAAATATTTTTTCCACAAACAAAAAGGCATATTTCACGTAAACAAATGACGATTCTATGTACGTTGACGTCCTGTATCCATAATTGTGCCAAAAGTTCTCAAAATCAAAGTACTTTAACGTGACAAGGTCAATCTCCAAGATATAAGTCCAGTAAACAAGCAAGGGTCGTTGTACAAGTTTATTTACTAAGTTATTTGCAGATTTATTCAAATCTTCTAAACTTCTTTGCCGATTACGTAGAGTCCACTTAACAATTTTTTGTGATTCTAATCTATCTTTATTTTTAACCGACTTCAAAAAAAGGAGTGTTCTCAATTCGACCGTATATTTTTTTTTTTTTTTTTTTATGTATGTTCGCCGATTACTTCGCCATTGGTGAACCGATTTTGATTATTATTTTTTGTTCGAAAGAAGATACTCCCGGATTGGTACCATGATGAGGATGTCAGGGTCTGATGATGGGATCCTGGAGAAATCGAGGGAAACCCTGAAATTTTATAGGCAAATGTACCGCGTTTTACATATTTTCTGAACTTATATTGGCATTTGCTTCTTAAAATCATATTGTTATGCTGCTAAGCTGATGATGGAAGGTGTGGGTCCTTAATCACTAGGAGTTGAGAAACAGTTCTTTCACCATTCCATAAAGATTTATGCTCCTCTTCGTAGCTTTTATGAAGAGAAGTACAGGTTCACGCAACGTTTCTTTTGTTATGTTATTATTACCGAGAAAGTACCATGAGACCAGGATCTGATGATGGCATCCCAGGAAATCGAGGGGACTGTCGAAACTCACAATCATGTCACAGTGTATTTGTTCAAAACGCCGATAGGCCTGCTCTGTATAACGTGAGAACGTGGGTCCAAGCAAAGCGTGGGTACTCTGAACAACAGGTGAAAATGTCACGTGATATTCAGAAGTATTACTACCTCTGCTAACCCCTTCGGGAATATTCGGCGTGAACGTTTGAGTCTTTCTTGAGATGTAGAATTGTAGACCATCGCCTTTCGAGGGATTTCAAGAACAATGTAAATTTACATATAGTTGAGCCTATTTAATATCGTATAATAATAGAAATACCGGAAATACGAAGAATAATAGGTACAGTAACTGTCGCACTGCCTAATACGAGAGGCATCTTTGCCAGGTCTACCCATCTCTAAAACTCGTAAAATAAAATAACTTTTAACAAAAAGAAAACCGACTTCATAGCGGGAAAAACCAAAGGAAAATAAACAATCTAGTACTAAAAAGTACGAAATAAGGTTTTTAATTGAATATGAGTACTGTGATTAATACCTTAGCAATTTCTTTATTCCACACGCGTCAGTTCAACCTACCTAAATATTAAAATTCTCTTAAATTAATTTTTGAGTCGGTGCCAGTCAAACAAAAGTGAATTCACCCTACTATCTATCTCTGATTATTACAATCTAAACAATATATATCTATCGCCTAACGTTCTAAATGGTAATACGTACAAAAATAAATTTACCCTACAACTACAAGATATCCTATATTGTACATGTGTATGAAGTGCGAAATACACACCTATTATTGTCAATCATCCCGCAGGCTGGCACCGGCTCACAAATTAATTTAAGAGAATTTTAATATTTAGGTAGATTGAACTGACGCGTGTGGAATAAAGAAATTGCTAAGGTATTAATCACAGTACTCATATTCAATTAAAAACCTTATTTCGTACTTTTTAGTACTAGATTGTTTTAATACTTTATTTTTATTTTTTTAAAGGTATTCGTTTCATTTAAATAAAATATTGCAAAACTACCATATTGATCACTGCCTTAGAGAGAGTATCACTAATTCGGGACTTAGGAATTGTTTTCGACGAAAGCTTGAGTTTTGATGCCCACGTAGAGGCTATCTGTACCAGGGCTTATCAAATGCTAGGGTTTATTTTGCGTGCTGGAAGACATTTCAAAAGAAAATCATCTATGGTTTGTTTATACAAATCTTTGGTGATGTCTCAGTTGGAATATGCCAGCGTGATTTGGAATCCCTACTATTCAAAGTACTCCAATAAGATAGAATCCATACAGAAAAAAGCCCTTAAGCCATACACTACAAATTTCATCATTCCAGAATGTCTTAAACTAACCTACTTAAAAAATACAACATACAATCACTGACAGACAAACGACAACTTATTGACCAAATGACGCTCCATATCATATGTTTTAACCATTGCGATTGCATTCCCATGTTCAACGAAATAGGCTACTGCGTCCCGCGTCGGCCCGACAGCCGGTTGCCGCACTCAGCCGTGTTCGCGGTGAAGCCCGTCGGAGTGGCTGGCGAGCGTGCCCCTCTCCGTAGGATTTGTGAATCACACAATAAAAACTACAGCTCTATAGACATATTTAATTCTTCTAAACTCCAGCTCAATCGAAGCATACTGATAAATGATACCATTAAATGATCAATTCTAGTATATGACACACACACGCACACATACATACACACAAACACACCCACCCACACACACACACACACACACACACGCATACATTTGTACAAACACAATTCCATTTAATAGATACTAATTACCTTACTTATTATAAGCCAAAGAAAACAAAGTCACTCGACCAGTTGTTTAACAATGAGTCACCAAAATCAGCAGCCACAAAATTTAATAAATATTTTTCTAATGTTGATAAATCTCTCGCAGATGATATAATAAAGGAATGCCCAAAATCGTCAAAACAAACGTGTCCTATACGAAATACGCGGAATACAATTGATTCTTTCGTTCTGCTTGAAACAGATACGACAGAAATGGCCAGTACTGTCAACAGTCTCAACAACAAATACTCCACAGACCATGATATGATATCATCCGCCATATTTAAAAAAACCTACATGAACTGAATGCAATCCTGGTTCACTTGATAACAACTTTTATTTTGCCATCTTTTCCCCACCCAACTTTCCAAGAGTGGCTGAGGAATTTCTAATTATTTAGGAGCATCATGTATTTCGCATATGTATTATCTTTGCCGTTCATATTTATTGCTATTCATGGATATATATCATCATTACTGAAGGGGCCCAAGGCTGCATTGATAAAATAGACAACTAACAACCGAAGGAGTTACTTATACGTACCTACATTCAACTCACGGCTATAAATCCCAAAAAGGGGTAGCCAGAGCTTCAGAGCTAGAAACTCCTCAGCCACATTTGGAAGTTGATAGGGGAGAAGATGGCAGACCACCGCATCGCAAAAAAATCATTTTAAAAGTCCCATACCCTGAGTCGGCTCTTACGACACCCGTAGGTAGAAAATGATAGTGACATTCTAAGCCGGCACTACACGGCACGGTGTAACTTATGTGCTATTTATTTAGTTTCAGATATAACTTACCAATACAGTTTCTAGGCCCAGCACTAAATGCCACCCAGCTATATACAAGATGTGAATTATTATCTGAGGCAAACCTCTCTGGTTTGAATTTCAAAGGGTCTGGGAAATATTCGGCCCTGCGTTGCATGTTGAACACATCAAGAACTATATTCCATCCTTTGGGCACTACATATCCATCAATATCTAAAAATAATAGAAAAATTTCAACTATCGAAAAGCGTTTAACAAATGGATGTATTTTTAATCTCAATGTAAATAAATGGCAACCGTGATAGTCCAGTGGGTAGAACACTCGGTTATCGTGCAAACGACTAGTGTTCAAATCCTGGGTCGGGCCTACACCAATTTGTCTTTTCTAAAGACATATGTGTGGTTAATTTCTCATGGTTGTTAACGGTGAGGGAAAACATCGTGAGGAAACCCACATGGCTGAATTGTACTTAGTCATGTGACAGTGTATTCGTACAAAACGGCGATAGGCCTGCCCCCTATCACGTGAGTACACTGTCCATGCAAAACGTGGGTACTCTGAACACCAGGTGACAAAGTCACGTGATGTTCAGAAGTATTAGTACCTCTGCCAATCCCTTCGGGGATATTCGGCGTGAACGTTTATGTTATCTTATTATGTAATGTAAATATGAGCGCGTTGCGAAAAGTAAGGAAAACAGGTATGAGGCTTTCATGAAATAATGCTTATGATTTGTGTACTTTCTCAATTTATCTCACGACATCAATTCAATAATGGTGAACAGACCTATTTGAAATCAAAGCCACTTTGTATGATGCTGATGAAACTCTTTTAAGTCTTTCTCACTAATTATTCTTCATGGTTTATTTATTTCATGGTTGTGCTTATTGACACTAAATACAATAGTCTTGGTTAAAACTTTTTCTGAACTACCTATTAACTCTTACCGATATTAGTGGGCGCTACTCGTCCGATCAAAGGTACTGAAGGATACAGCCGCAAGGACTCTTTGATAACTTGTTCCAAATATTTCATTTGTTGAAGATCTCTAAAAATAAAAGTAAAACATATCACAATTTACGAAGTAAGGCGTTATTACTTTCCAAAGTTTTTCTGGAAGAGATCGCTTTTAGCGATAAGACCGCCAATTGTACCTCATCGTAAACAGTTTTTTTTATTTGTGTTTGATTTGCAATACAGAGTTATTCTTTTCTATTCTAAAAGCATTTGTTTTATAATAAGTGAATAAACGTGCAGTAACCTTTTTTTCATGTGAAAGTTTTTTAACGAAGTAATATTTTACAATATTTTTAATCTTATCGGCTTTTAATCCCTAGAAGGGGTAGCCAGAGCTAAGGAATAGAAAATAGCTAAGCGACTTTTGGAAAGTTGAGAGGGGAAAAGATGGTGTGATAAAGGTTGTTAGTGATGGGTCTCCATCCGCATCGCCCAAAAATCCCTTAAAAGCCCCAATACCGTTAGTCGCCTCCTACGTACACCCACCGGAAGAAATGGGGTAGTGCTATTAGAAATTATAATATAGTATTAGAAATAATCCTCATATGAGATATTCATTAAAAAACATACTAATTAAAAGATTTGTTATTATAAAAAAAACACACATTAAAATCTAACGATAAAAAGTAATATAAAATTAGTTATAAGTATTGAATCCCATCAACTTCCAAAAGTGGCTGAGGAGTTTCTCATTCCAAAGCTCTGGCTACCCCGTTAAGGGATTTATAGCCGTGAGTATATGTATGTATGTATGAATGTAAGAATTGAATACAAAAGTGTATTTAAATATGTAGTTACCGATATGTTGGTTCAGTATTCAAATCTCCGAAAATGCTTCTTTGTTCCTCAAGAATTTTCTCACTGACACCCTCATTTGTGGCTATACAATATAGAGTAAAACAAAGTGCAGAGGTTGTGGTATCGTGTCCCTGAAAATTTGCATATTTGGTTCATAATTAATTACAATATTATCACAAACATAAAATATCATACAGTTCCGTAATTAAATTTGTGTATCCGAATAATGAGTAGATTTTAATATGTGACATTGTCATATCAAAAATATTACATAAAATACTTGAATTGAAAAGATGCTGAATAAAGCACCATTTTAAACCATTCCGTTACTTTTTGCGAGAAGACCATAGTTACTCTTATGGCACCTGACATAACTTAGATAGTTCGGCACCTTACTCATTCAATAAGAAAAGTAATGCAATAATGTTAGACAATAGCGTTACATAACAGTGAAAATTATCATTCAAATACGTACTAATATATCGGATTTTTTTGGAAAAAATATAATTTAAAGCGGAATTATTGTGTTAAAATTAAATTATCAGTAACACAGTAATAGTACAAAAAAATTAAAAAACTCAAGCCTATAAGTGCGTCTACTGTGTTTGCTAATGCAACAAGATGCAGCACCATTGCACAAAGCCAAGTCAACCTCCGTTTGTTGGACTTTTATTTGACGGAATGGCAATTGAGAGAAAATTTGATGGCGCACCCTACGTTAGATACGAGTAATACGCCCGATTTCTGAATAGAGTATTCCAGCTGAGAACAACCTAAGTATCGTTCTGTCGCATTGAAATCTTAACAACTGAACGAGACGAAACGATACTTAAGTCGTTCTCAGCTTGAATACTCAATTCAGAAATCGAGCGATAGTACACTTATGTAATTTTTGTGTATAAACATGTGTCTAGTATAGTTTTAAGTAAAATTGCGGTAAAATATCCGAAATATAGTAAAAGGGGTCATTTTTGCGTGATTTTAAAGTTTCTATATCACTGTGATAACTAGGACTTCAATGTAAATTGCGATTGTGATTATTCCTCAATAGTAGCTTCGATTATGACATGCTTACGACACTTAGCAATGTCCACTTGATCACGTGCCAAATTTAGTTGAAATCAGACGAACTGTTCAAAAGGATTTCGATCACAAAGTGGCCTATCATCGTATAAGAGAAAAAAAATGATTATATTGATATGTCGCAGGAAAATCGTCAAACTCGTTAACTTATAAGTTTCCTAGGAAACTTGTAAGTTGACGAAAATCCGTCAAACAGCATGTGAATTCACATCTTACCGGATAGATTTTAGGAAACTTGTAAAATAACGGACTCACCTCAGGAAAATTGTAAGTGGGGATCATTTATGACAAGTTTTCTAGTTTTGAATTAATAATTTTATAAATTTGTAAGCCTCCTAATGGCTGCTAGTGAAATTGTTGATAGAACCAGTTACTTATGATGATTGGTTAAGAAGTGAGTTGAGTAAAGAAAAAAAGCATGAATTTAAAGTAATGACAATGTTTTGATATTTTCAAATATATAGTAAATGAGGAACTGGACTAAGAAGGGTTTCCTAGACGATAATCTTACGTAATAATAAGCGAAAACTACGAATAATTGATTACGACAACGGATTTTTACACTACTTTCCATTTGTTAATCAACCAACCTTCTGACTTGCTTTTCACTCACTCACATCACAGTAGCGAATTACTACTAAAATTAGAAGAAGGCGCTGGGTATGCAGCTACTTCACCCAACAATCACTTAAAAAGCCTTTGGTTCCTCGTACGGCAACCGCGGGACTAAATATTATGAATGCAGTAAATTTGTAAGAGTTTAAAATCTTACAAGCATCGGTTAAGAATAGCACTAACATATTTCTGGCGGTAACCTATGACAATGGATGTCATTGGAGGCGATGCGGATGGAGACCTATCACCAATAATCTTTACATTACAATCTTTTCCCATTTAACTTCCAAAAGTAACTAAGCTTTCTTATTCCGACGGTCAGGCGACACACCTCTTTTAGGGATTTATTGCCGCAAGTATAGGTGTGTATGTGTCGGTATAAAAACGCTCTTTAAAAAAAAGATCTAGAAGGTATTCATACTATATAACTATAAGGTACCACGATATATACGAGTACTCAAACAATTTATATTTAATCAAAAACTTTAAATTTATATATACATAGAGTGGACTTTTTACACTTAGTTTATACGCTAAGACTTGTTACATATAGGTAACAAGTCGTTTAGTCTGTGGTAAGTCGTCCGCGAGGAAGTACGTCTTAGGTAATACTCGTATCAATTGAATTTGCGAACGAAAAACGAATATGCCGAAGTGCACGTTACGTCGTTGTAAATCTAAATATGGAGTGCAAGCAGAAGAAGAAATCAGTTTATTTTTGTAACTATTTATATTTTTAATCATTAATTTTATGTGTTTCAATTTATATTTCTAAGAAATGTCTAGAATGTATTGTAATTTGAAACACCGGCATCTATTGTTAAGTAGATTCACTAAATCATTGAAGTTAATTCAGAGGTGTCAAACCTTTGGCTACTGTGGTCAAGCGAGAGACTAGCGAGCGAGGCCCAGCTAACACTTTTTTATATTCAAACAAAACTCCCGTGACTGTGACATTTTTAAACTTGTTCAGTTCGTCAATCAATGTAACTTAACAACTTTTGTCCCGTAAATGTAAAAAAGTCAGATGTTCCAAAGTTTGTATTTTTTTTAAAGTAACCTATGTATTAATGTAGCGGTCTTTACAGCATGTCGTTTGGTTGAATGCGTTTTTCAGAGCAACGCAATTTCGAATTACTGAAAAACACTGCGGTCGTTTTAAACTGAACGATCCGCGTTGTTTGTTCCTCGTGTCGCTATACGTTTTATAAAGAAAATTGTTTGATATGATAGTATAGATAGTCTTTAGTATACCTACTTGCATTTTGATGAACCAGCCAAATGTTTACTACCACTGCTTAGCAGTGTAGGTATAGGGATGGGAATACTATTTAATTTGGGTCGTTATATTTGTACTGTATTTTAAAATTTGCATATAGGTCAAATCAAAATCAAAATCATAAATCATTTAGGTATAAGTTTAACTCTTAAACCCTACCCGGGGGTCCAGTAAACCCCAGCGTTTGATTTAACTAAAATATTTTTGCGGAAACAAAACGCACGGTCATGTGACTCAAGCTATTCCTCGTTAACACCGTCAGCCATCTTGTCGCCAGTAGTGCGTTTGCATTCGTGCACTGAGAACGTAATTATTGCTATTTTGGGGTTTGTCAGACCCCAGGGTAGGAATACAAACAACAAATACAGTGTGTCCAGGAGAACAAAAAGATGGCCAATGGCAATTTTTTTTGGTCTTATGAATATAGTGGGAGTTAATTCATTTGTACTTTTAAAAATGGCCACAAGAAAAGAAATGAAAAGACGTGTTTTCCTAAAGAAACTGGCCATGGACTTGATCACCCCCCAAATGGAAGAAAGAATAACATGCCCTACTTTGCCCACCAATCTTCAAGAGCTCCTAAGAGGAATCTTAAAAAAGAAGCGTCCATTGGACGACCCTACTCCTGCTCCCGCTGCAAAAAAAAGGTGTGCTGTCTGCCCAAGGGGGAAGGACCGTAAGACCAAGGTTTACTGTGGCATGTGCCAAAAACCTATATGCGGAGAACACACCATGCCCAGATGTAATGAATGTGTCACCAAAAAAAAATAAATATTTGTTTGTAATATTTGTTTAGTTTGCTTTCTTAATAAATAATACTTTTATTAAATTTGTGTTTTATTCATTCAGTATTAATGAGTTAATATTGGGGTCCACAAAACCCCTGGGTAGGAATAATGTTTCTCCTGGGATGGGTAGGGTTCAAGGGTTAAATTGCTGAATTGATGTTTTAATGAAAAATTATAACGTTTTTTCTTTAAAAATTGTTTGATTATTCTGCTATCTATACAGGAAATAACGCATTTACAATAACTAGAATAATAAATGAAAAATTCACTCCTTAAAATTATAACTGTGACAAAGGACGATGGGACAAAACGTCCCCGCCATCCAACAGATTTCAAGTGTCATTTGAAACATCTATTAGAATAGAGAACTTTTTACTATGGCAACATATTTCAAATGCTTGGGGTTTCGATTTTATAATATATTCTTCTTTTTTTGACACATATCCCATGACTGTTGTAGGGTGGGGACGGGGTTCATACAAAATCCCCCATGGTCCTTTACATATATTTTTTTTTTCAAGGGATCTGATTGTATTGTATCGAGTCCCTTAAAAAACTTTTTCATATACATAACATAACATAAACGTTTACGCCGTTTATCCTCAAAGGGGTTGGCAGAGGTACCAATACTTCTTAACAAAAAGTGACAGTCACTTAGTGTCCAAAGTAGGTACATTTTGCTTAGACAGTGTACTCACGTGATAGGGGGCAGGCCTATCGCCGTTTTGTACAAATACACAACTTAGCACAACTCGGCCACGTGGGTTTCCTCAACAACCATGATAAATTAACCACACATATGACTTTAGAAAATACAAATTGGTGTAGGCCTGACCCGGGATTTAAACTCACGCCTGTCTTTTTACGGGCAGGTGTTCTACGCATTTGACTATCATGTCGTTATAGTTTCCTTTTCCATCGTTTAATTCCAATTCCAAGTAATTTTTAGTTTAGTAAAATAAGTTTTAATGTGAATTTGAAAGTTAAAATTAAATAATAAAATCTTTTTTTTACCACATTCAAATAGTTCTTTCAAAATATAGATAACCATGTACATCACTAGCGTTCCTAGGACCTTAATACAACTAACGTCATCGAATATTCAAAAGCTGAATTATTTCATATATTGGAAAAATGTATAAGTTATTCCAGTGAACGTTAGATGGCGTTATTCTTTCCAAGATTAGAAGTTTTTTGTACGAAGTGTCCCATCTATAATTTAAATCTTTTTGTTCATGAAAACCTCATGTGGTGATTAATACTAATAAATAAAGAATAAATAAAGGAAAGAAAAACTTCGAGGCGGGAAGTTCCCGCCTGTGTCGAACCGAACTTTATTAGTGTCCCATCTATGTTCTAGTAAGTATAGTTTAATATCTTTGTATTTAATAAATACTCTTAAAACTTTTTAATTTTATGTCAGTGACATCAAATAAATAGATTAGCATTAGTAAAGCAAGAAAAAGATTAGTTTCGATTGTCGAGTTGACCGAATCCGTCACGTCACGTGACCGCCGCCAGCCAATCCGATCCGCATTGACTAACATCTCTTCGCGCCATCAGCGCTGCATTTACAACTTTCCTAGCGGGATTCAGGAAACTTGTAAAGTTCCTAAAATACAGAATTTTAAAGTTGGAAACTGGTCAAAAATTATCCCCACTTACAATTTTGCTGAGGTGAGTTCGTTATTTTACAAGTTTCCTAAAACCTATCAGGTAAAATGTAAATTCGCACGCTGTTTGACGGATTTCCGTCAACTTACAAGTGTACTAAAGTTAACGAGTTTGACGATTTTCCTGCGACAGATACACAAAACAAATTTATAAGTATTGTAAGTCCAAACCATGAGAATATATTAATTTTCGCTTTTTTACAAAGAATAAACGACTGAAGTTAGTTGATACTCATTTACAGGTTAAAGACCTCAATGGCTGTAACTATCAGTTAGCGACAACGTGTTTTTACGAATTAACGAGCAGCTGTTGTCTTTTTAAATGGTAAATTTTAAAAGTTATTTGCTTGTCTTTGTGTATTTTAAAAGACAAATAACTTGCTGATGCCAAACCAACAATGACGAGAACTCAAATCGTACAAAAATACTTTGAAATGAAAAACATTCTCTGATAAACTAGCCAAGTCTAAGGTTCCTTACTGCGGTTCCTTAAACTTTAATCATATTATAGTAGAATATGATTAAAGTTTAAGGGAAACTTAGAAATAATCACCAGAGTTCTTACAACTAAAAATAAAGATAGATTAGAATCACAAAAAAATGTTAAATGGACTCTACATAATCGGCAAAGAAGTTTAGAAGATTTGAATAAATCTGAAAATAACTTAGTAAGTAAACTTGTACATACTAAACGTGTCAAGAATGTTCAACGGCCAAGTCACGTAAAATTAACTATAATAATAAATCGCAGTAAGGGACCTTGGACTTGGCTCCACTTATTTTAGTGATTTCATTACTTTTTAGAGATAAACAAGCAGCTCTATCGAGACTTGGCTAGTTTTTTACAGAATGGTTCTCGAATGGGGCCCTGGAAATGCGAAACGGTTCCAGAAAAGGATGGTACGGCAGTGTTTTCTTCGCGCTCGACTTGGTGGGGGCACTGCCGTGCCCCCAGATATAACACGTACAACAGGATTGGCAAGTACAACGGATTACCTGTTTTTAAACGCGACATAAAAAGGTGCTCGTAACAATTATTTATTTTCTGGTCCTAAACATAGAACTGTTTATACATGCAATATTTTTTTTAGACGTAGCGTTGATTTATATAATAAGGAATTTTCATCTCAAATTGATTTGTTTGAAAATAGTCCAAGCTCATTTTTAAGATGCCTTAAAAAACTATTCTTGGAGGTGTAATATTACGTTTGTTGTTATTGTTATTTATATTACTTTTGTATCTCACTTAAGAATCTTTTGTAACTTGTAGAATGTATTATAACTATTTAAACATACATCTAGCTAGAATTAAACTACGCTAATTTCAATTGTTTCTATGTATTTAGGGAACTATAGGTTTATGATATGTCCTTGTAAACTTTATACATATTTGTTAAAACGACTGTTTGTTTCCTCAATAAAATAAAATAAATAAAATAAAAGAAATCGTAATATTTATTCAACATACGATTATTGGAGGAGAAAGATAAATGTATTTGATCATGTAGTTGAAATATTTAATAAGGCAGTATTTAATTATTATATTACATTCGGTTATATTGCGATATAAAGTACAACTATAAGAAAACTTCTGGTTCTCACGGAAAAAATCTAAAAAGCGCGATGTAACGCTGGATATGATCAGTTGTTAAACCAAGACACACTATATTATATGTTTTCCTTTGTGAAACTAAAATCCTAAATTTCATGTTCATATTCGTTTGCAATATATTACCTTGTTTTAAACGACACACAGCGCCATCACCAATCGACCCAGCTAGCGAACAATATTTTTGTTTTCCCTCGGGAATATATTTTTTTCCGAGATAAAAAGTATCCTATAATTTATCCAGACTTCTAACTACACGTTTACAAAATTTCAAAGCAATTGCTTCAGTAGTTACGGCGTGAAAACGGGACAAACAAACAAACTCACTTTCCGATTTAAAATATTAGTAAGGATTTTAACATTTGTCACAAGGCGGACCAAAATAATAAACGCCTTTTTTTAAAAGCTCAGCATTTTTCAAAACAACGTTTATTGGCAAATTGGTAAACGGATTATACGACAGGATTGGGGAGTATATGTAAGAACATCCTTTATAAATATACTGATAAGTTAAAGAGCTTATTCCATTTGTCTGAATGAAGACGTCTGAAAGCCACAGAATCTGAATTCAGACTAGTGGAATAACGTTCAGAACGCTAGAACTGAAATTTGTGTAGTGGAATAACAAGCGTCTGCGGCAGTCACTTCGAAGGACGTCTGAATTCAGCAACGATAAAGTGTAATGGAATAAGCTCTTCAATTACCTAGTCTTCTTATCGTATTAATTTACCCCATTTACTCGATTTTCCCCCGACTTTTGTATTTCGCATGTAACCTAACTCCTCCTAAACGGTATATCCAACTAAATTTGCATTATGGTCAAAGGCATCAGGCAAGAACCAAGTTGTGACCGAGAGATTTTTCGAATACATATTACCATTGAGAAATGATCACCCTTTATAGTTTTCCATGTAGGTCTATGGGAATCTATTGTAAAAAAATCTGTTACTTCTTTGATTTTGTTCAGCTACGCTTAAAATTTCCTCAAGCTTTATTGCCCATCTTTTTTTAGTTTCAATTATAATATTATTAAAAAGATTACCTCGAACATAAACGTGTCTACCTCTTCCTGCACACTTTTGATGTCTAACCGTTGGCCATTAATCTCAGAGAGCAGTAATAAATCTAAGAAAGCATTTTTTTTCTTTATACCTGTAATTATACTTCTCATTAAGATCAATTGAGTTTTTGAGTTATGTTAGACAAGAACATACATACATACATATACTCACGGCCATGAACCAGAAAAAAGGGTAGCCAGAGCTACGATAACCTAAAATAATAACAATTTACCGGAATCATTATAGCCAAATTTGACGGGAAAAAATCCCAAATGAATTAAAAACATTCTAAAAAGACAACTTTATTAAAAAACGGATGGAAGTCCAAACCTTGGTAATTATAGTATATTGATAGTAAATTGTGTTGAAGTAACCAAATTGGTTAAAAATCTTAACAAGCACAATCTCAAATTTTTAAGATTAGATTTAAGTCTCCTATGTACCATAACTTGTTTTCTTTTTTAAAATAAACGGTTTTTTTTCTGAGCTATAAATTCCTCAGCCACATTTCGCACTTAATAGGGGGCAAGATTAGATGGTAATAATAAAGTATCGTTGGTGATGGGTCTTCAACCGCATCGCCCAAAAGCCACTTAAAAAACCCTTATGACCTTAAGGAGTATTGACATTCTAAGCCGTCACTACACGACAAAGACAAGAAGTATATATTTTTACCTGATTCATAATCGTATGATGCAAGAGTAACATTCATTAGCTGAAGTTGGTTGTTTCTCACTTCAATTACTCTTCTTGATTTGCTATGGACAATTTCTAGGGCATCATCGTAGGTTTTCTTAATTGGTAACAGATTGAATATAAAATCAATCCCAATAAGAGGATTGAATACCCTTTTAATTGTAATTTTACTGATTCTAAAACAAAAGTTATTATTCAGTTGTACGTATGACAAACATGTTGTAAAAAAACCTGGATCTATACATACTTATCTATTGCGCTAACATATTCTGATTCTACATCTCTTAGAGCATTAACAGACACACCCATTGCTGCTTCTGAAAAAAAAACAGATAAAAGATTATAAATTGACATCAATAATTAGTCGCCAATGTTGTAAGTTTTATGGTATCTTACATATTTTTGATGAAACGAAATAGGGCAGATGTGGTACTCTCAAACAATTTACATACAAATTGAAGGAACCAAACACAAATTCAGGCAGTATGTTATTTAAAAATGTATGTTAGCGCGTCGCTCTTTTGATCTCATGTTATTGACAAATCCGATTTTCGCAACAAATGTTCTACATTATATATAATAATAATCGGGATTAACCAACGAATGTTTTTAAAACCACTTACGTGATATGGTTGCCCGACGTTTCGGCACACCTACTGGTGCCATTGTCAGGGGCTATAATAATCGTATTATTATACATAATGTCTACAAACCGCGAGAGTTTCAAAAGTGTAAATGTTCTACATTTACTGAAAGTCAGCACCCCTCCGATATAAATATATGTGATACCCGTGGGTGGTTGAGCCTTGAGCTCATCTCTCTTTGGATCGAGCTCATCACATATTTTCCTCTCAAACTCGATTGCCTTAGTACTCGTTGTATGCCTCCAAGCCGGTTGGTCCCCTGCCATTACCTCCCACTGTGACGGGTCAATGTCACAACGCTTCATGTGACGCTTGGGCACATCTTTGTGCAGAAGAAATAGGCCACCTGGTTACCGCTTGCCACTACGTCCTTGATTCCGCCAAAATTTGGCCTTCGTAGGACTTCCGTGTAGCGAACACGATGAGACCAGCGATTGTTTGTATTGTCACGTAACCAATATGCGAATACGCTTACACTAAGCATACCATGTCTAAGAGGCATGCAAGAGAAGAAGAACGATTGCCATATATGGCGTTAAAATGTAATCATATTAACGATATAAACGAAGCAGAAAAAATATTACGGGAGATCTTTTACAAGCAGGTATCAAATGTTCGATCAGTTGATTCGGAGTGGCTAAGACGAGAGGTTTTTGACCAACTAATCACAAATTTTGTACAAATTGGTTCTTAGAAAGATATTGTAGAATGTATTTTATTGCATTGTATTATCATTTATATTGTATAATAACACTTTAAACTCATAAAGTGATGTTTATTGCACCAAATTAAGGCATATAGAACCACTTATTCATACCAAAGTAGCCATACATTAAGAGGAGAGAAAGGTTTCTGTGAACTATGAGATATGTCATCGAGGTTACAAAATTTATATTTGTATATTTCGGTTCCGATGCAATTTATATAAATGTTCCCACAGTAATTCTTACTAATAGACTATTTATTCGTCATTATTATATATTTATCAATCACCTCTTGATCATTCTCCTCGAACGTATCATAACATATCAATATTAATTAGTGTTCTATATTAATTTCCTACATGCATTTTACTACGCAGCTATCACAATATTGAACTCTTTGAGTTCAGACTGTAAATGTATGTCAAGGGCTTACTTACATGCGCAAGCAATATCTTATAACTAAGATTATTGTTCTCGTCACTCTGAATTTACTGAACCTCATACCACCTAAAAAGGTTATTTTATATTTAAAGCGCATTGTGGATAAACACACATCATTATTGCGGCTTTCTACTTTTTGGCTTAATAATAATAAAATAAGAATATTGCAGTAATTCAAAAATACTTCATTACCTGTTATATTGTCCAAAGCAGCTAAAGCCATAATTGGAAAAAGGTTGACTGGTTTACCATCAGCGACAAGACTAAGTTTTTGAATAAGAATTTTTTGATTTTTTAAAAATATAGGTAAAAATGTTTGTAAGATATTAAAATGAAACGCTGGTGTCAAAAGCTTTCTGTGTGCTTTCCATTTGGAATCTGAAAACATGAAAGGAGACAATACAATTCTTAGTTAAATACCCAAGACCATTTAAAAGTAATAACTTCTACAATAAAAATACTTTGTATGTTTATCTCTCGATGGATCATTGTATAAAAACATGTACAAACAATGTACAAGACAGATACATATAGAAAAAAAGCTTTAAGACAGTAAATAATTATGCCCACGTACTCGTATGAGAACAAAAGACGACAAGACTCTATTTGTGTGTTTATTCGAGCGTCATTTATTTCTATGTGAGTTAGAGGATGGGATAGTGGTATAACTTCTAAGAATGGGGGGGGGGGAACAAGGTATAGGCTTTCAAAGTTGATAAACTTTATTGAAAGATTTTAGTGTAAAATTTTACTTACAGCTGAATTATAATTTTATGAGTTTATCACGAGACAGAGTTCGAAAATTGTATACTTTCGTCTCACGTAATGTAACAGATGTTGCAGAGTGCAACGAACGTTTACAATTACGATTAGTTATCAGAATCCAGTGTTCAAGTAAAATTTGCAGTGCGAATGTCATAGGCGTTTCATTTTGAACCCTATCATCCCTCTATAAATCAGTTTAGGGTGAAGATATTACTGTCACGTGATACCGTTTACTAACTCGCTAGTAAATCCAAATTTCCCAATTACTGTTCTATCTCTGGTCACATTAATCATAAGTTAAAGTTTATATGACGTTGACGGTAAGAATAAGTTGATAATTCTACTTATGACGTTACTGTTTTTGTACAGTACGCCCCGTAATATTTTTACCAAGATTAAACTAGGTATAAATAAAGAAGGCGTTTATTTACCTGTTGATGTTAATAACCCTTGACCAAGCCATTTGTGTAGATGTTTATATGAGTCAGCTTTCGATATGTAATCAGTATTTGACAAAATAACCTGGAATAATAGAATAATTATTTATTATTATTTATTTATAAAATCAGACAACAAGGGTCCATAGTGTTAGTAACATTATTATCTTAGCCTATGTTAGTATACAATATTATCTATTTATTTATTTAATCAATCAATTAGCACCCGCGCAAGGTGCTGCATTATTGGGGAGTCGTAGCTGCCTGCTATGGTCCTCAGGATAGATTTAGGGCTGCTCCGCACCCTGCAGAGCAACGAAGCGGCTTTTTTGCGCATAATGGCATAAAAGTCGTCTGTACGGTTCTGCGCAAACATGCCCGAAGCACTGCAAAAGCGAGGCAGCCCCAACAACATTCTGAAACCATTGTTGTATTAGACTCGCAGAGCAGTGATGGCCCGCTGCGTATATCTGGTCCATAGGGTGCACGTATAAAATACCTGACAGTAGGCTTTAAATAAGCTTATTTTGACATCTTTGCTACACCGAGCAAATCTACGAATCGGCATATTACAGCGGACCGCCATCGCTCTGCGTTCCCTCTCTATATCCTCTAGGTCTTTGAGGTCGTCGGTCACAATATTTCCCAGATATTTAAATTTAGTCACGCGACGTAGTACTAATTCATTTAATTTAATAGAAGGTATAGTTTCTGGGGTTTTCTTTCCGTCGGCTCCAAAGACCATACATTCGCTCTTTTTAACATTGTAAATCAAACCATGTTTGGAAGCATAATCGGCACAAGTACGCAACAATTCATTCAGAGCTTTGACCGTGGGGCTCAGCAGCACCATATCATCAGCATAGCTGATATTATTTACAGCAACATCATCTACGCGACAACCGATGCGCTTGCTGCTAAGCTCCACGATCAAGCCATGCAATGTAAGAAATAAGACACGTGTTTACTTGTTTGAATATAGGTTTATTACTGCTAAAGAATTACAACTAACTTACATTATATAATGGCAAGAGGGGGACGAGATGCACTCACACTACACTACACCTTCCCCCTTTACAAATAAAAATATATTTATTATTAACATATTTTTTAATGAAATTATAATTGGTTAATCTATTCACTAAAATACTATAATATCAATAAGAGTGGAATATAAAATAAAAATTAAATTAATTTTATACTTTTTAGAACTTGTTTATCTATTTAATAAAACTTAACTACTATCCTTAATTAAATATATTAGTAAAATCCGGGATAATCGAACAAATCGCAGGCCAAACAATTTGCTGCGTAATCGCTATCAGTAAAATTATCATATTTAGGATGTTTTTAAGACTATTGTCACAGTACTGTTAATATATTAATTTCATATCTTTCACTTTCACAATATTGATTAACTTTCTTACACTTCATTATTTACTTTTTGCAGTATTATATCCTGTCTTATATTCACATTATATATTTAAAAATAGCTGTGGACGACCATGCTTCCATCTCAAGTCATATATTTATTTATATTTCATTTCTTATCCAGGTACACCAATTACTTCAATGGGTCGACCACCCTTTTACTTATTTATTATTCACTTATTTAACTTCATCTCAAGGTACAAATATTTTTTATTACATTACATGTGCATTTATATACTTATTCTACAGTCTCTCTCTTTTAACACTTCTTTGGTGTCCAATTTTCTTCACGAAGGATATTCAACCGCGTCATGATCAGATAAAAAGGATTCAGAGATCTGCTTTATACCTTGGTGTACCTTGTATGACTTTATATACTACTTTCAAAAACCTTCCGTTATTCTTACATTCCATATTTAGTTATCAATTGGTAAATAATCGAAATAACATTTGATTGATCAAGTCAAATGAACATCAAAATCTTATCAATTGAAACTACCTTTCTACAAATTGCATTTCATAGACTTTCAAATCCATCATACTAACTTTGACAACATTCCATTACCTTTTTATTAGGGTTCCGTAGCCAAATGGCAAAAACGGGACCCTTATAGATTCGTCATGTCTGTCTGTCTGTCCGTCCGTCCGTCCGTCCGTCCGTCCGTATGTCACAGCCAGTTTATTCCGAAACTATAAGAACTACATTATTGAAAATTGGTAGGTAGATGTATTCTGTAAACCGCATTAAGATTTTAAAATAAAATCTGAAAAAAAACCAAAATTTTTAGGGTTCCCCATACATAGAACTGAAACTCAAAATTTTTTTTTTCATCAAACCTATACGTGTGGGGTATCTATCAAAAGGTATTTGAAAATGATGTTGAGGTTTCTTATATCATTTTTTTCAAAACTGAATAGTTTGCGCGAGAGACTTTTTCAAAGTGCTAAAATGTGTGTCCCCCCCCCGTAACTTCTAAAATATGGGCATGATAATACTGAAAAAAATATATGATGTGTATTACTATACAAACTACTAACGAAAATTGGTTTGAATGAGATCTAGCCCGTAGTTCTATTTTTAAACGTCACAAATCAAATTACTTACCTAATTTGGCTCCTATGATTTTCACACAAACGGGATTTTCTATATATATGATAGTTCGGAACCCTTAGTGCGCGATCCGACTCGCACTTGGCCGGTTTTAAATCATAACAGTCACATCACCTTACCAACTCAATCATACCACACATAGCGATGACTTCATAGAATTCTTCACGCCAAATATATATGGAACGCTATCTCTTCTATCGCCCCGTACCAAAACATACGCTTATATAAGCCTGTTGCTAGTCATCTGAGAACACCTACTTATACCGAAATTCTTAATTTCATCCTTCAATAAACCTCACTTTCATGTTTTTCAATAACATTAATTCATTTAACTTTACTAACAGATTTCCTTTCATTTCCACTGTGCTTGTTAAATATTTTCTTTTACAATATATATCCACTTCTTTGAAATTCATTCATTCATCATTCATATCACTTTACTCACGGCTATAAATCCCTAGAAGGGTTACCCAGAGCCAAGGAATTAGAAATTCCTAAGCCACTTTTGGAAGTTAAGTGGGGAACAGATGGTTAATAAAGGTTGTTGGTGATGGGTCTCCAACCGCATCATCGCCCAAAAATACATTAAAAAGTCCCAATATTCTTTGAAAGTAGCAACATTATTAAAAAGAAAAAAAATTTACAATAAATACTACATAGCTCGTACAGGCTAACAACATATTCAATGCAAACATAATATTCACTAACACATTTTTTTAATAACTGCGTTATTTACGTTTTGCATATCACTTTTATCACATTTATCTTTCCAACGTTAATTTAAATTGATTCGTAAGTGCACAAAGTATAGTAAAAATAATAATATATTGTTTATTTAAAAAAATATGATTATACGTTTTTTACTTATTAAAGATTTTAATTGAATTAACAAAATTTATATTTTAATTAATACGAATGATATTATAATACAAAAATAAACTATCGGTAAAACTAAACCTTAATGGAATTTCACTTTATTTACACACGGGCACAATTAATAGTCTTATAATTCAGCGACTTAAAGGTTTTCATGCCAATAAAAGACATCATGAGGGTCACTTCATCTGAGATAAATTAACTGGTGCGTTTGGGATATACTTGTGGGATTTTCCTTTTCATTGTAATGATGTTAAAATGTAAATTTTCGAAATAACTTTTCTTCAGTGAGGTTCTAGGTTTCATCTTAAACGGATATTGGTTGGTGTGGTATTATATTATAACTGCGGGACCACGTCACTATGTACATATTTCCCAAAATGTTTTAATTAACACTTATAGTATTTTTTTACACTTGTTATTTTCAAAGTTATTATAATTTCATTTAAACACTTAATAAAAAAAAATACGTCTGTACTCGTGCGCAGCGCAACCGCGTGGCTGCACTGGCAGGGTCGCCATGCAATGACGAAATTGAGACACGCTGTTTACTTGTTTGAATATAGGTTTATTACCGCTAAAGAATTACAACTAACTTACATTATATAATGGCAAGAGGAGGACGAGATGCACTCACACTACACTACAATAAATGTACAGGCTAAATAGATTTGGAGAACTAAGCCCCCCCTGTCTCACTCCACATTCAAGTTTATAGGCATGTGACAACTTATTGGCATTGGTAAACTTTTAGTTAAAGAAGTTTTAACATTGTATTGTAGTTTTATGAGTAGTATTATTTAGTGAACTTACTTCAACATGTTTTGGTTTCGTTAGCACTATGTAACGGTCGGATAGAAGAAAAGCTCTTAATGGATCGCCATACCGCTCCTTCACTTTTTGAATGACTCCCAGAAATTCTGTGTGAATAAAATTTCATTTGGTTACGAGAACGTATTTTTAGGGTTTAGGGCGTATACTAAAACGAAGGTATTTGTGGGAGTTGTTGTCCAAATTCGGTTTGAGGAGTCAACTTATACGTGCGTTGGTATCACTCTATAAGGTTCGGAATCTCTAGGGGTGTCCGACCATCACCAACTATTCGTTATTTTTTGTTATTTCCATCCCTTACCAAACTTAACTTCAAAAAGTGGCAAAGGATTTTCAAATTCTGAAAATCTAACTACACTTTTTGGGATAAGAAGCTATGAATATATGAAGAGTCGAATTAAATAAGCAATTGGTATATCTTTGTGTGCATATGAAATTAAATAAAATTAACCATTTCAAATGAGTACTGATTCCGCCTTTGGAAAATATTCTAAATATACATTATAGTAATTTATATTTGGATAAAAATACATATGTGAATGTAAAGGGTTATTTTAAGGTCTTTAATAATCAATTGCGGCGCGGTAGTGTCATTTCTCTTCTTCTTTATGCCATGTTCTTATTTAAATGATTAAGATTAGATTTTTTACTGCTGGCCCTGTGGCCTGTGCGGCTTCACCATGACTTTATGTGTGCCGGGCAGCTGGGGGCCGCCCTGGCGGGGCAAAGGAGTGTACCTAAGATAAATCAGATAGGGGGAGGAGCCCTAACACTACTTGTTACCATAGCACTAATTTTTAGGTCAAAAATATATTTTTTTTTCACTTTATGTATTGTTTTTCATATTGTATGTGGTGTTATGTTAACATAAATAAACGAGTTATCTATCTATCTATCTAACAAGGTGACCAAGCGGGAGGCTTTGTCATACAGTGCGAACTCTCACGTCCGTCGGGAGGCCTATGCCAGTGGCACGGCAAGGGAGGTTCTAATTTGGGGTTCATAGACCTCACCGGCGAGATCGGTGTCTGGAGTGGTATGTCCTTTGTCCGTGTGCGCTGGTGGCCTCTGAGGCCTTAAGCTCGCGGGTGATCGGGTCGTCGGGATCCCAGAGCACGCTACGAGGGCGTCTCTCTCGAGTTCCGACATCCGGCCATATGGTGTAGACGAGTGAAGTTCTGAGTAAGGGGTTGGAGTGATCAGGGATCCTATCAAAGTATCTACGTGAGATTTCTTTGAAGTGATCCCTGATTGAGTTCTAAGTCTCTGTGGAGATCATAGTTCCTAACATACCAAGGCGCCCCTACCGCCTTGCGCATGAACCTATTTTGTATCACCTGGAGGCGGTAAATCAGGCCCTCTCTGGCGTGTGCGAGAGGACTGACCGTATACATGTTTTGTATAGTGTAACTTTGTGGCGTAGTAATAACTTACTGCGCTTGCAGCAAAAGCATCGGTGATAGCCTATTCAGGACGAATGAGGCCTTGTTGCGTATGTATCTGATGTGGTGGTGCCATGTCAGCCGGGGATCAAAGACAATACCGAGGTATTTGGTTTTTTTCACCCATGGGATAAGTGTGCCGAAGAGTTGAACCGTGGCGGATCGTGTGAGGCGCCTCCATTCCGAAAGAGCATGGCTGCGCTTTTGGAGGGATTACCCTCGATCCGCCACTTCCTGAACCACTCCCCGAGTTGTGTTACGGCTCGCTGAAGGCAAAACCGTATGAAGTTGTGGTTAGGGTGACTCGTGTAGAGTGGTGTCGTCTGCAAAGATTGCTAACTCCACCAGCGGTGTACGCAGGATGTCGTTAGTGAATATATTGAATAGTATAGGTGAAAGCGGCGAGCCTTGTGGGACTCCCGTGAGTGAGTGGGCGTCTTTCCAATCTGGAGCGGAATCGGCGAACCGACAGATACTCGCGGACAATAGCCACGAGCTTGTCTGGCACACCGGTCTGGTATAGCTTGTATAGCAGACCGTTGTGCCAGACTTTGTCAAATGCCTTCGCCACATCAAAGAAGACGGCGCCCATCTGTTTTGGGTATGTGTCATTGAATCCATCGAGCAAATGCTCGGTAAAGCGATGTGCTTGCTGGACGTATGAGTGTTGTGAAATGAATCCGAACTGTTCGTGTATCTGAATGCCGCTAGTGTGCAAGTTTGATTCTAGCGAGGATTAGTCGCTCATACATCTTACCTAACGAACTGATTAGGCTGTTTGGCCTTTAGCTCGTAGGATCGGTGCGTACCTTACCTAATTTGAATATGCCTTTATTAGGATTAGATGAAAATACACAAGTTTATATTTTTTCCGAGCATGTTCTATGACTAAGTTTACTACTTATTTCATTTTTAAGTTTTGTCAGAGATAATCTTTGGTGCTACAGAATCATTTCCGAAATCAATTTTACCAATAGAACAATAATATAAATTTACATAAATAAAGAAAACATATATAATATAAATCTTTGAAAAACTTTGTAAAGTCTTGAGTAAGTAATAAATAAAAGAGGTACTTACTAGACGAGGAACCAAGGAAATAATACCCATTGCCCACTATCGGCAAACAGGGTGGTCCGTTGATATTCGTTTTGTTGGATTCCGAAATAAAATATAGCATTGAATATAATGCATATAGAAAAAACGAAACTGTGATCAGAAGCCACAACATTATAAAGCGAAGTTTAAAAATAATAGTGAATAAAAATGCTCCCTGACTAACGAGAGAGCTTCTAATAAATGAACCGGTACATTAAATGGATTGACTTTATTTTGTAGAGATAATTATTATCTAAACAAAAACACTAATAAGGTCAAAGTACTTGATACAATAAAATAAATAAATTATTAAACTTGAATGCTATAAAATAGATCTCACTCGGTTTCGTTCAGATTTCTTGCTCCATATTTTTATATGTGTCATTATTTAATCATAATAAATCATAAATGGTTTGTGACTTATCTTGATTTTCATTCAATTAGTTTTTTTTTTTCAAAATATATCTATATTATAACGTGAAAGTTACCATTCTTATAATATCGTCTTTTATTAATTTTAATTGTTATATTTTTCAATATTTTGTAAAATATTGTATACGTCTTGTACTGTATATCTTTTACACCATCTTTTCCCCACGCAACTTCCAAAAGTGGCTGAGGAATTTTTAATTCCCTGGCTCTGGCTACCCCTTTAAGGGATTTATAGCCGTGAGTATATGTATGTATCTTTAACATACATATACTCACGGCTATAAATCCGTTAAAGGAGTAGCCAGCGCTTCAGAGCTAGAAACTTTTCAGCTTATAGCTTGGAAGCTGATAGGGGACATGATGGTAGAAATAAAGTATAGTTGGTGATGGGTTTCCATTCCAACCCCATCGCCCAAAACCAATTAAAAAGCCCCACACCCTTAGTCGCCTCTTACGAAACCCGTGGGTAGAAAGGGGTAGTGAGATTCTAAGCCGGCACTACACGGCATATATTTTTTCAACACATTTATTCATAAAGTGACGTAGAGTGCACGCAAAGAGAATATGAATTTAGACTTGTAAAAATGGTCATTTAGTGAATCGTGAAGATTTGTTTATCATTTACACTGTTTTATTTAATCGTTTCTCAAACGTTTTTATATATACAGTTTACTCAAGTCAAAGGAGGCAGGCCCATCGCCGTTTTGTACGAATACACTGTCACATATGAAAGTATAACTTAGCCATGTGGGTTGCCTCACGACGCAATGTTTCAATTCGTTTTAACTATCCGTTCAGTCGTATAAAGAGTGTAACCATTTGCTTGATTTAACCATTATCGCACATTTGTTATCAATTTAACCAAAACAACTAATTTTAAATGTTAAATTACCAATATTACATATTATTATAAGGTAGGTGTTCGTAAGAAGCGGCTAAGCGAATTGGGGCTTTCTAAGTGATTTTTGACATATGACCAAAAAGCCTTGTCTTATAACTTTATCTTCATGCAACTTCTAAAAGTCGCAGAGGAATTTCTTATTCCAACGCTCTGGCTACCCTTTCTAGGGATTTATAGCCGTGAGTATATGTATGTTGTATATGTATATTATAATATCACCATTTCCGCGTGTGTCTTAATGGAGACTTATTGTTTTCAGGATTTTTAAATTGAATTTTGTGCAATGTGGCTGAAGACCAACCACAAACCGCCGCGCCGTTGAGGTAACATATCAAAGATACTAAATTTAATTATTTATTTTAGCTTTTGAATAAAACGTTTTATCTATAGCAATACGTTTATATTTAATTGAATTGAAGCTGAATTTACCTAATTGAATTATATAGATATTAGACTAAACATGCATTGCATCGTTAGATGGAATATCTATCAAATAGGTCAGGGTTATAATTGTTATTGCTTTTTAAATATAAATTGTTTACCATTTTAATTGTGATAACGATCTTGTTTAACCTGGCCACCAATACAAGCCAAGCGCCATCCACCCATTACCGGAGCTTCGGTTTATTTTAGGGCCCCTCAGGAGTTTTACTTCCCAACAATAACTTGAATATATTTTACAAAGATATTTATGTTTTGAGGTCTATTTATTTTTATACGTGTTTGCATCTCGCACCCTTTTAAATCAAGTGATTTAAAAGGGAGCGAGTCATAATGCATGCTTGAGATCTGAACATTATACAATTACAAAAAACACAGACTACTTTTTACAAATAAAATTTTGTGCATTTTAGTATCATATGTATTTTACAAAAGTGAAATGATCACGAAAAAAATTTTTCGTTCAAAATATTGGTACGACAACCGTATATGTAACACAGTTATCAGATAGCCAAGTTCCTAACCGTTCATGTTCAGGCCTGAATCTATAGGGTGTCTATTTTGCATTTAGTCACAATGCATTACTATTTTCCGCTCTTACTAAGGTAAAAGCGCACATTTTAATTTTAAAATAAAAATACAGAGGTGTGATTTTTTTATTGTATTGGAAAGAATACATGTTCCGATTAAGTATGGAATAAAATATCCGGCAAATGACCTCCACGGCTCCGACGACAGGCCATGAAATTTTTCATAACTTTTGCACAGAGATGTTGCTGTATCTCACTGATAACGCGTTGGATTTCCGATTTGAGGAATTGTTTCAGGTTTATTCGCATAAACCCGAGATTTCACAAAACTCTGAAAAATTATAACCGCACGGCATTAAATCGCACGATTTTGGTGGCCAGTTGACATCAGACTTTCGTGAGAACGAATTGCCGGCGCTTTTCGTGGTCTGCTGATTGAGTTCCTGTGTTAGCTGAGCCTTGAACGCATGAAGGTGAAGGTGAAGGTCTTTAGTCGAAATTCGCTGCATAGTGCTTCGTGAAATTTGAAGTTGTTGAGAACAACACCGAATTAATGTTTTTGAGGTTTCAGCGACACTCCCGTTTACAGCAGCAATGTTTTCAAGAGACTGACCAGTACGCTGACGCAAAGGATTTTTATTATCCAAAATTGACCCAGTTTCTTATTTTTTTACCAGTTTTCGTATGGTAGACGTAAATTTTGCGAGCAGTTTCAGCGTAACTTTCCTCATTTTTGTAACGAGTTTTCACAATTATAAGGCGCTGTTATTCCAAAAAGCGCTCCATTTTTAAAAATCGGCATAAACAGAGGTGTTAGCTGTAATATTTCAGAGTTGCCACTTGCATGATAGAAGAAATATTCTATTTTTAAAAAGTGCACTTTTAATGAAACACTGATTCTCAACTGGCAAGGCGGGTGCGCGGAAAGATTTCACAAAATCTACACTTAGTCACAATGCATTGCTATTTTTGCAATTTTTCATAAGGGGTTGAACTTAAAACTGCTATAAATTACTACGATTTTTCTGATTTCGAATAATTGCTGAGGTAACAAACTGTTCATGCGATTTTTATTATATCTAACTAAAAACTAGATGGCAAATTAAATAAAATTAAATATTCTACCTGTATTTTTCTTGTCCAATAATAACCTGATTAAAATTCAGCTTGTGTTTGCAGCAGCAAATCTAGTTAAAAATCTACTAGAATTAAAATGATGACAAATTGTTTGTGATTCTCATCAAAAGTTTTGCGTAATCATATTTCAGATTGGAATTGATGTCAAGGCATAATATGATTAGTTTGTGTGCGTTTCAAATACTATATTGACTTATATATTATTATTTATAGATCAACAGATCAATACTAATATTATAAAAAGAAAATCTGCTTGTTTTTATTTTTGTGTTGAATAGGCTCCGAAACGATTCAATGGATTCAAATAATTCTTTTTATTCGTATAATTCGATATTAAGAAGTAACTTAGGTTAGGTATAAAAAAAATTGAAAGGTGTTGTCAATATATGAGAATAAGTAGCCTTGGATATTTAAAAATTAATACTAACCATGTGAAGCTGAAGCGGTCCACAAGTAATATGTAAGTCGGTTCTGGGTGTGTAGGTTGTGGCTTTAAATCCACCTAAGGCCTTTTATTTTTAATTGTTCACCGGCAATTAAATCACAGCACGGATAATAATAATTTTTGATGCGAATGCGCTGCCGACGCCCCTGTAGATAACTACGAAACGAGTCCACTACCGTTGGATATAATATGTTAAGAGAACGAATCAAAGCTATATATAATAATAAATATAATATATATAGTAATATTTCAAATGAAACTGTATTTAACGCGCTACTAAAGTCAAGCAGAACAGTTAGTAATTCTTTGTCCATACCCACCGCATGTCGTCAGTAATTAATAACAGAGCTGTAACACTAACAGTACTGTGGGAACAGTATATATGCGTCGCCCACTACTGGACATATGCCTTACCCAAAGGTCTCGACAACGACCGGTCTCGTGCTGCCCTCATCCATCGGCTTCCCGAAACTTTCGCGAAACAGTACACGTCGGTAAACCTTGTGGGAGGCCTACCCATACGGCGTCGGCCTTCAAGCCCCAACGGTTGTCGTTTTGTGTGCAATGTGCCCATCCCATTGCCACTTCAGCTTTGCAACTCTTTGGTTTCTGTCTCATTGTTCGATTCATCTACGGATTTCTTTGTTGCTGATTCAATCATAACATAAACATACATAAACGTTCACGCCGTTTATCCCCGAAGGGGTTGGCAGAGGTACCAATACTCCTGAACTCACATGGCAAGCGCCATCTAGTTTCCAGAGAAGGTACCCACGTTTTGCTTAGACAGTGTACTCACGTGATAGGGGGCAGGCCTATCGCCGTTTTGTACGAATACACTGTCACATGACTAAGTACAACTCAGCCATGTGGGTTTCCTCACGATGTTTTCCCTCACCGTTAGCAACCATGATAAATTAACCACACATATGACTTTAGAAAAGACAATTTGGTGTAGGCCCGTCCCAGGATTGGAACTCACGCCCTTCTGTTTTTGGGGCGGGTGTTCTACCCACTGGACTATCATGTCGCTGACTGATTCAATCGCGTCAATAAATTCCTAATATAACCCTTTACGCGTAACATAGACTCGCGCGGCCGTCCTTTGCTAACAAAATCGTCCACTTTGGCATCTGAAGTATAGATTTAATAAAGTTGGCAACTCAAAACATATCGAATTCAGTAGTAAAAACTTCAGGAAGCCCTATTTCAAAGCGTTTAAGTCTCATCACTGTTCGAAGGGGAAACAGTACCAGCTAATAGATGTCCATTGCTGGACATGGGCCTCCGCTAAAGATTCTCATAACGATTGGTCCTGTGCTGTCCTTATCCATAGGCGTCTATTTTCCAAGTCGTCGGTCGAGTCACACGGCGACGTCGGGTACGAGGCTGCCACTTCAGAACCTTAAAGCCCCAACAGCCGTCGGTTAAGCGTTTAATTTGCTCTGCCTATTTCCACACTTCAGGCTATGTTAGTTGCCCCGGTTGTTTTACGGATCTCCTCTTTGCAGAAAATGGATCGCATAGTGAAACTTCTAATTAGCCCTCTCCATTGCCCTTTGGGCGACTTTTAGTTTTCTTATGAGACTCATTGCAAAACGCCTTGTATTTGTGCCGTAAGTCATCACATCAAAGATTTTTAACTACCCTTTTACTCAAAACTCTGTAGATGATTGGACAAGAAGACACGGCGCAGATTTTTGAATTCTGCCCATCAGAGCTAGGTTTAACCTCAAGTTGCAAATAGCTCTTTATTTTAAATGAGGATATTATCAAAGTGTTTTATTACTTTGTTGTATTTTTTAAATCAAATCAAGTACAGCCTATTGAATTACACTTTGAATATTGTTTGGTGAAAATTGTGTCATTGAATCTAAAAGTTATATGTATATACCGAACTCCGTCTTCAGATGTACATTTATTTCTTACACAACTAGATTATTTATTAAGTAAAATAAAAAAATAATGTAATATTATTGTATGTGGCGACTGGAACATAGATATTTTAAAAAGTAACAGACAAAGTAATGAACTCTTCTCAGTGCTTTGCAACCACAATCTCAAGAACCATATTAAAGTCCCAACAAGAAAATCATCGTGCATAATAAATAAAGAATAAATAAAGGAAAGAAAAATTTCGACACAGGCGGGAATCGAAACCCGCGACCTCGGGTATACGCCCCGACGCTCTGCCAACTGAGCCACCGTGTCAATTGGCTGCCAGTGCGAAATTCTTCTATCCTTTATTTCTTTTACACGTTTAAGTAGTGTTTTGCGTTTCCTACCTCCGAATTTTAACTAATTCGGAAGGCCACTTGTCTACCTTTTCAGATAGAATGCAAATGTTGAAAACGCCTAACTATCACATAATTTAAATCTTTTTGTTCATGAAAACCTCATGTGGGGATTATTACTAATAAATAAAGAATAAATAAAGGAAAGAAAAATTTCGACGCAGGCGGGAATCGAACCCGCGACCTCGGGTATACGCCCCGACGCTCTGCCAACTGAGCCACCGTGTCAATTGGCTGCCAGTGCGAAATTCTTCTATCCTTTATTTCTTTTACACGTTTAAGTAGTGTTTTGCGTTCCCTACCTACCTACAAAAAAAAAATTATTTCCCTTATTTATTCTTTATTTATTAGTAATAATCCCCACATGAGGTTTTCATGAACAAAAAGATTTAAATTATGTGATAGTTAGGCGTTTTCAACATTTGCATTCTATCTGAAAAGGTAGACAAGTGGCCTTCCGAATTAGTTAAAATTCGGAGGTAGGAAACGCAAAACACTACTTAAACGTGTAAAAGAAATAAAGGATAGAAGAATTTCGCACTGGCAGCCAATTGACACGGTGGCTCAGTTGGCAGAGCGTCGGGGCGTATACCCGAGGTCGCGGGTTCGATTCCCGCCTGTGTTGAAATTTTTCTTTCCTTTATTTATTCTTTATTTATTAGTAATAATCCCCACATGAGGTTTTCATGAACAAAAAGATTTAAATTATCATCCTGCATAGATATGATAACAAGCAGTATATCTTCTGCTGAATCAAAGATAAAACATCTAGCACTTTCAGATCATGAGACTGCGCAGTTCATTCAGTTTGAGACACCGAAATCAACTTTAAATATCACCCCCGTTCAAAAGTTCGTGAAAAAAAGGGACTATTCTAAAGAGAATATTAAAAAATTCGGTAAATGTATTAATGCTCTCTCTTTTATTGACGTTTTATTAGAAATTGATACAAATAAACCTATCGATATTTTTCACGTATACATCACTTTTTCATAACTTATGCTTTCCTATCATT
Source organism: Bedellia somnulentella (assembly GCA_963576735.1). Classification (NCBI taxonomy): domain Eukaryota; kingdom Metazoa; phylum Arthropoda; class Insecta; order Lepidoptera; family Bedelliidae; genus Bedellia; species Bedellia somnulentella. The sequence continues at coordinate 19,572,268 of OY755171.1, forward strand.
AAGGTGAAAGTCACAACAAAGCGAAACAATATGCGATGGTTAACTAAAGGCCTAAAACGATGTTGTATAAATAAACGTAAACTTTTTCTTCAATACAGGTCTGATGGGAAAAACCGAGGTAATCGAAATTATTATGTTAAGTATACTAAGATATTAAAAAAATGTTTATTAGTATCTCAATCAAAAAATCAGACAAATTATATACAAAGGTCTAAAAATAAATGTAAAGCATCATGGCAAGTTATCAATTCACATTTAAATAAATTTAAAACTCAACAAGAAATACAATCACTAGATATATCAGGAGAAAAAAATTTTGACCCACAAACAATGGTAAACATATTTAAAATTTTTTTTACTAGCATAAATACAAAAAACACTAATAATCAAACAGAAGTGAACAGAAACTTTATTAAAAATACTAACACTATGTTTTTGACACCATGTGTACCTTCAGAAATGAATAAAATAATTTTATTACAAAATATAAACATAAACGTTCACGCCGAATATCCCCGAAGGGGTTGGCAGAGGTACTAATACTTCTGAACATCACGTGACTTTGTCACCTGGTGTTCAGAGTACCCACCACCACCCAGTACAAAATTTTAAAAGATCAGCAATTCGGCTTTCCAAAGCACAAAGATACTACATTAGCAGCTTTCACATCGATGCATAATGTGATTCAGGCCCTATTTCTATTGTTCTACAACTGGATATGACCAAGGCCTCCGACCTCGTTTGCCATAAAATTCTTTTTGAGATACTTGAGAATTTAGGTTTTCGTGGTAACTCTCTAAATTGGTTGATCTCTTACCTCAAAGATCGGGAACAAATGGTATCATTAGTTCATAAGGGCAACAGTTACCACTCTTCAATTACAAAACAAAATCCATATGGTGTACCCCAAGGAAGCATGTTAATGATGTTGTAGATGACATAAATTGCAAAAGCATATTATTATTATTATTATTATTATTATTAATTATTTAACGCGTAAAAACTTGAAGCGCAACATGAATAAAACGATTTACATACAATTCCAAACTCGAAATAAAGATCCAATGGATATCAATATAGAATATGACAACATAAAAATAAATGAGGTTAATGAAACGGTTTTCCTAGGTTTCACTTTAGATAAATTTTGCAGTTGGAAACCGCACATTGAAAAGTTGTTGGGTAAAATAGATAGCTTCATATATGTCCTTAAACGACTAAAGCAAGGAACATCAGAAAAAAGTGCTCTGCTTGCATACCATGGCTACGTATCAAGTATTATCCGGTACGGAATAATACTATGGGGCAATAGGCTATTTGACTGTAATAAAAATATACATTTCTTTTATTTCATTAGTCTTAATATTTCTTTTTAATGCGAGATAAAAAATATTGCAATAATTCACTAAAATGCGTCTTCTAAAATAAGTATTTTTGATGCAACTGTCACGTGACTAAAAACGACCGTGATTGGCTATTTCTATAATGACGTAGATCGCGCATAAACAGTCAGTGTATCGCTTCGCTCATTAGTGTTTAATGCGGAATTGACGTCATTTGTGCTTACAGCCGCCATATTACTTAAAGTGGCGTTTTCGCGGCACATTTGAATATTGCATTTTATTTTTCGTTTATTTAATAAAATAGCTAAAATGAAGACAGAAAAATATTTTTTTAGGGCTAAACAAATTAACACCGTAAGATAGTTTTCAAAACTTAGTCAAATAGCCTATTCAGTAGATGTAAACAGAGTACTAATAGCACAAAAAAATGCATGAGAGCTGGAGCAAACTATGATGATTCGTGTAAACCTTTGTTTAAATCTTTTGACATTTTATCCGTACCGTGTTTATACATATTTGAAATATGCCTGTTTGTAAAAAACCTTCCAAATTTGTTTGTTAAACACTCAGATACAGTCGTTACCTATAGTAAAAGGCACGAAGGTAAATTATAACATAACATAAACATAAACGTTCACGCCGTTTATCCCCGAAGGGGTTGGCAGAGGTTACCAATACTCCTGAACTCACATGGCAAGCGCCATCTAGTTTCCAGAGAAGGTACCCACGTTTTGCCTAGACAGTGTACTCACGTGATAGGGGGCAGGCCTATCGCCGTTTTGTACGAATACACTGTCACATGACAACTCAGCCATGCGGGTTTCCTCACGATGTTTTCCCTCACCGTTAGCAACCATGATAAATTAACCACACATATGACTTTAGAAAAGACAAATTGGTGTAGGCCCGTCCCAGGATTGGAACTCACGCCCTTCTGTTTTTCGGGCGGGTGTTCTACCCACTGGACTATCATGTAAATTATACATCCCAAAAAGGCGACTAGAATTATTTTCCCGCAATTGCTATTCTATGGCAATCACAATATTTAATAAGAGACCTGCAAGTTTTAAAGAATTACCAATGACTAAATTTAAATTATTTTTACACAATTTCTTAGTTAGTAAAATGTACTACAGTGTCAGTGATTATTTATGTGATAAATTTTGACGCTATAATGTGTTGTTGACATAAAATGTATTTATGGGCTTAAAAGGTATTGACTGAATTATATAATAAACTTTGACATTGTTAATTAATGAATAAAAATAAATCTATGCTTAATAATTAAAATATGACAATTAAAATAAAACTAAGACTGTAAATAATATTATGGAAATTGTCTATGGTGCTATAATGTTAATTTTGTTCTTAATTTCAAATTATCTTTCTATAGGAAGATAATTTTGATGTAAATATTTGCAAGCTAATCTTGTTAGTAGAATAAGCAAGGACATTTTTGTAACGGTTGATATCTCTGTATAATCTTATTCTGGCAAATAAATGATTATTCTTATTCTTCTTAATAATGGAATCTGGTAACACTTTTGGTAACTTGCAAGTACAGCGAATGTGCACTGTTTTGCAAGAACAGTGTACCTAATTGTGGTATCATTCCGGGGTCACCACAATCTCAATGAAAACGAAATCAATATTTAAAAATAGAAACAACAGTTCAGTAAAATTTCTTTTATTCAATACCATCATTGACATCAATTTGAGTCTTAGACTGACCAAAAAGTACGACTTTGTGATAAGGTGTTAATTTGGTATACACAAAAGTTATAAACGCCTACACAGTTTTTATGTTGACTTAAATAAAATATTAATTCTATCAACGTCAGTTACTACAAATTCGGTATACTAAAATGCCTTATTCTTTTTATGATACATAAAATAAAATATCTACCAACCTATCAATTAAATACAGCAGGTAATTTTACTGCGTTTTTAAAGATAAATTGGCATACAAAATTTAACTATTCAGTATGAATAAACAGTCATAATCGTCTTTACTCTTACGTTACGTTAGCTTACTTTCGTTTTCTTAGTCCGCATTTCTGCGTTGTCTAGCAGGGCCCGAAGTACCAGTGTTGGTAGATGGTTTAATGACTGGTCGCCATGTACGGGTGAGCTTACTTTCGTTTTCTTCGTCCACATTTCTGCGTTGTCTAGCAGGGCCCGAAGTACCAGTGTTGGTAGATGGTTTAATGACTGGTCGCCATGTACGAGTGAGCTTACTTTCGTTTTCTTCGTCCACATTTCTGCGTTGTCTAGCAGGGCCCGAAGTACCAGTGTTGGTAGATGGTTTAATGACTGGTCGCCATGTACGGGTGAGCTTACTTTCTAGTTCCTCGTCCACATTTCTGCGTTGTCTAGCAGGGCCCGAAGTACCAGTGTTGGTAGATGGTTTAATGACTGGTCGCCATGTACGAGTGAGCTTACTTTCGTTTTCTTCGTCCACATTTCTGCGTTGTCTAGCAGGGCCTGAAGTACCAGTGTTGGTAGATGGTTTAATGACTGGTCGCCATGTACGAGTGAGCTTACTTTCGTTTTCTTCGTCCACATTTCTGCGTTGTCTAGCAGGGCCCGAAGTACCAGTGTTGGTAGATGGTTTAATGACTGGTCGCCATGTGCGGGTGAGCTTACTTTCTAGTTCCTCGTCCACATTTCTGCGTTGTCTAGCAGGGCCCGAAGTACCAGTGTTGGTAGATGGTTTAATGACTGGTCGCCATGTACGGGTGAGCTTACTTTCGTTTTCTTCGTCCACATTTCTGCGTTGTCTAGCAGGGCCCGAAGTACCAGTGTTGGTAGATGGTTTAATGACTGGTCGCCATGTACGAGTGAGCTTACTTTCGTTTTCTTCGTCCACATTTCTGCGTTGTCTAGCAGGGCCCGAAGTACCAGTGTTGGTAGATGGTTTAATGACTGGTCGCCATGTACGGGTGAGCTTACTTTCTAGTTCCTCGTCCACATTTCTGCGTTGTCTAGCAGGGCCCGAAGTACCAGTGTTGGTAGATGGTTTAATGACTGGTCGCCATGTACGAGTGAGCTTACTTTCGTTTTCTTCGTCCACATTTCTGCGTTGTCTAGCAGGGCCTGAAGTACCAGTGTTGGTAGATGGTTTAATGACTGGTCGCCATGTACGAGTGAGCTTACTTTCGTTTTCTTCGTCCACATTTCTGCGTTGTCTAGCAGGGCCAGAAGTACCAGTGTTGGTAGATGGTTTAATGACTGGTCGCCATGTGCGGGTGAGCTTACTTTCTAGTTCCTCGTCCACATTTCTGCGTTGTCTAGCAGGGCCCGAAGTACCAGTGTTGGTAGATGGTTTAATGACTGGTCGCCATGTACGGGTGAGCTTACTTTCGTTTTCTTCGTCCACATTTCTGCGTTGTCTAGCAGGGCCCGAAGTACCAGTGTTGGTAGATGGTTTAATGACTGGTCGCCATGTGCGGGTGAGCTTACTTTCTAGTTCCTCGTCCACATTTCTGCGTTGTCTAGCAGGGCCCGAAGTACCAGTGTTGGTAGATGGTTTAATGACTGGTCGCCATGTACGGGTGAGCTTACTTTCGTTTTCTTCGTCCACATTTCTGCGTTGTCTAGCAGGGCCCGAAGTACCAGTGTTGGTAGATGGTTTAATGACTGGTCGCCATGTGCGGGTGAGCTTACTTTCGTTTTCTTCGTCCACATTTCTGCGTTGTCTAGCAGGGCCCGAAGTACCAGTGTTGGTAGATGGTTTAATGACTGGTCGCCATGTACGGGTGAGCTTACTTTCTAGTTCCTCTTCCACATTTCTGCGTTTTCTAGCAGGGCCCGAAGTACCAGTGTTGGTAGATGGTTTAATGACTGGTCGCCATGTACGAGTGAGCTTACTTTCGTTTTCTTCGTCCACATTTCTGCGTTGTCTAGCAGGGCCCGAAGTACCAGTGTTGGTAGATGGTTTAATGACTGGTCGCCACTGGCGCTTTTGCCTTAAATCATCATCATTTTTGGTTTCGCTTGCTAATAGAGACTCAAAAACCTTACTTGTCTCTTGTGCTGGTTTGTTGGTTTCATCTGCAATAAAAGCGTTAGGTTATTTATTATCTAAAAAAAAAAGTTATGTAGAATTACTATTAGCTATGGAAGAGACGTTATTAAAAAAAATGTCAAGACTATAATAATATACGTGGTCATCTCCTTGTATTATGCATATTGATAAACAGATTCTATTGGGTTTCCTCACAGCCTTTATATGTCCCCATCAATGGGCTCGAGCCTACCCAATATAGAGCGATTTGGCCATAGTCCACCACGCTGGCTAATTGCGGGTTGGCAGACTAACGACTACTATCGTAATAGTAGCCGGGACCGACGGCTTAACGTGCTCTTAATTTTCAGATAATCAGGTGATTCAAGCCTGCAATATCCTTCCAAACTGGGTTAAATCTTACAAATTAAATTTGTAAGGTTACCACCCCCGGGGATTGAATCCGAGACCTCCGTACTTGAAACCAAGCGCTTACCCGCAAGACCACGGAGGCAGTCGCTATTGAGTTTAGACATATGTAAATCAAATTTCTTATCCATTTGACAATATTTATCACATTATGTATAGTTGAACAGTACTGAAAAAAAAGCCTTCTTCTAATTGCCATACGTATAAAATATTATCTGCCTTATACACCAATAATCGGAGATTGTTCTTACCAGACTGTTTCGTGCTTGAAGATAAAACTCCATTTGCAATCTGAAATTGAAAAAAAAATGTTATGGTTTTATATCTATCTAAGCGGCGATCGATAGTCTCTGCCTGCCACAATGGGAACTAACCGAGTTAGTATACGTATGTGTATGTAGAAAATTACTGCTAACGATACTAGTATTAATGGGAAGACACATGTTAAGTAATTAATTAATGAGTGAGAATCGGGTGCATAACTAAATGAGTTAAAACAATGAGTTATTGAATAAATGTTGTTGATTATATTTGAAGTTGTTTGCCTTGTTTAAATTATTGGGAACGATGCAGAAGAGATTGTTAGTGAGTTGTAAATTTGTGATGAGGTTGAGTTTTGTCCTAATAAAAGATGTTTATTAGATGCACTGTGTTGCCGGCTCAGAATTTCACTACCCCTTTCTTTCCATGAGTGTCGTAAGCTAAGCGTAGCGTAAGGCCTTTAGTGGTTTTTCGGTCATGCTGATGGAGACCCATCAACAACGATACTTAATTTCTACCATCTTGACCCCTATCAACTTCCAAATGTGGCTGAGGAGTTTCTAGCTCTAAAGCTCTGGCTACCCCTTTTTGAGAATAATGGCCGTGAGTTTTTTAAAAAAAAAGACGATACCAGATATTAAAAAAATAAATTGGATTAGTATTTTCTGTTACAATAACTCAAATGAATTGCACCCTGTGGAAGGTGCTATTTAAACTTAAACCTGGAATCAATTGTAGTGCATATAGACGAGTGAAAGCATATCTCTAACAAACCGGACACTTTTTTCGTAGTCCGTTCTTTTCGACAGCGTACTCGAACAGAACGGACTTTTTTTATCCGTTCTGTCATACCGGTATAACAAACAGTATGACAGATCGGACTAGACGTTTGCGATCAGCTTGTATTTGCGATCAAGATGATTTAGCAAATATTTAAATTTCTGAATATATTTTCAATATTATTGTTCTATTGTAATTAATGACACTGGAACTTATATTAAATATAACTTTATGCGGAAATAATTAATAGGACAATTGGGGGTAGTATTACTTGGTTATATTATGGGGTAGTGTTATTCTAAGCCGTGTAGTCTCGGCTTAGAATAACACTACCCCATTTCTACCCGTTGGTGATCGTAAAAGGAGACTAAGGGTATAGGGGCTTATAAAGTGATTTTTGGGCGATGTGGTTGGAGACCCGTCACCAAAAACATTTATTATACCAACTTTTCCCCAATCAACTTCCAAAAGTGGCTGAGGAATTTTTCATTCCAAAGGCTTAGCTACCCCGATAAGGGATTTATAGCCGTGAGTATATGTATGTATGTATGATTTTATTAAGTAATTTTATCTTTAAACTTACCACAATAACTGCAAGCACGTAACTAATGAATGGTGGTCGCATTGTGCGTCTTGTAAAATAACTTTACTATAGAGCAGTGCTTCAATTCTGATACTTATGAATCTAACACACACGTTTATATACTTTTCTATCGTTCCTAAACATATGTTGATTTATTTGATCAAGAATACAATAACCATACTTAAAGCCTTATTCATCATTCAAACAATGATCAGCACACAACCTGTAGCTGCTTCTATTTATACTCATATTTTGAAAAGAACTTTTGTTAACATCTTACAAATGATAAGCCAAACTCGATAGGGTTGTGTAGTTTTATACAGATTTCCGATGGCGATTTTTCAGTTTCTTTATTAGATCCTGGGTACTATACAACAAACTAATCCTTTAATACCAATTATGAAGGAAATGGGAAAAAACAGACGGTTGTGTGCCTGGGGATCGCTTCTCTGGAAATTGGAACTTCTATAGATGCTAAATATTTTAGAAACTTAGAATCTCGATGATGAGTGTGACGAATATTGTTTGTTTACGTGCTGTGGAATGTGATACTTCTTGCACTGTCAGCGTTTCTATGTAGTGCGCGTCATTTTGCACTGATAGCGCATCGCTACACCAATCAAACCTGCCCAAATACAAAAATATGGCTGTCATCTTTAATGTCCTTTATTTCCTTTAAAACAACTCACCAGTATGAATCAAACAAGCCCAAATTTGATAGGATTGTGTAGTTATTGTATTTTATTTATGAATTTATTCAGGCATATCAACAGTAGTGTTACATACACCATATTCCACCATAAAGTATTTGGAATAACAACAGCAGTAAACAATAAAATCAATATTATCTGAATCGCAACCTCTTGTTTTAATTTACGATGTAAACAAACATACATATACTCAAGGCTATAAATCGATATAAGGGGTAGCCAGAGCTTCTAAATAAGAAATTCCTCAGCTATTTTTGGAAGTTGAGTAGTGAAAAGATTGGGAAGTAAATCATTTGGTGATGGCTCTCCAAGTGTATCGCCCAAAAATCACTTAAAAAGCCCCAAAATCTTTAGCTGCCTCTTAAGACCACCCACTCCAAAAAATAAAGTATTGCCATAAAATCAATAGAATATTAACAAATATTAAAATCAACATTATCCGAATTGCAACCTCTTCAGTTTTCAATTACGATGTTATTCTGCACCGATAACTACCAAATGCATACGATACAGTAAATGTATATATAAAAAAAACCTGAACATAACAACCCTATGTTCATGCTTCATGCGCATGGGCACAAAATGTTTGGGGAATCTATTAATATAGTTGTCAGTTTTCATACAGAACGTGGTTTCCGAGCTAGAACAGGGCAAGCACGAGCCGTGTTTAAACTAGTTATCGCGTGGGATAAAGTAGCCATCTCTTACGCACTTACTTAGTATCGTATACTGCCATCTCATTCTAACCGTTATCGTGTCGATAAATTAGCGCTAGTGCTAGCTATACAGAACTCTCATGTGCGCCGATATAGTATACTAAGTTTGTGGATATAGTATTCCACGTCCCACGCAGTGTAAGGGTCACATGGGTTGCGGACAATCTTATAGTAATACTTAGGTGTTCAGACACCGCTCGAGCGCTCGACACTGTGGTATTCGTTCCAGCGTTATTGCTAGAATGATACTTTTGAAACATTTTACCACAGATAATATAATATTATACTAGTACTATATAATAATATACTAGATTTTGCGTTACTTTTGACACTCTCATGTTACACGATTCAGTTATATTTGTGTTACTTTTAGGTCAACATTAAAAGTTTGCAGCGAAAAAATATGACGAAATTCTCTCTCTATCCCGAGTATTTCTAATTTTTTTTCGGTAGTGTTACTTTTCTCGAGAAAATGTCACTTTTTGTGCTGTTTCATGTTATATTTGCCTATCTGCCATTAACAACCATGATTTGTAATTCGTTCGCATTCGATTTGGCCATTGGACCACGTTTAATCCAGTCGGAGGGTGTTCGTAATTTTAGCAGAAGATTCATCATAGTTTATTATTTTTGCGACTACAGTTTTTGAGACTATAGTTTTATTGTTGAACTCTTATGTCACGAAGCTTATACAACACAAAAGAGACGCCACAGACAATAAATAAGGTTTGAATCTAATAATAATATTGGCCAAACAATTATTATTAATACAAATGATGAATATATGTTAGTCAAATTTTAAAGCTGTAAATTCTTTAGTTATTGAATACTGACTAATGAATAAATTTCATTTTGTTTTCTGAATAATATTATTTTTGTTACAATTGTAAAGGGAATGACATACATTTTCTTTTGTTTATTTCTTTTCATCGCTGTTTTCACATGACGGTGCTGATTACCGTCAATTGGCAAAAAGTTATTCAAATAATAAATAGATACTTATTCTACGAACAAATTGTTTAATGGTTATCGGTAAAAATCGTGTTTAAATAATCTATAATAAATTCTTTTATATATTAAATACAATTGGCAACTTGAAATCCGTAAGGCAAGGGGTATCAGACCACGTATATATTACTACAAAAATAATACAAAACAACTTCAGGAATTTTAAAAACTCAGTCCCTAAAGAGATGAAATTAGGGTTTGAAGTTTATGTGTAAATATTTTTCCATTTTGGACTCGACAGTATGAGTAACCAGAATGTATGTTTTCGAATATAATTTTATAGTAAAAAAAACATCTTTGTTTATAAATATGAACAAAAATAATAATGTCATTTCATTTCATTTCATTTCATTTCATTTATTTTTGCAATCCATAAAGTTGTATACAGCTGTTATATCATTTTACATTAGTATTTATGGACCCTGTCGGGTATAGCAAAATGGAAGAGAGGATTAAACAATTATCTTATCAATCTGTCATTAATAATTATTAATTATATCCATCATAGTGTATTAGAATAGAAATATCAAGTCATAGTTATAATACGATTTATTCCACTTATGTCATAGTAATCATTTTATAAATGTCAAATCTAAATATTTTATTATATATATATTATTATTATTTAAGTAAATATTAATAATGTCATTTTTATTTGGTCAACGGCTATTCGAATAAGTCTAATAAAATATAATTTATATCAATGTTTCGTCGTTTAAGAATTCTTTTACCGAGTAATAGCATTTTTTTATAAGTAGTTTTTTCAACTGTTGGGGAAATTTATCATTTTCAGTTGTTTTGAGTTTGTTGGGCAACTTGTTGTAAATATTTATTGACATTATGTGTGCGTTACACGACTGCATGTGTAGGCGCGTAACCGGCATCTGCAATTTGTTTGGGTGTCTCAGTATGTATGGTGTGTCTATATCTTTTCTTTTAGTGTATAAATGTTGATTTTCACGAACGAATTTACAAATTTCTAGGATATATATACCAGTCAATGTAAGTATGTTATATTTAATGAAATAAGGCCTACAAGAATCCGATTCTGTGATATTTGCAATAATTCTTATTAGTTTTTTTTGCATAATAAATACCTGAGACGAGTGGGTGCTATTTCCCCATAGTATTATGCCGTAGCTCAGCCAGGAGTTCGCATATGCGAAATAAGTGATACGCGCGGTTTCTGTACTCGTTGTTTTCTTTATTTCTAGCAAAGCGTACGCAAAGCTACTTAATTTGGATTTAATCCTACTAACATGGGATTTCCAATCAACATGAGAGTCAATGTTAATTCCCAATAATGTTGCTTCATTTACTACGTTAATTTTTTCCCCATCATAAGTAAAATCTATGTCAATTTTCTTCTTCTGAGATGTATGAAAAGCTATTAATTTTGTTTTTTGCGCATTTATTTCCAAATTATGTTTGTGTAGCCAATTCGTTAGGGTTTCAAATAGTGAGGTCAGTTTATTATTTAAGTCTACATTATTTTGGCAAGGAAGCATTATAGATAGGTCATCAGCAAAGAGTGTGCAGTGAACGTCTTTTATTATTTTAGGAAGGTCATTTATGTAAATTAAAAACATCAAACACCCGATTACACACCCCTGGGGTATTGATGCTCTCATTGTTTTGAAATCTGATTGTATAGATTCTATTTCTTTGGTTTCGTAGTTGTAATATTCAATTTCGACACATTGTATTCGGTTCTGCAAGTAAGATTTAATTAATTTGAGAGTATTTCCGCGGATTCCTACACCATAAAATTTGGTTTCTAATATATCATATTGAGCTTTGTCGTAAGCTTTTTTTAGGTCTATTAAAATACCAATTGCGTATTCCTTATTTGATATAATTTTTATAGCTTCCTGGATATAATTATACACAGCTAAAGTTGTGGACCGGTTTTTCCTAAATCCGTATTGTGAATCGTCTAATATTTTGTATTTACTACAAAAAGAGTTAATACGATTACACAATGCTTTTTCGAATATCTTAGATGAGGTAGGTAGTAAGGCAATGGGTCTATAGTTGTTAGGATTGAGTTTAGAGCTTTTCTTATGAATAGGTTTTACGATGGACTTTTTCAAATGGCCGGGAAACACACCTTCTACAAACGATTGATTTATTAGTAAGTAAAATGGTTCCGTCAGTTCCACCGCACATTGTTTAAATAAATGAGGTGGTAAATCGTCTAAACCGGAACTTTTTTTACTTTTCAAACATTTTAAAATTCTAAAAACCTCGTTTAAACTTATAGGGTTTAAATACATACTATTTTCAATGGGTTGTATAACGGAACAATCATTTTTATTTAATGTATTAATCCTGTCTCCTGCCGATAAGAAGTAGTCGTTAAAAGTAGCAGCCACCTCTTTTGGGTTACATATGTCTTTGCCGTCAATTTTTAATGTTATATTGTTTTTGTCTCGTCTTGTGTTTTTATTTGTCCTTTCATTGATTATTCTCCACATGGTTTGTATTTTATTGTCAGATGATTTTAATCTATGTTCATAGCATAATTTTTTGGCTTTGATTATAATCTTTTTTAATATTTTTCCATATTTATTATTGTGATTTATTAGTCTTTTATCTTTAGAGTGATTTGTTAAAATTCTTAAGAATCTTTTGTTTTTACATGAGTTTTTTATACCGGTTGTTAACCAATGATGTTTGTGATTTATTGTCAGCTTAATTAACTTTTTCGGTATACATTCGTCTAGTATGTTATTAATGCAATTTTGAAAGCTCTCATAGTTTTCATCAATATTTTTACAATTATTAATTATTTTTGACCAATTTATTTGCTTTAATTTAGTTTGAAATTTTAACATATTTACTTCACTAAAAACTCTTCTTTTCATAAACCATTCATTTCTTTTCTGTTGTGGTTTCGGTATATTTGTATCTAAATGTATGGCTGTCGCCAAATGATTAGTAAAACCTAGATTCTCCACGGAAGTGTAAAAAGTGTCGCTGCCGAAATTTGTAAAAATTAAGTCTAAACATGTAGCCGATGTTGGGGTGAAATGTGTAGCTGTCTTTATGTGTTGTTTAAAGTTATACTCCAACATGAGATCTAAGAACTCGTTTACATTTGCGTTTTTGTCGAGAATATTATAATTAAAGTCACCGCCTATAATAACGTCCCACTTTTGATACCTTTTATTTATATGTAAAAGAACTTTACGTACTTGAGTTAGAAATGTTTCTCCCTGTCTTCCATTATGGTAAATAGTGATTAATACAATATTTAGTTTAGTCACAGTCACTGCAGCGATTTCTATAACATATTCAACAGACTTATCGTTTATTTCTTGCACTTCAATGAATTCCAAATCCTTGTGTAGTAAGATGCAAACGCCGCCCCCTACTCTTATTTTTCTGCAAAATGTTGCCGCCATGGTATATCCCGTAAAGTTGATCATTGGTAGTTTGTCTTCGGTTAGCCATGACTCCGTGATGCAAATTGCTTGGTATATGGGATTTCCTTTTATGAATTCTTCTAGTAAATGTTGCTTATTAAAAATGCTCTGGAAGTTTTGGAATAATATATTTATTGTTTGTTTTGTCTTTCTAGTATCCACGAAAGGAACTTTGGCCTATTTTCTCAAAAGTGTTGTTCTGTTGGCGTCTAGTGAAATTTAGTTTTCTTATCTTGAGTCCCTCCTCGTCCAAATGTTCCATTAGCCATAAACCAGTACCTTTAAATGCATTCTTATTTGATAAAAGGTATTTTGTCATTCTTTTACTTAAAAGTTCTATTTTTAGAGGTCTTCGCCAGCCTCTCTTTCCTATTCTTTCATAATCTTCAATGTAGCCTTCCAAATTCACGCCAATGATATCATCAAAAATATTCACTATTCTTTCGTGTACTTGCCAGTCAGTTTCATTTTGGTATTCGTTTAGACCGTACAGGACAATTGTTTTGCTGTAATCTTCTTGTGATTTTATTAAGTTAGTAGTAGGCAAAGTTTTGTTGGTCGACATTTCATCCTTCTGGCTTTTATCTTCTAATGTAGAGTTTGTTAAGTGATTTTGCGTAGATGTTAACTTACTATTAGTTTTGCGGATTTCATCTTTAATAAGTTTATTTTCCAGTTCCAATTGAGTAATTCTTTCGCACTGTTTGTCGGTTTTGGTTTGTAGAGTATAAAATTTGCTTTCTAAAGTACTAAATCTCTCATTGATGGTATTTAACTCTTTTCTTAATGCGTTGATTGTTTCATATAATTTTTTGTCTCTGTCATTTTGATTTTGAGTGAGACTGTGTATCATTAGCTTAAGCTCGCTAAATTCATTGAATATATTACGCTTTTTGTTCTCTATCGAGGGTGTCAGTATTATAGTTTCGCCGCCAGGTAAGGTATCTTCTACAAATGAAAGATCATAGCTTTGATTTTGAATGATTTTGCGTCTTTGTGTTACATTTGCACAGTTTCTTTCCTCTTCCGTCTCCGAGTCGGATGGTAGTTGCCTAACAGGAGTATTTGTATTATCAATCTTAGGCTGTTTTGATATACACCTCGGGCATTTCCATTTGTCCTTATGTTCGCTTGTCATTGTGTTATAAAATCTAACTTCGGGCACATTAACGCAATCAATGTGGAATTTGTGCGCACATTTTGAGCATGTAAGGAATCTCCTGTCTGTTATATTCTTTAAGCATGCCCCGCATAGCGTTTTGTTTTGTGGCTCCATCTGTGCTATTATGTTTACACTATTTTCTTCGATCTTCTTTCTTTAATCTTCGAACAAATATTTGTAAAAGTTCTTTGTTTGGTTACTAGGTGGCGCTAAGATTGTCAATTTTGCGGTAGATTTAAATATTTTTAATGATGTGAATTTAATAAAAATATTTAAATTGTTTGATGATTCGGCACACTAATAACACACTTCTCAAGGAGTTTGACTTAGTCATAGATTCTTTTGATTCCTTAGAGTCACAGTTGTTCCAAGTGTCACTTATTTTGTTAAAGTAATGGTGAGTCGGTGGTAATTTCCGTTACACTTATAATTTTCAAGATTTTGTTTCACTGCGTTATTATTTCACTTTGTCTTCACTTCCACTTATAAATTATAGAATTTATTGAAATAACACACATTTAAGCGTAACAAGACTTATAATTTATCTTATTTTTGAAAATTTATATGAACAGTCGATATTGATGACGTCTCGGCCGCTCTCTCTCTCTCCAATCTAATCTAATCTATTCTTTCGTTATTCGTTCAAAATAATTGTATATTACATAAACACAATAAACTATTAAGGTGCCGTTAGTTCAGCGAACAGAGTTTTTGAAACATTATAATGCGTATGTTTATAAAATTATGGTTTTGAAAAAAATACATCAAAATCTTGAGGCTTTTCTGCTGTGAAATTGGTGATTCGAAACGTGAGTAATAAATTTTCGCTCGATAAAAAAAAAACTCACCAACATACCTCTAATTACACTCTTTAAAATGGTTTTATATTTTATTTATTTTACCTACTTACACATAACTTGCATCATAATTTGAGCATTTGTATTTCTAATAATAATTGGCGATTAGTTTTCTTTTTTAATAAATTCAATAAAACAAATATTTTAAAAACATCGATATTCGCGGTCCTACTCGTGCCCTAGCGCCGCCCGCCGCCCGCTCAGAGCTCGGTGAGCTGCTTTAAAGAGCTTATTCCATTACACTTTGTCGTTGCTGAATTCAGAAGTCCTTCGTAGTTACTGCCGCAGACGCTTGTTATTCCACTTCACAATTTTCAGTTTCTGAATCATTCGCGAGCGCGCGAGGATTGCGGGCGGTCGTACGAAATTGTTCCCGCCTTTTTTTTAAAACGCTCTCTATCGGACTCTCTTATGATCTATCCCACTCTCATTCAATAAACGACGACACATTGCGTCTATATATCTCTTTCGCTACTATACTTACATATATCCTATTCATGTACACAACCTTTTCCAAATATTTTTACGTCATATTTCACACAAAATATTAAATAAGCGGGAACTCCTATATGACATAAAAAGAAAAGCATATTTATTAAAAAGTTTGCCGGGGTCGTACGAAGTGGCGATCGATAGTTTCAGCCTACCCCAATGAGAAATAATGACGTGAGTATTTGTATGTGATTAAACGTATTTGCTTACCCCAATGGGAAATAATGGCGTGAGTATATGTGTGCATGTATGTAATTATACGCCTGTGCCTACCCCCACGGGAATTGATGGCGTGAGTATATCTATGCATATTTGAAACAATACGTATCTGCCTACCCCAAAAGGAAATAATGGCGGAAGTATAAGTGTGTATGTATCTAATTAAACGTATCTGCCTACTCCGATTGGAAGTAATGGCATGAATATTTATAACATAATATAATTTGCATGTATGTGATAAAACGTATTTGCAATACAAAACAATACGCATCTGCGTACCTCAAAAAGAAATCATGGCGGTAGTTTAAGTGTGTATGTATGTAATTAAAATCATCTGCTTACCACAATCGGAAGTAATAGCGTGAGTATATGTGTGTTTGTATGTAATTAAACGTATCTGCCTACTCCGATGGGAAGTAATGACGTGAATATTTATAATATAATATAATTTGCATGTATGTGATAAAACGTATTTACCTACCCCAATCGGAAATAATAGCGTGAGTATATGTATGTATGTATGAATATAATTATACATATCTGCCTACCCCTATGGAACTCCTACCTACCTAACTACCCCTGGAATTAATGGCGTGAGCATTTGTATATCAGCTATAAAACTTTTATTATCTTTTTTTTGTTTACGTAATTTGCAATCATAGGCATGTAAAATTTTGGCACGTCCTCTCGCAGTGGCGATGGCGAGCGCGAGGCGACTGAAGCGTCTGAACGTTATTCCACCTTCCTGAGACGGAGCTACTAAAAATTTAGTGAGCTAGGAGCCAAAATTTGTCTACTTTTCAGAAGCCTAGCGTTCTGAACGTTATTCCACTAGTCTGAATTCAGATTCTGTGGCTCTCAGACGTCTGAATTCAGACAAATGGAATAAGCTCTTTAGGGATGGACCTATGTCGTGCGCGCTTTGTGTTACAGATCTTATTAAGCGGTTATTACATTACGCAATATTCAGACAGTCTTAGTAAGACTGTCTTAAAGTCTAACTAGACAAGCTCGCTATTAGACTGTGCTGAATACCGCATGTTAACTCATTTTCAAAGCGTACGTAGCCAGTGGCGGTTGTCATAACCGCTTAAGTACGAAGTGTTTGATTGGAATAATCTTTATGAATTTTCTGCCATAAATATGGCATGTCTCGGTACAAATCGAGAACATTAAAAAGCACTTCTTTTTCCTTTGAACAAGCCATTGTACACGCCCCGCCACAGCAAAACACATGTCACGCACGCCTTCGCTCTGCGGCTGCCGCGCGATGAATGAACAGTCTAGCGTGCTAAATCATATTACACTACGCGGTATTCAGCAAGCAAGCAAGTAAGCACGGCCGAACCCATTCGGTCGCTCTAATTAGACAGGCTAACTTGCTAAAGCGGTTATTACATTACGCAATATTCAGACAGTCTAACTTAGATTGAGCATGGTGTAATAAGAGTTAGCAAGTTAGCCTGTCTAATTAGAGCGACCGAATGGGTTCGGCCGTGCTTACTTGCTTGCTTGCTGAATACCGCCGTTCATTCATCGCGCGGCAGCCGCAGAGCGAAGGCGTGCGTGACATGTGTTTTGCTGTGGCGGGGCGTGTACAATGGCTTGTTCAAAGGAAAAAGAAGTGCTTTTTAATGTTCTCGATTTGTATCGAGACATGCCATATTTATGGCAGAAAATTCATAAAGATTATTCCAATCAAACACTTCGTACTTAAGCGGTTATGACAACCGCCACTGGCTACGTACGCTTTGAAAATGAGTTAGCATGCGGTATTCAGCACAGTCTAATAGCGAGCTTGTCTAGTTAGACTTTAAGACAGTCTTACTAAGACTGTCTGAATATTGCGTAATGTAATAACCGCTTAACTCTTATTACACCATGCTCAATCTAAGTTAGACTGTCTGAATATTGCGTAATGTAATAACCGCTTTACAATTTACGCGAGTGCGGCGCCGTTAGTGTGCGAGTGACCTATCTGTATACGATGCGCGTCAATGTAGGCGTGAGAGTGACCGTGCGTACGGTTAGCATTAGCAAATATAAAATAATTCATTCAATTCATAGATTGCACTCATTTTTATATTTTATTGTTTAATTTATTAGGAATGGGAAAAAGAACAAAACCGTTATAGTAACTTCTAATTTCAATTGATAATATTAAATAGTTACAGGTGTAAACTGAAAATTATATACATTCACATACTCACGGCTATAAATCCCTTAACGGGATAGCCAGAGCTTTGGAATGAGAAATTCCTCAGCCACTTTTGGAAGTTGATTTGGGAAAACATGGTAATAATATATTATTTCGGTGACGGTTCTCCAACTACATCGCCTAAAAATCACTTAAAAAGCCCCTATACCTTTAGTCGCCTCTTACGATCACGGGTAGAAATGGGGTAGTGTTATTCTAAGCCGACACGACACGGCAAAAGTTATGAAATTATCACTGTAATAATTTTGTATAAACTGACAGGGGTAGACAAATCTATCGTATCATTACATTTTATATTGTAATCGGCCATGGTAGAAACTATTTTTGAAATTGATAACCTAGGGTACAGTTTTCGTCACCCTGACTGTTATAGACACTCGTAAATATTTTAGAAATAAAATGTAAATAGTCATAAACAAATGTCCGAACCCATACCATAGAAAATATTTGCGAGTGGCTAAAACTGTCGAGTTGACAATAACTGTATTGCTTACCCTACTGTATGTTTTTAAAACGCGCGCCCTGCGTCGCGTTGTCGGGGAGACGGCGGCCTCTCGACCGGCGCGCAGGCGCTTCCCCGTAGGCTTGGGTAGATCCAGCTCCGCGAGGGGATTCGAATCACCAGGTTCAGGCTCAGTTCCGGTACTGAATCCTCTTAACCGGGCCGGACCGCTTATCGAATCCGGCTCGGTTAAGAAATTCGGAACTGAATCAAACAACCAAAAAATACCACGCTTACTTCGCGGAACGTAACGATTGCTGTTAACATACATGTAAAAATCAATTAACTCATGTATAATGATTCTGTTTGTGTACAGGCTAGGTTCGCTAACATACAAATATCCATATGTAAAAAAAAAAATTACATTTAGAAACATCTTATAACAATATCTACACATAAATATATGCAAATCAGAAAGTGACACAACATAAAACACTATCATATTTATAATATCACTATAAACACCATTATTTATGAAAAGATTGATAAATCTATTAAACGAAATTGGCAAACAAAGAACAAAAAAGGACAACTCTCTTTTCGTCTCTGTCTCCCGAGTTCAAATTGTATTACATTCTTGTCTCGCTCTCACATTCAGCAAGCAAAGCAAATGTAACGGTAATAATCGAACCGATCCTGAACCTGATGCCTGAGCCTGTTGTTCGAAAACAATAAAACCGAGCCGGTGCGGAGCGGCCCGGTTAAGCGAACCTGCACCTGATAAGAAAGAGTGGGGCCGGTTAGGCCAATCAGGCTCACGCAGGGATTCGAATCATTTGAATCCACCGAGCCGGACCTACACACGGCTATTCCCCGCGACCGCGGGGGCCGCACCCCCTGAGATGTTATTTTTCGCTGAACCAACGGCGCCTTAAACTATTCATTCGTTGTAAAAAGTAAAATGAATTATTTAGTTCGTGTATCAAGAAACATGTATCACTGCGAAATAATTATGAAAATCCTTAAACATAGAATGCTGTGTTTAACTCTCTTTCAAATTTAAACAAAGGCTAAAATAAGTAACTACAGCTGAATGGTGAACACTTAAAGAACTCAAAAACACAACTAAAAACATGCGTGTACGCTGAATATCCCCGGGAGAGGTACTCATATTTGTCACCTAGTGTTCAGAGAACCCACGTTTTTGCTTAGATAGTATACTCATTTGATAGGGGCAGGCATTTCGCCGTTTTCTTTCGAATATAACCGCTTAACTTGACTCTATGACCCCATGATTTGATTTTTTTTGTATTCGTCTTTAATTGTGTAAATTTTACAGAAACGTTAAAATTGATAATAACCAAATTAATTATTTAAAGAGCACAATATTCTGTCAAAAAATATCGCGGTTAACAGTGGGTAAAAGTGTATTAAGTAAAATTAAATACAAAATTACATAAACTCACCACAATTTTTTTATATATATATATTTATTATATATTAAATGAAAAAAAGTTTATATAATATTTTTACCAATGCAAAAATTTGGGATGGGTATTAACATTAAATAGTAATGAAAGAATGACAGTAATCGATTACCGATTGATGAATCGATGCTAGAAGATCCAATATATCAGAATCGCAGTGAATAAAATGTACAACACTGTAAACTATTGTATATTTAACAAAAATAATAATATGTATAATTATTTTTGTTAAACACAATTTGTTTTGTAATACACAAAACAATTTTATTATGTTTTAAGGCCAGAAATGGTTAGTGAGTACCACACACACACTCACAAACTTTCGCATTTATAATATTAGTAGGAAGTATGATAGGTACCTAGGATGTAGAAGTAGTGGATTGAACGTTACAGACGTACTTAACATTTTTTTATTTATTTTTTTTTTGCTCACAAAATACGTAAGGCCATTTTATTTTATTTAATGTTTTTTGCAAAATGTAGATGTTTGAGCAGACATACTCAACCTTTTTTATTTATTTGTATTTTTTACTAACCAAATACGTAAGGCCATTTATTACTATTAACTTATTTCAGATCGGAAAGAGACAAATATGGCGATGATGCATTGGTTATGTTCAAGTAAAAAGAGTAGGTGATGTATGTACGGTTAAATGTAGAATCACGCCAGAACATCGCGTTTTCTCATTTTAACGTCCTTTGGAACTATAAAAAACAACTTATCCGGCGAATTGGTAGTTGTATTTTTACATTTAGGCACAACACATAATTTTCTGGTATTTGGATTGGACATTTTTAAAAGTATTTAATTTTAAAAGGCATGGGCGCGCGATCGCTAGCAGACAGAGAGAGCCAGATTGAGCGTGTTGTGGTGTGACATCACACCGTCACCGGGCGTCTACAACTTGTTTTACTTCTAAATCGGAATCTAATTTTTTTACTAGTATTTTTTATTTTTGACAGAGAATATACAGACATACATACATATACTCACGGCTGTAAATCCCTAGAAGGGGTAGCCAGAGCTAAGGAATTAGAAATTCCTCAGCCACTTTTGGAAATGATAGTGGGGAAAAGGTGGTAAAAATAAAGGTTAATGGTGATGGGTCTCCAACCGCATCGCCCAAAAATCCCTTAAAAGCCCCAATACCGTTAGTCGCCTCTTACGTACACCCACCGGAAGAAATGGGGTGGTGCTATTCTAAGCCGACACTACACAGAATTTGGTGACAGAGAATATGAAGTGCTAATAATCAAAATTAGTTCACATTCTTTATTACAGCCAATGCTCCTGTGTGTATTGTATTTGAACGGGTAATTTCCGCAAGTCGACGTCTTCTGTGCGCCTGTTTTGCGTGATGAAGGGATGGCACTACTCCAGCCATCCTAGCTCACTAAGGAAGTTCAGGATCCCCCTAATGTCCTTGAACACCTCAGGGAGCGACCTGGCGTCACCCAGGTGTGTTACCCTGTAATCCGATACATCTGTACACTCGAGGAGCACGTGCGCAGCTGTTTCCTCCTTTTCCATGCATGCTCTGCACAGTGGGCTATCTGTAACACCCAAAGTAAACAAGTGTTTGTTAAAAAGGCCATGCCCCGTGAGGGTGGCTGTGATCCAACTAATTTGCTTTTTGTTAAGTTTAAATAGTTTGTTAGTAAGTTGCTTGTTGAACCTGGGTAAAGCTGTTTTGGCTTGATTGCAGTCGCTCTCCGAGGACCAACATGCGTCCCACTACCTCGTATAGCCTTACGGACGATAGTTTTTAACTGGTCGTTTGGTAGAGGCAGGCATGGTTCTGGGCCTGTGAACGGGGTATCTGATCCTCTTCTGGCTAATTCGTCTGCTGCATCATTGCCGCGTGATCCGCTGTGTCCTTTGATCCATTGTATGGTAGTTTCATTGGTTTGCCCTATCGCCGTTAGGGCTTTGTGACATTCATATATGAGCCCTGATTTGCACTTGTAGCTCATTAGGGCTTGTAGGACTGATTTGCTGTCCGAGAGAATACGAATTGGAAGTTCTCTGATTTTTCTCGCTGTTACTGCTTGGGCGGCGAGTATGATTGCGAAGCATTCTGCCTGAAATATCGAATTCCAGGTGCCCATTGGTCTAGCTATTTTTATCTGCAAGTCTTCGGAGTGCTCCTGTGCCAGATTTAGTTTTAGAGCTATCTGTAAATATCCTCACTTCCCTTTTATTGAGGCCTTCGTTCGGATTTTCTGTCAGTTGTATTTTGTACTTCTTGTCAAAGAGGTATAGTTTGGGAATCCTGTCGTTCACAGCTGATATTCTAGGTGCCTCTTTTACCATCCTGGTAAGGATTTCGGCGTGAGGGACTTTCTTGGATTTCCATAGTTTGTTTGCATTTAGTCTCACAGCTTAGGCAGTAGCTTCTTGCTTGATGAACAGGTGCAGTGGAGTTAAGTTTAGCATTATTTCAAGTGCGGCGGTGGGGGCGGTTCTCATACATCCCGTAGCCGCTCTGCACACCAGTCTCTGAAAGCTTTGTAGTTTGCTTTGCACTGTACTTAGCTCTGTACGTTGCCACCAGGCAACAGCGCCGTAGCAGAGTATTGGTCGTATCACAGCTGTATACAACCATATGATTATTTTGAGGTTTAGACCCCATCGTTTTCCTATCATGCTTCTGCATTGCCAGAATGCTATGCTGGCCTTCTTGAGTTTGCTCTCAATGTGGCAGCTCCAGTTTAATTTGCTGTCAAGGATTTCTTCCAGGTATTTTACAGTCGGTGAGAGCGTCAGTTTATTGTTAAAAAGCGTAGGTAAGTTGTAATTGTCTAGTTTTCGCTTATTGGTAAACATTACAAGCTCGGTTTTGTCCGGATTCACTGTCAGCCCGTGCCTTATGCACCACCTCTCTACTATTCGTAAGGCTGATTGCGTTACGTCACAGACTATGCTTGCTTATTTACCAGTTATCAGAATAGTAATATCATCAGCATATCCTATCGTGTAGAAGTGTCTACTGTTGAGTTCTGAGATAAGGTCGTTCGCCACCAGGTTCCAGAGCAGCGGAGAGAGTACGCCACGCTGCGGACAACCTTTCACTACTTGAACCTTAGTCTGGTCTTCCGACACTATCACTCGGCTTTCAAGCATGTTTCCTATCCAGGTTGATAGCATTGGTGGGACTTGGTGCCTGTTTAAGGCTTCGTGAATGCTTTCAAAATTTGTTTTATCAAAGGCTCCTTCGATGTCTAGGAAGCTTTGCTAGACAGATGTTTTTATCTTTAATGGCTTCCTCTGCAACACATGTTACTGCATGTAAGGCTGGTTCCGTGCCTTTACCAGCGCTGTAGGCGTGCTGGTTGGGATGGAGCGGTATCGTTTTGAAAGCGTTGTCTCGTAGTTTTCTATCACACAACCTTTCGAGTGTTTTCAGAAAGAAGGATGTGAGGCTTATTGGTCTGAAGGACTTTGGATTAGTATAATCAGTTTTTCCGTATTTGGGTATAAACTGCACTTTTACTTCTCGCCATCTACTGGGTATGTATCTAAAGGCTAAGCATGCTCGGAAAATTTCTGCAATCAAGTGTAGGATGGCTTCAATTCCCCATTGCAGTAACCCTGGAAAGACTTTATCTATTCCAGTAGAGCAAGCACGAGCGCTATTTTTTCGACACGATAACGGTTAGAATGAGATGGCAGTATACGATAATAAGTAAGTGCGTAAGAGATGGCTGCTTTATCCCACGCGATAACTAGTTTAAACACGGCTCGTACTAGCCGGGCTGGGGCTTTAAACGTTTGGAAGCTGGTGATAGCCCACTTGACTTTGTCATAAGTCACTATCTCTTTCGCGAGTTTCCAATCAGACTCTGTTGGATTTACTGTTAAGTGTCTCCAGTCGTTCCTAGATGTGATTGCACTGTCCGGGAAATGAGTGTCAATATGAATCAGCCTCGGTGGGATTCTTCGAGTGAACTAGTGTAGGTGTTATCCGGTTTTTTTAAAGATCCTATTCCATTATTTGGTTGATTAGAAAGTATCTTTCTTACCCGGTTAGCTTGCTGGAGGCTTTCAATGTTTTCACTGTATTTCCTCCACGTAGACGATTTTCTGAAGCGAATGCGTTTCTTGTATTCAGATTTTGCTGTTTTATTATCGGTCCCAGTCATCTGGTGCTTTTGTGTTCATTGCTCTGTTCAGACATTTCCTGACCTTTGCCCGTAGCTTTTCCAACTCCCGACCCCCCCATTGATCTTTTGTGGGTTGGTTAGCAGGGGGTGTGGTTAAGTGACATGTCTCTTCATAGCAGCTGATTAGAGCATTGGTGAGCTGCTCTGTCGTTTCTTCTATTTGGCTGGTGCCTTCTAGTCTGCCTTGTGTGCCCTCTTCTTTGATTTTGTTACTGAGTGAGTTAACAAACGAAATCCGGTCAGTTATCCTTGGATTTCTCCGCGGTTCTGGAGTATTTGATGTAGCCTGTAGGTTAAATCGTAACCATCTATGGTCCGAACAAGACGCTTCCCCTGAGACGTGCCAGCCATCGATAATGGCCTGAGCACGTGCAGTGGCAAGTGTTAGATCAATGATGGTTCTCGATCTCCTAGTTACGAACGTGGGTTCAGCACCAATATTAATAATATTAAGTTTAGTTGTGAGTAAGTATTCAACAAGATTCTTACCTCTGTTGTTGCTTATCTTCATTCCCCACAGCGGATGATGGGCGTTCGAGTCGGTAGCGACGATGATTTCAAGGTTTTCATCTTCGCAGTAGTCTATCAGTCTTGCTAGATTTTCGGATGGTATCTCCTCATCATCTGGCATGTAGACTGATGCAATGACCAGCTCCTTTGGGTCCTCGGGAATTGTTAGTTTGATTGTGCATAAATCTCTGGAACAAAATTCCACAAGTGGATGTGCAGTTATATTACGCGAGATATAAATACAGGTTCGTGGTTTAACTTGCATAGTACAATGTATAAGCTTACCTCCAAGATTGGAGAGACCGCGGATACGTTCTCCACTGATCCAGGGCTCTTGAATCAGCGTTATCGAAGTATCCTGCGACAACACCCAACGCCGCACTTGAGCCATCGCGGTTTCACTGTGTCGGGTGTTGATTTGCAGGCAGTTGATCCTATTGGAGGGTATCATCGACGAGTGAGGCGCCATCGGAAACCGCGCGTTCCTCCTCCTCAATGTCGAGTGCTTTCAATTTCTCCGCACACTCGGTATACTCCTCTGGAGGGTCTGCCAGCAGAACCTCCTCCGTTAGTTCCATAACCTCTTGGTCAGGCCGGCCGGAGGAAACCTCTGTCGGAGTCTTCGCTTGCATCGTTGGAGGGCAGATTTCTTCGGCAACACCGATGTTACTTGAAGGCTCCCTCCTCAGTAAGGGATCGCGTCCCGGTGGGTCTTTTAGGAAGCTACCATTGTTGTGCCGGAACAGTACGTAGAGTGTCCCTACAATGAAGGACAGCCTACGGCCCCTCGCCATG
This sequence comes from Bedellia somnulentella, assembly GCA_963576735.1. Lineage (NCBI taxonomy): Eukaryota > Metazoa > Arthropoda > Insecta > Lepidoptera > Bedelliidae > Bedellia > Bedellia somnulentella. Next base: position 19,597,878 of record OY755171.1, read on the forward strand.
ATCGCAGGGTTCAGGCTTTCCGGCACGCTGAAGATCAGGAAGGTCGTGTTCTCTTGAACGACGTTCTTGTGAACACGCCACTTCCGGACCTCAGCCCACTTATTTTGGTAGGCCAGCAACTTCCCCACCCTACGGCTGTCCTCCCACTTTCCAGGGATAGCTATCCCGCAGCGAATGCGGCGAGGTAGGTCCCTGTGTTTCCCTACTTGAAGGCGTTCGCCTGATGGCAAGACCGTGAGACCTATAAATTGGCAAAGCCAATTATAGGTGCTCACACTCTTGCACCACAGGCCAAGATAACCTTGCCCCTTAATTGGCTTCCCTTTAAATTCAAAGTTCAGGTGCCGGAGTTTCACCCTCGCCCAAAACAAAGGAGTAAAACTCCTTGTGGATTTGTTCGAGAACGAAATCCGAGTCGCTCAAGGATAGATACGCGGTATCTACCCCTGTAATTGCACTTTAACCAGCAAGTCGGTCTGTGTGACCTCGGCGTAGCTCCGACACGCAGGGCCCCCGTGAGAGTTGTCAAGCTTCGGCTTCTTGGGTGCCTCCTCGACTGGAGACATGCTCACATCGAGGTGCACCCTTTTGGCCATTGCTGTCTTCCCCTCACTGGCCCCCCGCGGGCCGGAGCCAGCTTTGGTCACAGGGGCAGTCAGATCGCCGTCAGCAGATTTCTCCACTTTTGGCGATCCAGCCGCATCCTTTTTGGCCGATACGCTGGCTTTGTGTGTTGACAAAACAGTAATCGAGGTGGTCACCACAATCTCAATGTCTCGTGGTTTGTAGGGTAATTCAGTCGGCAGATTTATATAAATATTTATAAATAGTAACAACAGTTTAGTCATATCGGTTTTATTCAATACAAGCTACGAGTATATATAATAGAGAGGGAGATTATAACAAAAACTATGAACAACAATTTGAGTTTAAGACTAACCAAAAAGTATGACTTTGTGATAGGGTGTTAATTTGGTATATATAAAAATTATAAGCGCCTATACAGTTTTTCTAATTACTTGAATAAAATATTAATTCTATCAGCGTCTGTAACTACAAATTCGGTATACAAAAACGCCCTATTTTTTATGATATATAATATAAAAGAAAAAAGGAAGATTGATGGATGCAAACGAAGCTAGAGAGGTTTGTCAGGATCGTACGAAGTGGCGATCGATAGTCTCTGCCTACCCCAATGGGAATTAATGGCGTGAGTATATGTATGTATGTATGTATAAAAGAAAAAATCTATCAGCGTATCAATTATATACAGCAGGTAATTTAATGTGTTAAAAAATATAAATTGACATACAACAGTTAACTATTCAGTATGAATAAACAGCCATAATCGTCTTTACTATATTATATAACTGATTCTAAGATACAACATTTCTTCTAGCAGGGCCCGAAGTAGCTGTGTTGGTAGATGGCAGACTAACTGGTCGCCACTGGCGCTTTTGCCTTAAAACATTACTTGTCTCTTGTACTCCTTTGTAGTTTTCATCTGCAAAAAAAGTTTTAAGTTTGTAATAAAAAATTACTGAAAAAAGTAATGTAGAATAAATATTAAGTATGGAAGAAAACTTAATGAAAAATGTCAGGACTATAATAATATACGTGGCCAACTCATTGTACTATGGATATTGCAAAACGGGTTGCTGACCCAATAGACTTAATACTGTAAATTTGCTTATGCCAAACTTTAGGCGTTTTTTCCGGTTCTCTGAGTTCAATCAGGCGTGACTATTTTACTGGCCAAATTTATCCTAGATGAAAAGTATCCTATGTCACAATTTGGGTCATTATCGTGCATTCTAGCAGGGTCCGAAGTACCTGTGTTGGTAGATGGCTGAATGACTGGTCGCCACTGGCACTTTGGCCTTAAAAAGTTCTCATATTTTGTTTCGCTTGCTAATAGATTTTATTGTTAGCTTACTTTCGTTTTCTTCTTCCGCATTTCTGCGTTTTCTAGCAGGGCCCGAAGTAGCTGTGTTGGTAGATGGCAGACTGACTGGTCGCCACTGGCGCTTTTGCCTTAAAACATTACTTGTCTCTTGTACGCCTTTGTTGTTTTCATCTGCAAAAAAAGTTTTATTTTGTAATAAAAAATTACTGAAAAAAGTAATGTAGAATAATTATTAAGTATGGAAGAAAACTTAATGAGAAAAATCTCAGGACTATAATAATATACGTGGCCAACTCATTGTACTATGGATATTGCAAAACGGGTTGCTGACCCAATAGACTTAATACTGTAAATTTGCTTATGCCAAACTTTAGGCGTTTTTTCCGGTTCTCTGAGTTCAATCAGGCGTGACTATTTTACTGGCCAAATTTATCCTAGATGAAAAGTATCCTATGTCACAATTTGGGTCATTATCGTGCATTCTAGCAGGGTCCGAAGTACCTGTGTTGGTAGATGGCTGAATGACTGGTCGCCACTGGCACTTTGGCCTTAAAAAGTTCTCATATTTTGTTTTGCTTGTTAATAGATTTTATTGTTAGCTTATTTTCGTTTTCTTCTTCCGCATTTCTGCGTTTTCTAGCAGGGCCCGAAGTAGCTGTGTTGGTAGATGGCAGACTGACTGGTCGCCACTGGCGCTTTTGCCTTAAAACATTACTTGTCTCTTGTACTCCTTTGTAGTTTTCATCTGCAAAAAAAGTTTTAAGTTTGTAATAAAAAAAAAACTGAAAAAAGTAATGTAGAATAATTATTAAGTATGGAAGAAAACTTAATGAGAAAAATCTCAGGACTATAATAATATACGTGGCCAACTCATTGTACTATGGATATTGCAAAACGGGTTGCTGACCCAATAGACTTAATACTGTAAATTTGCTTATGCCAAACTTTAGGCGTTTTTTCCGGTTCTCTGAGTTCAATCAGGCGTGACTATTTTACTGGCCAAATTTATCCTAGATGAAAAGTATCCTTTGTCACAATTTGGGTCATTATCTTGCATTCTAGCAGGGTCCGAAGTACCTGTGTTGGTAGATGGCTGAATGACTGGTCGCCACTGGCACTTTGGCCTTAAAAAGTTCTCATTTTTTGTTTCGCTTGCTAATAGATTTTATTGTTAGCTTACTTTCGTTTTCTTCGTCCGCATTTCTGCGTTTTCTAGCAGGGCCCGAAGTAGCTGTGTTGGTAGATGGCAGACTGACTGGTCGCCACTGGCGCTTTTGCCTTAAAACATTACTTGTCTCTTGTACTCCTTTGTTGTTTTCATCTGCAAAAAAAGTTTTAAGTATGAAATAAAAAAAAACTGAAAAAAGTAATGTAGAATAATATTAAGTATGGAAGAAAACTTAATGAGAAAAATCTCAGGACTATAATAATATACGTGGCCAACTCATTGTACTATGGATATTGCAAAACGGGTTGCTGACCCAATAGACTTAATACTGTAAATTGGCTTATGCCAAACTTTAGGCGTTTTTTCCGGTTCTCTGAGTTCAATCAGGCGTGACTATTTTACTGGCCAAATTTATCCTAGATGAAAAGTATCCTTTGTCACAATTTGGGTCATTATCTTGCATTCTAGCAGGGTCCGAAGTACCTGTGTTGGTAGATGGCTGAATGACTGGTCGCCACTGGCACTTTGGCCTTAAAAAGTTCTCATTTTTTGTTTCGCTTGCTAATAGATTTTATTGTTAGCTTACTTTCGTTTTCTTCTTCCGCATTTCTGCGTTTTCTAGCAGGGCCCGAAGTAGCTGTGTTGGTAGATGGCAGACTGACTGGTCGCCACTGGCGCTTTTGCCTTAAAACATTACTTGTCTCTTGTACGCCTTTGTTGTTTTCATCTGCAAAAAAAGTTTTAAGTTTGTAATAAAAAATTACTGAAAAAAGTAATGTAGAATAATTATTAAGTATGGAAGAAAACTTAATGAGAAAAATCTCAGGACTATAATAATATACGTGGCCAACTCATTGTACTATGGATATTGCAAAACGGGTTGCTGACCCAATAGACTTAATACTGTAAATTTGCTTATGCCAAACTTTAGGCGTTTTTTCCGGTTCTCTGAGTTCAATCAGGCGTGACTATTTTACTGGCCAAATTTATCCTAGATGAAAAGTATCCTTTGTCACAATTTGGGTCATTATCTTGCATTCTAGCAGGGTCCGAAGTACCTGTGTTGGTAGATGGCTGAATGACTGGTCGCCACTGGCACTTTGGCCTTAAAAAGTTCTCATTTTTTGTTTCGCTTGCTAATAGATTTTATTGTTAGCTTACTTTCGTTTTCTTCGTCCGCATTTCTGCGTTTTCTAGCAGGGCCCGAAGTAGCTGTGTTGGTAGATGGCAGACTGACTGGTCGCCACTGGCGCTTTTGCCTTAAAACATTACTTGTCTCTTGTACTCCTTTGTAGTTTTCATCTGCAAAAAAAGTTTTAAGTTTGTAATAAAAAAAAACTGAAAAAAGTAATGTAGAATAATTATTAAGTTTGGAAGAAAACTCAATGAGAAAAATCTCAGGACTATAATAATATACGTGGCCAACTCCTTGTATTGTGGATAAAGCCAAAACGGGTTGCTGACCCAATAGACATAGACCTGTAAATTTGCGTATGCCAAACTTTAGGCGTTTTTTCCGGTACTCTGAGTTCAATTAGGCGTGACTATTTTACTGGCCAAATTTTTCCTAGATGAAAAGTATCCTATGTCACAATTTGGGTCATTATCTTGCATTCTAGCAGGGTCCGAAATACCTGTGTTGGTAGATGGCTGAATGACTGGTCGCCACTGGCACTTTGGCCTTAAAAAGTTCTCATTTTTTGTTTCGCTTGCTAATAGATTTTATTGTTAGCTTACTTTCGTTTTCTTCGTCCGCATTTCTGCGTTTTCTAGCAGGGCCCGAAGTAGCTGTGTTGGTAGATGGCAGACTGACTGGTCGCCACTGGCGCTTTTGCCTTAAAACATTACTTGTCTCTTGTACTCCTTTGTAGTTTTCATCTGCAAAAAAAGTTTTAAGTTTGTAATAAAAAAAACTGAAAAAAGTAATGTAGAATAATTATTAAGTATGAAAGAAAACTCAATGAGAAAAATCTCAGGACTATAATAATATACGTGGCCAACTCATTGTACTATGGATATTGCAAAACGGGTTGCTGACCCAATAGACTTAATACTGTAAATTTGCTTATGCCAAACTTTAGGCGTTTTTTCCGGTACTCTGAGTTCAATCAGGCGTGAATATTTTATTGGCCAACATTTTCCGGGATGAAAAGTGTCCTATTTCACAATTTGGGTTATTATCTTGCATTCTGCCAAACTTCAATCATATATACATTATGTACTTGAGGAGCCTTTTCGCCTCAAACACACAAACATCTAAACTTTCACATACATACATACATATACTCACAGCTATATTTCCCTTGAAGAAAACTTTCACATTTATAATATTAATAGGATACATGCTTACTTAAGGTTAAGCTGTGTAGTGTCGGCGACTAAGGATGCCAGGGTTTTCTAAGGGATTTTTGGACAACGTCTTTGGAGACCCATCACCAATAACTTTTATTTTACCATCTTTTCCCCACTCAACTTTCCATGTGGCTGAGGAATTTCTAATTCCTTAGCTCCGGCTACCCCTTCAAGGAATTAATAGCCATTACTTATAGAATTTCTTATCCATTTGACAATATTGAACATATTTTGTATAGTTGAACTGTACTGAAAAAAATAATCATTTTCTAATTGATCATTTTTTTGCTGTGTAGTGTCGGCTTAGAATAGTACTACCCCATTTCTTCCGGTGGGTGTACGTAAGAGGCGACTAACGGTATTGAGGCTTTTAAGGGATTTTTGGGCGATGCGGTTGGAGACCCATCACCAACAACCTTTATTTCACCATCTTTTCCCCACGCAACTTCCAAAGGTAGCTGAGGAATGTCTCATTCCCTAGCTCTGGCTACCCCTTCAAGGGATTTATAGCCGTGAGTATATGTTTGTTTGTATGTATGTTTCTAATTGCTTTTTCTAGTTGGAATACGTATGAATTATTCTCTAAGTATCTGCCTTTTACGCCATTCATCGGAGCTTGTTCTTACCAGACTGTTTCGTGCTTGAAGATAAGACTCCATTTGCAATCTGAAATTGAAAAAAGAGTGGTTATAGTTTTTTATCTACCTAATTGGCGATCGAAAGTCTCTTCCTATCCCAATGGGAACTAACGGAGTGAGTACACATATATGTATATGGAAAAGTACTGCTGACGATACTACTATTGATGGGGAGACATACATACATACATATACTCACGGCTATAAATCCCTAGAAAGGGTAGCCAGAGCTAAGGAGCTAGAAGTTCCTCAGCCACTTTTGGAAAGTTGAGTGGGGAAAAGATGGCAAAATAAAGGTTCTTGGTGATGGGTCTCCAACCGCATTGCCCAAAATCCCTTAAAATCCCCAACACCGTTAGTCGCCTCTTACGTACACCCACCGGAAGAAATGGGGTAGTGTTATTCTAAGCCGACAGTACACAGCAACACAGTACTACACAGCAGGGAGACATATGTTAAGTAATTAATTAGTAAGTCGAGGGTATAGGGTGAATTAATAAATGAGTTGTTGAATAAATGTTTGTTGATTGTATTTGAAGCTGGTTGTTGCTTTGTTACAATTATTGTGAAAGATTCAGAAGAGATTTTTAGTGAGTTGTAATATTACGCTATGTAGTGTCGGCATAGAATAGCACTACCCCATATCTTCCGGTGGTGTACGTAAGAGGCGACTAACGGCATTGGGGCTTTAATTTAAAGGGATTATTGGGCGATGCGGTTGGAGACCCATCACCAACAACCTTTATTTTACCATCTTTTCCCCACTCAACTTTCCAAAGGTGGCTGATGAAATTCTCATTCCTTCCTAAGGAGTCGCCTCTTACGACACCCGTGGGTAGAAAGGGGTAGCGACATTCTAAGCCGGCACTACACGGCATCCAAGATACCCATCACCAAGGTACCTTATATCTACCATCTTGTTCTCTACCAACATCCAAATGTGGCTGAGGAGTTTCTAGCTCTAAAGCTCTGACTACCAATTTTTGGGATTCATGGCCGTGAATATATGTATGTAAATGAACAAAAGACGGAACCAGATATATAAAAATAAATACATACACACATATACTCACGGCTATATTTCCCTAGAAGAGGTAGCCAGAGCTAAGGAATTAAAAATTCCTCAGCCACTTTTGGAAGTTGCGTGGGCAAAAGATGGTAAAAATAAAGGTTGTTGGTGATGGGTCTCCAACCGCATCGCCCAAAAATCCCTTAAAAAGCCCCAATACCGTTAGTCGCCTCTTACGTACACCCACCGGAAAAAGCCGACACTACACAGCAAAATAAAAATAAATCTGTTCAGTATTTTTTGTAACATTTATTTAAACGAATTGCACAGCACACTGTGTTAGGGTGCTATTTAAACAACGACCTAGAATCTATCGTAATGCGTAAAGACGTGTAATAAAATCAATAATGGGTCATATGCATGAGACAAAAATAACGGATAATCTCAGAATTATTTGACCCCAATTCCTATTAACGAATAATGTTTATGGTTATTTATAGTATTTGTGGGAGTACTGTTAAAGCAAGCTCATAGCAACATCTTACATATATTCATAGATCACGGTATGTACTTAAATGTTTCTCGGCACAGCAGAGTGTGCTGGGTATCTTTTTGCTGTTTCTACATGTTTTTACACAAGACAGTTGATAGGAACTTTACTGTCAACCGAGGTGTGAGCTGTCAGGTGAGGGGTGTCGGGAGTAGGCTTTTTTTAGTGTGATGGTGAGCCAGTGATTATTATATAAAACTAGCTGACCCGACAGACTACGTACTGTCAAATTTGCTTATGACAAAACTTTAGGCGTTTTTTCCGGTACTCTTAGTTCAATCAGCCGTGAATATTTTATTGTTAATTTTTCCGGGATGAAAAGTATTCTATTTGACAATTTGGGTCATTATCAAGCATTCTGCCATATTTCATTAATATATATTACGTACTTGTGGAGCCTTTTCGTATCAAACACACAAACATCCGAATATCTAAACTTTCACGTTTATAATATTAACCAACTTTTTGTGAGCGACGGCGTTGTAAAGGATATAAAGAGATTGAGGCTTTTTATTTTTGGGCGATGCATCCTTAAAAACCTTTATTTAACTACTCTTTCCCCAATCTATTTCCAAAAGTGGATGAAGAATTACCATCTCTGAAGCTATGGAACCCTTTTATGGAATTTATAGCCGCTAGTATATACTCATGAATGATTGATAAATTAATTTCATTATTTCAATCGCACTAAGTTTTATGTCTCTAGATAAAAATGACAAAAATCTCTGTATTGACTTTCATTTGCTATATCAACCTCTTAGGGGCTGAGTTCCGAAAATTTACTTTTTAATTGTGCATAAGAACATGAAACAAACTATTTTTTACCAAGTTTCTATGTTCAAAAATGAGAATATCTTAGTAAGTACAAATACGAATAGTAGTTTGACGCTTCGGCGGCGGCTTGGTGCTGCCCCCTACACTGACCGATTATTGCTCGGGAATATAATGGGGATGGGGATAGTTAGTGGTGGGTCTCCATCATAAATAATCACTGAAGTGAAGGGATAGTGCTTGCTAATATTATGTATAGCTATTCTTAGCTAATAAAACATTATTTTTTTACAAGAAGATTGAATCACCTGAGATACGAAGCCGGACGATGTATTCATAATAACACTAATTAAATATTCATAGTAGTTATACCGCTACGCAAATTTTTATTACGCTATATTTTATATTAGTCTTAGTATTGATAAACAAATAAGTCATTTGAACGTACTTTTTTTTTGCTGAAAATGGATGAAACCTATAGATCTTTCCAAAATGAACATTAATGAAGAGTCTGATGTGAAGTCCATCGATGAAAAAAATAATCGCTGCAATATGTTGAGCCATGTATGAGTTAAGATTTTTTGATGCTCCTGTAGGAACCCTTGTGAATTACTCATTTTCGGGGTTTTATTATTGTATCATTTAGCTTCTAAATTTAGATGTTTATATTAGTTTGCAATATATTACTTTGTTCTAAACGGCACACAATGCCATCTCCTTGGAGCATTGTGTGCAGCATGCAAACAATAATTTGACTTTCACTCGGAACTATCACTTCTTTCCGGGATTAAAAGTAACTTATTATTATAACAACCGTGACAGCTCAATGGGTAGAACACCGGTTATTATGCAAACGACTAGTGTTCAAATTCCGGGTCGGGCATACACGAATTTGTCTTTTCTAAAAACATATATGGAGCTACTTTATCATGGTTGTTAACGGTGAGAGAAAACATGGCGAGGAAACCCACATGGCTGAGTTGTACTTAGTCATGTGACAGTGTGTTCGTACAAAACGGCGATAAGCCTGCCCCCTATCACGTGAGTACACTGTCCAAGCAAAACGTGGTTACTCTGTACACGAGGTGACAAAGTCACGTGATATTCAGAAGTATTAGTACCTCTGCCAACTCTGATATTCGGCGTAAACGTTTATGTTTATGTTATGTTATGCTATACGTCTAACTATACGTCTGCAAAATTTCAAAGCAATCGGGTCTATAGTTACGGCGTGAAAGCGGCACAAACAAACAAACAAACATAACATAAATCAAATTAAAACCATCATAAGACTACACTATAAAAAAAAACATTTAGATGAATTGAAAACTTCCTTTTTTTGCAGCCGGTTAAAAAGACATTACCTTTTTGCGATCAGCTTCATCTTCGTAGGAATCTTAATATGATGATTCAGAAAAACAAAATAAAATAAAAAGCCTTTAAACTTACCACAATAACCGCAAGCACGTAACTAATGGATAGTGGTTGCATCATGCGTCTTGTAAATAACTTTACTATAGAGCAATGCTTCAATTCTGATACTTATGAATCTAACACACACGTTTATATACTTTTCTATCGTTTCTGAACACATATTGTTTTGTATGATCAGGAAATGAATAAACATAGTTCTAAAGCCTTTTTTGACATTGTCTTTAAAACAATGATCAGAACACAACATATAGCTGCTTCTATTTGCATTTGCTTGCAAATGATAACCCAAACTCGATAGGGTTGTGTAGTTTTATACAGATTTCCGATGGTTTTTTATTAGACCCTGGTTATGGAACTAACTTAACTATACTATACTAGCTGACCCGACAAACTTCGTACTGTCAAAAAATTGTAGACATTCTCTTGAAGGTTGCCATCAAAAAGTCATATGTAGCATATCCCTTGAGGTATCTGTCATGCGATGAGGAAAAATATGTTTTTAATATTATTTACATAGCTTTTCCATTTTTTTAAGCTAAGAACCTTTTCTAAGTTTCAAGTAATACGTTACCGAAAGAATCAGTCGAATCGGTCTCGCCGTTTTCGAATTTTGCGCTTAGCGGCACATTTAGATCCATTTTTAACCGACTTCAAAAAAAGGGAGTGTTCTCAATTCGACCGTATATTTTTTATAAAGATAGATATGGATCAAACTACTCTTTTAATAGAAATTATGGAATAAAATGGAATATCTTCCGCCAGGCGTTGGTATGTCTGGGGACCGCGTATGTAGATGCTAAGTATTTTAGAAACTTCCATACCGTGATGTAGGATTTGTATGGCGAGTCTACGTACGCAGTGCCCTATAGCGGTTGGACTAACAATCAGAAAATTTATCAGGATTTAAATCAGTATCATGCGAATAGCAACCTCTTATTTTTAGTTTTAATTTAGGATGTTAACATACTCAAGGCTATAAATCATTAGAAGGGGTCGCTAAAACGAAATGCCTCAGCCATTTTTCGAAGTTGAGCAGGGAAAAGATTGGAAAGTAAATTATTTGGGGATGGGTCTCTCTAAGCGTATCGCTCAAATACCACTTTAAATGCCCCAATACCCTTAGCTGCCCCTTAAGATCTCTTAAGTTGTGTTATTGTAAGCTGAAACTACACAGCGTTTTTATTGAATTCAGCCATGTCATAAATTCTACTTGAATTATTGACACGATACATACTGTTACGACATCTGTTCGCAAGTAGGAGATAGGATTTGCCACTACTAGATAACAGATGGCGTTACTAGTATTCTAATAAGTAAAGGAATTACTAGATGTTTCTCGAATATCGACTTTTCGAGAATGTGGTACTAGAACTTTCTGTAATATTCGCGTATTTGAGATTTGGCATATATAAAGAGCGACGCGTGCTACGGAGTTATTCGAGTACGAAGAACTAAAGCGAGAACAAGCGAAATACTAGAGCGAAGAAATTAAATACGACAGTGCAGTGATATACGGATTACGGAAATAAGCTTAACGGTGTGGACAGTGTTACTATAACGGAGTAAATTAGTGTTGTTAATTAGTGCGAGTATCGATAGTTAATTATCGATAGTGTTTGTTGTGTTGTGTAAAGTGCGTTATTGGTCAATAAATATAATCACACCTTATTGCACGAAAGTGTGACTGGTATTTATCAAATTAAGAACCCGGTACGTAACAATTGGTGACAGAAGTGGATTTGAAGATGCCAGTTATGCCGAAGGAAGACGGAAGAGAGGGTGTGAAGACACGCGCTCAGAAAGCCGCAGAGGGTGAACAGCTGTCGGAAATGAGTTCATCGGTCACGAACCCTCGGAGTGACATTCCAGAGGAGACGTCCGCGGTGACTAACGCGCCGTCTACATCAACGGCGCCGGCGGCCGCAACTAATACTGACTTGACGATGATAGTTGAAATGTTTCAAAGCATGCGTGAAGCACAACAAAGCATACAGGATGTTGTGAAAAACATACATTCGGAGGTACAGGATGTTAAAAAAAACATACATTCGGAGGTACAGGGTGTTGTGAAACAAGAAGTTCGTGAGTTGCGCGAGGAACAGCAAACTAAGTTCTCACAAGTTCTCACTGCGGTCAATGAAGTCAGTGGTCGGGTGGTTACTGTGGAAAAAGACGTAGAGCAGATGAAGGAGCAGGTAACCACTATTGAGAAAGATATCGATGACATGAAGACCGACTTCCGCGGAATGGAGAAAAGGGTTCTGCAGCTTGAATCACGACCGGTCAAGGTTGTCTCCGGTGAGAATGTAGTAGCTGTCCATGGTCCTCGTGTGAAGGTTCCTCCCTACGACGGAACAACATCCTGGTCGGCGTATAGACATCAGTTCCAGACTGTTGCGGCTGCCAATGGTTGGACTGATGAACAGTGTTTGACTGCACTGACGGTGGCGCTCCGAGGTCAAGCACTGTCAGTAATAGAGGCGCTGCCGACTCCGAGTGGTGGTTTCAAGGACCTGCTGGATGCGTTGGAGTCTCGCTATGGAGAGCGACACCTGGAGCACGTGTTCCGCGCTCAGCTGCGTGATAGGGTCCAGCGTTCCGGAGAGGGACTTCAGCAGTGGGCCCTTGAAATCGAGAAGCTCGTCCGCAAGGCCTATCCCAGTGTAGATCCGAAGACGGTGGAAATGAACCTGGTGCAAGCATTCGTCGACGGCATCAGAGATATCGAAGTGAGAACAGCGGTGAGACTTCAACACCACACGTCTCTCAAGGATGCCTTGGCGAACGCTCTAGAAGTTGAAGCTTGCCGCCAGGATACGCGCCAAACTCATCGACTTCGTGAGATTGCGGAAGCAAATGAGGACGTCAAGGTCATTAAAGCACCCGTCGGAAGGAGTACTGGACCGATTTGTTATGGCTGCGGGAAAAGGGGCCATTTGAGATTAAGTTGCCCGCTGAGGGAAAGAATGCAAGATGTACATTCCCTAGTGCGTGAAAATGGTTTACATGCTAGTGAAAAGATGAAAACCAGATATGACCGTAAAGCTAACACGCCGCGTTTCGAAGAGGGTATGCTCGTCTGGTTACACAATCCAACTCGCCGGAAAGGGAAGTCCCCTAAGTTACAAAATAGGTGGGAAGGACCGTACAAGGTGGTCACTAGAATAAACGATGTAACGTACAGAATTCAACGCCAACCTAGAGGGGCTTCGAAAATAGTTCACATCGATCGACTTGCGAAGTACCATGGAAGCAATAATACTCGGGACGAGTATTAATGTAAGGAGGGGGTAATGTTACGACATCTGTTCGCAAGTAGGAGATAGGATTTGCCACTACTAGATAACAGATGGCGTTACTAGTATTCTAATAAGTAAAGGAATTACTAGATGTTTCTCGAATATCGACTTTTCGAGAATGTGGTACTAGAACTTTCTGTAATATTCGCGTATTTGAGATTTGGCATATATAAAGAGCGACGCGTGCTACGGAGTTATTCGAGTACGAAGAACTAAAGCGAGAACAAGCGAAATACTAGAGCGAAGAAATTAAATACGACAGTGCAGTGATATACGGATTACGGAAATAAGCTTAACGGTGTGGACAGTGTTACTATAACGGAGTAAATTAGTGTTGTTAATTAGTGCGAGTATCGATAGTTAATTATCGATAGTGTTTGTTGTGTTGTGTAAAGTGCGTTATTGGTCAATAAATATAATCACACCTTATTGCACGAAAGTGTGACTGGTATTTATCAAATTAAGAACCCGGTACGTAACAATACATATGCTCACGGCTATAAATCCGAAGAAGGGGTAGCCAGAGCTAAGGAATTAGAAACTACTCAGCCACTTTTGGAAATTTCAGTGGGGAAAAGATAGAAAAATAAAGGTTGTTGATGATGGGTCCCAACCGCATCGCCCAAAAATCCCTTAAAAGCCCCGATACCGTTCGTCACCTCTTACACACACCCACCGGAAGAAATGGGGTAATGCTATTCTAAGCCGACACTACACAGCAATATTGACATGATACTCTCAAAAAAGTAACGGAGTTTTATTAATTAAAATTAGCCTTAAACTCAGTCGAATAACTATAAGCAAATATTAAAATCAACATCATCCAAATAACAGCCTCTTCAGTTTTCAATTACGATGTTTACCTGCACCGATAACTACTATGTTGCATACATACATACATATACTCACGGCTTTAAATCCCTAGAAGGGGTAGCCAGAGCTAAGGAATTCGAAACTCCTCAGCCACGTTTGGAAAGTTGAGTGGTGAAAAGATGGTAAAATAAAGGTTGTTGGTGATGGGTCTCCAAACGCATCGCCCAAATAACCAATAAAAAGTCTCAATACCCTTAGTCGCCTTTTACGACACCCGAGGGTAGAAAGGGTTAGCGACATTCTAAGCCGGCACTACACGGCAAATAGTAGAATATGTATTTAAAACAACCTGAACTCAACAACCCTATGTCTGTTGTGTTCAATAACAATCCAAATATCAACAAGAAAGAAATGTTTGGGGAATCTATTAATAAAGTCGTCAGTTTTCATACAGACGTATAGATGTTTTGCTGTGTAGTGTCGGCTTAGAATAGCACTACCCCATTTCTTACGGTGGGTGTACGAAGGAGGCGCTATTAAGAGACCATCACCAACAACCTTTATTTTACCATCTTTTCCCCACTCAACTTTCCAAATGTGGCTGAGAAATTTCTAATTCCTTAGCTCTTGCTACCTCTTCTAGGGATTTATAGCATAATAATAACATAATAACATAAACGTTCACGCCGAATAGCAGAGGTACTACTACTTCTGAACATCATGTGACTTTGTCACCTGGTGTTCAGAGTACCCACGTTTTGCATAGACAGTGTACTCACGTGATAGGGGGCAGTCCTATCGCCGTTTTGTACGAATACACAGTCACATGACTAAGTACAACTCAGCCATGTGGGTTTCCTCACGATGTTTTCCCTCACCGTTAACAACCATGATAAATAAAACACACATATGTCTTTAGAAAAGACATCTTGGTGTAGGCCCGACCCAGGATTTGAACACTAGTCGCTTGCACGATAACCGAGTGTTCTACCCACTGGGCATATGCGCCGACATAGTGCTTCACGCCCACGCAGTGTCAAGTGGGTGGGGGGGGGGACACATGGGTTGCGGGTTTTGTTTTTAAACTCTTAAGCGGCCAGTACACAATGGCGGACGATGGCCCACTGCTCGCCATCGCCACTGTGTACAGGGGGCAATGGTGCATGATGGCGGACAATTGCCGATCGTGGCGCGCAATGGCGCGCAATGGCGAAGTTGTCGGTTTTTCGGGCACACTTCAAAGGAATCGTGGCGTAGAATGGCCGGTGGTGTTTCCACAATGGGCCATTGTTTAGTTCGTCACCGACCGCTCATAGATACTTATACTTTTTTTGGAATATTTTATTGCAAAATGTATTGATAATCATTATATGACGTAAAAATAACATAAATAGCGCCTTAAACAAAATAAATTACATACATAATAATAAATAAATAGCTGCAACCATAATTACTTCGACGTCCGTCGCAAGTGGATTGCCAGGCAGTAATGAGCAATGGGCCATTGTGTGAACACCAATTGATCGTGGCCAACAATTGCCAATTGCGAAGCGTGGCCCATCGTCCGCCATTGTGTACTGGCCGCTTTATACGGAGCTTATATAACACAAAAAAGACGCCAAAATGTATTAATAAGGTTTTGAATGTAATAACAATATTGGACAAACAATTATTAATACACATGATAAATATTATGTTTGTCAAATGTTAAAGCTGTAATTTCGTTGGTTACTGAATACTGACGTAATGAATAAATTTCATTTGTTTCCTGAATAATATGATTTTTGTTATAATTGTAAAGGAAATGACATACAGTTTTCTTTTGTTTATTTCTTTTCATCGCTTTTCCATATGACGGTGTTGATTACCGTTAATTGGCAAAGATAAAATACAAAGACAATTATAAATACTGCGAATAAATTGTTTAATGGGTCTGGGTAAAAAGAAGAGTTTTGAATAATCTAAGTATAATAGATTCAGATATAATAGATGACTGCCTCCGTGGTCTAGCGGTTAAGCGCTTGGTTTTAAGTACGGAGGTCTCGGGTTCGATTCCCGAGGGGTGGTAAACTTACAAATTTAATTTGTAAGATTTAACCCAGTTTGGAAGGATATTGCAGGCTTGAATCACCTGATTATCCGAAAATTAAGATGATTCCGTGCTTCGGAGGGCACGTTAAGCCGTCGGTCCCGGCTACTATTACAGTAGTAGTCGTTAGTCTGCCAACCCGCAATTGGCCAGCGTGGTGGACTATGGCCAAATCGCCCTATATAGGGTAGGCTCGAGCCCCTTGGTGGGGACATATATGGGCTGTGAGAGTGAGAGAATAGATTCTTTATATATTAAAACAATTAGCAACTTGAAATCCGGAAGACAAGGGGTATCAGATAATAATACTCGACCTCAGAAGCATAAGGTCGGTTGTGTTTTTTAGCTACTTTTCAGGATAGCTAAAAGAAATTTTCATTTATTCGGTCTGTTTTCTCAGTAATTCGGGAGACTTTAGAGTAAATTTCTAACTTTTTCAATAACATAACTGTCCATCTACACAGTGCTCTTATTGTTTTATGCGAATGTTACAGATAGGGTCCATATTGGCTCACATAAAATTCTAAATCATATTTGTCATCTTACTTACGATTTGTGTTCATAATAATCACTTTTATTTTTCGTACTTTATTTATTCATACGTTCTTAATACTGCCAACAGAATTCATAACAGTTAGTGATCATAATTTTTGTATTAATACTGTTACAACCAAGAATCTTTTTAAAACTATATTTTTTTCAAGATCTTTTTTCTTCATAACCTCAAAAGTGGCTGAAGATTGCCAAGACGAGCCCATATGACTCGCACTGTCAAAAAGTTATCAGATCTCATGTAGAGCCAAGCTTCTAACACTACACGCCCTAACTCTACATGGCCTTACTTCACAAACTCTACACCTTAGTCAAAATATGTGGCTTGGCCATTTCGCTACATTCACATCGGCGTAAGGTGAAAAATCAATTCACTGTTCATTACTTTTGTGTTATACAATAGTTCTTGTAGTAACGAACGGAAAATACCTTAATAATTTTGATGATCATCAGATATAAATAAAATCTGAAGTATAAAAGCTAATGTAATTAAAACTTAATATGTTCAATAAGTCCGCTATTGACAATATATCCCGAAAATTTTGTTGATCTAGCATAATCCAAACCCAAGTTATAAGGGTTCAAAAAAATGACGAAGCGCTTCGAGAAAAGGTAGGTAGTGCCCGTGCGCTTCGCTTGGCTCGTCTTGGCGGGGGCACTACCGTGCCCCCAGGTCTTTAGGCCGTTATAATATACTCTCTGTTTTTCAAAAGTAGTTTTATAAACTGAAGATAATATCTTTAATTATCTCAAATATGTTCACTTTAAAGGCTCACCAATCAATATCATGCTATGTATTTTAAATACATGTACTCACACTATTAGTTAGGAGTAGTCAGAGACACATCTCAATCTCATATTTCTATCTCAACTCGTTGCTAAAATAACTCACATGCATAAGGTCGTATGGTTAGCTATTTTTGCATCCTAGAGAAACATTTGGTTGTATCGTTAAATTCGACCTTTGGTCGTTTAAGAAGTAACAGAATAAGAAGTGGTAACAATAGTTACGGATTTCTGCCTTAAACTAAATTGTGTTCAGACTAACGCTGTATTATTTATTTACGATATTATGATACGGTATGTTTCGTATTAGATTTCATTTGTATTTTGAGATACAACTTGATATGTCTTTAAGCTTCTTGACTGGGGAGGGCTCGGAATCAACATCAATGGCAAAGACAGCACGCATCTTTTGGCTAAAACCACAGAAAATTTGAGTAAAGTGCTTAATGACATCAGTAGAGTATCTGAGAGAGTGGGTCTTAAAATGGCCATGGACAAAACGAAAGTCATGTCATAGCCATAATATACCCACTCCTGTCGAGTTTAAAGACTCCACACTGGAAGTTTTTGACCAACATGTATACCTGGGACTAACCATCCGGTTAGGTAGGGTCAACTTCGGTCAACCGTCGAATCCAGCTCGAAAAGCTGCGCCGTATCTCCTCGTTCCAAATTCCGCAGAGTCTAAAGACAAAGGTCTTTGACCAATGTGTGTTGCCAGTCATGATTACGGCGCAGAGACGTGGCTTTTAACAATGGCCCTCATCAACGGGCTTCGAATCACCCAAAGGGCAATGGAAAGGCCTATGTTGGGAGTTTCATTACGCACTTTTTCATACGGGATCAAATCCGCAATGAGGAGATCCGTACAAGAAGTAGAGTGTCTTGGAATAACAGAGGCGGCCAAGGCAATTAAATCCCGAGCACGAGCGATATCAAAATCAATTCGGACAGTGCATCTGTGCTGCAGGCTCTGGACCGCTGTGAATTCACTTTAAGGCTAGTGCTGGAGTGCCACAGAGCTCAAATAAATCATCAGAATCAGACTATAGCTGCTAATTGCTGTCTAAGATATATAATAATTTGAGCTTTATAAAATAAGTAACAAGAGATATTTTACTTCAAAAATCACAATAAACTTTAGAGGCAACAATCAACAAGAAACATACCTATTACTAATCAGCCTTAGTGTATGAAAAAACATATGTTCTTAATAATATAAGTAACAAGAGATATTTAACTTCAGTAATCACAATAAACTTTAGAGGCAATAATCAACAAGAAACATACCTATTACGAATCAGCCTTGGTGTATAAAAAAATAAATATCTTACAATAGTAATGTACATAAACAGCAGTCCTGCAGTTAATAATTAAATAATAATAAATAAATAACAAGTTCAAATTGACATACATACTTACATATAAATCCCTAGAAGGGCTAGCCAGCCACCTTTGGAAAGTTGAGTAAGGAAAAGATAGTATAATAAAGGTTGTTAGTGATAGGTCTCCAACCGCATCACCCAAAAATCCCTTAAAAGCTCTAATACCATTAGTCACCTCTTACATAAACCCACCAGAAGAAATGGGGTAGTGCCAAGCTGACACTACATAATTAAACAGTAATTCTAAAATATCTTAGGAGTTGGCAACAAATTAAATGTTAGATTAAAACAAATATCCTTAAAAAATTTGAATCTACTCTACTTATGATAATTTCGAATTAAATAGAATGAAAGCAGAATCAGAATACATAAACAATAAATTAAATATATGGATTGCTCCTAACTTTAAAAGAATTTGCAATCGATTCCATCGCATCTGCATGCCTCTTCCTCTTCAACTGTTTTATTACCTCACCACAAAATGGTTCTTCTAATATATTTTTTATTTTCAATTCGCTTACTAAATTTTCAGCAACATTTATGGTAGATTTTAGTTTAGTTGTGCGTATGTTCTTTGTTGGGGCTGAAAACAAACACAATGTTAGTAAATTAGTAGAACTGAAAATATTAGGATCATGATTTTATTATATGTATTTACCATTTTCATTGGGAGCAGATGCAATTTGTAGACACTCAGGTTCTGTAGTGCCCACATTTGAACAAGATTGTGTAACTTCTGAAATACTTGCTAAAAAAAAACATCTATTATACCATGAAATAGGAAATTAAATACATATTTCTATTTATATATTTACCTCTCAAGTCACAATTTTCAGCACTTAGGGATGTTAAAACTGACCCAACACCACTTGTGCTGGCATTCAAGTTAGTTTCTAAATTATGGTCACTGCAAGAGTCATTAGAAATAACTGCATAGCATAATACACTTTATAATGTGAAGAGATTTGCTTAATAAATATTTTTAGATATAACTTTTAAACAAATAAGATTCTTACCTATGATAAAAGTAGGAACTGCAGATTCCTGTGCAACATCCGCATGCCCCACTATTGATGCATTAGAAATTTGTAGCATCTGTAGTTCGTCAAAGTTTAGCTGAGGTACAGGGAAGCCACCACCAGTTTTTCTGCACGACCGTGCCACTGCAGCAGCTTTGTTTTTAGCCTTAGCCTTCTTGTCTTGATATGTCTGATTTGATAAGTTTAAAAGATTAGTAAAATGACGCTGACGAAAAGAGTGGACTAACCGAGGAAATACGATTACTTTAATGAAGTTCCAATATTTACCTTACGCCACTCCACCCAGGTTTTGGAGGCTCCACCAATGGCATTTAGCTCCAGACTTATTGCCTGCCATCGCTGCTGTGCAATTTTTTAGTAAATTGTGCTGAAAACTTTCCTCTTCTTAATTCAGCATCAGCTTCAAGCAATTCTAAAAGTCTGTGCTTTTGCTCACTGATTATCATTTTATTCCATTCGCCGTTGAAACTCTCGGCACATGGGGCAACGAGGCGCGGGTTTTCTTAAAAGATCTCTCAGCCCGCCTAGTGGAAGTCAGTGGTGATCCTAGGGCTGGCAGCTACCTCGGCCAACGAATTAGCATAGCCATTCAAAGAGGAAATGCTGCCAGTATTTTAAGCGGCCAGTACACAATGGCGGACGATGGCCCACTGCTCGCCATCGCCACTGTGTACAGGGGGCAATGGTGCATGATGGCGGACAATTGCCGATCGTGGCGCGCAATGGCGAAGTTGTCGGTTTTTCGGGCACACTTCAAAGGAATCGTGGCGTAGCATGGTCGGTGGTGTTTCCACAGTGGGCCATTGTTTAGTTCGTCACCGACCGCTCATAGATACTTATACTTTTTTGGAATATTTTATTGCAAAATGTATATATAATCAGTGATTATATATACATTTTGCTTGTGTTTACAGCGATGTTTGCAGTGATTATTAATCACTATATGACGTAAAAATAACATAAATAGCACCATAAATAAAATAAATTACATACAAAATAATAAATAAATAGCTGCAGCCATAATTACTTCGACGTCTGTCGCAAGTGGATTGCCAGGCAGTAATGAGCAATGGGCCATTGTGTGAACACCAATTGATCGTGGCCTACAATTGCCAATTGCAAAGCGTGGCCCATCGTGGGCCATTGTGTACTGGGCGCTTTAGGCACGATACCGTTCTGCGAGAGCGATGAATTTTATGAAATTTTCCATCTTTAGTAGGTATTTATTTAGTTTTATATTTTAATTTAGGTTGTGAATTGTCATTGTTAATTTTTAATTATTAATGAAAATTAATTTAGAAGTGAGACACTTGATATTATTTCTATGATAGAAGTGATATCGAACTTGCGAGAACGAGAATTGCCCTCCAGCTGTGATGTTTAGTTGACGTTTCCGCCAATGTTTGGCTATTGACACCGAAGATTGACATGGATGGATGGATGGATATGAAATTAATGGATTGTTTTATAATATTTTATTCAGTTTGCTCGCTTATATTCAATTGACTGACTCCAATGTAGTGTAGGATGATAATAATGATATGTTTTGTGAGCTGTTGTAGTTGTGTAAGCAAAAACCGAAAATTACTGGAATACTTTAGCTTAGGTTGCAAAACTAACTACAAAAGAAACCGTTTACTGTGAAGTAAAATTCGTAAAAAAAGCTCCTGAAAATAAAGCTTCTTAGTTTTGTTTCCAATTGTTCTTTGTTTGATACTTTTAGTAAGGGTTTGAGTCATTCGTAACTAAATATACATTTTCGGTTGGCTCGAAAGATCAAGAAACCAGGGCCGTAATAAAAGCACTATTTATATAAACATTTCTTCTGCGAAAATAGCCTCGGCCCAGTAATCACTTCATTTCATATTTTGTTTATTAACTTCATTTCAAGCAAAATACTTGATTTGGTTTCAAACACAAGCACATCATAATAAATCTTTAGCAAGATGATATATAATAAGATTTTGCCTACAGCTAAATCAGTAACTTTAGGTTGGTGTATTGTTAGTTTTTGAGGTTATTATATACAATTGAAAAAAGGATTTAAATTATCAATTACTTTTAGAAATTGTTCGGCATGCTAGTAAAAAAACTGGAGGCAGTACACAAAACACAAGCTCAAAAGGTAGGCCAAAACATCGAGGATGGAAAGTGCAAGATGGTCACTATGTTAAGCAGGGTCATATGTTGGCTACACAGACTACTACCAGATTCCATCCAGGGTTAAATGTAAGTAATATTCTACAATTTAATACGCCTTAGCTTAGATGGAGTATAAAACGATATTCATAGCATGGTAAGTTGTGGGTTATAATATGTTTTTTTTTATATGTTTATAAGCTCTCTCCTGAACAAAATCCATGAAAGTAGGATTTTTGATGTATGTGTTATAAATTAAATTCTTCTAAGTTATTGTATTGTGAAGCAATTACATTTCATGTGCTAAAGGAGCAACAGATTAGTAGCTGTTTGGTCTATGATCTATCTAGCCTAGGGTGAAATCAAACCTAAAAAGATGAAAAACATTGTGTGTGTATACAATCGAAATGATTGATCGAAACAGACTCAAACTCATAATAACACACCTTTACAATTTAAGAGGTTAACTGACTAATAGGATTTCATTCATTTTAACCCTTAACTACTGACGTGTCATTTTGTTTCACTATTACTGACGTACGTATGATATACGTCTTGTTTTTGTTGTAGTTGCTCTGGTGCATCCATTAAGTGTGATTTGGGTTATTTTTGGTTTTTATCTATTTATGTATGTTATATATAAAGTTAGGATACTAAATAAACAGTCATAATATTAACAGCAAAATATTTATTCATCAACAAACTTATGAGTATCAAATTAGAAATATGAACAAAAAATCATTTAGGAGACGTATGAGGTACGACGTCAGTGGTTAAGGGTTAATAGAGCAGCGCTAGTAAGTGAAGTAATTTAATGACAGCCGTGGCTGAGTGGGTAGGTGACTAGCTTCTCGGTCCGGAGGTTGCGGGTTTGATCCCCGCTGAGGGCAACATTTATGTGATGAGCGTAAATGTTGTTTCTTAGTCTTGGGTGTTATTTATATGTGTATTGTATTATATTTAAATATATCGTTGAGTTAGTATCCCTTAATACAAGTCTTACTTAGTTTGGGGCTAACTTTATCGGTGTATAATATGTCCGTATATAATTATTTATATTTATAATTGGTAAATTATAACTATGCATGCAGTCATTCAATTTTGGTTTTATCTAAAGCCTGTTAAAATATTATCATCATTATTGTAGTGTATTGTTTTGTGATTATTAATTTATTTCGACTTTGAACTATATTCTAAAAAAGTATTTTCATTAACAAGACTTACCTATCTAAAGAACAGAAATTTTTAAAGGACCAACAATAACATTCCTCAAGGACATCTATCACAATAATCACAAAGATATGAGCTTGTTGTATGAAATGATGATGATTCTATATCAGAAATCAAAAGTTTATGTTGTTTGCTTGATTGTATGTAAGTGGCTTAAAGCCAGGAAAAAAGAAACTTTTGCTTTTTGTACTTAAAATTACCATGGCCCTCACACTTTTAAAATAAAAAAGTTCTAACTTTTAATTAAGAATCTTTGTATAGAATAAGCAATCATACAAAAAATATCTGAAATAAATATAAAATTATTGCAGGTTGGATGGGGAAAAAACTGTACTCTTTTCGCAATGGAGGCTGGCAAAGTAGTTGTGACCTGTGAGAAGTTTGACCCTAACTGGGATCACAACTGGGTCAAGAGAGTGTACTCCGGAAGAGAAGACCAAACCATTTACAAAAAGTATTTCAATGTCATACCAGAGCCGCAGCATCAGAGATTTAAATTAATTGATGAGTTGTAGTTCTAGGTGTAAATTATTATAGTTGTAAATAAACTTTTAGTTAGTTGGTTACAATGATAAGTTTCAATTACATAAGTCCCACTACTAGACTGCTAACACACCAGAGATATATAATAAATAAAGGAAAGAAAAATTTTGACACAGGTGGGAATCGAACCCATTAGTTAGGCGTTTTCAACATTTGTAGACAAGTGGCTTTCCGAATTAGTAGAAATTCGGTGGTAGGAAACGCAAACACTACTTAAACGTGTTAAAGAAATAAAGGATAGAAGAATTTTGCGCTGGGAGCCATTAAGACGGTAGCTCAATTGGCAGAGCGACGATGGGGCCGTATACCCGAGGTCGTAGGTTCTATTCCTGCACGTGTTGAAATTTTATTTTTCTTTATTTATTAGTAATAATACCCACATGAGGTTTTCATGAACAAAAAGATTTAAATTACACCAGAGATATGTGAGGATAATGTTTTTTTTTATTTTAAATTTAATTTTTAAGTTTAATGTTTTATTTATTTCTGATATTACTTAATTAACCTGCGCCATCAAGGTGCTAAGCTAGGTGAGGAAAATGAAGCAATTCCATAGGTTCTATAAAAACACACTGACATAGCACATTTCTGGTCCATATCTTGTAATTCCTTGCACGGTCAGAGTGTCTTTTTTATTGATTAAGAATTTAATTTAGTTTTCATCCTCTATTAACAAGAAATCGATTTCGGTTGGTAGCAAAATGCCAGTGGACCAAGAAGCTCCTAAGATTAGGATGTTTTGGTAAACAGACTCTTCAGCTTCATTATTTTAGTATAAATTTATTGGGCTTGAACATTTGGCAGAGCTAATAATTATGCTGAATAAAATATTTTTGTTGTTTGTTATTGTCCTTAAAGGTTAGTGTTTATTAGTCTGCTGTGTAGTGTCGGCTTAGAATAGCACTACCCCATTTCTTCCGGTGGGTGTTCGTTAAAGGCGACTAAGGATATTGGGGCTTTTTTAAGGATTTTGGGCGATACGGTTGGACCAATCCCATCACCAATAACTTTTATTTTACAATCGTTCCCCCACTCAACTTCCAAAAGTGGCTGAGGAATTTATAATTCCTTAGCTCTGGCTACCCCGTCTAGGGATTTATAGCCGTGAGTATATGTATGTATGTATTTGTCTTTTACACACTATTCTTAAACCAGTTAGCTCCAGAAAGCTAATAACGAATAAAATTCATGCAAAGTACGTAATTAGTACATTCGACATTAGGGTAAAAAGGATAATAAGTATTAGGTTCCTTATAAACGAAAAAGTTAAGGATAAGCATTATAATATTTATACTTATTTTTATTTATTAGCAGTGCGCCATCTTTTGGAAGTTTTTTGTACTAATTAAATCGTTATTTTCTTTGTGTCAACTCATCTTGATTTTATATCTTAGGTACTTCTGCGGCTTATCGCTAGAGGGAGTTCTTTTTATTCTTTTATGTAAAAGCAATTTTTTTTGTTATACTCAATGATTTATCAGCCCTTTGGTATGACTAAACTCATTTGCCTTGCGTTACAGGTTTACGCCTACCTATTTCAATAATAAAAAGTAAAACTGATATACTTCCTTAGGTATCATATCAACGCACAGGTGTAATTACTATGTCCAGAAAATTGAGATAGGACTGTAGAAGTACTAAAAATGAAATTTGGGATATATGTATCTGAAATATGAAGAATAAAAGAGAATGAATGAGAAGATTGATGGATGTAAACGAAGCTAGAGAGGTTTGTCAGGATCGTATAAAGTGGCGATAGATAGTCTCTGTCTACCCCAATGGAAAACAATGGCGTGAGAATATGTATGCATTTTTCGTAGGTATTATCAAAGCTACAATTTTTGTTTTGTTTTGGTGGGAAACTGCTGATGTACCTATACTAAATCTAACAGAGAGACGAAACCAGGAGCGAATCCAGCCCGCAATTTAGGTTGTGGGAATTGCTATCTAAACTTCCAATTCAAAGTCAGCCTACTTATTGTAGCCCTAATAGACCAAGTAAGTACGAGGCTGCAAGTTAATTAGGTTTGTGGGCATGCCCACCTTGCCCATATCGCTAGATCCGCGCATGATTTGGGTCTCCCAAGACGCCTATGCTGATGGATGGGAGGATGGGACGGTAAGATTGAATATATCGATAAAAGCTTTTACTTAAAGGAATGGATCATATTACTCTTAATGCATAAATCATGGCTAATGTCCAAACTAATTCAATTGATCGCTAATACTATGACTCACCAAGGATTGAGTAATCGTAGGATAAGCCGAAGCCGGGAAATGTGGGTAGATTACATATAGCTAGCTACAGAGATGCGATTTATTTGAAATACTTCTATTTAAAATGCAAGTACAAAATGCAAAATACCTATTTTGTATTTGGCATTTAAATGCCTTTTAGTAAGAAACATTTTGTATTTTATTTGAAATACCTTTCGATATGTATTTTGTATTTTTAATATTCATTTCAAAATGCAAAATACTTTATAACTAAGTTTAGCCAATATTAATGAATGACGCTTAATAATGCCGCTGAGGGTGCGTTCGGCTGTTCGCGTCATCAACAAACGTTATTCCACGCCACGCGCTCAGAGTGCTCATGCTAGCGAGCATGGACACTGTCAGCGCAAACGTTAAAGTGACATTTGACAGCTACTTCGAATGACCCGCCGACCCGCGCCTGTTCGATTGCCGCCAAATTACTTAGTTTGACATTTGGGACTCTGAGCGTGCTAAAAGTGATCTATTCCGAATAACAATACCAGTTGTTCGAATAGACTATTCGAACAACTGGTATTGTTAAAAAGCGTATTAAATAAAGAAAATTGATGTTTAGACTGTTTTGTTTAGTCTTTCCTTTTCTTTTCGTTAGTCTAGTTTTTTACATTATTTTAAGTGAGTATTATTATTATTAATAACAACAGAAATTATTGATACGCATACTGATAAATATAATCAATATCATTCAATTTGGTCAAAAAGTATTTTATTTTGAAAGAGTATTTTGAAAATACCTATTTTGCATTTAGCATTTGAAATACAAAACGTTAAACTATTTGGTATTTTGCATTTGAAATAGGAAATTTGAAAAGTATTTTGCATTTTGTATTTAAATGCTTTTTTAAACCTATTTTGTACATCTCTGGCTAGCTAGACCCAACAATAAATAGGGAACATTTTTTAATAAATATGAAACTTCAACTTCAGTGCGTAAGTAGCTGATATCCGTTTCACTTGCCCGTGACAATACAAATAATAGATTAGATGAGGTATTTATAAAAAAATAATCTCAATTTTATTATTTATTATATTAAGTACAATAAAAAATAAATAAAATAAAAATAAATTTATTTGCACAAAATAACAATTGAAACATCACCGGAGTCTTCCCAGGAAGTAATTAAAAAAAATTACTTGTGTTGGGAATGACCCGCTTCTTTCCTTACTTATCTAACTTATATCTATACTCAAGCAAAATATTCTAAGGTTTAGTTAAACTAAACTAAATATAAACTTATAAAAATAGGTTTTGATATGAGCTTATAAATACAGATTCAATACTGATTGATGTGTGTGAGTGTGGGTGTGGGTGTGTGTGTGTAAATGTGAAAAAAATTTTTTTATTAAAATAAAATAATAATAATAAATTAAATATGAAAATAAAATATGATAAGATTTTAAAAGATTGTCTATTATTAGGTTTGGATTTTATTTTAATCTTGTTAATATTTCCTCAGTCTTATCGTAGGACAGCGTTTCAAGCCATTTATTTAAGGTGAGTTTACATTTATATAATTTAATATTATTGAATATTTAAAGGACTAATTAAATTATTTGAAGGACAGAATTTAACTTATTATATATATAAGGGGCTTGACAGTGTATTTGGCGCTGGGCAAAAGTGGTAAGAACTGTAGTTTGAGGGATAACCAGATCAGCCCTTCTTTTGTTATGCAAGGTCTCATCGAATTTTAAAGATTTATGAAAATTAAGTATTAAGTTCAGTATATAAAGTTTGCGCACTGACAGGAGGTTACATGTTTTATAGAGATTTTCTGTAGGGAAATGATAAGGTTTGAAATACATAACTTTTAAAAGCGATCTCTGTGCACGTTCTAAGTGAAGAAAGTGAGTTTTAGACGCACCTCCCCAGATTGGATTGAAGTACAAACAAAATAAAGTTTTTCACCTTCTCAAAGAGCATGCTTATGCTTAATAAAACAGACGTCAGTGAAGTGTTTTGAGCATATGTTAGTGTAGTGTATGTTAATAGAGCAAGGTCTACATCGGTAAGTTTTATCGAATCTGAATTTCACACCATGGTCACAGCACTATTGAATATTTTTTTATTATAAATACCATAGATATATTACGTACGACATGATAGTCCAGTGGGTAGAACACCCGCCCGAAAACAGAAGGGCGTGAGTTCCAATCCTGGAGCGGGCCTACACCAATTTATCTTTTCTAAAGTCATATGTGTGGTTAATTTATCATGGTTGTTAACGGTGAGGGAAAACATCGTGAGCAAACCCACATGGCTGAGTTGTACTTAGTCATGTGACAGTGTATTCGTACAAAACGGCGATAGGCCTGCCCCCTATCACGTGAGTACACTGTCTAAGCAAAACGTGGGTACCTTCTCTGGACACTAGATGGCGCTGTCATGTGAGTTCAGAAGTATTGGTACCTCTGCCAACCCCTTCGGGGATAAACGTTTACGTTTATGTTATGTTATGTTATGTTATATATTACGCTTTATGGTAAAAAACGAATCACTAAAAACCTTTATTTTTACCATCTTTTCCCCACTCAACTTCTAAAAGTGGCTGAGGAATTTATAATTCCTTAGCTCTGGTTACCCTTTCTAGGGAAACATAGCCGTGAGTATATGTATATGTATGGTAAAAAAAAGCACTGGCCAATTTGCAGTTAACTTCAGATTTAGTTTCTTTCCCCCACATTGGGGGCGTTTCAAATCGGCACAATAAATAGCTGTCATTTTAATACGTATCAATATTCCAGCGTACTTATATAGTATAATGGAGGTCAGTGTGTTAAAGTCAATATCTCCGAAAACACTGATTGTAAGACTGAAAATTTTACTTCCGAGAATTGGATATGTTAATCTGTAAAAACTATACATAAATACGATTTCTTAAGTACCACAATGCTTCCGCAGTACCTGGGTCCACCATACCGTCTCCCCTTTTCACCAAAATAACCATGCGAAGACTTGCATGTTTAGAGGTAGAACCGTGATAGCCCAGTGGGTAGAACACTCGGTTATCGTGCAAACGACTAGTGTTCAAATCCTGGGTCGGGCCTACACCAATTTGTCTTTTCTAAAGACATATGTGTGGTTAATTTATCATGGTTGTTAACGGTGAGGGAAAACATCGTGAGGAAACCCACATGGCTGAGTTGTACTTAGTCATGTGACAGTGTATTCGTACAAAACGGCGATAGGCCTGCCCCCTATCACGTGAGTACACTGACCATGCAAAACGTGGGTACTCTGAACACCAGGTGACAAAGGCACGTGATGTTCAGAAGTATTAGTACCTCTGCCAACCCCTTCGGGGATATTCGGCGTGAACGTTTATGTATATTATGTATGTAGGTTGCCTAATATGGAATCAAATATCTCATTCTACCTATACATTTCTATAGAGTCATAGTATAAACTCTGAATTGAAGGATTCATGTTATAAGAAGGACACCCTCTCTGAAAGAAAATCAGAATAAAAACTGAAAATATTACTAAAATCTTCCATTCATCGTTGCAAACCTTATCGTATAAAGTTACAATAAGTACATCATAATTCAACTGCTAACAATATTTATAGCTGCAATAAAATTTGTCATCAGCTTACAGGTAGAAACCGTCCTATATTTCACTGTGTACCTTCCACCCTTTCTATTCAGCACATATAATGCATGGCATACCTTTTAAGGGAACTATAAATATTTCTATTATCCGTGTCGGTACCTTGGTTGAAGAGAAGTATTCTAAATAAAATTCGTTGCCAAAGTTATGTGGCTGATGGATGATACTCGTGTATTTGGTAGTTCTAAATTTTCACTAAAAACTGGTCTTATACCACAGATTCAGGCTGATATTGGTCTTAAGTCAATTATTCCAGACTGCTAATTTTACGATATATCATAAAACCTGAAATAATTAGCTTATATGCAATGATTTTCTTTCCATATTTTAGTGACGTTGTTTGTATCATCTACAAGTGTTTGACGTGGAAAGGTTGCTATAATATAATCTCTATATATAATCTCGTTATTTTTGTATCATCTACATACATACATACATACACATACTCAAGGCCATAAATCCCAAAAAGGGGTATCCAGAGTTTCAGAGCTAGAAACTCCTCAGCCACATTTGGAAGTTGATACGACAAGATGGTAAAAATAAAGCATCGTTGATGATGGGTCTCCAACCGCATCGCCCTGAAACCAATTAAAATTTAGTAATAAGACATATTTACCTACAACATCGTGGTAGCTTTATGTGCGGCTATAATCAAACGAAAAGAAAAAGTGGTAAATTGGCAAAGCATTGTAATTTAACAATTTTAAAATGCAAAGCATGGGAACACATACAAATCCCACGAAAACTTTCGTTTAGAACTTAGATTTTTATGGCTCATATCATCGATAAAAATTGGGTAGTGGTATGCTAATCAAACGCAAATAAAAATTTTAGACACTATTATATAAGCCGTAACTACGTACGTTTCAACGTTACGAAATGTTCAATTCTACATCAGATGAGCTATATATGTAGGTAATGTAAAAATTTCCAGGTAGCACCGACAGATTGGTGATTTTCCGGTCCAGAAATAACGTCCGGTTTTTCCGGATGTCGACTGGACTCCGGATTGAATGTGCTGTGTTAATAGTCAGAAATAAATGTTTTTTTAAACGGCCAAGTTAAGTTATATTTATATTTTTCTTTCAACGCCAACGTTCACGTCGTATATTCCCGAAGGCGTAGTTGGTTATATTATAGCATAATAATAGCATAGCATAAACGTTCACGCCGAATATCCCCGAAGGGGTTGGCAGAGGTACTAATACTTCTGAACATCACGTGACTTTGTCACCTGGTGTTCAGAGTACCCACGTTTTGCATGGACAGTGTACTCACGTGATAGGGGGCAGGCCTATCGCCGTTTTGTACGAATACACTGTCACATGACTAAGTACAACTCAGCCATGTGGGTTTCCTCACGATGTTTTCCCTCACCGTTAACAACCATGATAAATTAACCACACATATGTCTTTACAAAAGACAAATTGGTGTAGGCCCGACCCAGGATTCGAACACTAGTCGTTTGCACGATAACCGAGTGTTCTACCCACTGGGCTATCACGGTTATATTATAATACTTTTGATATAAAAATAATCAACTCTATTATGATTATTAGCATATCAAAAAAACACAAATAAAGATGTTTTGGGATTTTGGCCGTGAGCTTTGTAGTGTCAGCTTAGAATAGCACTACCCCATTTCTTCCGGTGGGTGTACGTAAGAGGCAATGAACAGTATTGGGGCTTTTAGGGATTTTTGGGCCTTAATCTTAATTTGCCTCTTGAGAACACCCACGTTAAAAATGGGGTAGTATTATTCTAAGCCAACACAACCATAGAGGTAAATTATCAACAATATTATAACATTTGTGTCTGTTATAAAGTATGTGATGAATTTTTCATTCGATAAAGGCTGGGTCTGAGCGCCGTGTAATTTTTCTGATGTGTCTACGACCGGGGGAGTCCCCACTGCACTTTGAAGGGTGCTCTCGAGATTTCCCGCTTGTAATTTTTCTTGTGCAGCCATATTGCATTGTTCGCCCAATAATACCTCAGCGCCTTCGAGATTCGAATAACTCAGCGGTTAAATTGGACTTTCACTGAATAGGATATGTCATATGTCATCTTTGTGGAATGAATTGTTTAGAAATAATGTATTACAAACATTTCGTAGGTACCATTTTTAGTTTCTTCCTCTACCCGATTAAAGTGGAGCAAAAAGTAGAGTTATGAGTTTAGCCGGTATGTATGTTCACCGGTTCTACCATAGTTTCTATACTCTTGTTGTAACCACACCACGCAATGGTTATAAGCTTTTAAAACATTTAAATCAGCTCGTAAAATTAAACGTCAAAATATTCACTGACAGTTACAATATACAGTTACCAATGTTTTAATTTTAAAATTTTAGTCGCGTAATCTTGTTTTTTTTAAACAATTTATCATTCCTTTGTTAGATTTGAAACATGACGGGATATGCGTTAGATATGTATTGTGGTGAATGACATTCAAATATGACTTTATGATCTAAAACTTTTCGTGATAAGGTTATCGTGCTTAAAATTCATTAGTACTGAAATATTCGTAATTCCATTTTATGAGGAAGACACTATTAATATCAAGTTTAGCCTAAACTTCATACAAATATAGCCGTAGCACTAAAATAAGAGTAAAATATCCTAATATCCTAATCAGATAGCCATTTCTTAATCCCATTTGCTGTCATCCCAATTAATCTTAAAACATACAGAATCACATCTTTGTTTTAAAATATCTACATCGAAAATACCTGATAAACGAATGCAACAATACTTAAAGAGTCACTGACTTAATACAATTCTAGCTCGCAAGTCGTCACCGAGCATGTAGAGAGAAGCAGCCCTTAGAATTCATTTTTCGCCCCCATTCCGATTCTGAAAGCGAGCGCTCGAGCCTCTTCAGACTGTATCCATGCCATTTTTAAAAGAAAAAACATTTCTACAGACACCTACTATTAATTACCAACCTTATGACTGTGGCGTAAAGTTTGCAATCGCTTGTATTTCAGAAGTTGCATTCCAATTACAAAATCCGAGTGGTAGTGTTTGTGTAATGAAAGTCCTGCCAGCCGGTGTATTGTCCTATGTTAAAAAATGTTGAATGTTTTCTTCTTCTGATCTTTCTAGGTCAATAACCTTAACTTTTGTTATTCTTTGAATCAATTTATTTTTATCTGGGATTTGTAAAGGTGTAGATTTTTCTTTGAAGATTACTCGTACTCTGAAAGAGAGATCCCATTGTTGTTATTGATAATATGAAGTTCGGCTTGAAACAGCACTGCACTGCACAATATCTTTAAGCTGATGTCATGCTATTTTTTTCTATGCCAAATTAATGATATGTCACAAAACTGACACTGAGATGACATTCTTTGTACACAATCAATATTTTTAATTGAATTCGCTTTCATATGCCTCGTACTAGCTACAATGCAGTTAATAATCACCTTAAATTTTCTTTTAAGATCTCTTATGTACCTGTGCCGTATTGCCATTTAATCAATTATGCATGGTCGTGCTATTCTTACCTCATATTTCATTTGTAATGAATTTTGTTCACGGTAATGTCATTTGGCATACTTTGTACACCCACCCTTTTTAATCTACCTTCACATATTTTATGGAAGTTTTTTGACATAAAAAGTATAACCGCCCAACCTGGTGCTCGCAATAAACATCCCCCTATATCTGGAGCTGAGAAGTTTTTTTTACGACTTCACTTATTGTTTTAATCTTTTAAGGTATCGTTATTGTAATATTGTGCGGAAAAGAGCATAATTTGTGCAGGAAAGAGACATATTTTTTCGGTACAGAAGGGCAAGCATGAGCGCTCTTATATCGACACGATAACGGTTAGAATAATGTATACGAATGGCAGGATACGATACTAAGTAAGTGCGTAAGAGATGACTGCTTTATCCCACGCGATAACTAGTTTAAACACCGCTCGTACTAACCGGGCAGGTTGATGTTTGGCGTTGGGTATAAACAGGGTATAAAAATATAAGTCTTTGTATCGTTTGAGGAAAAAGGAAGATAATACAGTGAAAGCGATATAGGTGTTGTATTATGAACATATTTTGTTGATATTTAACTATGTTTTATCGGCTGTGATTGTTGGGTGATGTGGCTGAGACCCATTGAGAAAACCACGCATCCTTTGATTTACAATACAATACAACAAAATTACGAAAATTCCGTATTTATTTTCAAAACTCTATAGCTTTAATGTTTACGCAAAGGAAAATTGTTTGTTTGCATTAGATAGTGTACAAGAAAACACTGGATGCACTGGATAGTCTAATGTCTAGTCAGTCGGTGTCTGAAAAGGCCCGAATGGCTGTGCATGTTGCTGTCCTCGTTCCTAAGCTTATGTATGGCAGTGAATGTTGGGTGTGGCAGAAGAAGCATGAAAGTAGAGTGAATGCAGTAGAAATGAGATCCCTCAGAAAAGTGTGTAATGTAAGGTTATGTGATCGTGTGAGGAATGACGTGATTCGTGAAAGGTGTGGTGTAAAAGATGATATTGTAAGAAAGATAGAAAAAGGAATGTTGAGATGGTTTGGGCACATAGAGAGGATGGATGACAGTAAATTGGTGAAAGAGATATATAGAGCCAATGTGGAAGGTAATGTTAGTAGAGGACGACCTCGGAGGACACATTTGGATCAAATAGAAAATGTGCTCAAAAAGGCATGTGTCCGCAGTATGAAGAATAAAAGAGCATGTATGAAAAGATTGATGGATGTAAACGAAGCCAGAGAGGTTTGCCAGGATCGTACAAAGTGGCGATCGATAGTCTCTGCCTACCCCAATGGGAACTAACGGCGTGAGAATATGTATGTATGTATGTATGTTATCCGAAACTTACCGAAACCAAAATTGCGTCCCAAAAAAAAAAATTCAACTCAAACTACGCATATGTCTTTATAAAAGACAAATTGGTGTAGGCCCGATCCGAGATTTGAACCTTCATCGTCTGTACGATAAGCGGTGTCCTAACCACTGAGCTATCACGGTAAAAAAACAATCTCTGATGTTACACTAAAATCAAACAAGATAAAATCAGAATCAATAAAAAAAAACAACACCAAAGATCACACTCAACTTGCAGTTGACAAATTGGCAAAGCATTCAGTAGTTAACTTTTTATTATTTGGAATGGGCAGCATTACTCGTCAAGTGATTTACATTGGTACTCTCGTTCACGGTATCCTGATGGACGTCGATATAAATCAACGTTGGACCCCTACTAACCGAACATTTATCTCCGGCGATACGATAAAAAACCTTCACCGAGTAAGGGAGCTGTATAAAACACGCAACAACCAATGTATCAGTATCATTATTTATGATGTTGTTTAAATTAAAAGGCAACATACATACATACATATACTCACGGCTATATTTCCCTAGAAGGGGTAGCCAGAGCTAAGGAATTATAAATTCCTCAGCCACTTTTGGAAGTTGAGTAAGGAAAAGATGGTAAAAATAAAGGTTTTTGGTGATGGGTCTCCAACCGCATCGCCCAAAAATCCCATAAAAAGCCCCAATACCCTTAGTCGCCTCTTTCGACATCCGTGGGTAGAAAGGGGTAGCGACATTCTAAGCCGGCACTACACGGCTAGTTGAATGTTTTTTTGCAGATTATGATTAGCTAAACTATGGACACATGATTGTCATGGCAAAATATATACTAAAATACGAAAAAGACAAATCATTATAAAAACACTTTTTAACCGTTATAGCTCAGAGGCGCGAGTTTAAATCCCGAGTCAGGTCTACACCAATGTGTCTTTTCTAAAACTATTACTTTACATTAGAAGAAGAAGAAATACATTCATTCGCCGTAAATAATATGGCACAACACATATGCAACACAAAAATATTAATAACCAAATCAAAAAAAAAAACAAAAGTTAAACAAAATATTTACAATTACAAAAAAAACAGTGAAAATAAAAAAAAACAATAAAAATAATACCTTAAATGTTTACAAAGAAACATAAAATCACAAAGAGGAAATTATTAACAAATTAAAATGATAAACTAAAAAAAAACATTGTGCCATTGAACAGCGAAATGGCGCTGACTCAGCAAAAACTGTGAGGAGTTACCTCACAGCACTGATTTTCAGTCAGCGCTCTCCAGTGACAGCACGAGAGTCATACAAGTCATTACAAACATTTTGTGTGGGTAATTTATCATGGTGTTAGTAATTAGAGAAAATATCATGAGAAAATCCACAAGGCTGAGTTATACAAAGTGTGTTGTGCATCAGTTAAAAAATAGCGTTAGGCCTGCCACCTATTAAGCTAAACTTGGGTAGTCCGAAAAACAGGTGACAAAAATTTTGCGCTAATTAGTAAAACCTATATTCTTTAGAAGAGTTGTATCCTTTAAAAGTGTAAGAGTTGCATTTTTACAAATAAAATTATAGCAACAGAAAATATTTCATGTGTAATCATTACATCTATTCTCTCATTAATAACATTTCGTCTCAAGATAAAACGAACATACCACAACCATTACATCAATGTCATGTTAAGCGAAGAGACGTCTCGATTGTCGGCAAAAAGGGGTTTGACTTTGACAAGACGTTTTCATGTTAATTAAGTAGTTGTGCTCCGGGCACTAGTTAATCATGATAGGAAACTGTTAAAGAATAGACAATTCTGTAGATATATACATATTTTACTCACGGCCATAAACCCCAAAAAGGGGCAGAGCAGCATTAGAGATAGAAACTCCTCAGCTATATTCGAAAGTTGATAGGGAACAAGATGGTAAACATAAGGTATTGTTGGTGATGGGTCTCCAATTGGCCTAGACCTCGCTTTTATGACATACCCTTTTTATATTATAAATCGATAAAGGGTATCAAACTTAACAACTTTTCCTATGGAATGCCTATCTAAAATATTGTAATTTTCAAAAATTTATAATAATTAAAAATTGTCGTACCTAGTTCAAACTGAGAATGTATAGAATGAGAATCTTTGCTTCAGTGAAAATAAGAAATAAAGAAAAACATTTGATCTATGGTGTAAACAAAAACATAACCTCTTTCGGTATTTTCCAGTTCAGTCGCTCGCTTACCGGTTTATTTTCATGATATTATTTTTCAACGACGATCAATACAACTGGAAAATACTGAAAGAAGTTATATTTTTGTTTACAGAGCGAAAAGCATAGATCAAATGTTTTTTTTTATTTCTTATTTTCACTGAAGCAAAGATTCTCATTCTATACATTCTCAGTTTGAACTAGGTACGACAATTTTTAATTATTATATTTTTTTGAAAATTACAATATTTTAGATAGGCATTCCATGGGCAAAGTTGTTTAGTTTGATGTCCTTTATCGATTTATAATATAAAAAGGGTATGTTATAAAAGCGAGGTCTAGGCCAATTGCATCGCCAAAAAACCACTTGAACAGACCCATACCCTTAGTCACCTCTTAGGACACACCCGTGGTTAGAAAGGGGTAGTGACATTGTACGCTGGCACTACACGGAAATTCTATACATAAAGGAAAGAAAACATTTATTTGTATCTTTATCACCACACTTGCTAAGTTAGGAAGCATGGCAAGTGAACAAATATTAGTCCCGGTGATATGGTATACTATTAGAGCACAACAAAGACTTTTTAGCTCTTTGCCTGTCGCTGAAAAATATACAAGTATGCATTATATAAATCGCGTAATCAATTTAGGTTTATTTTAGATCAATTTTATCGAAATTTGGGGCTTGTTTTGTTTAGGAGTCGGCCCACCTACTTACGTTTGGATAGTGTACACGTGATTGGAGACAATAAATAAGAAAAAAGTACTCATAAAAACAACAAATAGCTATTTTAAATTATCATTGTATATTCCACAGACATCAATTATAAATATATCACGTGATATTGTACAGAACATTGTTTTGTAGTACTTGTTTCGTGCGCAACTGCCATCAAGCCCCGGGTGCCACCATTTTAATTTTCCGCCAGCTTTTAATTTATACGTTTCGAATGGAGCATCTATTTTTATGAGTTTTAATTTTAACGTTGCGATAGCCTCTGGCTGTTTACCAGACCGTAGGAGCTAATTGTTTTTTCATTGTTATGTTATGTAATTCTTTTCTTTATTCTATAGAAAGAAGCATTATTATTATTTCCGTAAGATATTTACCGAATAAATAATCAGAGGCAATAAAGTATCTAATATTCAGGCCAAGCACATAAAATCTGAAAAGGAGAGTCCCTAAAGTCCACTAAATGCTTATCCGAAAGCTCGTTTCGATATCGCTCCGCGTCCGTCGGATTCAACCGGAAAATATTTTTAAATTTGTAACAATATGGCGGACAGTGGGTTGCCATGCCATAAATTTGAAGATGTCCGTAATGCGCGAATACACAGCCAGAATTATTTATGAAGGTATCCCTTCAGTTTTAAGTTCCAATCGCGTCTGCACGGAGCGAAGAGGCAATAAATGTTATCTGCGTGCAATACAAATGGCAAGTCCGTGATACGATTAAAATTTTATAAAACAATACACATGTTTTGACGGTTTTCTTGGAGATAAATAAAGTGTGTGAAAATTCCATAAACTATAACTTCATGAAACCATTATTCATACCGTTAAAAAATTGGTTTTGTGTTTGTATCGTGGAAAAATTTTAAGTACTACACTGTACAAGACAAATATATTCAAACATGATTTAAAACGAAATACTACATTTGTGTGTAGACAAGATGTAGTATTTCATATAGGCTGGTAGAAGCATATAGTATCATGAGTCTTTTCTCCAATCAAGACGAACCAAGAGTGTTTACTTTAATGTTATATATCCGGAAGGAAAAGGGAGTTTCCCAAAACACGAGAGTGAATGTTGTGAGAGATGAACAGGGTGAATTGGCGACGGATGAAAGTAGCATAAGACGAGTATGGAAGAACTATTTTGAGGGACTCTTTGAAAAAGAGGATTCATCCATTTCTTCGCCAATCAGCAGTAATGTTGATTGGAACGACGTTATGGGTGACTTTAGTGACAGTGAAATCAGTATGGAAGAAATAATGAAAGCAATGAAAAGTATGAAACTAGGGAAAGCGGCAGGGTATGACAGGATAAACACTGAAATGCTGAGGGCTGGTAAAGGGGTGGTGGCTTCCTGGTTGTACTTCCTTTTCCAAAAATGCTGGTCGAGTGGCAAAGTGCCACAAGACTGGTGCAAAGCGGTAATTGTGCCTTTATATAAAGGAAAGGGGTCACACCAGGAGGCTAGAAACTACCGTGGAATTAGCCTACTCAGCATTGTCGGTAAATTGTATGCTAAGGTACTGATTGAAAGAGTGATGAATGAAACTGATGAGAAAATATGGGATGTGCAAGCGGGATTTAGGAAAGGAATGGGATGTATGGATCAAATCTTCTCTCTAAGGAGCATCACTAAAAAGTTCTTAGCTAAGAACCAAAAGTTGTATTGCTCCTTCATTGATTTAGAGAAGGCGTATGATAGCAATGGAGCAATGAATAGCCTAATGATCAGTAAATCGGTGTCTGAAAAGGCCCGAATGGCTGTGCATGATGCTGTTCTTGTTCCTACGCTTATGTATGGAAGCGAATGTTGGGTGTGGCAGAAGAAGCATGAGAGCAGAGTGAATGCAGTAGAGATGAGGTCCCTCAAGAAAAAAATTGTAATGTTAGATTGTGTGACCGAGTGAGAAATAGCGTTATTCGTGAAAAGTGTGGTGTGAAAGATGATATTGTAAGAAAGATAGAAAAAGGAATGTTGAGATGGTTTGGGCACATAGAGAGGATGGATGATAGAAAATTGGTAAAAGGGATCTATAGAGCTAGTGTGGATGGTAATGTTAGTAGAGAACGACCAAGGAGAACACACTTGGACCAAATTGAGAGTGTGCTCAAAAAGGCTGGCGTCCGAAGTATGAAGAATAAAAGAGCATGTATGAAAAGATTGATGGATGTAAACGAAGCTAGAGAGGTTTGTCAGGATCGTACGAAGTGGCGATCGATAGTCTCTGCCTACCCCAATGGGAATTAATGGTGTGAGTATATAAATGTATGTATGTTATATGTGTTTTACTTAGTCTCAAAACTTTGGCTTTAATTATTCAACACAGTATTTATTGGCTAGTCTTAAGTTACCTTCTACGGAAATAAAAGAAATGCATACATACATACATATACTCACGGCTATAAATCCCTAGATGGGGTAAACAGATCTAAGGAATGAGAAATTCCTCAGCCACCTTTGGAAAGTTGAGTGGGGAAAATATGGTAAAATAAAGGTTGTTGGTGATGGGTGTCCAACCGCATCGTCCAAATATCCCTATAAAGCCCCAATACCGTTAGTCGCCTTTCACGTACATTCACCGGAAGAAATGGGGTAGTGCTATTCTAAGCTGACACTACACAGCTAAAAATAATAATAAAAGAAATGCTTGTTTCAAAAATTAAAATTCATAAAAAAAATAATTTAAAATATTTAATTGTTATTTATTTTATTTACTTGCAATCATTATCAACAATTTATAATATTTCATCAATATTTTAATTAACTCCTTCAATAATCCAAATAAAAGTAAACCCACCATACATACATACATCATACATATACTCACGGCTATAAACCCTAGAAGGGGTAGCCAGAGCTAAGGAATTCGAAACTCCTCGACCACGTTTGGAAAGTTGAGTTGGGAAAAGATGGCAAAATAAAGGTTGTTGGTAATGGGTCTCCAACCGCATCGCCCAAAAATCCCTTAAAAAGCCCCAATACCGTTAGTCGCCTCTTACGTACACCCACCGGAAGAAATCGGATAGTGCTATTCTAAGCCGACACTACACAGCTTATACATACATATATATACACAGTGCATAATAAAAACCCAACCACTTAAAACATCGAGCTCATTAACTTCTAACGACTTATTAGAATGGTCCAGTTAATGGAAACAGTGCAATCGCATTAACGCATCGTTAGCTCAACGACGAAGCCGTCAGTGCCTCTTTCATCTGAGTATTGATATCGTCACGATTAGAACAATGGGGCGGAATGTTGGGTGAGAACTGGCGCCCTTAGTTGGTAGTGCATGGACATTGTGGAGATTTGAAGAATAGTTTTATTCACCGAAATAATAGACTCTGTTTTTATGATTCGATTTATTGCAAGATTTGGAGTTGATAGAAAATTGCAATTGTAACAGTGTTTACAATAAACTAAATAAAATGAAATAATACAATTATAAGTCTGTTAAATTTATTGACTTTGTCAAATAAAGTCTTGTTTTTTGATAATCAATCAAAAATCTCAGACGTTCACACCGTATGGATATACCGGATATTTCGGGGACCCGAAGGGGTTAGCAGAGACACTAAGACTTCTGAACATCACGTGACATTGTCACCTGGTGTTAAGAGTACCCACGTTTTGCTTGGACAGTGTACAAACGTGATAGGGGGCAAGAGAGCAATTCTCGCAAGTTCGATATCATTACTATCATAGAAATTATATCAAGTGTTCAATGTCGTGTGCAAAATATCACAAAGTAAAATATATTGATAGATTGAAACGTATTTTATTCTCACACACGGTAGTAATTTTTCCTCGACATTAAAGAATGAAGACCGAAATCAATGATCCAAGCGAATGAATTGAATGAAAGGTCAGTTTAACAGTCATCTTAGTTATGGAAAGGTCTACATATCTGTCAATATTTACATATGTTTTGGTTTGTTTATTTTTTTCTTTAACTGGCACTTTGCCGGTAACTAGCAAAGTCTGAATTCCCAACTGGAGCATCCGAAACCGGCTTTAGTTTTTGAAATTTTATACTTACTAACTTACTTATACTCACGCCCATTATTCCCATTGGGGTAGGCAGAGACTATCGATCGCCACTTAGTACGATCTTGACAAACCTCTCTTGCTTCCCTTACATTCATTATTCTTCTCATACATGCTCTTTTATTCTTCTTACTTCGGACCCCCGCCTTTATAAGAACGTTTTCTATCTGGTCAAGAAACGTTTTACGAGGCCGTCCTCTATTAACAATCCCATCCACATTGGCTCTATATATCTCTTTCGCTACTTTATTTTCATCCATCCTCTCTATGCGCCCAAACCACCTCAACATTCCTTTATATATGCCAAAATAATATATTTTTGCAAATTTAATAATATGATTAACTTTTATCCAAGTAGACATTATTTACAACTTCTACGACTATTTGATCTATGATCTCTTTAATATATTTACCTACTATATAATTTTCTATCTATATACAAACAATTTTTTTTTAATAAAATGGCTACCACCGTTCGCACGACATTTTAAATATCATCATATCGACTGATAGTGACCACTCGATCGACTGGTTTTCAATAGAAAAATATCGATCGGATGAAGTGAGAATAGCTCAAGTCAAATATGGATTGCAAAATATCATAAAAGTGATAAATATCTAAAGTGATATAGTATCTACCATGCGCGAATTGCCCCCCAGGCCGATAGCCGTTCAATACAAATACACTGTCACATGACAAACTATAACTTAGCCATGTGGGTTTCGTCACGATGTTTTCCCTCACCGTTAAAAACCAAGATAAGTTGAACACACATATAACTTTAGAGAAGACACAGTCGTGTAGGCCATTGAGTATATTGATATCATCACGATTAGAACAATGGGGCGGAATGTTCATTGAGAACTGGTGCCCTTAGTTGGTAGTGCTTCCTGCGCACTATATACCTATTATGGAGGTGATTTCATTGGATTCGACATGGAAGAGGTCATAGAATTATTGCAATTGTTATAGTGTTTACAATATAAGTGATATAATGAAATGGTGTGCCGTGTAGTGTCGGCTTAGAATAACACTACCCCATTTCTGCCCGTGGGTGATCGTAAGAGGCGACTAAGGGTATAGGGGCTTTTTAAGTGATTATTGGGCGATGTGGTTGGAGACCCGTCACCAAAAACATTTATTATTACCGTCTTTTCCCCAATCAACTTCCAAAAGTGGCTGAGGAATTTCTCATTCCAAAGCTCTGGCTACCCCGTTAAGGGATTTATAGCCGTGTGTATATGTATGTATGTATGTATAATGAAATAAAACTATTATAAGTCTGTTTAGTGAATCGCCAAATAATGTCTTGATTTTTGGTTAATGTTTCCGATTACAAATGCCAGAGCCAAAGCCTTCAC
This sequence comes from Bedellia somnulentella, assembly GCA_963576735.1. Taxonomy (NCBI): domain Eukaryota; kingdom Metazoa; phylum Arthropoda; class Insecta; order Lepidoptera; family Bedelliidae; genus Bedellia; species Bedellia somnulentella. Next base: position 19,640,669 of record OY755171.1, read on the forward strand.
AAATTTGCAGAAACAAATCCGCAAATCCGCAATATTTAGTTCATCTAGTAGTCATCTCATCACATCACATCTGCGCTAGTTTGTGCTATAGTTAAATCATTACTTTTAGATATGTGTTTCAGAAATTTTACTCAATTTAAAGTTTTTACATCGAGCTTAAAAATACTTATTCTCATTTAATTAGTTAAGAAACCAAGTACTCGGATGGTGTGTTACAAATTTTAGGAGAGAAGGACACAAGCTTATCACAAGTTGTAAGTAAACAAATGAAATGGGAGCCAGCTAATAAGGTTTTCTAAGAATATTATCACTGCCGTGCCGTTTAGTGCTGACTAAGAATGTCACTACCTCTCTGTAACCGCGGGTGTCGTAAGAGGCGACTAAAGGTATGGGGTTTTTCTAAGTGTTTTTTGGTCATTGTGGTTGGAGACCCATCACCAAAGATACTTTATTTCTACCATCTCCTCCCATGTCAAGTTCCAAATGTGACTGAATCTTTTTTGCTCTGAATTTCTGGCTATCCCTTTTTAGGATTTATGGCCGTGAGTATTTATTATCACTTCCAACATTCAATATCTAATATTCCTCTAACGCTTCTAAACCTAACACTGAAAATCTATTCTTTCTTAATCCAGAGCTAACCACACCCTTGTTAAGGTTTTTCAAAACCAAAATGTAATTACGCAGTTCCTAAATCCAATATTCAAATTACCGAAATGGAATGTGAGTAAAATATTGATTTTATCGTTTTTCCTTTTCTCTCTCGATATTAGACGAGGTGCGTTGGTCCGAGAATCTTTTTAATTTTCCGCTACCCTCTAGATTTATGTTCTGGCGAAATGTACACTTATCATGCAAATACGTGTTTAATTTAACGCAACGCTAAAAGAAAATAAATTCATCTGAATTCTACATTACTTTTTGTGACTTATGATTTATTAAATTGGTTGTATAAGTTTTATGAATCAATTTTCGAAATGGTATTTGCTTAATTTATTTGCTGATTCTATATTCTGTAGAAAAACTGGGCTTTTAGGCTCTGCTATAGAGACCCATCAACTCTTATTTTTAAATATTTCCTACTTCATTTCCATAAGTGATTGAAGAATTATTACTTCCAATGCTGTGGCAAAAACTATATTGAAATTATATTTGTAGCACAATAATTGTTTTTAGCCAAAAGAATTCCACAAGGAGATTTTATTTCACAATTTTACTGCCCCGTTAGGTAGTAAAGGTAGTTTCTGTGAGTCGGCTGTAATCATCGTTTGGCTACAAACAGTGTACTTTTGCTGTTTACTTACCGGCGAAGATAGTTTACTCTAAGAGCTTGCGCCATGTGTGTTCAGTTTAATTTGGTAATTGCTCACAATAACGTCTGTGGAATCGATGCCTAAAAGATTATTTATTTTTAAACACATGACAAATAGTAGAATTAACATATTAAGGTCAATTGAAATTAGTTTATAGGTAGTAGTTAAGCTGAGAACATGTATGAGAAGAATGCTAAATTTAAGAAAATCTGACGATCAATAGTTCCTGCTTGTTCTAATGGCAATAAAGGTATTAAAAAAGTTTTTTTTTCATTTTATTCATAAACAATACATACAAATACATATGCTCACGACTATAAATCCTAAAAAGAGGTAGCCAGAGATTCAAAATTAGCAATTCGCTATTCGCTTTTGAAAGTTGAGTGGAGCAAATATTGTATTATAAAGTAAGTTGGTCAGGGATCTCCAGCTACATCTCTCAATTAACCCTTTAAAAACCCTAAGTTATCTCATACAAAGCCCGCGGGAAAAAAAAACAGGTAAGTGCTATTTCAAGCATACATAAAACTCACCAAATCCTTAGATAAAATCATTAGTAGAAAAGTTTGTAGTCTTTTCAATTGCAATTTAATGAAAGGCCATTAAAATATATTACCATTCAGCGTGTTCCGCTCCATTCCATTCAAGCATCGAGATGCCTCTTAGCTACATCATTATAGTTCCAAGGCGTATTGGTCCACCGTCTGCCTATCTATATCGAAAACCGAACTATTTCCGATGTCCTATTACAAGGATTTTGTTACACATTATTATAAATAAAACTAAATTGTTATTACTGAATTGTCATTCGTTTTTATTTTACAGAAAAAGAGATACTGAAATAACATAACATAAACGTTCACGGCGAATATCCCCGAAGGGGTTGGCAGAGGTACTAATACTTCTGAACATCACGTGACTTTGTCATCTGGTGTTCAGAGTACCCACGTTTTGCATGGACAGTGTACTTACGTGATAGGGGGCAGGCCTATCTTCGTTTTGTACGAATACACTGTCACATGACTAAGTACAACTCAGTCATGTGGGTTTCCTCACGATTTTTTCCCTCAACGTTAACAACCATGATGAATTAACCACACATATGTCCTTAGAAAATTACTTTAGACGTTAATCAACATGGGTTTGTTAAGGCCAAGTCAACAATTTCAAATCTTCTAGTATATTCCAACTATATATTTGAATCTCTTGATCGTAATATTCCTGTGGACTCTATTTATACCGACTTTCGCAAAGCTTTTGATAAGGTTGACCACTTTTTGCTGCTAAAAAAGCTTTCTTTTAACGGCATAAAGGGAAATTTACTTCGTTGGTTCTCCTCATACCTCTGCCGCAGACATCAGGCAGTCACACTAAACGGCTATATTTCGAACGTCTCTACCATAAGCTCTGGAGTCCCTCAGGGATCCATTTTAGGGCCTTTGCTTTTTGTGATCTTCCTGAACGATATAAGTGAATGTTTTCATCATACTAACTATCTTTTGTACGCCGATGACCTTAAGATCTATAAGCAAATAAGATGCATTGAGGACTGTATGTTAGTGCAAGAAGATCTCGATAGATTTTATAACTATTGCTTAAATAATAAAATATTTCTAGCAACTGACAAATGCAAAGTCATCACATTTTCACGGAGATCTCAAAACATTCACAATACTTACACAATTGGTGTCTGTAACCTAGATAGAGTAACTTCTATTCGCGATCTGGGCGTAATATTTGACTCGAAGCTGTTGTTCAATGAACATGTAGAGTATATTATCAACAAAGCCTACCGTATGCTTGGATTTGTACTGAGAGTCTCAAAGCAATTTAGGAAAGCTGAAACATACATAACTCTTTTTCAATCTTTGGTACGTTCAAACTTAGAGTATGCATCGGTCGTTTGGAATCCTCTATATGAAATTTACAAAAAACGGTTAGAGCTTATACAGAAAAAGTTCCTTCGCACCCTAAACTTCCGTATGCGGTGTCCTAGGCTGTCTTATAGAGATCTCTTAATTGAATACAAAATGATATCTTTGCACGACCGTCGTATCCTGGCTGACTTAATAGTTCTGCAGGGTATATGTTCTTTCCAATTCAACTGCCCCGACTTACTGGCAAAACTTAGTTTACGTGTTCCGAGTCACGCTACAAGGAATAAACATGTATTCGCCCTAGGGGTCAGCAGGACCAATGTAGGTAAGAGGGCTCCTTTGTGCAGGATGTGCGATACATATAATATTTATTTCACGGATGTAGACTTATTCTGCTTTTCGAAGCAGCGCTGCAAGAAAATGTTCTTACTTATTTTAAAAAGTCTTTAATGTGTGTGTATGTTATTAATTATTACAATTATTGTTTAAATTTATCTTAAGAATGTTGTGTATTTACTTCTGTCTATTTATGTTCGTTGTGGTTGTTATCCTTTTTCATATTTTATTTCTGTTTTTCTGTATTGATAACTTTTTTGTATTGATTGTTTTTGTTATCTATCTGTGAGAAAAGTTGAGGAGATACCAAAATTTATTTACTTATGTTCTATATGTTGTTATTCTATATTCTTTTTGCTATTTCTGTTTTTTCTCCTTAATAAATAAATAAATAAATAAAAGACAAATTGGTGTAGGCCCGACCCGGGATTTGAACACTAGTCGCTTGCACGTTAACTGGTGTTTTACCCATTGAGCTATCACGTCGTCTAATTCGACAACGATAATAAAACCATGAATAAAACATAATAAACGAACATATAAACAACACCCAAGACTTAGAAACGGCAATTATGTTCCAATTGAAACCATACTGGTTATAAAAGGAAAATTCCTTTGAAATCACGTTATTAATAAAAGGGAACTAATTTTTTGAGCTGTTATTTAAAAATTCGAGATGTTATTATGATTAGTTGAAAAACATATTGAGCAACTATCATTTAATTTAATGGCGGTTGAATAATTATTGCGACAGTAAAACATAGACAGTAATAAAAAATATATAAGTCGGTTATTTTATCATACAATGTCAATTCTAAAAATAATTGAATAGTCCAATAATTAAATGGGCGGTAAAAATGATGGAATGGGCAGTTCGATAAATAGTTCGGCAGATCGTAACGATGCATGCCTGTTTGTATGTATACTTGCTCGCTTGTTTGCATGTCGGGGGGTGCAGGGCCCCCCTGCTTGGGGGGGTCGGGGGGCGAAAGCCCCCTGCAGACAAAGAAAAGTTAGGTGGTCACATTTAATTAGGTTAGGTTAGATTATGTATAAAACGAGCGAGCGTAGCGCAGCGGAGCGAGCCCTAAATGCCTGATGCATGCCTATATGCATGCCTATATGCTTACTTACTTTATAGAATTGCTTAGAATGAGATTTCTTACCGACAAATTCCGATTTATTACTACCCACGCGTAACCGCTCGTTCAATATTTTTTACCGCCCATTTAATTATTTTCCTACTCAATTATATATTCACTGATCCATTTCATTATTTTTTATTACTCATTTTTGTTTACTTTACTGCTTAGTTTTAACTGCTGATCTAGTTATTAAACTTGCCATTTATAATTTTTAACTTACCAAAACCGCTATATACAACTGCCTCTTTAAATCAGTGCCTTAATAAAATAAGTGAAATTAATTTAATATTTTGTTATTACTGGACCGACCTCAATTATTTTTATCGGCCTATCTTGTCATATATCGTGCATGCATCCAGCGCTCCTTGACCTATAAGTTGGTACGTCAAAATAAGTTTTCCGGGCCAGCAGAGCTAGTTATGATATAAATTATAAATACAAATCCTGATATAAACTTAAATATCTCAACTCAACGTTAAGGCAATACATCCACGAAGGGGCAGAGGTACTTTCAACGTCACATGAAATAAATGTCATCTGGTGTTTAGAGAACTAATTACCATAATTTTTGCTTGGACAGTTCAGGACAAGTCTATGGTCGTTTGTGTTCAAATCACGATAGTGAGTCATACAAATACATTTCCAGAATTCCGAATAGTTTCCAGAATAGCTGACCCAGACTCAACTGAATCTTTGCGGTCATTCTGTCAAGTGTTTCCTTACGATAGACGAAAATTGCAGTTATCATGGCATTTAGGGAATGCCAATTCATGGGATATTGTACAAACCCATCCTGAAATAGACCACAACTATTTGAGTGGATTATACGTAACTCTATTGTATAGTGACAACGTTTGCTTAGTCTGTTACCAAAATAAAAATTCAGAGGAAGTAATTGAGTATTGAATTAGGAACAGACAATACGTTTTTACTTACTTACTTATACTCACGCCCATTATTCCCATTGGGGTAGGCAGAGACTATCGATCGCCACTTAGTACGATCTTGACAAACTTACATTCATTATCCTTCTCATACATGCTCTTTTATTCTTCTCACTTCGGACCCCCGTCTTTATAAAAACGTTTTCTATCTGGTCAAGAACACTCTATCACACAGCTTTACATTACATATACTTCTGAGGGATCTCATTTCCACTGCATTAACTCTTCTTTCATGCTTCTTCTGCCATCCCCAACATTCACTACCATACATCAGCGTGGGAACCAGAACAGCATTATGCACAGCAATTCGAGCCTTTACTGACAACGACTGGCTCAACATCAGACTGTTCATGGCTCCATTCACCGCGTTTCCCTTTTTAACTCTCCTTTCAATATCTTCCTCACATTTTCCATCCCTAGTAAACAAACTCCCCAGATATACAAATTCTTTCACTTGTTCCACTTTTTTACCATTTATAACAATGTCACATTCTGTCATACTTTCCTCTCTTTCATAAAACATTGTTTTGGTTTTGTCCACATTCATTCTCATTCCCTTTCTTTCGAAAGACTTACACGCAATGTTCACCATCTGCTGCAACTCATTTACCGTTGATGCAAGTAACACTTGATCGTCAGCGTATAAGAGGCATTTAATGATGATCCCTCCCATTTTCAGTCCATAATCACTTTTGCGCAGTTCAATATATGAATTATATGTTTACAAATAACATAGAAGTTTGCTCATTAAGTATAATTGGTGGTAGAAGGAAGTATAACCTTTAATATCGTATAACAAGTGATCTCTTTTGGAAAACCTTTGGATGGTAAGGTCAACAAAATTAAGGTCAGTTAAAAAAGTAGGTCCCTACGTAAAAGTCATTGTTGGGGGATAAAAGATATCATACGTTTCACCCATCATTCAATTCAAAGTCCACCATTCATTTACTATACATTTTTATTATTTTAGCCGCAATTATGAAAGAAATATCTAGATAACTTATTTTACTAACCTAACCAATTGATAAACAATCTCCGCAGATAAGCTAAAATAAAGCATTAGTACCCATTAACCTATCATAACTCTCCTAATACAATGTAATCGAATGGCACAATGAAGGGATGTGGGTAATCAATTCGCTTAAAGTGAATGTCCCGTCAATCAAGCCGAGTGGAACACTTCCTTTGATCTCGAACGTTGATGTAATAGGTTAGATGAGGCCTAGACGGCTCGAGATGAGCATTTTGATTGTGCAAATCAATTGTGCTAAGTCAACAGGTAGATAGAACGAAACATATATCTGTGATGTGGTTGTTATTGATTGGATTGTTAGATGACCTACTTGACTAGCTATAGTTACGGCTATTACATACATACATACATATACTCACGGCTATAAATCCCTTAACGGGGTAGCCAGAGCTTTGGAATGAAAAATTCCTCAGCCACTTTTGGAAGTTGATTGGGGAAAAGATGGTAATAATAAATGTTTTTGGTGACGGGTCTCCAACCACCTCGCCCAAAAATCACTTAATAAGCCCCTGTATCCTTAGTCGCCTCTTACGATCATTAATTCAATTAATGATCTGGTATTATATTATTAATTATTATTATATTAATATCGTCGGCTATTAATTCCAAAAAGGGAAGTTGGACCTATAAAGGACCATCACCACGGATATACACTGAAAATTACGAGGTTTACGTTAAATGTTATTTTTATAACTTTTTGTAGTTGGGTTTAGTTTTTGTGCTTGTATTTTTTTGCGGTATTATATACAGGAAAAGTCGCGTAACAACTTTATTCTCCAACTCTTTACAAAGCGAAAAGTTCAATTCATAATCAAAGATCAATTAAGTTACAGAAGTCTTTATTATTTACTTGATTAATTAAACTGGACCTGTTAACGCATGACCGTTCTGAAATAGGGAACTTAGAATTGAAACTCCGAACTGATAAGCCATTACTTCTTTGAAGTCGTATAAATTATTGCTCTAAGTTACAAACGAGGGCGGAGTGAGTGGCCTGTTTAGATATTATACAAAACGTAGCGAAACACATCAGCAGTGGTTTCCTTTTGTTTTCCTAATTTCATAAACGTAATCGAGGTATAAATTTAATCGACAGAATTTATCACTACAACTGTCAAAATTAGCTGAAAATTATACACTTACTATTTAGGTAAATTTCATTTATCTTGAATAAAAGTTACTCTTAGAATATTACGTTTAGCAGCTTATTATTTAAATTTTACTAGAAATAATGCAATAATTATTTCATGTTAATATTTTTTTGCTATCGAATTAATAATTGTGAGAAGCTGAAGTGCACAAGAGTATATGGTATAATTAAAGTCTACGTTCAATATTAGTATTTTTGAATTTCTTTACTATATAGTGGGATAAAACTTGAGCAAGAGAGTTAATGATTCGTTTCTCAGGATTTTTGTAACAAAAGTCTGTCAAAATTGCTTGACGATTCTTCTAATATTTAAGGTGTAAATTCAATGTCTAAATATAAAATTCTAATAATTTTTTTGTACCTATTATTCATCATTAGTTATAACGTGATTTAACATCTAAGAGGAGTAAATATTATGTAACAAAATTATTCTTTTTTAAGCTGTCGACGAACCGAGCCAAGAGTTGTCGGTTTTTATCAAAGATCAAAAGCGCCTCAGTAGGTTTTCCGCGCTCACTCAAGACGTTAGTTTTTCGCCTCGCTCATTCGTTGTGTGTTAGTTGGACGGTCTCTGTTCAAGTACAAATAAAACTGAGTGTCCTGCGTGCCTCAGCCTCACCGTCGCTCGGCCTTGCCACGCGAGGAAGAAAACTTACAGACCGAGGCTGCCTCGCGCGGCATGTGTACCGTGGCAAACGTCCGAGGCTGCCTCGCAAGGCGGCTCGCTCAGTCAGTACGCACCTATAGGTATATAAGTCGCGTTCGCTTCCGCTCTCAGCTTGTAACGAAGACTAAACCTAATTGCCTTTAATACTTTAGAACGAGATTAAAATCTCCGATCGCCGTACAATTGAGTCCATTTTAGGATCCCGGAGTGCCTTGCACTTTCTGGATTACGGGTTGTACGACCCATTTATTAATAACTACCTACTTTTGTTCGATTAACTTTTTAAATGCGTTGAATATTTCGAAGGTTTGATCTTTTAGAATTTTCATAATGAAAAAAACTACAAAATACCTTCTATTATTAATATATTTTTTCAAATCTAGTAATGATTTGCTTTATCACAGTGAATTAATTCCAAACATGTTTGTGATAAAAAAAAATATCTTTTTGTTTTTTTTACTTATCAAAGTATGATGATAAAACGTGCTGCTATGTATTGTCGGCTTAGAATAACATTAACCCATTTCTTCCCATGAGTAATGTAAGAGGCAACTAATTTGCGAATAGTATTACACATACACAGAAATAGGCACACTTAACACGATTATGTAAAAATATGCGATATTAAATAAACGATAACACATTTGAACAGAGATAGAGGCACATGTATGAAAGATTACGTCACATGGGTCAGAATAAATTCAGCTATAAATCCTGACAAATTAACTATTATTCTACACATGTATGATTTAAGAAAGGTCACGAAGTTCTCAAGGCATATTTCCCTGAAAACCACTCAACAAACTGTCAACAAATAGTAAGTCTGTCCCGTCCCGTTCACCCTATTTGATATTTTATGCCGTACCAAATTAATGTTTTTCATCTGGCGTACGAAAGAAAACGGTTCCAGAAAATTGGCAACATAAAGTTTGTAATCGACGGATCTTATTCGGCTGCTCTGAAGATACAGACCATTAGCTTCCAAATGGGGGATGTTCGAAATTTTGTTTTATCGCCACACGGCACGTAATGACTCTCTTTTGTATACTTCCGACGCAGGTTTGGCTGTAAAAAGAATTAGTTGGTACCCTTAGCCGTTTAGTTGTTTTTGTTTCATTAGGCTTTTAATGTATTGTTGTTTAATGTCTGTATTCTTTTGGTCGTATGTTACTCGATACAATTATAGTTTTTAACTTACTTCTAGTCAGGCCAGTGATCAATACTGTTAGATCCTAAGAAACAATTCTAGCTATCCTCATATTTACAAATCGTTCCACCTATGCTCTTTGGTTGTTTCAAATTTGTACTTTCACCATTTTTAAAATGTTTTTGAATCCTCATGAATGGCCGTCTTCTAACAATAACATCCACCAGGGAAAAGAGTACATTTTTCATACATACATACATACATATACTCACGGCTATAAATCCCTTAAAGGGGTAGCCAGAGCTAGGAAATTAGAAATTCCTCAGCCACTTTTGGAAGTTGCGTGGGGAAAAGATGATGAAGTAAAAGTTGTTGGTGATGGGTCTCCAACCGCATCGCCCAAAAATCCCTTAAAAGCCCCAATACCGTTAGTCGCCTCTTACGTACACCCAGCGGCAGAAATGGGGTAGTGTTATTCTAAGCCGACACTACACAGCAAGATTTTTCACATAGTATTTAAGTGCCATGCTCTTGATGTTTAATCTGTAAGCGTATTCAGAGCTTCAGAATTTTGTAACGGTACAACTGCCACATTGCTTAAATAATTCCAATACCCTAAGTATCCTCTTGCAACACCCACGGTTAGATATGAGCAAATGCTATTGCTAAACTGACGCAGCAGTGCTGAAAAAGGTTCAGGCGCAGTTGTGTTAATACAAAATACATAAAAAAATAAAAAAATAAACTTTACAGCTTCTTTAGGACGACATTCATGCAATATTCCCTTTTGCGCAAAACTGCCTCAGGTAGCTCCCAAAACTTATTCTTTTGTCATATAACAATTCGAAATAGCTATCATTAGAGTCAGTGCATTCGTATGCAATTTATTCGTCTAACCCAGCAGGGTTCTAGACTCGTATATTAGAGGCATTAGAGAAGCTTCGTGTGCACTCAGCCTTAATTTACTACTCGTATGGATTAAGATAGACCAATTTTACCGAATCGCTGCTTCGCGTTTACGTCTTCAACGTGTTTGGTGTTAGTTGGGATTTATGTCTATGTGTAGTCACTAGACGGAGACTAGAGTTTGACGCTTACTTACGGTACGATACGGTAGCTTAATACGGGTAGCAGATCAGTTTTATTAACTTTAAGGTTGTTTTGATATATCTAATGGTGACTGTATTCCAGTCATTAGAAGTATCTTTATAGTAGCTTTTGGGTTCGATCTACGCTATATATATTAGTAATACAATGACTACCTACCTATATATTTAACTTCATAGCTATAAATGCCAAAACGGGTAGCCAGAGTTTTATAATTGGATATTTCTTAAACACATTGGTGAAACACGTTGCCGTGTAGTGCTGGCTTAGAATGTCGCTACCCCTTCCTACCCACGGGTGTCGTAAGAAGCGACTAAGGGTATTGGGGCTTTTTATTGGATTTTTGGGCGATGCGGTTGGAGACCCATTACCAAAAACCTTTATTTTACTATCTTTTCCCCACACAACTTCCAAAAGTGGCTGAGGAATTTATAATTCCTTGGCTCTGGCTACCCCTTCTAGGGATTTATAGCCGTGAGTATATGTATGTATGTTTGATATTTCTATTGGTGACTGTATTCCAGTGATTAGAAGTATAGCTTTGGGTTCGATCTACGCTATATACATTAGTAATACAATGACTACCTACATATTTAACCTCATAGCTATAAATGCCAAAACGCGATAGCCAGAGTTTTCTAATTGGATATTTCTTAGACACATTGGTCAAACACAGACCAACAGCCACTTAAACAGTCCCATGCCCTTCCTTTAGTCGCAGAAAAAAAAGGGTAGTATCATTCTAAGCTGACACTACACATCGTGTGTGGCGTGTTTTGCTCAAATAGATTTATTAGAATTATGTGGTTAAGAATTTATGAAACCAAAAATTACGCAGAAAATTAAATGACAACTAGTGTGTTTGCACCGTCGCGTCGGTACGTCACTTTTTTATTGAATCAATTTTCATCTTACTGATTGGCGATTTAAATAAAAGATTTAAACATACATATAAACATACATATACTCACGGCTATAAATCCCAAGAAAGGGGTAGCCAGAGCTAAGGAATTAGTAATTCCTCAGCCACTTTTGGAAGGTGCGTGGGGAATAGATGGTGAAATAAAGGTTCTTGGTGATGGGTCTCCAACCGCATCGCCCAAAAATACCTTAAAAGCCCCAATACCGTTAGTCGCCTTTTACGTACACTCACCGGAAGAAATGGGGTAGTGCTATTCTAAGCCGACACTACACAACAATAGAACATGAAAAGTAATATTTATATATTTGATAAAACTACCCGCTAAGAAAGACAAAAAGTTGATGATATAAATAAAATGGCGCATTTAATATTAAAACAAACAATAGAAAATTTCTCTAACATGTGAAAGACCAAAAAGTTGCGAACCTTCTACCATAAATCTACTCACTTAGGTTTACTTTAGTTTGGTTTTTGGAAAATAACTCTTAGTGGTATAGCAATAAAGAGTATATAAATCTTCAAGCAATGTAGTTATATGCCTGAGGGAAAGTGTTGTCAAGAAACAAGGATAAGTCGGGATTGTCGCCAAGGAAAGTCTGCCAGGAAATTAGAAGCGCTGGAGTAAAAAACTTAACCTTTTAGTTTCTTTGGAGACTTCCTTTGTTAGGATAATAAATGTTTCTATACTTTCGCAACATAACGAGTATAATTATGCATTGTTTACTTGTGTTCATAAGTTTGAAGTTATTATAAAGCTTTGTTGCTGATATAGTGTATAATTAGAGAATTGGGGTAGTATAAATTATCATGTCGTAGCGCTAGTTGTATTTTAAGCCATACTGTAACAAATTTTAGTATTGAATTTTTGTCTCCGTCATCATAATAGTGAGACCTGATCATCAGTTTGGGTGATGGCCTTAAGAGATAGATACAATTTTAAGTGAAATTAACGTAAAGGAGAGAGTGTTTTTTTAAAAGTAAGGTTATTAGTTATTAAACTTTATATCTAAGATATTTTAACTTCTAAAAATACTATTTTCAAACTTTTCCCGTTTCCACTAAAAATTATTTTGCATTCGAATTCGCTCTACGCTGTATTTCGTAGCGTAACAGATCGTAGCACATTATAAATATCTTCGTAGACGTGTCAGACAAAAACACTTGTGAAATTTTGAATGTATTTGTTCCAGCGCTGTTGAAACCAGCTCCAAGTGTATACTTATTTGTGACCCCAAGTTAATTTCGTTACCTCTAAACACACGAGTTGAGGTTCTGGAATCCCAATGGAGAAAGGCTTACATTTGGGGCTTACAAATGAATTGCAAATATTTAATGTTCAACTTGTCTAAAAGTGTTTATCGTAGAACTAAGGATTAAACATAAATTATATTGAATAAAGTATTAACGCTGAGTTAAGCGATTTCTGAACAAAGCTTTTAGAGAGGAGGCGAAAGTTTTGATGAAATGTTTCAAAATTTATTTAATATTAAAATACTCTTTCATGTTTCAGTCAGAAAGCAAGTAACTTTGCTATCAGGTAATCCGATTTTATTCATCAGTAATGAGCTCCATTAAATACATACTACTCAAAATTAAACTGACGCACATACTAGCATTCCCGATGCAAACTAAACTTTAAATGTATTTAGTCTAGGTTGAAATTACTATCAAGTTCTTGTTTGTTATAAGCAATCATGAAAGGCGAAGATTGCAAGCCATTATGACTTTGATGTAAGTAGTAATACCAGACATAATGCTTTGTTTCGATGCAGAGAGAGTAGAATTTAGACGTGAAAAGATATGCCGAAGCCCACGTAGTAGAAATATGGGGATTAAATTCCTCTAGTGTACTTAACTAGACTAATTTATGCAGAGGACGTTGTAGTACTTTAGGGTGCGGGTGGACTTAGTTGCTTGTATCTAAGCAATTGAGAGCTGCATTTAACAGTGTTTTGGAGTTTATGTATTTTCGTGATGTTATTTACACTAAGGTTCTCCAGCCAAAATTAAACAATTTTAACAAGACTTATACTACATACATGACTACACCATAGAGAGCTCACCACAGTTTGGTAGTAATCGTGATTTTGTAGAATCCTGGCAAATCTCTCAGGCTTTGCCTATAATCATGAATCTTTACTTATGTGCTCTTATAATATTCAGACTTCAGACATAGGTAGTCGATTTAAGGACATTCTTCCTTCTTGGCCACTCCCTTCTAACATAACATCTATAAATCTCATATTGCTTTCATCCGTCCTTGAATGTGACTATAGACTTAAATAATTACAGCTCATGGCATTGTTTTTTATAGTTTTGATAGCATCCACTTTTTGTACATGACTCTCATGTTATAAAAATGTAATTTTAGATAAAAGCTTGATTTATTTCGAATTGCTGCTGTGTAGGGTCGGCTTAGAATAGCACTACCCCATTTCTTCCGGTGAGTGTACGCAAGAGGCGACTAACGGTATTGGGGCTTTTTAAGGGCTTTTTGGGCGATGCGGTGGTCTACCCATCACTAACAACCTTTATTTTACCATCTTTTTCCTCCGCAACTTCCAAAAGTGGCTGAAAAATTTCTAATTTCTTAGCTCTGGCTACCCCTTCTAGGGATTTATAGCCCGGAGTATATGTATGTATGTAATTTCGAATAAAAATCAGAGTATGCTTTAATGAAATAATTCCATTGTTATTTCTATTACATAAAATTATCATTGTCTCAAAACCTCCAATTTTTGAACAAACAATACAAGTCTGTCGGGAGTCAAATAATTGCTGAATAAATAAGGCAAGGCAATATTCGTCGGTAGAACCTCCTAACATATTACGTCGAAGGCTTCCCAGGACGTGGCGTGAAATTGGCCACGTTGTGACATCATATTATGGAGGCACGTTTTGCTTTATAACTCTATGCAATTCATTTTGTGGTGTTTCTTTGTTTATGTAGATTATATTATGCTGAAATTTTGGGAAACACGATTTAATGTTTCGCTGATCTACTTTGTTTATTGCAAGGAATGGTAAACAAAGGATTTATTCGGCCCGCAGGGTTGGTATGAAGAGAAACAAATGCATTCTATGCTGACGATCTGGTCAAGATAAAGTTATTAGATGCCCCTGAGAGACTTAACTTTTTAAATATTATGAATGCTTCAATTTCTGATCTTTACTGCAGAATATAATGTTATTTATACAATTATATTAACAACAAGGTCTACACCCAAAAAATATACACATTGAAAAATATTGTCATAAAAATGATTAAAATTGTTGACGCCAGCATATAGCTCAAATTTCTTATTGTCAAATAAAAACGACTAACCAAATAAACATGATTCATGTAATAAGACAACATTAATATCGAACAAAAAGTACTTACTTAAATGTCAAATATTATTAATAAATAACAACGTTAAAAGCACAGAATGGAAAAAAAATACATTATTCATGAAAGCTAAAAGAGATGTCTCAATTGAGATTTTTCGACTTCGGGAATCAGTAAAGTACTTAGCAAACGTTATGTTTGATTTAAAATCGACAATGTTTTTTTTTCTTTTTGCATTTGAGTACCAAATTATTAATTTTATTTTATATAAATTCAAAATATTTTTTGTAATAATTGATATCTCTGCTTAGAAGTACTGTGAACCTGAGCTAATAATTGATTAAAGTTGTGTTGAAATACATACATATTATAATGGTTATGAATGCCAAAATGGGGTAGCCAACGTTACAGAATTAGAATTTTTTAAGCCACAATTGGAATCTCAGAAATGAAATGGTTGTAAAATAAAAGTACTTGGCATTTAGTAATTGGTATCCAACCACATATTTAAACAATCTAAATGAGTGAGTGCTATTCTAAGTCAGCACTAGATACCTTATTGAAAATGTGTAAACAATATCGACATGATAGTCCAGTGGGTAGAACACCCGCCCGAAAACAGAAGGGCGTGAGTTCCAATCCTGGGTCGGGCCTACACCAATTTGTCTTTTCTAAAGTCATATTTACAGTTAATTTATCATGGTTATTAACGGTGAGGGAAAACATCGTGAGGAAACCCACATGGCTGAGTTGTACTTAGTCATGTGACAGTGTATTCGTACAAAACGGCGATAGGCCTGCCCCCAATCACGTGAGTACACTGTCTAAGCAAAACGTGGGTACCTTCTCTGGACACTAGATGGCGCCGCCATGTGAGTTCAGAAGTATCGGTACCTCTGCCAACCCCTTCGGGGATAAACAGCGTGAAAGTTTATGTTATGTTATGTAAACAATATCATTCAATAAAGCCATCATACCGTACAGCTACGTAAATAAAAGAAAGGAAACTCATCATAAAATATCCGACCGCAATGTGAAATTGTAAATGGCGACCATAAATTATTACCATTTTATGGTTTTGTTGTTAAAATCTTTTAAAAGTCGCACCGCCGAGCTTTTAGCTTGCCAACAAGTCTGAAAGGCGGTTGCATCCGCGGCTTTCATGATGAAGGTATTTTATTATTTCCAACAGACGTTTAATAATAGGCTTCTATTGTTTTAGATATTTTATTTATGAGGATTGTACTGTATTTTCATTATTATTTAGGATAAATTATTTTGTTCTAGTTGCGTGGTTTCAGCTAAAGTGGTCTACCTGGTACGAAGTGAATCTTTGTACTTAAGAATTCGGTGACTTTAAATTAGTAAGGTGACGACGCATGTGGTGAAGGGTAAGGATATCCTGATCCTCAGAGTAGATTTGTAGGAAAACTTTTTTTCAATTATAAAAGATATGATAATGACGTTTAAAAACATAAACTCATCCTTGTGGGTTTTTCAGCGTGGATCATTTATATATATATATATATATATTATCTGATACTTCAGTAATCATAAACATTTACAAAAAAATCTGCTGTTGTATTGTTGTGTGTATCTGTTGTTTGTGTGTGCGTACGGCAAATTAAAATATAGTAGTTATTAAATACATTTTTAGATTAGGTTAACGATAGCATTATAATTTCAACATTATGCAAAGATTTAAAACAAACATTCATAGTGGTATTTTAAAAATCTTTCTGCTTTTCCGATCTGATGAAATAGATAAATAATAATTTTATTCAAGAAGTTTCGGGAAATACGTACAATTAATCTTTAAACATATATAAGCCGAAAAATATACAGAGTTTCCAATAATAAGTCCAGGTTTCATTAGCTCATCGAACTTTTCTTTATTTGATTCAGTCAGAGGTCGAACGAGAAAACTTTTGTAATTCATTACGCTACCAAATCGATACGAGCGTTTGGTTTGTACGAATATTGTATGCTATCCGAGAAAATTGCCATTACCAAGACACAAAAAACAAACCTAAACTTTATGTATGTCTTTGTCTCACATCTTCAAGAGTGAATGAGACAGACGATTGATTAAACCCAACAGAATAAGCGGTAAAGGATTTCGCAGCATTTGTTCATTGAAACTTTTTCACATTTCGATCTGCCGGTATATGTTTCATGAATGAATTTCGCAAATAAAAAGTTCCGACGGCAAACATCATTGTGAGGGTAAAACAAACATTAATCTTGCTTTATTTTAAATGCTGCGGATATCTGTTTTGCTTATGAATATGCATTCTGTTTGTTTTTATTAAGAGGAATAGTGGAATAAAGCATAATTCAAATTGTTGAACAGAGTTAAATGTTGGATTTACGTTATACATTTCCATTAGCATTTAAAAAAAAAGTAAAATAATAGTTTATCGGACTATAAGAGTGAAAGTCGTACATGAAAAATAATATAAATATCTCAACTAACAGAAGTACACTGCTTCACATAAGTCTTCCTAAAAATTATTACAGTGCAAGGAGATTGGGGAAAATAATGTTCGGTTCCAGAAATTTTATATATACTAGAGTTTATATAAACCATCCAACATGTGACACAGATCAGAATAGTTAAAAGTAATCACAACTTAATGACTATTCTGTCTATGAGATAATAATTTAATGTTGTATTTAATGTTATATAATACACATATAAATAGCATCCAAGACTTAAAAAACTATTTATGTTTATCACTCAAATATTGCCTTAAGCGGGATTTGAACCCACAACCTCAAGACCCAGAAGCTAGTACCTAACCACTCGGCCACGGATTCTGTCGCATACAAAGAGTATATAATCACTCCTTTTAGATGCATTTACCAAAGCCAGCGCCACTAAACCGCTTGCTTTACCCGGTGCGGGTTATTCGAGCGGACCCTTTACTTTTGTTATACTTCGTCATCGTATTGATTTGTCTCCACATATTTTTTTATAAAATAAGCAATTTTGAAAAAAATTGGGCGAATCATTTTGGAGCTATTTGCACATGTCGCAAGTATTTCCACCATTAACTAGTAGAAGTGAGTGAATTAATGCGCATGTTCCTAGTGCATGTTACCCGCATCTTTACTTGCTACAGATACTTGCACCGTGTTCAAGCACCTAGAAACTTGTTCGATAATAAGTTGGTATCGGGCTATAAGCATGTTTAAACTAACTCGAAATCATTGTATATTGCATAATTATAGGCGGTGAAGAATAATATTATGTCGTGTCGTATATATGTGACAATGTGGAAACCTATCCCTTTTTAAATACATGAGACAAATCAGAATATAGTGTAATACCAATCTGAACATTTACGCAACCCATTTTCCCGTTTTACTGCCAAAGATAGTTGAAGAATTTCTGATTCTAAAGCTCTGTGCACCAATCTTTGGAATGGTACTTTCTGAGTTATTAAAGCTAAATTTTAGTTAAATTATTATGGGTAATCTCTTTGCATAACTGTGTAGTGTCGGCTTAGAATAATGCTACCCCGTTGCTTCCTGCGGGTGGCGTAAGAGGAAACTAAAGAAACGTCTTTTGAAACGGTTGTTGGTTGATGCGGATGGAGACTCATCACCAACAATACTTTATTTTTACTATCTTTCCACCAAGAAACTTTCATAAGTGGCTGAGGAATTATTAAATCTGAGACTCGGGTACATCGTTTATGAATTTGTAGCCGTGAGTTCATATATTTATGTATAGGTAATCTCTCAATGCACTTATTTAAACATATTTCTTTTACACTGTTACAAGATAAACTATTTCAAAATGGTATGACACCTACACTCCCATATCATTAAACTCTTGCTACATTTGCAAAGCCGAAGAAATCATAATATTTTATAGTTTTCACCTCAAATCACGTAGAAACCCAAGGTATACAAACAAAACAATTCGGTCCCAATTCCTATTTACACTCATGTTTAGAACAGTCGCCAGCCGCTATATTTGTATTTCCAACAATGGCGTCTCAACACGAACGCAAACAAACAAACATGGTACGGACCAACCAAAGATTGCGGTATCCTATATGTGTTCATTTTGCATTGATATTGAAAGCCTATACTATCGACTGTCTCCAAACTAGCAAAATATCATTCATCTCTTTTTAACTCAGAATAAAAAATGAGATAGACTGATAATGAAACTAAAATGTTAGTGTATTGGAATCTGACTTCGATATACATGTATGTATTAACCTACATTCTAGAAGCACTTAAGTAAATAGAGCTGTATCGGGCTCAATTCAGGAAGACTTTGAGATAAACCAGCGTAACTAACTTCATTCAATTTTAGTTTTATGCAGAAAATGCACCGTGGGTGAGCAACCTATAGGAGACGAAATAGGGTGGGGCTACTGCTATATTATATGGTGCTAATCCGACGCTACACGGAGATTTCAAACCATATTTCCCATAAACCATATTACTATAAAATTTTCAGCTTTGTAGATTTGACATCTTAATCAGTATGTACTTCAATTTCTTACACTCAACTTCGAAAAGTTGGGCATCAATTTTTAATTTCCTAGCTCTGGCTACCTTTTTTGGGATTTGAAGCCATGAGTGACTATCTACCTACCTTTTAGCTAGGTAGTTATTTAAAATATAGGTCAAATAATTTGTCGTTCGTGACATAGTGATGTTTGCGTGTTAACATTTGCCAACCTTTTTCACGAATCGCCTCGCGTTATTCGATTCACGACAGTTCCGTGAGTCGATGTCTTTTTGAATCGAATATGCACAGCGTTTCTGAAAACGAAACATGTTATTGTGGTAATATAAATAACGGCTTTGTGTTGCCATTTTTATGACCATTTTCAGACATAAATAATAAATTTTATTATCTTTTGGCACATTGTGTTGCGAATAATTTGTATGTTGTTTTATTGGAGTGAAATATCTCGATATGATGTTACTTAACAAAATCTACCTTTGTAAGTAAGTTTATGCTATTATGTACTTACTTACTCAATAACTTATACTCACGCCCATATTTCCTTTTTGGGTTTGGCAGTGACTATCGATTGACACTTTGCACGCTCCTGGCAAATCTGTCTTGCTACCCCATCATCTATTATATATATTATTCTGAAAGCTCTTGTTTTCTTTTCAGTTCAGACTTTTGCCTATTTATGCTATACTTATAGTAATAAAAATTTTAAGGATATAAAAAATATGTTAAGGAGGTTGGGTGTGCCTTCATTATAAATTACAGCAATTTTAGTAAATAAAGGGATAGCCAGAGTATTTCTAATTTCTCAGCTCTGGCTACCCCTTTTAGGGATTTACAGCCGTGAGTATAAGTAAGTAAGTTTAGTAAATAAATTATTACAAAAGACATATTTCTCTCAAAGCAAATGATTTTCAAAATTAGTTACTTCAATTACGAGTACTACACAAAAAAATATATTTGATGCTACCTAAGTGTAATAAGAAGAAATTTGTTGTGTAGTGTTAAATTATGATATCACTACTTGTCTCTATCCATCTGAATAGTGGTTTGTATTAAAATTCGGTTAGAGAAATATCACTTCTTACACCATTTTCCCCCTTTATCACATTATCATCTTTATATGTTTTAAAAAATACTCAGGAATCGCCAATTTTGAAGCTCTAACTATCATCATTTGGGCATAAACCCGTGAACATACATAGAAAATTAATGTGTAGTTGAAAATTGTGTTTCAATGTTTTGCAAAAGTTGTAAGCCAGTACACAAACATTTCCCTCACATACCGCCCGTCAGCAAGGATTACCTACCTCCGCTTTTAAATTATTAAAAGGTTTCAAAGTACTTTAGCTTCAATGTAGAGAGAATAAATTAAAAAATAGAACTAACGCACTGTAACGTACTGTTTTATGGTTAAATATTTTATTTCTTTTGCCATCTCAGCAATAAAATAATATATAATCATTTATTTCAAAGTAAAAAGATAAATCTTTGGTTTTTGAACGTCAAATTTCAACTTAATACTAAGTTTACTTCGGATTCGGAAGGTGTTTTGTTGAGAGAAGAACCCGTAAGAAACTCTTCAACACACATCTTTATTAAGTCCATTACAATTTTGGTGTTAGCCCAGAAACATCCTGCACAGAGCCCTGATGACACCAAGCCAATTTATCATTAATATAATCATTGACATTATAATAGGCTTTCGAAGTAAGATTTCTTTTAACAATAATCTAAATAATGGGCAGGCAAAACTCGGACATCAACAATAATTTCAAAGTGGTTTTGAAAAGAATATTGATTCATAGGCCATGGGTCTATAAATGACTCTCAATTGGTAAATCGTGTGCTACGCATGAATTAAGATATTGACACCAAAGACTTTATTAAAAAATATGTTTATTAAATATGTTTATTTGTTTTCATACATGCTCTTTTATTAAAGAATAAAAGAGCATGTAAAAACGCAAGTCAAGCAGCGAGCTCAATTTATAGCAAATCCTAATCATCCTCGTTTTATGCTGGCAGATGTACGCATCTGGTTTGTGCAAACTTTTTGTAATCGTAGCCGACAATTAGCATCGACTAGTAGAAAATAGGTGCAAACTCAACACAAGAAAATTGCGTAGCCATTCAAATCAAATCCACACTCACGATTCGCGCCTTTGCGAGTGATTTGCGCGCGCGTTTCGAGAGGTATTTACATCACTTACAGTCTATGGTGTATCTTTGAAACGACTCTTCTAGTTTTCTATTCATCACTTCATTCATTCCGTTGGATATAGACGTAATAATTGTAAAAAGGTGTTGGGTGAAGGGGAATGTAAAAATTTGTGACGTTATGTTATTTATGACTAACACGTCATGCCATTCTTTTTAGGGTTCCGTAGCCAAATGGCAAAAACGGGACCCTTATAGATTCGTCATGTCTGTCTGTCTGTCCGCCCGTCCGTCCGTCCGTCCGTATGTCACAGCCAGTTTATTCCGAAACTATAAGAACTACATTATTGGAAATTGGTGCGTAGATGTATTCTGTAAACCGCATTAAGATTTTAAAATAAAATCTGAAAAAAAAACCAAAATTTTTAGGGTTCCCCATACATAGAACTGAAACTCAAAATTTTTTTTTTCATCAAACCTATACGTGTGGGGTATTTATCAAAAGGTATTTGAAAATGATGTTGAGGTTTCTTATATCATTTTTTTCAAAACTGAATAGTTTGCGCGAGAGACTTTTTCAAAGTGCTAAAATGTGTGTCCCCCCCCCCGTAACTTCTAAAATATGGGCATGATAATACTGAAAAAAATATATGATGTGTATTACTATACAAACTACTAACGAAAATTGGTTTGAATGAGATCTAGCCAGTAGTTCTATTTTTAAACGTCATAAATCAAATTACTTACCTAATTTGGCTCCCATGATTTTCACACAAACGGGATTTTCTATATATATGATAGTACGGAACCCTTAGTGCGCGATCCGACTCGCACTTGGCCGGTTTTTTTCATATAATTACTTCTTCTTTCAGTCAAAGTCTACATTGGTCAAAATACAAGAAAAATGCAAAATGGTGGCTGAGCTTATACAAAAACTTAGGCACTACAAAGTTTAATCGTGAAATTTCTGTTCAGTTGAAAAGGAATACTCATAACATCAAAAAGTACAATTGTAAATATTATAATAAATGGTTTCAAAAACATCGTCATTGGGGGTTTTTTTAAAGTGGTTGTTGGGCGATATGGTTACAAACCCATCACCAATGATACTTTATATCTACCATCTTGTCCCCTATCAACTTCCAAATGTGGCTGAGAAGTTTTTAGCTCTAAAGCTTTGGCTACCCCTTTTTGGGATTTATGGGCGCGAGTATATGTATGTATGCATGCATGTTAAAAACATTGTAATTTTAAAAACAACAGACAAAATCGTAATTGGCATTCTATTTCATCAGAAATATCCCTCAATTACTCTTTGATCGAACAGGTGAAGCTGAATGTATTGTTTGCGATACACAGAGGTACCTTTTTCAATCCCGAATAGACATAATTTTATGCACAAACGCCTCCCTTATGTGTAATCAAATTAATTGCAGGGACATGTTTTTGCGGTTGGTTGGGACGCCATGGGACGTTGTTTGTTTAGCAAAGCAAACTTGGGTGGACCGGCGGCGATGGAAAATTAATTTGTCATTGTCCTTTTAGTGGGAAATTTAACGTGTCTTTTTTATAACATCATAAATAATTGTAAAGCTAAATGCAAGACTATATAGTAAACAATATAAGTAAAGGAAAGTAACCAAATTAAAATTAATAATTTATTAAAAAAGAGAATTACAGCTAAATGTAATCCGAGATCGCTCACTGGTGTTGTAATAAATGTAAAATTTATTAGAATACCCTACTAGGGGTTACTTTCATTACAAATACGTCTTTTTAATGTTGGTGTATAAATGGTATAGATCACCAATCTGGTCTATTTAATTGTAGGTAGGCTGACTAACGGCTACTACCATGGCAGTTGCTTGAGTTGCAGATCGTCAGCTTCACATGCACACCGAAAGACAGAATCATACTAATTTTCAGAAAATAAGGTAGTTTAGTTCACTATAGTCTATCAAACTAGTTAAAATATCTTAAGTTGTATTTTTCATTTTGTATTTGCGGAAACCAAACCCATGATCCCTAGACTGTGAGCCGAAAGCTTTTACCGTGAGAAAACAAAGGCAGATAATAATATTTTAGTTAAGTTTAAGATTCGAGTTTATTTTTCAAACAATTTGAAATATTCTACACACACAACCACTACAGCATTAATTTGTGATAACACTATTCGTGGAAACCAAGAAAACGCAGTCTTGAAAACTCCAAACTCCAAAGTGGTTGCTGAGAATAGCTGACGAGGAGCTTCTTAGAGTGAGATAATAATAGTTTCAATACGTTTGTGCTGGAGTTGGAATGCAGTTTCACCACAGTACGACTTGGTTTGCTTTATGGTCCTCAATTCTAATATAAAAATTATTTATCTGCTTAGTTTAGGGACATGAAGTAGAAGGAACCTAGGTATGTGTACATAATAACTTACATGTATTCTGTCGATAGTTGCCTCGCTATCTTCTTACACGCTTTCGCTTAGTCATCCTTCAATGCATTTTGTCGGGGGTAAATTGACAATAAATATATACGGACATAATACTTAATATTAGCTCAGTGGTAACGAAATATCTTTTGTTCATTAGACGTGAGTAGTAATTAATATCGTTAACAGTGAGGGATAACATCATGGAAAACTTACAGTTGTGTTGTTTTTGGGCATAAATCGAAAAATTTGCTACAAGTCGCAAAGCGAAACGTGAGTACAAAAACACCAGGTGACGAAATTGCATGTGATTTTTAGAACTAAGTATTAGCACCTCTGCCAGCCCTTTCAGGATTTAGTTTGCAAACGTTGAGAATAATTTGATATATTATAATTAGAATCATATAACATACATACATACATATACTCACGGCTATAAATCCCTTGACGGGGTAGCCAGAGCTTCGGAATGAAAAACTCCTCAGCCACTTTTGGAAGTTGATTGGGGAAAAGATGTAATAATAAATGATGATGAACCGCATCGTCCTAAATCACTTAATAAGCCCCTATACCCTTAGTCGCCTCTTACGATCACCCACGGGTAGAAATTGGGTAGTGTTATTCTAAGCCGACACTACACGGTTAATCATATAACTTCCTTAAAATCCCCATAGCTCTAAATAACCTCTCATTACACCGGCGAGAATAAACAGTGCACATCTTTATTCATACGCTCACGGCTGTTAATCGCAAGAAAGGATAACCAGAGCTTCAGAATTAGAAATTCTTTAATCACATCTGGGAGATCAGGGTGAAAAAGGTGGTATGATAAAAGTAAGGTGATGGGCCTTTAATTACATTGCCCAATAATCCCCTGAAAATCCTCAAAGCTCTAAGTCATCACACAGGAAAATTTATAAGCAGAATTGAAGTCCATGTTTAAATTGTCTTCAGTTACGTCGGTGTGAAACTTAAAGTCGGTGCTACAAACACTTCTTCAAATCCAAACTACAATTTTATTCACCCCTCACGAACATACTTAACAAGAAATTAAAGTATGTTTTTAAACAAGACTGTTCCTCACTTAAAGTAACATTGTTCAAATAAACTGGGGGTTTTCATATAAAATTAAAGGTTCCACAAACACTTTATTGTCTTCGTGAAAACAGAGATCAATGCAACATAAGTAAAATACATAATCTTACTGCGATCTCGTATAAATATTTTTTTAAATAAACTTTTAGTGAACAAGTACATTCAGTCATCAAAAAGAACTTAGCTCGGTATTTTCTACTGTTGCATATATCAATAACAGCGCCAATATCAGCTATAATAAAATCAATACATTATGTATTTTTTCAAGATAAGGATGAAAGTTTGTTTCCTTTTTATTTTCGGACAATTAGGTGATTGAAGCCTTCACTATCCAACCAATGTGCAGATAATATAAAAAAAATAATTAGGAAAGTCAAACCCCCAGGCAAATCCGACACCTCCGAAATATGAGCTGAATGCATTATAGCTAGATCACGGACGACGCAAAAAGATTTTTACGATGATAAATCTTATACATCAAAAAACGCCAAAATTTTTAAATTACACTTAATCAAAGAGTAAAAGAACAAAGTAAAACAAAGACATAACATAACATAACATAAACGTTCACGCCGAATATCCCCGAAGGGGTTGGCAGAGGTACTAATACTTCTGAACATCACGTGACTTTGTCACCTGGTGTTCAGAGTACCCACGTTTTGCATGGACAGTGTACTCACGTGATAGGGGGCAGGCCTATCGCCGTTTTGTACGAATACACTGTCACATGACTAAGTACAACTCAGCCATGTGGGTTTCCTCACGATGTTTTCCCTCACCGTTAACAACCATGATAAATTAACCACACATATGTCTTTAGAAAAGACAAATTGGTGTAGGCCCGACCCAGGATTCGAACACTAGTCGCTTGCACGATAACCAAGTGTTCTACCCACTGGGCTATCACGGTTGTCACGGTAAACAAAGACATGAATGATAAAGTAATCGTCTTTAACAAATTTTAAAGTAACATGATTTTAAATACATTCATAAATATACCCACAGCCATAAATCCCAAACAAAGGTAGCCAGAGCTTTAAGAGCTTATTCCATTTGTCTGAATGAAGACGTCTGAGAGCCACAGAATCTGAATTCAGACTAGTGGAATAACGTTTAGAACGCTAGGCTTCTGAAAAGTAGACAAATTTGTGTAGTGGAATAACAAGTGTCTGCGGCAGTAACTTCGAAGGACGTCTGAATTCAGAAACGACAAAGTGTAATGGAATAAGCTCTTTAGAGCTAGGAACTCCTTTAGCCACATTTGGAAGTTGATAGAGGACAAGATGGTAGAAATAAAGTATCGTCGGTGATGGGTCTCCAACCGCATCACCCAAGAACCACTTAAAAAGGCCCCACAGTCTTAGCCGCTTCTTACGACATCCGTGGGTAGAAAGGGGTAGAGACATTCTGAGCCGACACTACACGGCCTTTAAAGTTTAAAAAAAAACGAGTAATGTCGTTGTTAAACAAAAACGTGCATATCGAACGGTTGCAAGTGATAGTGTAATAAGATAAGCTAACTAACCATGTTCGCTTATCACAATACATATCACATACACCCAGTTTACAAAACAAAGTCCTATCATAATTACACAAATACATAACAAAGTGTTTACGATCAAAATTATCATTCTGAAACTGCTCGCAGGCTTGGCCGTATCAGCAAGTGCAATAAATTAGCGAATGTTTCTTATCGAAGAAGACGTAGACGACACGAGTCGGGTAGACGTCGCGTCGGATAGATAGCAAGTTAGTTCTAGCTTTCTCTTGGAGCGGTTTGAGACGAATTCATTGGGAATAAAAATATTTTTAAAATTAGAATCGTTTTTAAGTTATATATGGTGACGTATACAAGCAGATCCAAACGGTGTAATATAAATGTAATCAGCCACATTTGGAAGCTGATAGGGGACAAGATAGTAGAAATAAATTATCGTTGGTGATGGGTCTCCAACCGCATCTCCCAAAAACCTCTTAAAAAGCCCCCATACCCTTAGTCGCCTCTTACGACATCTAAGCGTGGAAAGGGGTAGTGACATAAAATTATAGTAGTTTTGAAATAATTTATGGTGAGGTTATACCAACAATCTAAAAGGTGTAATGTAATACTTAGTTCATTATACAATGACTCCTGTGATACATTTTCATAGCGAAGAGTTTCTTATTTTGCAGCAGTAAGTTACATTAAAAACAATCTTTCAATTATCTTTAATTGCTGCTGAAAAAAGGAGTGGGTGAATTATTATCAATCTAACCGCTTCTATTAACTGACAGTTGTCTACCAGCCACCATAATGAAGGCTAGGGAAAACTTTCCAAAATAAACAATATTTTGACTTTTGGTGGTAACTCGGAAAACATGAATAAACATAATTTAAAAGAATTACAGTTAAAAAAAGAAATATTAAAAATGAGAAACATGAGAATAATACTCAGCCAATATAAAATAAAATTAATCACCTACAAAACATGTGCCACGTTTCATTACACATTCTGAGAAACAGGTTCCCATGAAATAACATATCTTTAACAATGTTGTTTCGTTCCAAAATGTAATATAACTCCAGGAGCACTACGCTAGGACCCGGTACCCAACGAACACTGCTCTGCACTTTAATCTCATCTCAAATGTAACTTATTCTACATCGTTTCCTGACGTTAATTTTGACAATAAATTTAAGAAAATGCCCCGAGCACTCGTCGAGTTGCAAACAAAGCGGAAAACCAAGAGTTGGATGTTTCGAGACGAGTTTTAAGCTTGCGTTTAGACAGTTTCAAAGGTACCTTAGTACGTGTACGTTGCTATTCGAACGAGTTTCAAATGTTTTGTGTTGAACTTTTCTTTGTTAATGGATAGTTGAGTCCAACTCCCCGATACAGGATTCCTTAGCAGTCCTGTTTTAAATATAGATAAAAATCGCGTAGGAGATACTTTTCAAATATATTACTCACACGCTTCGTGTTATTCAAAGGGAAACTGAGATGCTAATGAATTGGGAAATGACATATGATTTGTTACCTGGATAAGCCAAAAATCAATGAAATATTATATGCATACCTATTTATACTACCGCCATTAATTTACAATTGGTATAAGCACTAATTTCCGAGCGCCACTTTGTATGATCCTGACAAATATCACTTACTTCCTTCACATTAATCATTCTTTACTCTGAACTTTTTTTCTTTACATACATACATATATACTCACGGCTATATTTCCCTAGAAGGGGTAACCAGAGCTAAAGAATTATAAATTCCTCAGCCACTTTTGGAAGTTGAGTGGGGAAAAGATGGTAAAAAATAAAGGTTTTTGGTGATGGGTCTCCAACCGCATCGCCCCAAAATCCAATAAAAAGCCCCAATACCCTTAGTCGCCTCTTACGACACCCTTGGGTAGAAAGGGGTAGCTACATTCTAAGCCAGCACTACACGGCTCTTTTTCCTTTGTTTAAACATTTTCAATGTGGTCTTCATACTTCCTTCGTTCTTTACTAACAATACTTTTAACATTCGCACTATAACTACTTTTGTCTCGTCAATTAATAAATAAAGAAACTCAGCTCGGTAGCGTAATCAATCTAAAGGATGAATATCATAATTTTTGGTGATATGGAAAATGTTATCAAAAAACCGGAGATACATTTGTAATATTAGTAGCAAATTTATTCCAGCCCATAGGGGCTGACACGCGTTCTCACAAGCCTCGTGCTATAGCTATAGAGCTATAGCACGAGGCTTGTGAGAACGCGTGTCTGATTTTGTGTGAATAATCCGTCTGTTCCTTCTTTCTCCGTGTAGTGTCGGCTTAGAATAACACTACCCCATTTCTACCTTTGGGTGATCGTAAGAGGCGACTAATGGTATAGGGGCTTTTTAAGTGAATTTTGGGCGATGTGGTTGGAGACCCGTCACCAAAAACATTTATTATTACCATTTTTTCCCCCATCAACTTCAAAAGGGGCTGAGGAATTTCTCATTCCAAAGCTCTGGCTACCCCGTTAAGGGATTTATAGCCGTGAGTATATGTATGTATGTATGTATGTCCTTCTTTCTCACGTGACATACGCATTCTGACTAGCCGCATGCTATGGGGGCTGATTGAGAAAAGGACGATGATGAAAGATGAAATAAGCTGGGGATTATCTTAACCAAATTTATTATACCTTCTGTTAGAGTAACATAAACGTTCACGCCGTTTATCCCCGAAGGGGTTGGCAGTGGTACCAATACTTCTGAACTCTCATGGCAGCGCCATCTAGTTTCCAGAGAAGGTACCCACGTTTTGCTTAGACAGTGTACTCACGTGATAGAGGGCAGGCCTATCGCCGTATCTATACACTGTCACATGACTAAGTACAACTCAGCCATGTGGGTTTCCTCAGGTATTTAGGCATATAATCTTGTATTAATTGATAAAGTTTAGATAAAAATTGTAGACATAATACCATTCCTCAACAGTACGTCTCCATGTTAATCATGTGTCATCATTATGTATTATCAATTTCACTAATCAGGGTGCGAACCCTAATATATAAGTAAAGCACGTTTTCGGAATAAATTCACCCACAAAGTAATTATATACAAAAAATCTTTTTCTCAATCCGGGTTAATAGAGTTCCGAGGTCATGGATTGGTTTGCTTCTTGTTTATTATTAAATTAGTGGCGTCATATACAAGGTGTTTTTATTACTGATTAGAGAAAGATTCAAAATTCACAGCTGATAAAACTGGACCAATTACACACATACTGGTCATGAAATTTGAGTTTTAAGGTTTCTTATTAGTTACTGAAAACCCCTATAGAATTAAAAACAAGAAAAATAAAACAACTTTTAACAGCAAATGTTGCTCATCTTAGCTGGAATCCGAACGGTTGTTTGGACCTTAATTGTTACAAGGTTTTAAAGATAACCATTATGCTAAATAAACTATATGACCATATAACCAAATAAACCATATGCTTATACAAATCTCTTATTTATGCATTACTCATATTAAAAAATAAACACTCTTTTATAAATTTTGCGGCATATAATTTACGTCTAACGAATTATAAACCAATCTCAGGTGGAAAATACACAAGGTGGACTTAAGATAGGATAGGTAAATACTAACAAGTGAAATAGAGTGATTGTCTTATCTCGATTTTTTTACAATTGTTTGCTGTGTTATTTCGTTTTGGAATAGCACTACCCCATTTCTTCCCATGTGTGATCGTGAGAGACTAAGGGTATTGGGGTCACTAAGTGATTTTGGGCGATGCGGTTGTAGACCCATTACCAAATTTTATTTATAACTAGTGGATCGTCCCAGCTTCGCACGGGTAGCGTTGTTTTTTTAAATAACTAAGGTTTCTTTCTTCAGTCACTGCTCAAGCATTGTGAAATTCAGCGCAATGTTTTCAATTTATTAAATTTATAGCACTCCCTAAACAGTGTAGTTTGGTGATTTTAAATGCGCTTTTATGAACGGTTCAGTATTTCCGTTTAAAAGCAAATTTTTAAATAAAACGCTATGAAGTATTTATAACAATCTCAAAAATAAATCATTTCATTACGTGATGTAGGATGCAACTACTGGCGCCATCTAGTATGTTATATGTAAATTAGTAAAGATTGATCACGGGCGCGGTGGCTTATTTTATGTATAATTTCGGTGTTTGTCTACCGATTTCTATGATTCTTTTTTTATTGAATAGGTAATAATGTTACCTTTTTTAAATTAGGGATGAGTGAGAGGTTTACAAACGTAAGAGTAAAGAAATATAATAAAAATGTTCCGAACTGCTAAGCTATCAGGAATTACACGTGTTATTGTGAGTCAACCGTAAAAGATAGACATAAACTGTTGAGGCTTTTTTTTAGATAATTTTATGAAAAATATTTCCGTCACACATGATTTCTATGTAAGTTTAACCATTGAGGCTGCACACGCGACGGAAGCTTAAAAATGGAGTAACTTCTCCCGTTTTCCCAAAATTTCCCAAAATTCCCCTTTACTACTCTGCTGGAAAGTATACAAAAACCTGCGCAGGTGTATGAAGAATAATTGTACCAAGTTTCGTTAAAATCCGTCGAGTAGTTTTTGTTTCCATAAGGAACATACAAACCGACAGACAGACAGACAGACAGACAGACAGACAGACAGACAGACAAAAATTTTACTAATTGCATTTTTGGCATCAGTATCGATCCCTAATCACCACCTGATGGTTATTTTGAAAATATATTTCATGTACAGAATTGACCTCTCTACAGATTTATTATAAGTATAGATAGATATATATCTATTTTACAATATTTTTCCCACTTAAATTACAAAAGTGGCTAAAGAATTGTCTGATTCTTAAGCTCTGGCTACCCCTTTTATAGATTTGTAGCCGTTAGTATACGTATTTTTTTTACAATTCTCTATATTGAAAATATATTATAAGCACTGCTAGATTTAAGTAATACCTAAGTATTTTTACACCATGACATTTTCTTCCGAAACCGTAAACACATAAATCACTGCCAACTTTGCTGTGAAAGTGGTTTGTGCAAAACGTTTTCACTTTCACGGAATCTAATTTAGTTGGTATCCATCAGGCCACAATTACGTTACGGAGGAGGCAATAAATTTGACAATTATGGGGTAGACTACGTCGCTGAAGACAGACGGGTATAGTCGGGGTAGTGCGTTGCGGTTTGGAATACTATAGATACGAGCTGCATGCTCGAAACCAACCCATTTAGTATCACTAGAATACTATACAGATTTGAAAACGCAGTACGCTAA
Source organism: Bedellia somnulentella (assembly GCA_963576735.1). Taxonomy (NCBI): domain Eukaryota; kingdom Metazoa; phylum Arthropoda; class Insecta; order Lepidoptera; family Bedelliidae; genus Bedellia; species Bedellia somnulentella. The sequence continues at coordinate 19,672,580 of OY755171.1, forward strand.
TTGCTACAAGCATTACCGATGTGCAGGTTTTATGTATATGTGGTGTTTTATTGAGGAGAACAATAAGGTCAAATGTAACTTTGATTCTAGTTTGATAGTCTGTTTAATTGATGTGTGGAAAAGATATAATAATTTCTCAGTTTCTTTCTACCAACAGCAATGTCAGTTCTGGTATCGGATTTCAGGTATATACTTAGCTAAATAAATATAATATCATCACCAACGATACTTTATTTTTTCCCATCTTATCCCTTATCAACTTTCAAATATGGCTTTCCACCTGTGTAGCTCTGGCTATTCCCCTTTTTGGGATTTATGGTCGTGAGTACATACATACATACATACATATACTCACGGCTGTAAATCCTTAGAAGGGGTAGCCAGAGCTAAGGAATTAGAAATTCCTCAGCCACTTTTGGAAATGATAGTGGGGAAAAGATGGTAAAAATAAAGGTTGTTGGTGATGGGTCTCCAACCGCATCGCCCAAAAATCCCTTAAAAGCCCCAATACCGTTAGTCGCCTCTTACGTACACCCACCGGAAGAAATGGGGTAGTGCTATTCTAAGCCGACACTACATAGCATGTAAATGTATGTGCAGCAGTGAGTAAATGTATGTATGTAAATGCGTCTACTAGCTTCCCATGACGGAAAGAAGGACGACACCATGATTCATTTTCAAAATGATTAGTTTACAGTTGAATATCTCAATAGTGAAGAACATAATATTCATTGAATTCCTATGGCAGGAGTAATTAACACGATCAATATAAAGCAGTAACTCCAAAACTATGCGACAAACAGGCCATACTAAAAGAACAAATACTTTTATCGAGTTTGAACAAGTAATGAATCCAAATGCCATCAAGTGGTTAATATCCTATTTTCTCTGAGATAACTACCATAAGTTATTGGAGACGACGCCAGATATTTTATCGCCCTCATAAATGTCACAGCTTTATAAATCAACCAGCAAGAATCTACCTCAGAAATGAACATTTATGGGATATGGAGCCTGAAAAGAAAATTCTGATCTTATAGTAAACGATCGTTGGGAAATATTTTTACCAGATTCTAATTGTGTACGCAGAATGAGTAAAATCAACAGAACACAATACACGCGTTATTTAACATATTTACGCCTGAATTTATTTAAGCGTACAAATAAACTCGTTTATAGAAAGAAACCTAAATAGCTGTTTAAGATGATTGCAAGTCAAGTCTTAAGAATGGATACTAAAAAGTACTTTATTGCACATCAAAAAAAGGAAACAAAACAATCAAAAATAAAAAACAAACAAAAAGTACAATTGGCGGTCTTATCACTAAATACGATCTTTTCCAGACAACCTTTGAATGGAAAGATCAATAAATTACAGTCTTGTTAGGCAGATGTTCAATAGTATATGTATATGATGAATCAAAAATCTATGGTTACATCTACAAAAAATATAAAAACAGTTTTACAAGTAAATACTACATGCATACTTATAATATTCGACATGTACGTGCACATTATTATTCAAATAAAATACACATATAATTTTTATTCATATACTTAATATATATTTTGCCGTGTAGTGTCGGTTTAGATTGCCGTGTAGTGTCGGTTTAGAATAGCACTACCCCATTTCTTCCGGTGGGTGTACGTAAGAGGCGACTAACGGTATGGGGCTATTAAGGGATTTTTGGGCAATGCGGTTGGAGACCCATCACCAACAACCTTTATTTTACCATCTTTTCCCCACGCATCTTCCAAAAGAGGCTTAGGAATTTCTAATTCCTTAGCTCTGGCTACCCCTTCTAGGGATTTATAGCCGTGAGTATATGTATGTTTCAGAGAGATAGGTAGTGTTTTTTCACCATTCAAAATGAATAATACCAGGAGAAGGTTTTTAGTCATTATTTATTTATACACTAGTGGATCGTCCCAGCTTCGCACGGGGAGCGTTGTTTTTTTAAATATCTGAGGTTTCTTTCTTCAGTCACTGCTCAAGCATTGTGAAATTCAGCGTAATGTTTTTAATTTATTAAATTTATAGCACTCCCTAAACAGTGTAGTTTGGTGATTTTGAATGCGCTTTAAAGAACGGTTCAGTATTTCCGTTTAATAGCAAATTTTGGAATAAAACGCCATGAAGTATTTATAACAATCTAAAAAATTAATCATTACGTTATGTAGGATGCAACTACTGGCGCCATCTAGTATGTTATATGTAAATTAGTAAAGATATGGTTTCGATCACGGGCGCGATGGCTTATTTTATGTGTAATTACGGTGTTTGTCTACCGATTTCTATGATTCTTTTTTTATTGAATGGGTAATAATGTTACCTTATTTAAATTAGGGATGAATGAGAGGTTTACAAACGTAAGAGTAAACAAATATAATCAGGATGTTCCGAACTGCTAAGCTATCAGGAATTACACGTGTTATTGTGAGTCAACCATAAAAGATAGACATATACTGTTGAGGAATTTTTTTTAGATAATTTTATGAAGAATATTTCCGCCACACATGATTTCTATGTAAGTTTAACCATTAAGGCTGCACACGCGACGTAAGCTTAAAAAATGGAGTAACTTCTCCCGTTTTCACCAAATTTCCCAAAATTCCCCTTTACTTCTCTGCAGAAAAGTATACAAAAACCTGCGCAGGAGTATGAAGAATAATTGTACCAAGTTTCGTCAAAATCCATCGAGTAGTTTTTGTTTCCATAAGGAACATACAAACCGACAGACAGACAGACAAAAATTTTACTGATTGCATTTTTGGCATCAGTATCGATCCCTTATCACCACCTGATAGTTATTTTTAAAATATGTTTCATGTACAGAATTGACCTCTCTACAGATTTATTATAAGTATAGATTTATACGTAGAAAATGATCTGTAAGTTTTTTTAAATAAAATTGAAGTATAAAACAGTTGAGTGATAACTTAGAATAGTGCCAACCCACTTCTTTCCGCAGGTATCGTAGATGTGATTTAGGGTACTTGGCCTTTTAAGTAATTTTTAATCGAATCAAAAAAACCCATATAAACGTCTATTTTTATGTGTGAAATAGAGTTTTACTTGTCGTTGAGACGTTTGCACGCAAATTTGTGATTGAATCTGATCAGTTAGTCCTTCCTTTGAGCGTGCCAAGTAATCTATTGTCTCAATATCAAACCACGGCTGTCTCAATAACAGTTTCTCATAGCCTTTGTGTAGGTTAGTAACATGATAACTGTATAAGATTAAGTCTTATTCATTGTAGCAAAATATTGTAATAATTAACTTATCGCAGAATTAGTTTTTAAACATACATATAATTGTTAGCTTTCGATAACACTACAAGACTTATTGTACTGTGTTTTAATATTCGTTTATTAATATTTGAATGTTTAAAGAATATGTTTCCGTTTATACTGTAAATTAATATTAAATATCCATTTCTGTTTCCGTTAATGAAAATCAAATACGAACTTCGGCGCACATAGTGACGTGTTCCGGTTGCTTGAGTCAAAAGGGTATTTAAAAGCATGGACGGACAGTTCGTATTGAGCACTGCTAGAGAAAAGTTGTAAAAGTGAAGCATTATAATACATCTTGTTAAAATTGTAATGAGTGAAGTTTTATTTAAACAGTATTCTAACATAATCAAGGCCATAAATTGTAAATGGCCATAGAAGGGTAGCCAGAAGTTTAGAGCTAGAAACTCCTAAGCCACATTTGGAAGTAGTTTTCTTAATTAATATAATTACATAAAATTACGCACACACCGCAAACAATTTATATCTTGGTGACTATTTGTATTTTCCACTTATTTAATTTTAGTGACTTACGCCCGATTTCTGAATTGAGTATTCAAGCTGAGAACAACTTAAGTATCGTTTTGTCTCATTCAGTTGTTAAGATTTCAATGCGACAGAACGATACTTAAGTTGTTCTCAGCTGGAATACTCAATTCAGAAATCGGGCGTTTAACTTGTACTCAGCTATTTATTCTGACTGGGGTGGGCATCACAAATTATAAGATCCTAAAAATCATGTTTCTATATAATATTAGATTTTTACTACAAACTCCCACTTATCAAGGACATAAATCTTGGTTCGTAGGTGCTAACGAGTATTGTAATAGGAGTGAATACACGATAGCTGCAAAGAATAAAAAAAAATTACTTCCACTCTGAGAAGGCCTATAATACGCCAATTCCTCAGAAAATCTTGCACTTTAGTATTCCGGTTAACTAAGATAGTGTTATCATGAGCTGGTTCGCTATTTCTCTCACATTTATTGTTAATATATAATATTATTGTTCTTATACAATCCCTTTTAATTTTTTCACTTCCAAATCTTGCCTTTGCAAGTAAACTTTTAATCTGTTCACCACACGCCATGTCACGCCACGTCCTCTTCTAACAACATTTTGCACATTAGCTTTTTATATATTTATGTATATCCTTCCCCACTTTATGTGCCCAAACCATCTCAATATTTCTTTTTTTATCTTGTACACTACACGTTATCATTCACATCTAAACGTTTACGAATCTCACTATTTGTCATTCTGTCACATTACTTTACATTACATTGACTTCTGCAGGATGTCATTTCCACTATATTTACCACATCAACGTAAGAATCAGAACAGCTTAGTGCACTGTCTTTCGAGCCTTTCAGAAAAATACCTAGAAGGGGTATACAGAGCCTCGAAACAAGAAATCCCTTAGCCACTTTTATGTGGAGTGTTGTGTGATTGTAAAGTAAATCTTTTTGGTGATCGATGATGAACCGCATCGCCCAAAAATTACTTAAAATTTCCCAATACCCTTAGCCGCCTCTTACGAACACCCAAAGGAAGAAATGGGGCAGTGCTATTCTCAGCCGACACTACACAACAAATAGAAATATTATATTAAATATACTTAAACGTTCACGCCTTATAAACCCCGAAGAGGTGGTAGATGTATACCTCACGTGGCATTGTCACCTGCTTTTCAGAGTACTCACGGTTTAGGGGGAGGCTTATCGCTGTTTTATACGAAAGCACTGTCACCTAACTAAGTACAACTTAGCCATGAAGGTTTCGTCACGATATGACAACCTTGATATCTCAGTTTGTAGAACACCCGTCTATCATGCCAACAGGCGTGGGTTCATAATTACACCGCTTTGTATTTCCTAAAATCATATGAAAAACATATCAAGTGTTTAGTAAAAGCTTTTCATATTAGTATAATAAGCATAATAAGCATAAACGTTCACGCCGAATATCCCCGAAGGGGTTGGCAGAGGTACTAATACTTCTGAACATCACGTGACTTTGTCACCTGGTGTTCAGAATACCCACGTTTTGCATGGACAGTGTACTCACGTGATAGGGGGCAAGCCTATCGCCGTTTTGTACGAATACACTGTCACATGACTAAGTACAACTCAGCCATGTGGGTTTCCTCACGATGTTTTCCCTCACCGTTAACAACCATGATAAATTAACCACACATATGTCTTTAGAAAAGACAAATTGGTGTAGGCCCGACCCAGGATTTGAACACTAGTCGTTTGCACGTTAACCGAGTGTTCTACCCACTAGGATATCACGGTTGGTATCATATTAGTACTTCAGCTTATTCCAAAAAAAAACGGAATAATACCCAATTGAAAATGTCCCGTCTGCACATTTGCGTAGACAAAAGTCTTCCGCCATACACTATCATGTAAATGAAACAGAGCACGGAAGTAATTCATGTTGTTTATGAAGAGAGCGTTTTGCTAAATTCAAAGCGATAGCTAAAATTAGAAAGCTTCGCTTATCTTTATTGTATTTGGCAAATGTTTGATGTTGTTGCTCTATCACGAATACAATTAAACGGCTTACTTTGGCAACATGCAAAGTGAAGTGCGTTGCATTCGAATTTTAAATGAGTGTTTTTTTAAAAACGGAGGGAATCGAATTAGCCTTTCATGTAGACAGACGGTATTCAAATGAAGGTTTGCTTTGAATTTGAAAGAATCCGAATGTTTGGAATTCATAATTCGTCTTGTATTGTTTTATTTTTCCTTATTTCAGTGAACCTTTGTTGTTTGAAGTATTGATTTTACTTCTTTTTATCAATTTTGTGTTATCAGCACCATATGTATGTCAAAAGGCGACCTTTTTACATTAAAAATATTTGTTAATAAAGTATGGATAATGGCTTGGTTTAATTTGTTAACACTTACCCCTTACTTCCCTCACGCCTTTATAGCCTTAGAGCGTCGTACCTTAAGGAAGAAATGGGTCAGTAAGTTGTACATAGCCGTGATAAACAAAACAGCAATGGCCGACAATCTATGTACTGATCAGGTAAATAGTGGGTTTGTTGAACGCCAGGTGATGTCATTGTCACCTGAGCTTCAATAAATTCAGAACCTCTGACAATCTTTCGGAGACATGCAGCTCAAACATCGATTTAATTAAAATGGCTATTGATTTGTGTTGAAGCAGCCTAATAGCTGAAATTAGATGTTGAATGGTAAAAGCATCAGCCATTATTCTGAGCAGCCGCTTTCAACATTTCCATGAGCATAATAGCTGCGAGCATATCCTAATTGACATATCGGTGGACGGCCATGTCCGAATCACTTTTGGTATACAACACAGAACAGTAGAGTATGTTCAATTGATTTAATGGTTGTTATAGTAGGTGAAGAATCGATTGCTATGTATTGTCAGCCTTATAGCACTAATGCATTACTTTTCGTGAGTGTTGTAACAGGTAACTTAGGTTATTGGTGTTTTTAAAGTGATTGAATGCTGATTGAGTGACTAGAGAACCATCACTAATGAGCTAACGTTTTGTTACTTTCTCCACTCAAACTCGAAAAGTGGCTAAAAAATTCGAATATCAAAGTCTACAACTCTAGTTAACCTCTTTTGGAATCTTCAGCCATAAGTGAATATGAGTTAATATTAATGAAACAGTTTAGCTAAAGAAATGATTTCATACTTATAGTTGTAATATTTGATTTCATTTATTAAAATTCAATAAACAAGTAACTAAGACTCAATGTTGTTAGTAGAAAGGCTTAATGCTAGGGTTAGTTCTTATTTACAATTTATATAGAATCTATATACAATGTCGCACAGCGTGAGCATGCAGTGCGGACACGCGGAGTAAGTAAGGCGAGTCCACCCTGGCAGCTATCATAGCCAAGACGCTGTTGGAGCTGGCCCACACCCTGTCGCTCATCGAGGCACACCTTTTACGCATGATAGCGAAGAAGCAATCAACCCTCGCGTCCGCGAATATTCCCGACGCTCTGCAGAAGCGGGGCAGCCCCACAAGCTTTCGAAACGCGTTGTTGTACTGCACGCGCAACATGTTGTAATGTTTTTGCGTATAGGACTGCCAGTTAAGTATTATTAAATACCTTATATATTTGGTAGTATATTCAATGTAAAATGTAGGCTGAGAACCAGTCGTGGGTTTGCAAATTAATGAGAAACATTTAACACCCTCAAACGTTCATCTATGGCAAAAATGGATGAAAACTGTGGTATAAGTTAAAGGAAAGATATGCAATGATACATGCAGCTATCAATTCTTACTTTTTCTTGACCTACTACATGAAATGAATAAGTATACAAAAGTCTATGCATCAAGCAGTCAAATGTTTAAAATATTATGTCTATTTAAAGATATAAACCTTTAATGAAATTGGTTATGAATAGGCCATTGTTTTAAAATATATACATACATACATACATATACTCACGGCTATAAATCCCAAGAAAAGGGTAGCCAGAGCTAAGGAATTAGAAATTCCTCAGCCACTTTTGGAAGGTGCATGGGGAAAAGATGGTAAAAATAAAGGTTGTTGGTGATGGGTCTCCAACCGCATCGCCCAAGAATCCCTTAAAAGCCCCAATACCGTTAGTCGCCTTTTACGTACACCCAACGGAAGAAATAAGGTAGTGCTATTTTAAGCCGACACTACACAACAACATACAAACATATATATACTCACGGCCATAAATGCCAAAAAGGGGTAGCCAGAGCTTTAGAGCTAGAACTTCCTCAGCCACATTTGCAAGTAGATAGTGAACAAGAAGTTTGCCGTGTAGTGCCGGCTTAGAATGTTACTATCCCTTTCAATTCACGAGTGTCGTATGAGGCGACTAAGTTTTTGGGGCTTTTTTAAGTGGTTATTGGGCGATACGGTTGGAGACCCATCACCGACCATACTTCTTTCTACCATCTTGTCCCGTTTCGAAATATAGAATCTTAAAATTTCACTAAAACTTATTGTGATCTGATGTCTTACTGTTCAGTTGCCTAACCGAAACATAGACTAATCAGCGTACAGACAACTACTGGTGCAAAGCCAAAGGTTTACTCAAATTGCCTGTTCGTATTTTTGAAAGTAGGCATTATCTTTTGTTTTCTAATGTAACTATAACATTAGCCTGAAATGGAAATTGTTCTTTTTAATGGTAATAATATTAAGGCTGTACTCCAATGTAGTACCCCAATGGGAAATAATGCCGTGAGTATATGTATGTATATAAGTGAAATTTTAACACATTCAGTTTTTAATGGTAATCAAATCATATGGTTTAATTTCTATGATTTTATACTAAATCGAAAGTATAAAAGGTTTTGCGAAAATGATAATTATTAGCCAAATATCTTAAATCCAAATTCACGTAGATAAAATTAATGCGTTTGATCCATTACCTCTCTTATATTTAACCTTTGGGTAGTAAGTAGCTTTTTTCAGTACATTATTCTTGTAGAAGCCACCAGCACTCATCGATTTTCAACGTTATTTGAATGTCAGTAGGGGACTAGGCTTCTAAAGTACATACATACATATACTCACGGCTATAAATCCCTAGAAGTTGTAGCCAGAGCTCAGGAATCAAAAATTCCTCAGCCAGTTTTGGAAGTTGCGTGGGGAAGAGATGGTAAAATAAAGGTTGTTGGTGATGGGTCTCTAACCGCATCGCCCAAAAATCCCTTAAAAAGCCCCAATACCATTAGTCGCCTCTTACGTACACCCACCGGAAGAAATGGGGTAGTGCTATTCTTAGCCGCAACTACACAGCACAATAAAAAGTATGAAGTCCTAAAGTATGAAGAACAAAGGTCATATCAAAATCATTATTAAATCGAAAGAACTGCCAGGATCATACAAATTGGTGATCAACTTTTACTGCCTGTAAGTTTGCAATAGGCCCCGACCTAATGGAAACTTACGTTTCTACGTACGACGTCGAAAAATTACATACATACATACATACATATACTCACGGCTATATTTCCCTAGAAGGGGTAGCCAGAGCTAAGGAATTATAAATTCCTCAGCCACTTTTGGAAGTTAAGTGGGGACAAGATCGTAAAATAAAGGTTGTTGGGGATGGGTCTCCAGCCGCATCGCCCAAAAATCCATTAAAAATCCCCAATACCCTTAGTCGCCTCTTACGTACACCCATGGGAAGAAACGGGGTAGTGCTATTCTAAGCCGACACTACACGGCTAACTTTCACGTAGAAAATAAATAAAAAAGTCAAGTTATCATCTCCACGTATCGTAAAGTGTACAACTAGTCACTGGGTTCGTTAGTCCTAGCAATGTGAGCAGAGCTGTGGGCTCGTGGCTGTATAATTGACGTATGGATGACATGTGGTTAGCTCTGCCGATTAGAACGTGATTTATTTTAGTAATTCCACATACTTAGCTGGAGTGATGTGCGTATTGTCGATAGCGGTATTCAATTGATTTTGGATTTAGATTTCCAGCATGGAATTTATTTGTCAAGTATTTTCATTGTTTATTTACATACATACATACATATACTCACGGCTATAAATCCCTAGAAGGGGTAGCCAGAGCTAAGGAATTAGAAATCCCTCAGCCAATTTTGGAAGTTGCGTGATTAAAAGGTGGTAAAAATAAAGGATGTTGGTGATGGGTCTCCAACCGCATCGCCCAAAAATCCCTTAAAATGCCCCAATACCGTTAGTTGCCTCTTACGTACACCCACCGGAAGACATGGGGTAGTGCCATTCATTATTGTTTATTTGTGCTGGGAATATCAATATGATAAAAGTTGGTATATTGTGATTATGGTTTCTTTAGTTGTTGTAATTAAGAAACACTTCTCCATGTATCTTGTGGTTGTCTTCAAAGGTAATTAAAGTTACGGGGTCCATATTAATATAAGAGATTATTTGTCGATGCAACTGGAAACTCACGTCCCCAATAAAAAACTTAAGCCTACGCTAAGTGCAGCAATTAGGAATAGCACAATATGATAGCTTTGTGTGGGCCGGTAGACTTTCATAACAAAAGGTAGTAAACATTAACAGAAGAATACCAACATCCCTCGGTTTTATATGAACGCTCTACACATCTTTTGCTGTGTAGTGTCGGCTTAGAATAGCACTACCCCTTTTCTTCCGGTGGGTGTACGTAAGAGGCGACTAACGGTATTGGGGCTTTTTAAGGGATTTTTGGGCGATGCGTTTGGAGATCCATCACCAACAACTTTTATTTTACCATCTTTTCCCCACGCAACTTCCTAAAGTGGCTGAGGAATTTCTAATTCGTTAGCTCTGGCTACCCCTTCTAGGGATTTATAGCCGTGAGTATATGTATGTATGCTCTACACGTCACAAAACGAAGGCAATTGTGTGCTATAAAAAACGAATATATCCCTATAATCAAAACACACAAATTAAATCAAATCTCAACACGTCTAATATAATCAAATTAATAGTACTTCAAATTGAACTTAACATATTCAAAGTGGTTCGTATAGCACCTATTTAATTACAAGGATAAGGTTGTAAATGTCTTGTAATATGTTGAACCGAAATTTATAGCGTAGCAATGTGTTAAAATGTGTTTAAATGTTGTCTTAAAGATACTCCAGTATAAGCGGAGAACGTAAATTATGTGACAGTTAGTACACGCTCTGTGGAGCAAGGAAGAAATGTGGCTCGAAAGAATTCCGCGTGACTATCTTTCATTTTTTGGGCAAAGAAATTACCTATATCAATTCAATATTTCTATCTACGTATCCGTATATTTTAGCAAATAATTAAAAAAACTGCTTCGATGAACTATATAATTACATACATACATACATATACTCACGGCTATATTTCCCTTGAATAAATAAAACACTCTGATTTAAATTGGCTACTCAGAAAACTATACATTTAATGCCTACTTATAGTCCATCACGACTTCAGTCTAGTAAGTAAGCATACTAATCAAAGCTTTCCGCGTGAAATCATACTTCACTACGACGCCTCCCCCATCGTCTAAATCTTCAGGGAAACCCCATCTATTGCCTTTAATTATTGTTCAACCCCAAGCAACTCTCCAGTACCTGAACATCGTTAATCTTTCTTAAGGATACGTATATCCTTGTTGGGGCATAGCGACTTCTTTCGAACCGGTATGTGTAGTCTGATGGAAGTTTCAAATATTTATTTAACTTTTCAGATCAGTATATACAAATGTATTCGAAAAAAATTGTAGACTTATTACTTATTAGGCATATATTTTTGTAGTACTACTGGAACTCCAGTGGCAGATGTAAGAAATTACATGATATTTTGCCAGAATTATTGATTGTTTGATTTAAAACATGATATTATATAACCGTAACATTTCTTTTTCATATTTTACAACGATGTTATAATTAACAAATAACAGTTATATTTTATACTCAAACATTATTATTAAGCAACTTAGTAGTTTTTCTTTTAAACACAAATTAATGAAAAATAAAATTTTATTTCCAATTGCAATCTATGAATGTGCCATCGAAGACGCGACCAAGTCATTGCAGAGCTGCTTAACCTTAGATGAAACCAAATTACGAGGTCTTTGAACTCCCCCAGTGAATTAAGACGAATTCGGTTTACGTGACTTCAGCTCAAAATCCGCATTCTGTGTTTTTAATCTTCGACATATTTCAAGTTGATTCGCTTAATTTGTTTATTTCAATACTAGGTTATTTTTGATTGCATTTGATTGGGTCTATTATACTTCATTGTGAAGCGATCAGCCATTACTATAATGCTTTAAAGTTATTTTAGTAAAAATTTACTGAAGCTAATAGCTGTATGAACATAAAGAATAATTTTGCTTAAATGCGTAATTGATGCATAATTAATTTCTTTCGTAATGTTGTAACACACGTAAACGTCAATGAATAAGAATTCCCGTCCGTTATACAGACAGGCGAGGGTTCAAAACCCGAGTCGGGCCTACACCAATGTGTCTTTTCTAAAGTCTTATGTGTGGTTAATTTGTCAAGGTTGTTAACGTTGAGGGAAAACATCGTGAGGAAATCCACATAGCTGAGTAGTACTTAGCTATGTGACAGTGCATGAGTATAATAACGGCGATAGGCAAATAAAAAACATGGGTACTTTGAACACCAGGTGACAATGTCACGTGATGTTCAGAAGTATCAATGCCTCTGTCAATCCTTTCGGGAATATATTTCGTGAACGTTTGAGTACTTGAGAAAGGTTGTAGACAATACAAGCTATATTGCCTTTTTTCATTACCGTGTCGTGCCGGCTTAGAATATCACTACCCCTTTACGACTAAGGGTGTCGGGCTTTTTAATAGTGGTTTTTGGGCGATGCGGTTGGAGACCCATCACCAACGATACTTTATTTTTTCCATCTTCTCCCCTATTAACTTCCAAATGCGGCTGAGGAGTTTCTAGCTCTGAAGCTCTGGCTACCCCTTTTTGGGATTTACGGCCGTGAGTATATGTATGTATGTATGTATTTTCACTTTTATCTAACCATTTAAGTATAGCAGCTTAGAGTGCATGTACCTTCGTATAAAATTTACAGTAACACCCATGAAATACCTCTAAACGTGTTGCGAAGAAAAAGACAATTAAGGGGTGAATACACCCTCTTCTATATGAAGTTTAAACTGAAGTAATAAATCAAAACATTGCACGAGATATTCAGTGTGACAAACACTCAGACTTAAGCCTTTCTCTAGATTGTGCATTTCAAGCACACAAAGGAGAGGTCTGGAAGAAATTATTTAAATTACGCGACAATTTCTTGGCTCGTAATATTTAAGAGAAATTTGGAAGCAAGCGCTAAATGAGGTTTTAAGCCGAGGGTGTCTTGAAAAGGTTTGTTGAGAAGATCTTAAGGGGCCTTCTTGCTTTACTAAGTTATTAACTGTGATAGAATTGACAATGTTTTTGTCTGCAATAGAGAATTTATTGCTAAAGCAATAAAAATATTCTGGAGAGGAATTTAGTGAACTTGATTTCAACCGACTTGTGATAAACTGGCAACTCAATTGTCTAATTATAAAAGAGATCTAAATGATAAGATGTATAAACTCGCGGCTATAAATTCCGAAATGAGGTACCCAGAGCCACATAATTTAAACTCCTCAGCTAATATTATGAGTTGATATATCGCTAGCAACATCGCCCAAAAATCACTGCGAAATCCCCAATAACGTCACCCACGACGTTTAGTCTATAAATAGATTACATATATACATACATACATATACCCACGGCTATAAATCCCTTAACGGGTTAGCCAGAGCTTTGTAGTGAGGAATTCCTCAGCCACTTTTGGATGTTGATTGGGAAAAAGATGGTAATAATAAATGTTTTTGGTGACAGGTCTCCAACCACATCGCACAAAAATCACTTAAAAAGCCTCTATACCCTTAGTCGCCTCTTACGATCACCCACGGGTAGAAATGGGGTAGTGTTATTCTAAGCCGACACCACACGGAAAGAAAGCAAGGGAAGAATCACTAGACACGATATCCCTTGGCCAGGGAATCGTATTTTTATCAAAAACTGGATGCATTCAGATCTGATCAAATAGTGAGAAGAATAACCTCTTCAGCAATTCTGGGAGATCAGAGCAACTCAACCAGGACATCACGTAAGTGTTTTTCTTTTGAGTGGCGTTCTAAACGAACATATTTTTTTGTGCATTTTTAAGCTGACACTAATTGAAGAATTGAAGCACAAATAAATATTATATTGTTTTACTACAGAGAAAGAAATTACGTATATGCAATATGTATTCCCTATCATTAATAACGCCTTTGTAAAAAAAAACCTAAGTTATGTTGCAGCTAAGAGTAACTTTGAATTTCATAATGATGTCTAAAGAGGCTGTGTGGTTAGTTTAGAATACCGTTAACCCATTTTATCAACGAGTATCGCAAAAGGCACCCTATTTTAGGATTTACAGCTGTGAGTAAAGGTATACATGTTAATCTGAAAAAAATATACTGCATATTATATAAAAGTAAAATACTAGCTTATTTCAAAAATAATAAAAGCTTACAATATAATACGTTTTTCGCACATAACTTAAATTTCTTACCTAAATATTACTGTTTGAAAGCAAACAATATTAAGAGTACTGCGTGAATAAGATTATAATTTTCCAGCAATTTAATAGCGCGGGAATGAAAATTACTCGCTGTAAAGCACGTTTAATATTGTTGTTTCCTTAGCTTTTAATTTCCATAATATCTGTATTTAATTGTCTGTTCAAAAGATGAGTTTGTTTATTACTAAAAGAAAATAAAAAATGTTATATTACTTTACATACATTGCTGTGTAGTGTTGGCTTAGAATAGCACTACCCCATTTCTTCCGGAGGGTGTTCGTAAAAGTAGACTAACGGTATTGGGGCTTTTAAGGGATTTTGGGCGATGCGGTTGGAGACCCATCACCAACAACCTTTACTTTACCATCTTTTCCCCACTCAATTTTCCAAAAGTGGCTGAGGAATTTCTAATTCCTTAGCTCTGGTTACCCCTTCTAGGGATTTATAGCCGTGAGTATATGTATGTATGTTTTAGTACCTCTGGCATATACTCTGCAGCGTAAACAGTACTATATACAACCATAATTTATTTATTATTAACTAACAATTCGTATTTAAATTACAAATAGTAAGTCATGTTTAAGTTTTTAATTTAATTTTACCATGTTCTTATAATAGAAAGAAAAGTCAAGCAATCATATTCAAGCTGTTTCACAACGACAAAATGCACTGTATTATGGTAAATCTAGTCATTTCTTTGAAAACTATTCAAGCGGGCTCACAGTTTATCTTCCGTCATATTTCAGAGACCAATGCAGTTTTACTGTTTTGGAATCTAAAACAGAGTTTGTCATGCAACAACGTAATGTTATCATTCTTTATTATTTGCATATGTGACTTTTATGTACATTTTGTGTTACTTCGGAGAATATTATTTTGTTTTACTAGAAAGTTAGAATATTATTATATTTTAGTTTTACCGTGGGAATCGAAATGTCTAAAAGTATGTATATTAATGCTAACTATATATTTCAGCTCATTAAATCAGGAGTGCATTATTTATAAACAAATTACTGGTAGAAAAGTTTTTTAAATAATTTAATTACAAAATGAGGGTAGTTATAAAATAGCCTAACTTAAGTCTGGTAAAAATAAACGTACGTATAATATACGTACATTTATTTTTATTAACGTATTAAATATTTACATACGTATGTCATATGTATGTAAATAATGATTACCTAACTGTATTAAGCTAATAACATTTTAAATGATGCTCTTAAACAAAAAACCTTAGAAATGCTCTACTCCTTTTTGCTTGGTAACCACTGACACCGTTTACTTGACGGGATCACCACTATAAACTAACATAAAACAAAGTTGAATTAAAACAGGTGTTATATTTGAAGTCTCGATAACCGCCAAAGAAAACAAAAGGTGAAAATGTTACAATATCAAATTAAAGAACAAGGTGTTGCGAAAAAGAAGTAAAAGTGGAAACAAAGAGATTGTAAGAACGGTAAGAATACTCAAGTTGAAATTGTTCTTGAAGTGCGAAATGTCGACGGGTTCTCAACAATATTTGTAGACGGAGCCCTATTTTGAGATTCTGTTTAACAACTTGGATAGTTGCCACGTGATTCGAGACGTAGTAGACAATACGTTTCGAAAACGTTAAATTTTTATGTGCTGTCGGCGAGCTAGCTAAATACGACTTGTAGTTTTCACATTTGCAGCATTGCATGATAAATTTTCATTGTTTATTGTTGGCAAACTTTTTGTTAAAAATATTATGTAATTTGATCATGAATAGTTATGAACTGGTACGACTTTCAAATATTCGCTCATATCTCTCATCTAGGGTTTGAGGCTTAACGACCTTTTAGTTAAAGCAGGGCAGAGGTAACGTAATAAAATTGTATTTTAAATTATCATTACAAAATATATGTAGCAAAAACTCCTACAAAAAATAATCTAAAGCTGGAGCACCTTTGTAGAAAAAGGAGAAATAAATGTAGATGCCATCCGCAGCATCTACTGGTCGTTAAAACCTTTAAAACTATTCAATTACAAATTACATACATACATACTTATACTTACTTACTTACTTATACTCACGGCTGTAAAACCCTAGAAGGGGTAGCCAGAGCTAAGGAATTAGAAATTCCTCAGCCACTTTTGGAAATGTGAGTGGGGAAAAGATGGTAAAAATAAAGGTTGTTGGTGATGGGTCTCCAACTGCATTACCGTTAGTCGCCTCTTACATACACCCACCGGAAGAAATGGGGTAGTGCTATTCTTATCCGACACTACACAGCACACATATACTTACGCCATTATTTCCCATTGGGGTAGGCAGATTGATTACGACTTCCATAGAGTATTGTTATCAATCAGCCAACACAAAACAGCAAATATAAACAACAAACACGAAACTAAATATAAAATTCAGTAGAAGTTTATAAAAGATTTGCGTGACTTTAGAACTCGTTATCAAGTGGCGCGGAGGCGACTCCTTACACTTCTTTATAACAATAAAATGTCTGTGCAAAGTTTGCCGATCTGTTTGCCGTTGTCGTGTAGGCACAAACTATTTCGTTGCCAGCACTGCTACTTTAACTGAGTTTGTAATCTCAATAGAACTGATCTAGGTTTATCCATAACTTATTTTTGATATTTGTTGAGAAAATATGTTATTTGGTTTGATGAATCAACTTAGAAAAGCACTCTCTGATTTTATCCCGTGGGTGTTTTTAAGAAGCAAGTATCTGAATTATAACCGTGTTTATATGCATGTATGTATGTAAATATGTTAACATTTATGTTTTTCTATTTAAGTGGTGAATTAATCTGTCTACGTCTTAATAGTCCGCATTAGATAGCGAGCTATTTCTCTCTGCATCGTGACTTTAAACACCGTATTAAAAAATAACATCACACTATAGTGCTGTGTAATGTCATATTAGAATAGCACTTCCCCATTTCTTCCCATGGGTGATCGTAAAAGGCGAATAAGGGTATCGGGGCTTTTTAAGTGATTTTTGGGTGATGCGGTTGGAGACACATCACCAAAAACATTTACCTATTTCACAATCTTTGCCCACTCAACTTCCAAAAGTAGCTGAATAATTTTCTAAGCTTATAAAGCTCTGGCCACCCCTTTTAGGGATTTATAGCCGTGAGTATATGTATGTATTTATTTATTTTATTTTATTTAGAAGACTAAAAGCATGATATAACATATAAACTACTACATAAATATTCGTGTGCCAATTATAAATCTTCACCAATATTTTCAAGTATACAACTATTACGGAAGAAATACATATAGAAATAATATAGATAGACTTCGGACAGATAAACTATGCTACAAACATCAACATCAACATAATAAAACATAGTACAGGCAGGAAAAAGACTTAGAAAATAGTACGCATTTATACATCTAAATTATAATAATAAATAAATAATAAAATAGTTTAGCATAACAACTTAATATTACAGATTTCTAACGGCCCTGCACTAGGATAAGTTCGTATTGCGGAAGACCTCACACAACAATATTATTAGTATTACTTACAAAATTATTCTTACATTACAGCTATTATTACTTACAACTACTAAAAATACAAAACAAAAATTAAATATTTTAAAAACAGTGTTATGTTTTTGTGAGTGCGTGTGTGAGTTTGTTGGTGGATGAGTGTGGATGTATGTGAGTGGGAGTATGCGTGTGTGCGTGTAAATGTCAAATGTGATGTGATGTCTGTATTGCTCTAATATTGTGTCATTTTTGCACCAATAAAAAGTTTTTGTTTCGCCATATGTCAACTGTTTCAACCAGCACGTCAAACTTTTCCTGAGCTCATGACGAATCACTTTATTAATATTTAATATATTGCGAAGTTTGTTATAAATAAAACCACCCAAAAACAAACTAAATCTACCAGAGAAAACTGTTTTAAGTTTTGGTATCTTAAAAATGTTACAGTTTCTTTTTGAATACGGTGTATTAATTTCATTGTCATGACTACTGTTATGCATTTTCACAACTAATTTTAAAATATATAGTATCCGAACAGACAAAACATCTGCCTCCCTGTACAGATTAGTGGTTGGGTAAAGAAAAGGCATCCCTAATCCAATATTTAAGACTGCCCTTTATGCCCTTTCAAGTGGTAGTAGTAATGTCTTTGAACTTCCACCCCAAGAATCAATACAGTAAAAAAACAGTGATTCGCACAATGCAGAATACACTATTCTAAAAGCAGCTTTGTCCATAGCATGCTTTAACTTATTAAAAACTTCGACTACCTTGGGAACTCTTGAAGTGATAAGTCCTATGTGCGGTCTAAAAGTAAGTTCTCGGTACGGGAAGTTTGTATTACTGGGCATTTGCAAGTGCTTGGGTCCATGAGGTAGTTACAATTAAGTGTATGAGCCAAAATATTTAACTCGTGCAGTGGTTGTGTATGCTTTCGCATACTGAAAGTTATAACTTTTCTTTTTTTACAATTTAGGTTCAATGAATTTGAAACCATCCACTTGCAAACTTCATCAAAACCAATCTGTGCATACTCTTTAACAAGTTCGCAATCATCGCCCCAGAAAAGCAAGGCCGTGTCATCCTCAAACTTAAAAATTTGACCCTGGTTTAGGTTAGTCTTGCAAAGGTCATTTATATACAATAAGAAAAGTGTAGGGCCTAAGACACTTCCCTGTGGCACACCATAGGTTACCAAGCATGGCTTACTAACAGCATCTCCCAATTTTACAGACTATGTTCTGTCTGTTAAGTAGTCTCTAAAAAGCTCAAGCTGAAGGCCACGAATGCCATAACTTTCTAATTTCTGCAATAGTATGGAGATGGTCACAGAATCAAAGGCCTTGGCAAGATCGAGGAAAATACCCAGACACTTTTTTCCCTTATCCAGTTCCCTGACAATAGTATTAGTCAAATTACTAATCGCATCAGCTGTTGATTCTCATTACGAAAACCATACTGGTTAGATGAAATAATGTTATTAGATTCTAAATATTTTATTAAACGTGAATTAATTAGTTTCTCAAATATTTTCGACAACTTCAAAAGAAGTGAGATTGGTCTATAATTAGCGTAACCTTATCACCTTGCTTGTGAATCGGTACAATATGTGCATGTTTGAGGACATTCGGAACCAAGGGTGCCAATAGTTGGTATTTATTTTGTTTCAATATGACTGCAGAGATCATGTCCGGTCCCGTAGATAATTTATTTTTCAAGCTATTTATTATATAAATTGAGAAGAAAAAGAAAAGAAAATATTAAGAAAACTTTTGAAACAATTGTCTGGTAAGGGGTCGCCGGATAGAGAAAACACACAAAATATATCAATATCATTTGACAATATTTTATTTAACCGGTTCAAGCAACGGACAAGGAATGAGTTGCTTCTGTAATTCACTCTTGCAAAAGGGACTGAGAGCAAAGGTCGCTGTCTAAAACCTAACAAGTTGTTTCTCAACCTTATCTTGGATAACAGTTCGGGACTATCAATATGCCCATTAAGGACTTATAACAAATAGCACAAGTCCATAACTTCCCTTCTACCTTCCAAAGGTACAAAGTGATATCGTTTACACCGGTTATAATAGCCCGATGTTCGTTGTTTTGCTTTATAGTCCAAAAAATGATAAAAATATTTTTTAAGTACCTTCAATGCGGTTCTAAATATTCTAAATTATTATGTGCATACGCATAATAAAGCACTTTAATTAATCGTAAAATATATACTATATGTATGTACTATAGTACCAGATTTAACATAAACCTTTACTCTCAGACTTAACGCTTACGCTGTATTATCCCACGGAAGTGGCAGAGGTACTATTTTTTACTAAAAACCTGTGTTATCTTTGCCCGTTGGTGTTCAGACTACCCACGTTTTGCTTAGACATTGTATTCATGTGATAGGGAAGGGGTATATCACCGCACCGTATCATTGTCACATATAACAAAATGTATGAAATCTGAGGAAACCACTCACGATGTTCTCTCCACCGTTAACACATTACCACAAAGTAAAACATAAGAAAGTACACATTGATGTTGTTCCTTTGTTAGTATAACAAATTCTAAAACAGTGGAACTTTTAATCACAGCCCCGCAGGTTTGCTCACAATGTTTTTCTTCATTGTTTGCATTTTGATAAATTTACCGCACTGCTTACTTAAGATAACATACATAGGTATACATGCGAATCATATTAAATCTCAGTTCTAAAATATATATCTAGCCATCTGGATTTGTGGCATGTATAAGTTTTGATAAAGACATGATGTAACTATAGTTTGTAAAATAGTAATGTATATGATATATTGAGATTGTTTCTTTATCAGTTGTTGTTTGTGACATACTGATGGTAATCACAAGAAAATATTTGAAATCAATGCATTTTTTGAACTCCTTCGAAAACTCTTTAACAAAACTGTGTTAAAACTACAATCTTTGTAATATTTTACTTTTAAATACTATTTTCTCGTGCTGGTGGAAGCAAATAAAAATAGATACCTATGTTAAATTCTGATAAAACTACTCAAAACAAATTCTAATGAAAAATATCGAAGTTTAGTTGTCGATTTGTCACCGTAAGTAAGGTTTAACGGAAGATAATACGTACGTGATTTTTCGGTACTCTTGTTCAGATAAGGAAAGGTGAGCGGTGATACATCAGGGGATTAGCTCCCTCTCTGTAGCCTTGGATGGGCGGCCTCGATTCACTCGATACCGTACGAGCATCTATTACTAGTGCTGTGAGATTTACTGGTTTTATCGATAAAATTTTAAGTTTGTAGCTAATGTTTAGAGCTGTTTGTAAGAATTGATGATAAAGGTTGAAAATGGTGGTCTAGTAAAGTAAAAAGTTATTTCCAACATATAAATATATAAGCGAAGCATGATTATTACCATAATCACTGTATTATCACTGAAAAGAGCAATACAAAACACTTATATTTTTTATTTTAATTTTGAGTGACATTATTTTTATAGAATTGTTGGAACGAAGGTTTTAGCGTTTTGTAGATCAATTTCTAAAGGTTAAATATTTATAAAACAATCTAGCATTGAGGGAAAATACCTTAACAAATTGCCAATGTTAAAATAAAGAATAAATAAAGGAAAGAAAATTTTTTACATAAACGGGGACATTTTTTTTTCCTTTATTTATCCTTTCTTTATTAGTAATAATCCCCACATGAGGTTTTCATGAAAAAAAATAACATTCAAATTATTTGCCCATGTTAAAGCTTGGGAATGACAATAAGCGCGCGCGTTTTTAACAAACAATTCATAATAATAAAATAGTTCGTTGGTTTGTATTGAATAAATAAAATTTGTTAATAATCAGAAAATTGCTTAATGTTGCCCCTTAATAGCTGCCTATACTTATGAAGTAACTGAAGTGCAATAAAACATCTACAACAGTGCAAATGTGTGTCAAATCTCTACATAACAAGTTTCTATTAATCACCGCAATAGGAGTCGAGAAACAAATTTGTCATTATCCGTCAATCTAGTTTTAGACAACCCTATCCAGCCATACAGCTATATTGAGCTGCCCCGTAAGTTAGCTGCTAGTCGAGAAGCCTGTCATATATCAAGGGTTGGCACCGCAAAATACTCCTTCATATATGTCTTGAATTTTCAAGCGTTTGGCAAAGCAAGCGTGCTTAAGAAGCTGTATTATCAACCGTGAAAGTATATCATATGCAGTATTTTCATTTAAATTGCCATATTAACTTGAGGTTCATATTACGTTAGTTTATTACATATTTAATAGCAACCGTTACCAAGCGATGAAGTCTCTCTTAATAATGTGTACTGTATAGAGTTTTTAATATACTAAGCTGATTATTATGATGTTCAAGGTCTTTTGACTTTTACACGTACCTAGTTTCAGTTGATTTAAATGAAAATAATTAATTTAATACCTTATTTTTCAAATTACCTGCACATACAGTAAAGTTTATTGTATCAATACCAAAATATGTCGTATACGAAAAACTAAAGGGTGTCATTTGTTCAGTGTGGCATTAATAAAATAGCAATTTTAGTTTAATTTATTTGTCAGTGTATGTAGTACATATACTTATGTATACATAGGCAAATTATGTGAAGAGAATGCAATAATGGCCTCAACGTCAATTAATCACAGATTTTGACAATGCTTGGTTGCGTTGGAGGTAATGCATTTTTCATTTATTTGATAATGTAAAAAATGTAGGCAGTTGGTGCCTGAAATTAATTAATCAATTATTATTTTTTCATTATTTAACTTCTTATCAAATACAAATTTTCAAATGTTTTGGTATTATCACTTTATTTTTTATATTTTTTTTAATTTTATTAATTTTTGTTTGTAATTTACTATTAATGTTGGGAATTTTAATTGTCTATTCTAGTTTCATTTCATTATAGTTTTTAATCAAATTTTTAGTTATATCTTTAAGTTATAATATAATATTGTCAATGCTGTGAGCACTGTTGTTGGCATTATAACTGACCAAGACTTTAAAATGAATGTTAATGCAATCTATGTTATAATGCTGTTGGTGTGTCTTGAATAAATAAATAAATCCTATTAATATTATAAATGTGAAAGTTTAGATGTTTGGATGTAATTGTGTTTGAGGCAAAAAGGCTCCTCAAGTACTTAATGTATATGAATGAAATTTGACAGAATGCTAGATAATGAATGACCCAAATTATAACATGGGATACCTTTTATTCCAGAATAATTTGATCAATAAAATATTTACACCTGATTGAACTAAGAGTACCAGAAAAAAAGCCTCAAGCTTTGTCATAAGCAAATTTGACAGTACAAAGTCTGTCGGTACAGCAAGTAAATTATAAAAAATCTAATGCACTCCTCCTAGGTATAAACTTTAAGTGTGAAAAATGTTATTCTTCCCGATCAGCGCCATTTCCGTAAAACTCAAACGTGAACGGTGTATATCCTCGAAGGGGTTGGCAGAGGTACTAACACTTTTGAACAACGCGTGACGTGGTCACCTCGTGTTCAGAGTACCCACTAGGGTAGTATTTTCTAAGATTTTCACGATTGCACATTATAATTAAAACAACTTTTTGATTTTCGGATATTTTAATCGCGTGTAATTACATTATTTTTAGGGTATTTCAATTTTGTATGAAATTTTTTTTTGTTAAATTTCTCCTGTTTTCGCTAGCTTTCCGAGCCTATGTCTGTGAAGTTGCTCACTTTCGTCACTTTTACAGAATTAAGAAAAAATATGTGATTATCAAATTATCATAACTTTTATTGAAAAAACTGTAAGTAATAAACTTCATAACGCAATTCTTTACTAAATGTAAGGATTAGCAGGTATATAAGGTACCGAATATAAAATGAAGTAAGTATATCTATTAATTTCATATGATGCAATCCCTTATTTTGTTCGCTTAGTGACTATTTTTCGATCATGCTCCACTATTCTCAACCTCAATCCTGGTACATACTCCTTGAATCAGTACTGTATTCCATGCAGTGGTATCAAAAGACACCTCAATGGTTTTGTGACGTATTCCATATCAATCCACTTCCCGAATGACTAATACAGCCATCTGCTCACCGGTACATTTTAGAACAACAGGCACACCGAGCAAACTTTCAAAATCTTTGCCTGTTACTAGAACTGGTACTCTATCTTTCAAAGCTTTAAGACTCCCTTGGGCAACCAAAGGCAATAGTTTTATATTACAATGCAATAGTAAATGAAATGCGTATTCAAAGAGTGATTGTTCAATTTTCTTTGCTAATTAACTCCTTTTCATCGTCCGAGCCCGATTTATAGTAGATGGAGAAACAGATATTTGAGAGATATCGTGACCGAAGCTCTTTGCAGTAGCTATGAATGAATAGAGAGGTCTTTTTGATCCCAAGTAGAGGTAAGTGTCTGATCGAGAGGTTTTATTTTGGTACTTCGACGACATCTTTTAAACGCAGAAGGTAAACATTTGTTCTATCCATCACTTGATGCTGATGATGGACATAAGTCCTCCGAAGTAACCATTTTACTCGTTGTAGTTCAATCTTTGAATGTTGGTTCTCGTATAACTCAAATTTGTTATCTTTTGTACCTTTGGTTTTCAATTTTGAGGAAAAACTCTGTCCTTTCCAATCATTGATGAACTCATCCGATCTTCTTTTAACACTTTAAAAACTCCTTATCTTCTTGCAAAACATCAGTCATGCTCGTCACATTTTGTTGAGCAACATCAAACAACTCAAATCAGATCACCTGTCCCTAACTCCTGTTTCATATTTGCTTTAGTAGTACATCTGGACTTCTCTTTGTATATATTTCGATATTCTTTGTAAAATGTTCGTACACTGTGACCCAGATGTCTTCATCTGTTTTTTTAGGAAGATTTGCTTTCCTCCACACCTCTTTCAATTTGAAAGTGGTATATTTCGCTGTAGCCAAAACAGTTTCATGCATGTTTTTGTGATGATAGATCAACACTAAAAGAACTTGATCTCTTGAAGGAAGCCTAGTTCCTAAAAAGTCGGCATTTGGAATTTTGCTAATAACCAAATTCCTGTTTTAGTACCCATTTTTATTTTTTTATAAGCAGTATACTAACAAAACTATTATTTAATTTGTTGTTTTTGTTGAATGGCAACCATATCCTAAAGAAAATTATTATTATTTTAATTCTTTATTCAGATAACTAGGATCCATTGTGTTAGTAGACATATTAAAATACAGTGGGTTAGTAAGTACTTACAAATAAATATAACTTAACACTAATATTTAAAATAAACCTAGTTATTTATATAGTGTGACATGTTTGGCTACCCAATGTTTATACATTGGGCAAACATGCCAATGTCGAGAAAACAATAATTAAATGAAATAATCTCCATATTTCTAATTTATGTTGAATTTGTGCAACCAATAATTATTGACCAATCTCAATAACATAACATAATAACATAAACATAAACGTTCACGCAGAATATTCCCGAAGGGGTTGGCAGAGGTACTTATACTTCTTAACATCACGTGACTTTGTCACCCGGTGTTCAGAGTACCCACGTTTTGCATGGACAGTGGCTCTCCGTGGCTCTTCAATTTGTTCATGGATGACTGTTTGACAGAGTTGCGTGAAAGTGATTATGGACTAAGAATGAGTGGATTCATCATTAAATGCCTCTTGTATGCTGACGATCAAGTGCTACTTGCATCGTCGGCAGAAGAGTTGCAAGAGATGATGAATATTGCATGTGAGTCCTTTGTAAGAAAGGGAATGAGGGTGAATGTGGATAAGACCAAAACGATGGTTTTTGAGAGACAGGAAGATGTGACAGAATGCGTGATTGCGATTGATGGTACTCATACTCACGTGATAGGGGACAGGCCTATCGCCGTTTTGTACGAATACACTGTCACATGACTAAGTACAACTCAGCCATGTGGGTTTCCTCACGATGTTTTCCCTCACCGTTAACAACCATGATAAATTAACCACACATATGTCTTTAGAAAAGACAAACTGGTGTAGGCCCGACCCAGGATTTGAACACTAGTCGTTTGTACGATAACCGAGTGTTCTACCCACTGGGCATCGCGGCTGCTTCTCAATATTTTATGGCGTTTATAGTTTTTGTAAGACATAGACCCAGGAAGCGAGCGAAAATTTACGAAAATCATAACTTTATCAAAATGAAACAGCCTGATATGTAAACCCATGATGATGAGTTAGCAGACCGTTAGGTACCAATACACTGTCACATGATCAAGTATCACTTGGTTTTACTTACGATGTTTTCCCTCAACGTGAACCACCTTGATAAATTAACCACACATAAGCTTAGAAAAGACACATTGGTGTAAGCCCGACTCGGGATCGAACCGACGCCTCTCTACATGAAAACCGCATGTTCTAACCACTGAGCTATCTCGGTTGTTACGTAATAAAGATATCCAAAATGTTTATTTCCCCTTTCACATCACCACTGAGTAACCAAAGCTACAATTTAATATTTAATGTAAAAACCACATGTTCGTGACAAACAGTAATCACGAAAAAACTAATTGTTATTGTTTATTTCGATTCGATTTCCGATAGTGACGGGCAGATAGTTCGTCCATCGTAATGACCTTGAACAACTGCGCATGCGCGGAAGTATATTTTTTAGACCTATGACGTCACTGTTTTTGTAATCAACTGGTTACTTCTCCTGTTTTCACATTCCGTGTTTTTTACTTTCTGATTCATGACTTGTTTTGGAGATCTGATGAGAAAGCGACTTTACGGGAAAACGTATCGGATCTATTAGATTAGAATTAAATTAGACATACAAATTTTAGCTTAAATAATAATGTTGGTTTTTAAAACGTAATATCTGGATATGCAGACGCTCAGAGAGTACTTAGGAATTAAATATACAAACATGGAATTAAATATACATACATTTACGTATAAATCCCAAGTAGAAGTACCCTTCAGGCTTCTACCAAAACTTTAGATTTAAAAATACCTTGATACCATTTCAGGACATTCCGTGAAGAAAAGTTTTTGAAATGAAGGATGGTTGGTGATAAGTTGAAACCATATTACCAACATACATACATATACTCACGGCTATAAATCCCTACAAGAGGTAGCCAGAGCTAAGGAATTAGAAATTCCTCAGCCACTTTTGGAAGTTGATTGGGGAAAAGATGGTAAAAATAAATGTTTTTGGTGACGGGTCTCCAACCGCATCGCCCAAAAATCACTTTCGAAAAGCCCCTATACCCTTAGTCGCCCCTTACGATCACCAACGGGCAGAAATGGGGTAGTGTTATGCTAAGCCGACACTACATGGCAAAAATAGCTAAAAATGGCTCCAAAACCCTTATACGCTTTTTGGGGTAGTCGCTGCATATAGAATGACTAGCTGATTTACTTGTCTAGAACAAAATACACACCTACCTACACTAATAGAATTACAACCCGAAAATGGATAGCCATAGCCAAAAAAACTTAATTAATTCTACAATTACCTACCTAATGTTACCTACGCAACGGTTTCTTATTAATTAAATTAAAATAATCTATTACACCGTTTAAAGACAAAGGGGCGCGGCAGAATTTTTGATACCTAAATTCTAAATGATGTTTAGACATCACGTGATAACTTTGTGACCTAGCGCTATGGATAGCTACTTTCTGCGGTCAAGATTATGGAAACAGGCGTTTCTTTTTAACACGCTTTTATTAGGTCGACCTGTATGTATGTAACTATGTAATCAAATCTAAGAAAACTAATTTAACCATCTTCTAAAGGTCATAGCGTTATGAAAATTGGCAGTTGTATGTGATTTCGATGACAATACAATAATATGGTACTGTCGAGCTGATCTGATGATGGAGCCGGAAGATATGAACTGGAACTTCATGATGGATGATCGTATCATAGCCGTGTTTGGACTTGTTAAAAAGGTCTTGTAGTGAACGTTGACCATGATTAGGTTTCAAGGTCTGATGATGAAGCCGGAAGATAGGCACTAGCATTCCATGATGAAATATCGTATCATAGCCGTGTTTGGACTTGTTAGAAAGGTCTTGTAATGAACCTTGACCACGATTAGATTTCAAGGTCTGAATACAATAATATGGTACTGTCGAGCTCACCTGATGATGGAGCCGGAAGATATTAACTAACTGGAACTTAATGATGGATGATCGTATTATAGCCGTATTTGGACTTGTTAGAAAGGTCTTGTAATGAACTTTGACCACGATTAGGTTTCAAGGTCTGAATACAATAATATGGTACTATCGAACTGAACTGATGATGGAGCCGGAAGATTTGAACTGGAACTTCATTATGAATATGAGCATACGATGTATCGTTACCAACCCATAACGTCTCACTGCTGGGCACGGGTCTCTTCCGTGAGGAAGGTATTAGCCATACTTCACCACGGGGGCCAGCCGGGTTGGTGGAGGTTTGTAAGGCTAGTGGTCACCTTACCGTTAGATGTTATCAAGCCGCCCGTTTGGGTCTCTGACAAAGCTTGACGACTGCTATCTTACGATAACAACCAGCACCAACGGCTTTATGTGCCTTGCGAAGCACGGTAGCGCCCGACATAAATACCACTAGGCGGTTACCCATCCGTGGACGGACCGCAGCTCGCGTTGCTTAACTTGTAAATACGATCACATCAGTCCAACTGAGCTACAGGCGCTACTACGATACGATGTATATTGAAGAGTAATAAACTGAATCTATGATGATAAATTAATAAATGTTTAAAATATGCCATAAGCAAAGACTAAAAAGCATAAAATAAATTAATAGTTTAAAAAACACTAAAAAAACACGCTTTTATAAGTGCACTTAAAAGTCAAAAATAAATTACGGGTCGTTCAAGTTGTCTCCATTTCTGGGCTGAAGTGTAAACTATGTGCTTTTAATTATAATATTTGATTGTAAAAGCGTGGGGCGCTGGAGCAGGAAAAAAAATCTTGTAAACAAATACACGAACAAATACTCTACATTTTGCCACTGTTGACTAGTACTTTGAACAGATTGCCTCCAACTAGTGCCTTACGTAACCTGCTTCCCGAAACATCGCTTAACTTGATTTCTTAGCAAGGTAAACAAAAAATCTTTCCTTTTCCAGCGCCCCACGCTTTTACAATCAAATATTATAATTAAAAGCACATAGTTTACACTTCAGCCCAGAAATGGAGACAACTTGAACGACCCGTAATTTATTTTTGACTTTTAAGTGCACTTATAAAAGCGTGTTTTTTTAGTGTTTTTTAAACTATTAATTTTTATAAATAAAATATTTTCCCTAAAATTTTATAAATAAAATAGCACTTTTGAATCACTAACGCCCGATTTCTGAATTGAGTATTCCAGCTGAGAACAACTTAAGTATCGTTCTGTCGCACTGAAATCTTAACAACTGAATGAGACAAAACGATACTTAAGTCATTCTCAGCTTGCATACTCAATTCAGAAATCGGGCGTAAGTGTAAATAACCGTATCAGTTTCTTTACTATGCTTACCTTTACTGTAATCAGCTTTTGATAAATAAACCACACTGTCTGAATTAAGTAAAGTAATACTAATTAGTAAGATGCCTTTATTTTATGTAGGCTTTTAATTTCACGATATAATACAGTGTTTTTGATCCCTCCACTTTCTGCACCAAAGTGGGCTACCAAGGAATGTATACAACCTTTAATTTTAAAATCAACTTTAAATGAATATTTTCCTACATAAACAAGCCACCAATATCATTTTAAACTACCAAAATATATTTATTTTGTATAACAGGCGATGACTTCATCCATAATAGTTAAAAAGAATTAATCCATCGAAGGAATTCAGTCCAGTCGTCATAGCTAGCGTTATACACACATTCCAACGTGTACGTGTGTAATTCGAACATGCTATAGTGTTAGAATTACATTTATAATGGCTCACTGTGCCACAGTGGGATTGTGTGGGGCAAACCAGTTTACCGGTTTTATTTATTGTATACTTTTACTTTGTTTAGTGTTGCTGTCGCTTGAGTGTTGGTAGGACTGTTCGGATTGTGAAACGATTTAATTTGGATTTTAATTTTACCGGTAAGTTTTATCAGTTATTGAATGTTATAGGTTAGTTTATATACACGTTTTTTAAATGATTCTCTTAAACTTTGTTAAAAATATTGGCTTGTCTTTCCTATCGAGCACTGTAGGATTTAGATTTATTCATCTTATTAGAAACGCAAAATATCGAAGGCATGTTGATATTTTCTGTGCATTTTATTTTAAATTTTGGTTCTTAAGTTGTGTACTGTCGGTATAGATTGACCACTAACTTAAACCTTCCTGAGGGTTTCGTATGAGGCGTTAAAGGTTATTGGAGAGCACCACAGAGACATAAATACTACTTTTTTCTACCCTTTTTTGGGATTGATAGTTGGGTGTATAGGTAGATAGGTAGGTTCATAGTAAGTAGGTTCTGTTCAGAAAAGATGAGTTTTTTTATATATTTTTATAAATGTTGTTTAGCCGTTAACCTGTTGTCATACCTTTTGTTAGAATACTTTTCTATCTGCGTAGAAACTTCACTGTCACTATGTAATGTATGACTCCGACTTTGACTTCTTTTCGTCATAACCCATGTTTTCCACCGAGGGGCTCAAGTTTTTAAGTTATTTGGCCATCCAATACGCTGGTCTAATGCGGGTTGGCAGACAAATTACTACATAAGGCTGACATGGTTTAACCCTCCGAAGCACGGATTTATCATAACTTTCAAATAATCAGGTGATTCAAACCTGAATTATCATACAATTTCTAACAAACTTGATATAATATCACAAATTTAATTTTTTAGTACCCGCCGGTAATTGAAACCGTGTCCTCAGTGTTGTGAACTGAGTTACTTGTACTTGTCATGGGCTTCATCATAGAATAGAGATCTTAACTCTTCGAAACACTGAAGCCGTGATAGCTTAAGCCTCTTCAAAAGTTATAATAAATCATATACATATACTCACGGCTATAAATCCCTAGAAGGGGTAGCCAGAGCTAAGGAATTAGAAAATCCTCAGCCACTTTTGGAAATTTGAGTGGGGAAAAGATAGTAAAAATAAAGGTTCTTGGTGATGGGTCTCCAACCGCATCGCCCAAAAATCCCTAAAAAGCCCCAATACCGTCATTCGCCTCTTACGTACACCCACCGGAAGACATGGGGTAGTGCTATTCTAATCTATTCTATTCTATTTGCTGTGTAGTGAAGGCTTATAATAAATCACTTCATGGATATATTCCTTGTAAATTGTACAATGGCATGTCATACAGAACAATTACAAACAACGGTTAGAGTGACTAAAAAAATCATAAAACTATGTTTATTTCGATTATTTTGGTATCCTAAATTCAAGCAAATATCCTAAAGTTTAAATTAAAGAAAGGATAAACACACAACAGACATTAAAATATGTACATGTCATGCCTTTTCATGCTTGTCGCTTAGTAAGAAGTTAGGTGGGGAAATTGCCGTGTAGTGTCGGCTTAGAATAACACTACCCCATTTCTACCCATGGGTAATCGTAAGAGGCGACTAAGGGTATAGGGGATTTTTAAGTGATTTTTGGGCGATGTGGTTAGAGACCCATCACCAAAAACTTTTATTATTATCATCTTTTCCCCAATCAACTTCCAAAAGTGGCTGAGGAATTTATCATTCCAAAGCCCTGGCTGCCCCGTTAAGGGATTTATAGCCGTGAGTATATCTATGTATGTATGTATGTGGGAAAATTATTTTAGAATAAAGTATGGTTTGTAATGGGTCTACAGTCATGTTGCTGAGCGATTACTTATAGAGTTCTGATAACCGTTGTTAACCTATAGGAGACTGTAGGGAAGAACTAAATTAGTATTTTTCTGAAATATCATTATTTAGATATCAATGAGTATGTAATCAGTACCGCAGTAGAGCCCGGATCTATTTATACAACAACCTGATACAGATCTTATTACTGATACAAACTTTTTAATAATTGGAGCCACCACAATGTACCTTATTCTAGATTAAACATGTGATTACGCCTTGGATAAAACCAAACTCACGCTAATAGTTTATATTTGGTCAGCAGAAGGGCAGAAGAGTTCTTATAGCAAGCACGAGCACTATTTTATCGACACGGTAACGGTTAGAATGAGATGGCAGTATACGATACTAAGTAAGTGCGTAAGAGATGGCTGCTTTATCCCACGCGATAACTAGTTTATAACACGGCTCGTGCTTGCCCTTTAATATAATTAAAATTGATATTTCGTACGATCTCGAATACTGTATCAATCTTCATTTACTCGTACCTATATCAATATTTGAATACTTGCTTGCCTGCCTTTATTCTTTATACTCTGAAGCTTGTCTTTATAATTGAATAATTAAAAACGATAAAAGTAATGGTTTTAATAAATTATAGAGGTATCAATTTCTTTTTATAACTTGAAAATGACGATATTGTATTATGTATGTACCATAATTTATTGCGTGGAGCGAATGAACCTATTGTTCAATTGTATGACAGTCAACTTATAAAGATAAAGATATAACATTGATTGATTCAATTCTCTATAACATGTACAACATTTTATTAGTTGGTTAATTATTGCATTTTAATCGTTAACTAGGAAATATTAACTTTATTATAAATTGTTTTGATAACTATCCAGATACATAAAAGTAATGCAAAATTTTTAAAATTTGAAAAACTCTAAGCATTACGTCTTCATCATTTTTAAAATGTAATCGTATTTTCCCTGTTATTAAAATTAAATTTGTAGCAAACTTCACGAGGTTAATGGACAATGTCTTAATTGACGGAACCAACAGTTTTTATTTATGTTCAAGGTCTCAGAAACTGTTTGTAAAACCAACTAAATTACAACATCCTTGGGCTTTGTTAAATGTTGAACTTATAAAAAAAACTTGCGTTGCCCCACGATGTATTACCGTATAGGGGTTAAAAATATCGTTTACATACGGATACGTGTATAATCTTATATCTGTTATCATTATCACTGGGGGCAGGTCAAGTCCCACAATTGTTTAGACGTTGATGTGCTCCTCCGTATACAGTATATAAAATAGGGAAGCCGTCAAACATTAGACTGACTTGTCGCCGTACCATCATTATGACATTGTTGTATATAAGACGCTTTGTTTGAAGTGTACGCATCTCAATTGACGTTTTGTAAAGCGAGGGTCAGTCTTAAAATTGTCGCGACCCTGGTATGCGATTGCTCTAAATGAGGAGACACTTGAAGAACTACACACATCAAAAGTGTCTAGGGATCAACATATATTTCTGCAATAACTTTTCTCCTGATTGATATAATTAAAATTTTCTTTAGGGATTCATCAAATAAAGTGTTTTCGTTTGTCTAGAGTTACGATAAACTAAGTCAACTTTGCATAAATAAAGAAATTTGCCATTTTCCTAATAAAGGGATTTTTGACATTTGAACCATTAACATTAAAGTTCGAAAAAAAAACTTTAGTAAGAGTTTTCTCTAAAATTTTATTGGGTAACTTAAACAATCAATAATCCGTGTTTCTACTGCGAACACTAACAACATAAGAACATCGGTTTGGCGTACTCAAAATGAGTTCATCCAAATCACGCTGTGGAATGGCTGCCCATGTCCGTTGCAACAACAAAAAAAGGTCTTCTTGCGACTGGATACCCTCCATATTCAGCAGAGCTCTCCTCTGTAGCATATCCCATGCATGCTCAATCGGGTTCAAGTCTGGCGACTGAGCAGGCCAGGGCAGGACATTGATGTTAGCTGCGGCGAGAGTCTGTCTTACAACTCTTGCGGTGTGCGGTCGTGCATTATCATGCATTAACTGAAATAAGGGACCTATTTGCACTTGTAGAGGAACGATAACGTCTGATACAATCGTCTCAGTATAAATTTGATCGTTGAAGTTGCCTCTGATCCAAATCAATTCAGTTCTTCCGCCGATCCAAATACCCGCCCGTATTATGATGGTTCCACCACTATAAGGATGGACTTCCTGGCAGGATTTTAATCTCTGTTTGGTGTCCACGGGTTATCCAGTCTATACGTCTTGTATTCGGTCTCATACCAAAACGAGACTCATCAGAAAAGCACACGAAACGCCATTCTTCTGTCCAATTTCTGTGTTCAAGAGCCCATTGATATCGAATCCTACGATTGTGCATTGCTATAGGTGGTACCCGTAGCGGTCTTCGGGAATGAAGTTTTACTTCATGCAAGCGGTTTCTGACTGCTTGGTCGCTAATTAAGTTCCCTGAAGAGCGATGAAGCCTCACGGCTAATATCATTGCGGTTATTTTTGGAGCTCTTCGAGCTGTGATTTGAGTGTATCGGTCTTGTCTCCGTGTGGTGCAGCAATACCGTCCTTCATGGCGCTCAGCCACGATACTATGATGCTTCGGTAACGTGTCCAAAGTCGACCGATAACACTCTGACTTGTATTCAGAGCTAAAGCCACAGTACGTTGCCGGGAACCAGCTTCTATCATTGCCACGGCTCTGAACATTGCTTTCCTGCTTAAATAACGTCGCCGCTCTATAATAACGTTGGTTTTAATCAGTAGTAGGGAAACAGTAGCACTAATAATATTTTCAATGCGTTGTATGTTTTTATAGGGAAAATATTGATAGCTGATATTCATATTTTACTCGAATTTCATTGACAGTTCCTTTTTCAAATTATGAAATGCAACAAAAAAGGATCCATATAAATTTATAAAATCATAATCTACCACATTTAAATCTCAAGAAATTCGCATAAAAATGCTTGATCCCTAGACACTTTTGATGTGTGTAGATGGTGGAAATTAAAGTTATTTTTTCGGACATTAGTTTATATTTGAAATTAGCACTATTAATTAGCAGCATTAGCAAAAGCACTTTTAGTATTATATTAATTTATTATTTAAACATTTATATTATTTCATATTAAGTTGTATTATTATTTATATACTCGTATCAATACGTCATTCTTATAAAGGTGGGGGTCCGAAGTGATAAGAATAAAAGAGCATGTATGAAAAGAATAATGAATGTAAGGGAATCAAGAGAGGTTTGTCAAGATCGTACTAAGTGGCGATCGATAGTCTCTGCCTACCTCAATGGGAATAATGGGCGTGAGTTGATGTAATCAAGTTTAGTTGGTCATGGTACGTAACTATTAAGTTCTTTCTGTAATATTTTATGTGGGATAAATTAAATATATAGTATAATATTTAGTCTCAAATTTTGCTTTACCACTGAGTAAAAAATTGCCGTTTGACACACCTGAGTATCTTGTTTTTACAAAACTGCAACCGATTTAAGCTAAATTTCAATAATTGGTGTTGTGCACAATGAACTGTATCTTAAGTGTCCAAATACGTATTTCAAATTAAATGATTTGCTAATATTTTCAGATCAAGATGAGTGTTGTAGCGGTTGGTCCGGAGCCCACTAACATCATCTGCCCATCCTGCCAGAACAGTGTGCAAACAAGGGTGGAGCAGAAATCCACAACGAAGACTCACATCATTGCATTGGTTCTCTGCTTATTTTTGTAAGTTCCTTTGTATCTTTTACTTACATACATATACTCACGGCTATATTTCCCTAGAAGGGGTAGCCAGAGCTAAGGAATTATAAATTCCTTAGCCACTTTTGGAAGTTGAGTGGGGAAAAGATGGTAAAAATAAATGATGGTAATAAAATAATGGTGATGGGTCTCCAACCGCATCGCCCAAAAATCCAATAAAAAGCCCCAATACCCTTAGTCGCCTCTTATGACACCCGTGGGTAGAAAGGGGTAGCGACATTCTAAGCCGGCACTACACGGCTTTTATCATATAAATATTTTTACAAGCCGTTAGTGGCACTGCCTACGTCAGAGGTATCCTACCAAAATCATTCCGTAAAAAAAGCCAAACCTCAATAGAGCTTAAGTTATAAAAGTTATGAAATCTAGACTAAGTCGTGCCAAGCCTAAGGTTCCTAACTGAGATTTCTTAATTATTGTGAACTTCGAAAATGTTATTTTGTCACCTGAACAGTGTATTCTAAGATAGGAATCTGAGTTATTGCTGCGTTGTTCGAAAACTATATGACATTTTTATGTACAACTAAGTCATATGGGTTTCCTGACGATATTTTCCCTCACTTTATGCTTTGTAGTGTCGGCTTAGAATAGCACTACCCCATTTCTACTCGTGGGTGATCGTAAGAGGCGACTAAGGGTATAGGGGCTTTTTAAGTAACTTTTGGGCGATGTGGTTGGAGAACCGTCACCAACAATTATTTATAATTACCATCTTTTCCCCACTTGACTTCCAAAAGTGGCTTAGGAACATTTTATTTCCAAAGCTCTAGCTACCCCGATTAGGGATATATAGCCGTGAGCATATGTATGTATGTATTTTCCCTCACCCTTACGAACCTTGATCATCTAACCAGTAAATCATTGCTTTACTTATTATTATTTCTTGTCTTTCACGATTTCAAACTAAAAGTAATGTCTATTTGAATATACATCTACATCTATAATTTACTATAGGTATAGATACAATTTTGGCAATAAAGTAAGGAAACATATTGAAGTAAGAGATATTTAGTAAAGCTTAAGAGACCTACATATCAAGCACGAGCGTCCTTTTAACTAGATATCGCGTGGTACAAAAAAGCCATCTCTTACGTACATACTTAGTATCGTATAGTCATCTCATTTCAACCGATATCGTGACGATAAAATAGCGCTCGAGCTAGGCCTCCTAGAACCCTTCCACGTAGCGTTATCAGTAACTTTAGCCCCTTTAATATTTTAAATACAAAATAAAATGTTCTTCATTATTTTGTATAAACTAGAAGGCGCTTGGTTTTTTTTATCGTGAACATTATGGCTCTCTTACCTATATCGGTATGAATCCTCGAAGGAGTGCAGGTGTGTGTATACTTCTAAACATCAGGAAAGTAGTTTAAATTCTGTGAGTGGTCAGAGTTCCCAATTTTTGCGCAGACATTGTATTGCAAATACTACACTTTTCACCGCTCGCTGGCAATTTCTATAAATTAACATAACATAACATAACATAAACGTTCACGCCGAATATCCCCGAAGGGGTTGGCAGAGGTACTAATACTTCTGAACATCACGTGACTTTGTCACCTGGTGTTCAGAGAACCCACGTTTTGCATGGACAGTGTACTCACGTGATAGGGGGCAGGCCTATCGCCGTTTTGTACGAATACACTGTCACATGACTAAGTACAACTCAGCCATGTGGGTTTCCTCACGATGTTTTCCCTCACCGTTAACAACCATGATAAATTAACCACACATATGTCTTTAGAAAAGACAAATTGGTGTAGGCCCGACCCAGGATTTGAACACTAGTCGTTTGCACGATAACCGAGTGTTCTACCCACTGGGCTATCACGGTTCTATAAATTAACTGCACAATATAAACATAACATAACATAAACATAACATAGAAAATTACGTTTTTCAATGGGAGACCGCCTTTGATATGAACTTTACTGTTATTTAATTATTTGTTTAGAAATGTGATGTACAAGTGAATATTCTGTGAAAATTTTAAGCATATAACTTGATCTCATTTTCAGTTTTCGTATGTAACTATAGTAAAAGACATGCTAATTGCCTTTTTGTAAAAAGAATATACTGATTCGTACAAAACGGCGATAGGCCTGCCCTCTATCACGTGAATACACTGTCCATGCAAAACGCGGGTACTCTGAACACCGGGTGACTAAGTCACGTGATGTTCAGAAGTATTAGTACCTCTGTCAACCCCTTCGGGGATATTCGGCGTGAACGTTTATGTTATGTTATGTAATATACTGATATACGCAAAGGAAGGTCTTAGTCTGATGGATTTGAACGTATACGTTCAGCATCAGCAGTAATACTTTACATCTAAAACATAAACATACATAC
This sequence comes from Bedellia somnulentella, assembly GCA_963576735.1. NCBI lineage: Eukaryota > Metazoa > Arthropoda > Insecta > Lepidoptera > Bedelliidae > Bedellia > Bedellia somnulentella. The sequence continues at coordinate 19,710,448 of OY755171.1, forward strand.
ATACATATACTCACGCCGTTAATTCCCATTGGGGTAGACAGAGACTATCGATCGCCACTTCGTACGATCCTGGCAAACCTCTCTTGCTTCGTCTACATCCATCAATCTTTTCATACAAGCTCTTTTATTCTTCATACTTTGGACGCCTGCCTTTTTGAGCACACTTTTATTTTGGTCCAAGTGTGTCTTTCGTGGCCGTCTTCTACTAACATTACCTTCATAATACATATAACATACATAATATATTTAAGAATAATATATTTTTTTATTTAATATATTTTTTTTTTTTTGGAAGTGTGTGGTGGTGTGGTGATCCCAGAGCTGGCAGCTACCTCGGCCAACGCATTAGCTTGGCCATCCAAAGAGGCAATGCTGCTAGTATATTGGGCACGTTACCCTACACCGACAACGATGTATTTCACGAAATTTTTCGTTTGTAATGTATATATTTAGTTTTAATTTAATTTTTATACCATGATTGTAAATATTTGTATTATAATGTAAATAAAGAAATCATTAACCATACATTTAATTTTACAGATGTTGGCCCTGCGTCTGCTTACCTTACTGCATGGATACGTGTCGAAATGCAGACCATTTCTGTCCCAGTTGTAACGCCTATTTGGGAACATATCAGCGATAAACCTGCACCTATCAACGCTTTGTTATTTGTTAATATTTTTTATAAATTTATAAATAAGAAGATTAAGCCTGTTTTTGTAAATATGCAGTGTTTGAGAATTCCTTTAATGTAATACTAGCTTTTTTTAATTCATCATTTTTATCAAAAGTTTGTGGCAGTTTTGATGTGAAATTAAATTGCCAGTGTATTATTACAACTTATTACAATCATGATCACTAAAATTTTAAATAAATCTTACTTTGTACGAATTGAAATAATTCAAAATTACCATTGCTCGATAATGCCAACACTGTGTTCAGAATTTAGCAAATTCTAAAAAAGCGATGTCACAAAATCTATTATACTGTTATATCTATTATGGTATAGTTCATAAGAATTTAAGTGAAATATTATTTTACTGTTAAAAAAAAAGTCTTTGCTTCTGCCTTTTGCTCTATTAAACAACAATCAAATTTTTTATTATGAACAAATATTTTCTATTATATCACGTTTTCTGTCTTTTAAAACTGATAACTTATGAATGTCTTCTAAAATTTTTGAACTAGATGTGTACTTTTGATAAAAATTTACATACAATATATGAATGTTCTAAGATTACCCGTGCACAAATCAATGTTTTTGAAATGTAATTTTTATTTAGCAGCGTTGTGCACTTTTTGTGATCGTTAAGAATGTTAGATAATCACAAGACAAGTGTGTGACCTGATCGAATATTCGCTAATTTACTTTATGATGAATCACACAAGTATGATGGCAGTAATTAAAATATTGTAAATACTCAATGATTATTTTACTTCGACCATTAAAATAATTCGAGCAAAATTATTACCTAAAGAGCTTATTCCATTTGTCTGAACAAAGACGTCTGAAAGCCACAGAATCTGAATTCAGACTAGTGGAATAACGTTCAGAACGCTAGGCTTCTGAAAAGTAGACAAATTTGTGTAGTGGAATAACAAGCGTCTGCGGCATTATTTTCGAAGGACGTCTGAATTCAGAAACGACAAAGTGTAATGGAATAAGCTCTTTACTTAGAGCATACCTGAGTTACCTTACCATTCTGAAACACTTTTGCCGGCACTGCCAAAATTCATGTTCCGTTATTCTGTTGTTGACTATTATCATATCATATAAGAGCACTTTCAATACAATCTACGTTTATAAATTGGTATTGTTGTTTTTGCTGGATTAAAACCGAAATCACTATGTAAATTGATTTTATTTATTTCCTAATAATTTCTTGAAATATTTCTGTTGTGTTTTTGAATTGGGAATACAAACACTTTTTATCTATTATCTCATTCTCGTGGGTGTTTGCTCTTGCAAGAGGTGACTGGGTATTGGAGCTTTTTAAGTGTTTTGGGCGATGCGGTTGGAGACCTGAGGAACTTCTAATTTAATTTCTAATATAATTATCTCTTCTAGGGATTAAATTTATTTAGTTATTTATTACGACGACGACGTGATAGCTCAATGGGTAGAACACCGGTTAACGTGCAAGCGACTAGTGTTCAAATCCCGGGTCGGGCCTACACCAATTTGTATTTTCTAAGGATATATGTGTAGTTAATTTATCATGGTTGTTAACGATGAGGGAAAACATCGTTTGGAAACCCACATGACTGAGTTGTACTTAGTCATGTGACAGTGTATTCGTACAAAACGGCGATAGGCCTGCCCCCTATCACGTGAGTACACTGTCCATGCAAAACGTGTGTACTCTGAACACCGGGTGACAATGTCACGTGATTTTCGGAAGTATTAGCACCTCTGCCAATCCCTTCGGGGATATGCGGCGTGAACGTTCGAGTTTGAGTTTGATGTTAACTGTTTATACTCAGAACGCTTTTACTTTACAGATGCCGGCCATGTGTCTGTTTATCTTACTGCATGAATACGTGTCAAAACGCAGACCATTATTGTCCCATTTGTAACGCCTATTTGGGGACATACCAGCAATAAACCTACAAACTGTTAAATAGAGTATCAGGGGGCACGGCAGTGCCCCCGCCAAGTCGAGCGCGAAGCAAACACTGCCGTACCATCCTTTACTGGAACCGTTTCGCCGCATTTTCAGGCCCCCATTCGAGAACCTCTGGATAGGATTAAATCGCTGAAATTTTCGTCACCTAGAAATTCGTAATCACACACTAGAAATCCAAAATTTCAAGCCGGTAGATTAATTAATTCCCAAGTTAAGCTAATGCAAAGTTTCGCATTTTCGACACTGACTGACTCACTGATCATCAAAATAGAACTAGTACTTCCCATAGACCTACAGAGCTGAAATTTGGTACAGAGGTAGATTATAACGCCCACATAAAGAAAAAACTATCAGAACAAGGTTTATGGAAGATCTGAAAGAAAACATAAGAGTACTTGTTCAGACTTAACGCCTGAAATATATTACGCAAAAATACCATCGCGAGAACAATTGCCGTCACCCGTACGTCAGGCGCTTAACATACATACACACATACATATAACATAACATACATAACATAAACGTTCACGCCGAATATCCCCGAAGGGGTTGGCAGAGGTACTAATACTTCTGAACATCACGTGACTTTGTCACCTGGTGTTCAGAGTACCCACGTTTTGCATGGACAGTGTACTCACGTGATAGGGGGCAGGCCTATCGCCGTTTTGTACGAATACACTGTCACATGACTAAGTACAACTCAGCCATGTGGGTTTCCTCACGATGTTTTCCCTCACCGTTAACAACCATGATAAATTAACCACACATATGTCTTTAGAAAAGACAAATTGGTGTAGGCCCGACCCGGGATTTGAACACTAGTCGCTTGCACGAGAACCGAGTGTTCTACCCACTGGGCTATCACGGTTGTTATCACATACATATACTCACGGCTATAAATCCCTTAACGGGGTAGCCAGAGCTTGGGAATGAGAAATTCCTCAGCCACTTTCGGAAGTTGATTGGGGAAAAGATGGTAATAATAAATGTTATTGTTCTCCAAAACGTCTCCAACCACATCGCCCAAAAATCACCTAAAAATGCCTCTATACCCTTTGATTAAAACAAAATAGCGGAAGATACGGCACGTACTTATAATCTTCAACTGAAAAGAGGCATATTCACAACTACACAGCACGCACACTCACACAACTGTGTTTGTTATTTAACGTTGTACGCTACCGAACGACAGAGACAAACATATTTGATTCGAAAACCATACTTACCATCTAAGAAAACCATTGTGGAACGCAATAAATCTATTGAGTATTGAGTATTGAAAGTAGCGCGAGCGAGACAAGCGCATGCAGCTGTCGTGCGTCTTCGGTATACTTCGGGTCAAATTGTATCAACGACGATACCAGCATGCAAAATGGCGAACAAAGCAATAAGTGAATTTAAAAATATCATATTCTTTTTAAGTTTGTATGTACTTACGAGTGAAAAGTGATTCCATGAGATTTGTTTTTTCTTTTGGAATAGTTTGTACAACGCATAAAAGCACATGAAGGCATTTTCGGTAACCGCTATCTCGCTTAAAATAATAAAAATGTTTCTTCGAGTCACACACCTGTTCCTGTCACTTGTCGATTGCGACTGAGCGCAATTAGGCGACGTTAGCCTGATTTAAAGGATCCACGCGCTAGAGGTGAGTCACCTATCTTCCGCTATTTTGTTTTAATCAAAGCCTATACCCTTAGTCGCCTCTTACGATCACCCACGGGTAGAAATGGGGTAGTGTTATTCTAAGCCGACACTACACGGCAAACACATTCAGGCGCTTAAAGATACTTAATACAAATCTGTCTAGTCTACCTACTCATGTCACTTGACCTACGACCATTGTACAATTAACATTCTTTTTAAAATATATTAATTTGTAAAGTATCTGGGCATTTAATTTACACCATCTATCCGCTAAAGATATAACATGGTGGCCCATGAGGGCCCATTAAACATATTTTCTTTGAAGTTACTTGTTACGCCTAAAGACGGATCATGTCTCTTCCATTTAATATCTTTCTTGGTGTATGGTAGAACTGACTCAACTTGCAATGTCAAATCTACTATAGTTGTATACGTTGCTGAACATTGGGACGACATGCAATTGTACACATGTGATGCTGATAGTGCCGTATATACAAGCCCACAGTCCTACACGAATGATATAATGAAGCCTACAACTTACGGCTCAGTTTCTGAACTGATGGCTGCTGGAAAAATCTTCCCCTTCACTTTTGAAGTGTATGAGAACGGTGTACTAAGGGGTTCCTTTGGTGATGCCGACCAAAAAAAGTGTTTACGTTTTACGGGTAGTTACTTAAGCAGCCACTACGATAAACTTCTTCCTTTACAAGATACCTATCCGTCTTCTTCACCCTTTAATCCGGTAACATTAAATTCTATAACATCGGATAATGGTACGCAAAGTGAATTGAACATGGAACATAAGAAGAAAGGAGGTAGACCGACTAAAACTAAAAATGGAAGACCTAAGGTGTCCAAACTGTCACGATCTGAACAACTTCGAGAAGCTGCGGCTCGTTACCAACAAAAAAAACCCTGAAAAACGTCGAGAGACCGTAGAATTTTACAATTCTTTACATCCAGAGGTTAACCGGGCATCTATAGCACGCTATACAGCTTCGCATCCTGAAGTACATCAGGCTGCAGTATCTCGCTATACTGCTTCACACCCTGTTGATGTACATCATGCCGCTGTAACACGCTATACTGCTTCAAACCCCGAAGTAAACAGACAAAACTTAGCGTGAAAGAGATCTACTGACAAACTAAAGTTTACGGGAAACATAGAAACAATCACCAGAGTTCTTACAGCTAAAAATAAAGACAGATTAGAATCAGAAATAACAATCAAATTAGTTAATTAAATGTGTATAATTAAATAGAAACATTGATGTTCGTTTAGGTTTAGTGAATGGGTCGATGGGCGTTATACAAAAAGTAAAATGGGACCCGGAAGACCAAACAAAGCCTAAACAATCTATACTAATATTATAAAGCTGAAGAGTTTGTTTGTTTGAACGCTAGGATATGAGGAACTACTCAATCAAATTCGAAAATTCTTTTTGTGTTGGATAGTCCATTTATTGAGGAAGGCTTTAGGCTATATATCTTCACGCTGCGACAAATAGGAGCAAAAAATCAGCGAAAGATGTTGCAAAAACGGGCAAAATTATTTATATTTGCAGGCTTCCGTTGTGTGCGCTGCGTAAACGGTTGAAGTTACCCAAAAATATGTATTGAAGAATTATTTCTCTTTAAACGATCTAATATAATATCCGTAACAGTATATCCCACCAAAAACATCCTGTAAAAAACTAGCCAAGTCTCGATAGAGCTGCTTGTTTATCTCTAAAAAGTAATGAAATCTCTAAAATAAGTGGAGCCAAGTCTAAGGTTCCTTACTGCGATTTATTTATTACTATAGTTAATTTTACGTGACTTGGCCGTTGACTTGTAATTAGTAGATTATGATTAAAGTTTAAGGGAAACATAGAAATAATCACCAGGGTATCTAACAACAAAAAAAATATTAGAATCACAAAAAAATGTTAAGTGGACTCTACATAATCGGCAAATAAGTTTAGAAAATTTAAATAAATCTGCAAATAAACTTCTACATACTAAACTTGTCAAGAATGTTCAACGGCCAAGTCACGTAAAATTAACTATAGTAATAAATAAATCGCAGTAAGGAATCTTAGACTTGGCTCCACTTATTTTAGAGATTTCATTACTTTTTAGAGATAAACAAGCAGCTCTATCGAGACTTGGCTAGTTTTTTACAGGATGTTTTTGGTGGGATTTCACTTCTTTTTGACAGGACGTAGACTGATTGAATGGTTACATTTCCTTATTAGGCAGTTTTTTCTTTTTAGAAGTAGTTTTTTTATTATAACTAATCTTTCTTTTCTTTTTTTCCGGTTCTGTTTCTTGTACAGTAGCAACAGTTTTTCGTATTGCCCATTCTCGCTCATTATTTATTCTTCTAGATGGATTGGACGGTTTAATTTCTGAAAAACCAGAGCAGTATTTACGCCTAAGCCGGTTGTATTGGGTAATCGCTGATACTTGAGCCTTAATACTATTGAAGGAAATATTTATAAGGTGCACCCCATGAAGATTGGTTCCTCTTGAAAGCGCCGCGTAGGTTTGGCCACAAGAGAATATAGAGGTTCCAATATCCATGAGGGCACTTTCTAGGCTTAGGCCTTGGCTCTTGTAAATTGTTAGAGCATACGTCACGCAGATTGAGAATTGCTCTCTGTAAACGTATGCTTGAGGTATAATCTCAAATTTTAACTTAATGGGCAATCATTTATGAATCGAATTATTACCAAATTTTATTATTAATTGTTTAGGCTTTGTTTGGTCTTCCGGGTCCCATTTTCCTTTTTGTATAATGCCTATCGACCTAACAAGTGACTTCCCTTGTTCTAGATGTGGTAGGCTTTGTAGGTCTCGTATTGGTCTACATAGCCACCAACGTATGTGCAGTCAAAACATTGGAGTTACATAAACCAGACACTGTTTAAACCGTCTATCATAGACGTAACAGGCCATTGATTGATTGATTGATCGACCTAAACTAACATCAATGTTTTTCCTAAGCATTACTTTAGCTCCCTCTTTAATGATTATAGTCTCTTCTAATCCAGCAGTCATCGACGCATCATCTTCGTATTTATTTAAACACGCCCAGCAGGGCAAGCACGAGCCGTGTTTAAACTAGTTATCGCGTGGGATAAAGCAGCCATCTTTTACGCACTTACTTAGTATCGAATACTGCCATCTCATTCTAACCGTTATCGTGTCGATAAAATAGCGCTCGTGCTTGCTATACAGGCGTTGTTTATAAAATTTTTGAACAATCCAAGGAATCTTTAGCTATCAATTTTATCTCGGGGTGCGGAATCGCTTTTAACTTGAATGGAAGAGACATGATCCGTCTTTGGGTATACCAACTACACGGTAGCCATAAAATTCATCGTCGCCTTTCAATATTGTGGACATTTTTAATGATATTATCTTGTGAAATCAAATAAAAACAAATTCCACGACTTCTCAATTTTACACTCTTTAAAATGGGTATGACACATTTTACCGAATGTCGCGAGGTGATTTTTTAATAAGCGTAATTATTTTACTGAGGGTGGATGCAAATAACATCAATAACTAAAAAATCAAAGTACCTTCAAAGAAAATATGTTTAATATTTCGCGGATCTTTTTTCCCCTCATGGGCCACCATGTTCTATCTTTAGTGGATAGATGGTGTAAATTAAATGCCCAGATATTTTACAAATTAATATATTTTAAAAAGGATGTTAATTGTACAATGGTCGTAGGTCAAGTGACATGAGTAGACTAGACAGATTTGCATTAAGTATCTATAAGCACCTGAATGTGTTTGCCGTGTAATGTCGGGTTAGAATAACACTACCCCATTTCTACCCGTGGGTGATCGTAAGAGGCGACTAAGGGTATAGGGGCATTTTTAAGTGATTTTTGGGCGATGTGGTTGGAGACCCGTCACCAATAACATTTATTATTACCATCTTTTCCCCAATCAACTTCCGAAAGTGGCTGAGGAATTTCTCATTCCCAAGCTCTGGCTACCCCGTTAAGGGATTTATAGCCGTGAGTATATGTATGTATGTTAAGCGCCTGACGTACGGGTGACGGCAATTATTCTCGCAATGGTATTTTGGCGTAATATTTGTTCAGGCATTAAGTCTGAATAAGTACTCTTATGTTTTCTTTCAGATCTTCCATAAACCTTGTTCTGATAGTTTTTTCTTTATGTGGGCGTTAAAATATACCTCTGTACCAAATTTCAGCTCTGTAGGTCTATGGGAAGTACTAGTTCTATTTTGATGATCAGTGAGTCAGTCAGTGTCGAAAATGCGAAACTTTGCATTAGCTTAACTTGGGAATTAATTGATCTACCGACTCGAAATTTTGGATTTCAAGTGTGTGATTACGAATTTCTAGGTGACGAAAATTTCAGCGATTTAATTCTATCCAGAGGTTCTCGAATGGGGGCCTGAAAATGCGGCGAAACGGTTCCAGTAAAGGATGGTACGGCAGTGTTTGCTTCGCGCTCGACTTGGCGGGGGCACTGCCGTGCCCCCAGATGTCTAGCTTTTAAGATTGACTCACTATAACCATTTTTATGGTAATCAAATTTGATCGATGTTAATGCATTGCCAATTATTTGCTCTATCTATCAACCTAATATTAATCCTTAATAGATGTGTTGTTAATTAAGAGTATTTAATTGTGAACAAAATTGTCCTTCACATCACTTCATTTCAATTAACATCTTAGAAGATAATACAATTTTAAAATTAGTCCGCAACAAAATTGACACGCATGCATGAAGCGCAAGACAAGACACTGCGCTGGCCGGCGAGCGAGGTGACCCGCGCGAGAAGCTTATGTTTAAGCCGCATAAGGATTAGTTTCAAGTAATATAATATTGATTCACAAATCATCATTTAAATTCGCGTACTATATATGTTTGGAGGTATAGTCGTTGAAATAAATATATTTCTTTTTGTGGTCATGAATTTACACTAGATGGCGCTGACTGTATACATTCTACATCGCTGTATGATTTCTTTTTTGTTTTTGTATAAATACTTAAACTTGGCTTTCACTGTTGTCTTGGTATCTCTTCTCTTAGAGGAACTATAGAATTCAGTGTATTATTGGTTGTTGCGAAGTATGATATGACTCATTTGGACCAAATTGAGAGTGTGCTCAAAAAGGCAGGCGTCCGAAGTATGAAGAATAAAAGAGCATGTATGAAAAGATTGATAGATGTAGACGCAGCTAGAGAGGTTTGCCAGGATCGTACGAAGTGGCGATCAATAGTCTCTGCCTACCCCAATGGGAATTAACGGCGTGAGTATATGTATGTATGTATGATACATCAAAGTTTAATAATAATAATACATCCGAAATATACTTTCAACATCTCGTCGTGTTATACCTAATACTTAATCAATACATTTTCATTTTGTAGTAGTTTTTTTCATATTTACGGCTAAGATTGTTTTTCACACGGCCAACTATATGTCGCGTTGTCAAAATCGGGTTGCGGGGAAAATCAGTATGTTCTTCTGCCATAGGAAAACAAAAAAAAAGTATCATTTACGCAAAAGTACTTTAAGATATGTTATTTCTTATTTAAAAACACAAATTGACGCGGACGAAGTCGCGGGGAACAGCTAGTTAATAATAAAATTTGGTAATAATTTGATTCATAAATTATTGCCAATTAAGTCAAAATTTGAGATTATACCTCGAGCATACGTTTACAGAGAGCAATTCCCAATCTGCGTGGCGTATGCTCTAACAATTCACAAGAGCCAAGGCCTAAGCCTAGAAAGTGCCCTCATGGATATTGGAACCTCTACCTCTTGTGGCCAAACCTACGTGGCGCTTTCAAGAGTAACCAATCTTCATGGGGTGCACCTTATAAATATTTCCTAAAATAGTATAAAGGCTCAAATATCAGCGATTACCGAATACAACCGGCTTAGGCGTAAATACTGCTCTGGTTTTTCAGAAATTAAACCGTCCAAACCATCTAGTAGAATAAATAATGAACGAGAATGGGCAATACGAAAAACTGTTGCTATTGTACAAGAAACAGAACCGGAAAAAAAGAAAAGAAAGATTAGTTATAATAAAAAAACTACTTCTAAAAAGAAAGAACTGCCTAATAAGGAAATGTAACCATTCAATCAGTCTACGTCCTGTCAAAAAGAAGTGAAATCCCACCAAAAACATTCTGTAAAAAACTAGCCAAGTCTCGATAGAGCTGCTTGTTTATCACTAAAAAGTAATGAAATCTCTAAAATAAGTGGAGCCAAGTCTAAGGTTCCTTACTGCGATTTATTTATTATTATAGTTATTTTTACGTGACTTGGCCGTTGATTTGTAATAAGTAGATTATGATTAAAGTTTAAGGGAAACATGAAACAATCACCAGAGTTCAAACAACTAAAAATAAAGATAGATTAGAATCACAAAAAAATGTTAAGTGGACTCTACATAATCGGCATAAGAACTTTAGAAGATTTAAATGAATCTGCAAATAACTTAGTAAATAAACTTGTACATACTAAACGTGTAAAGAATGGTGAACGGCCAAGTCACGTAAAATTAACTATAAAAATAAATAAATCGCAGTAAGGAACCTTAGACTTGGCTCCACTTATTTTAGAGATTTCATTACTTTTTAGTGATAAACAAGCAGCTCTATCGAGACTTGGCTAGTTTTTTACAGAATGTTTTTGGTGGGATAAGATATATCTAATCTGTATTTGTAAATTAAATTTCTGTGTAGTGTCGGCATAGAATAACACTACCCCATTTCTTCCGGTGGGTGTACGTAAGAGGCGACTAACGGATTTGGAGCTTTTAAGGGATTTTTGGGCGATGTGGTTGGAGACCATCACCGAAAACCTTTATTTTACCATCTTTTCCCCACCAAAATTTCCAAACGTGGCTGAGGAATTTCCAATTCCTGGGTACCCTTTCTAGGGATTTATATGTATGTATGTATGTATTTGTAAATATATGTAGCGTACTCATTCAATATACTCAGAGCTCTTTTAATTCATCATCATTAGCAAAAGGGTTAATTTTAGTGGCAATTTTGATAATATAATAAACAAATCCGTAAATCAAGTTGAGTACTGGCTTAAAATGCTACTACCCCTTTCTACCAACGTGTGTCGTAAGAGGCTACTAAGGGTATGTGGCGTCCTAAGTGGGTTTTGAGCGATGCGGTTGGAGACCTATCACCAACGACACTTAATTTCTACCATCTTGTCCCCTATCAACTTTCAAATGTGACTGAGGATTATCAAGCTCTGAAACTCTGGCTACCCCTTTTTTGGATTTATGGCCGTGAGTATTTGTATGTTTGTATGTAAGTATGATAAATTAATTATATATACATACAGTCATACAAATCCAAATCATAAAAAGTCACTCACACTTGGTATCAATAAAAGAAAACCGACTTCATAAAAAAACAACCGAAAATAAACAATCTAGTACTAAAAAGTACGAAATAAGTTTTTTAATTGAATATGAGTACTGTGATTGATACCTTAGCAATTTCTTTATTCCACACGCGTCAGTTCAACCTACCTAAATATTACAATTCTCTTAAATTAATTTGTGAGCCGGTGCCAGCCTCGATGATAATTGATAATAAGAAGTGTGTATTTCGCACTTCATATACGTGTAAAATGTAGGGTACCTTGTAGTTGTAGGGTAAATTGATTTTTGTACGTATTATCATTTAAAACGTTAGGCGATAGATACATATTGTTGAGATTGTAATAATCAGAGATAGATAGCAGGGTGAATTTACTTTTGTTTGTCTGGCACCGACTCAAAAATTAATTTAAGAGAATTGTAATATTTAGGTAGGTTGAACTGACGCGTGTGGAATAAAGAAATTGCTAAGGTATCAATCACAGTACTCATATTCAATTAAAAAACTTATTTCGTACTTTTTAGTACTAGATTGTTTATTTTCGGTTGTTTTTTTATGAAGTCGGTTTTCTTTTTGTTAAAAATTATTTTATTTTACGAGTTTTAGAGATGGATAGACCTGGCAAAGATGCCTCTCGGATGAGGATGCGACAGTTACTGTATTATTCTTCGTATTTCCGGTATTTCTATTATAGTACGATATTAAATAGGCTCAACCATATGTAACCTTACATTGTTCTTAAAATCCTTCGAAAGGCATTGGTCTTCAATTCTACATCTCAAGAAAGACTCAAACGCTCACGCCGAATATCCCTGAAGGGGTTAGCAGAGGTAGTAATACTTCTGAATATCACGTGACATTGTCACCTGTTGTTCAGAGTACCCACGATTTATTAGGCAGTGTTCTCACGTTATACAGGGCAGGCCTATCGGCGTTTTGAACAAATACACTGTCACATAATTGTGAGTTTCGACAGTCCCCTCGATTTCCTGGGATGCCATCATCAGATCCTGGTCTCATGGTACTTTTTTGGTAACAATAACATAACAAAAGAAATGTTTAGTGAACCTGTACTTCTCTTCATAAAAGCTACGAAGAGGAGTATAAATCTATATAGAATTTGGAAAGAACTGTTTCCTAATACCTAGTGATTGAGGATCCACACCTTCCATCATCAGCTCAGCAGCATAACAATATGATTTTCAGAAGCTAATGCCAATATAAGTTCAGAAAATATGTTAAACGCGGTACATTTGCCTATAAAATTTGAGGGTTCCCCTCGATTTCTCCAGGATCCCATCATCAGACCCTGATATCCTCATCATGGTACCAATCCGGGAGTATCTTCTTTCGAATAAAATAGTAATAATCAAAATCAGTTCATAAATGGCGAAGTAATCGGCGAACAAACATAAAAAAAAAAAAAAAAAAAATATACCGGTCGAATTGAGAACACTCCTTTTTTTGAAGTCGGTTAAAAATGGATAAATCTTACCAAATGCATTGCTTGATAACATAAACGTTACATAACATAACATAAACGGTTTTTTTTTATTTTTTTATTCAAAATTTTGATAATTATTGACTGAGTAATAAGTGAAAATATGTTTGTTTGTTTGGTTGTTCTAACTTGTTTTTAATTTTCTAGTTTATATAAATAGCTGCTGACGTACTGTCATCACCATGTAGGGCTCATAATGATTGTGGGCCCAATTTAGCGAAACCATTTCTTTAAATTATAGTATGAATACAGTATATGCGTGCTAAATAAAAACATTCTTTTCTTTTCTTTCTTTTCTAAACGATCACGCCGTTTATCCCGAAGGGGTTGGCAGAGGTATCAATACTTCTGAACTCAAATGGCAAGCGCCATCTAGTGTGCAGAGAAGGTACCCACGTTTTGCTTAGACAGTGTACTCACGTGATAGGGGGCAGGCCTATCGCCGTTTTGTACGAATACACTGTCACATGACTAAGTACAACTCAGCCATGTGGGTTTCCTCACGATGTTTTTCCTCAACGTTAACAACCATGATAAATTAACCACACATATGACTTTAGAAAAGACAAATTGGTGTAGGTCCAACCCAGGATTGGAACTCACGCCCTTCTGTTTTCGGGTGGGTGTTCTACCCACTGGACAATCATGTCGCATTGCTTGATAACGTTTTCTATTACTGTGATTGCATTTGGAAAATATTTAAAACACATCATAATAAAATAATAAATAGAGTGTTCGCCTCATTTCATGTAAGAATTTCCCTTTTTTTGCCGACATTATTCATTGAAAAATTTAAGTGGAGAAGCATTTATAATATGTCCGAGCCGATTTCGGCTACAGCGACTGCTGGACAGGCTCTCAGCAGCTGGCGCCTCGTTGGTCCGCGCGTACGTGTGCTCGCATATGGCTACTGTAGCCAATTTTGGCCTTAAAGGTCCTTGAGCACCTTGGACAAGTGAGTACGCCGCCACTATAATGATACATTAGTGCCGTTGGTGGCCTGGCTTTTAACTCGTCCCTTTTGACGTCGAGTTCGTCTTTGCGTCGTTCTTCAAAGGCTTCGATGTTTTGGCTTACAAGACGTCTCCACTCCAGGCGTTTTTCAGCAATTGATTCCCATGTCAAGGGATCAATTTCACATTTTTTCATATGCCTTTTAAGCACATCTTTGTATCGCAATAGCTGTCCACCATGCTTGCGCTTTCCTTCTTGTAGCTCGCTATAAAAGATGCACTTAGCTATGCGTTCATCTGGCATTCGGAAAACATGACCACACCATCGTAATTGACGCCGCATCAGATAAGCTTCTATCCCGCAAATCTTGGCGCGTCGAAGAATCTCAATATTTCTGATGCGGTCAGTCCAGTGGATGCTCATGATGTCGCGTAGACATCGGAGATGAAATTGGTCTAGCGACTTAATATTTTTACGGTAAAGGCACCAAGTCTCTGAACCGTATAGCAGACTGGGTAGTACAATGGCCCGGTAAACTGAGACTTTTGTAGCCAGTTTGAGATCGTGCGAACGAAAGACCCTTGAGCGGAGTTTGCCGTAAGACGCTGAAGCAGCACCAATCCTGCTATTTATTTCGGCGTCCAGGTCGCACTGCGATGTAATTGTGCTTCCCAGGTACTTGAACTTCTCTACACGCTTCAGAACATCGTGACCGATATAGATTCTAAGAGGTTCGTCTGTTTGCAGGCCTGTTGTCATGACTTCTGTCTTGCCTACATTTATCTTCAGGCCAAACTTGGTGCACGCGTCGTCTAGACCAGTCATCAGCTCTTGTAGAGAAATTGGGGACTCCGCTAAAAAGCATAAGTCATCCGCGTACATAATCTCGGAAATCATTTTGTGGGATACTTTAGTGCGGGCCTTCAGCCTGGATAGGTTGAAGAGCATACCATCAGTTCGAAAGCGTATATGGATCCCTGCAGGCACTTTTCGTATCGTTTCGCTAACTACACTTGCAAAATAGATGGCAAATAGTGTGGGTGCGAGGACACAGCCTTGCTTAACTCCACAGCATACGGGAAAGAAATCGGAGTGTTCCCCATTTGCAGATACGCAACAAGTCATGCCATCGTGCAGCAGTTGAACTGACGACAGCCGTGGCCGAGTGGATAGGTGACTAGCTTCTCGGTCCGGAGGTCGCGGGTTCGATCCCCGCTGAGAGCATCATTTATGTGATGAGCATAAATGATTGTTTCTTAGTCTTGGATGTTATTTATATGTGTATTATATAATATTAAATATATCGTTGAGTTAGTATCCCATAATACAAGTTCTACTTAGTTTGGGGCTAACTTGATCTGTGTAATATGTCCATAAAAAAAAACTAAACGTACAAATTTCGCCGGACAACCCACCTTCTCCAGTACAATCCAAAGAGCCTCGCGAGGAACACTGTCGAAAGCCTTCTCCAGATCGACAAAACAAAGAAACAATGGACGACCTTGTTCACGGCTTTTTTCTTGTAACTGCCGTACACAGAAGACCGCTTCGCAGGTTCCTCTTTCAGGGCGGAAGCCAATCTTCCGAAACTGAGGTTAGGCGGTTGAGCAGAATTCTGGCAAAGACTTTTCCAGGTGTAGAGAGAAGCGAAATGCCACGATAGAAATTGCAATTGGATCTGTCACCTTTGTGCTTATATAGTGAACAGATGCGTGAAATCTTAAAGTCAGATGGAACTTGCTCATCGCACCACATCTGAGTAAAAAGTTTCCATAGTATGTCATGAAGCCCCCCTTCTCCGTACTTCAAAAGTTCGCCAGGAATACCATCAACACCAACCGCCTTCTTGTTCTGTTGACTTCTGATAGCCACTAACACCTCCTGCAACGTAGGTGGGTCATCAAGCTCAGGCTTTTGCGGGAGAGGTATGATCTGTTTTATGTGCTGAATATCAGCAGAGCGATCAACATTAAGTAGCTCCGCAAAGTGCTCAGCCCAACGATTCAACACGTCCTCCTTGGACGTCAACAGCGAAGCGCCGTCTCGTGACCTTAAAGGTACACTCATCCGCTGAGATGTTCCAGTGAGTGCTCTTAACTCGCCGAAGAACGTACCAAGTTGGTTTGTATCTGAGAGCCACTGCAGGTACTCCGCTTTTCGTTGCCACCATTTATCTTTTATCTCTATTGTCATCTTTCTGAGGTTGGTGCTACTTTGCCTTATTCTATCTGATATATCCGGCTGACCGCGTTGTTGTAGATGCAGAAGGTCACGGTGTTGTTTGAGCGCTTTACTAAGTATCTCATCACTCTCGTCAAACCAGTCTTCATGAATACGTTTTTTGAACCCTAAGGTCTGCGTTCCAACTGCAACAATCTGAGAAGCGACGGCACTCCAACAAGTGCTAAGGTCAACGTCACCGATATTAGCCGGTAAATTATCAGAGAGACCCATACAAAGTGATTGCTGATACTCTGCACGTACCTCTTGGTCTGCGAGCCTCTCAACATTAATGCCGGAGGGTTTTGCTCTGCAAGACCGACGTGGTGGATGGAGACGAAGCCTCAGCTTTGTAATAACAAGTCGGTGGTCCGACCAGCAGTTAGCACCACGCATAGTGCGTGTGACAAGGACTTGAGATATATGTGCTTGCCTAACGATCGCATAATCAATGAGATGCCAATGTTTCGACCTCGGATGCATCCAGGTGGCTTTATATTTGGTTGGTAGTCGGAAACGCGTGTTAGTGATAGTTAGGCCAAATTGAGCACACTGGCTTAGCAGTAATTGACCGTTAGAGTTCATATGGCCAATACCATGTCTCCCTAGGACCCCTGGCCACGCTTCATAATCACTACCAACACGAGCGTTAAAGTCGCCTAGCAGAAGAATCTGCTCTCTCGGGCGAATTTTTGCGAGCAAGTGTGTAAGATCTTCATAAAATTTACCCTTAGTCTCGTCATCCTTGTCCATTGTTGGGGCATACACACTGATAAAGTTTAAATAATTGTCGTTTTCAAGATGCAGACGCAATGATGTGAGCCTGTCTGAGATGTATTCTGGGCAGTCTTCTAGTCTGTTAGCAATTTGGGTCTTTATTGCGAATCCAACACCAGAGCGTCTTGGTTCTGAAGCTGGGGTCCCTTTCCAGAGGAATTTGTATCCGCCGCCGTGTTCTACGAGCTCGCCTTCATCTGCCAAGTGAGTTTCGCTTAGAGCAGCTATGCCCACATTGTAACGCGAGAGCTCTCTTGCCACAACAGCAGTTTTCCGTTCTGGACAAAGGTTAACGTCACGGTCGAGAAGAGTACGGACATTCCACGCACCGAATGTCATGGTGGTTATTTTTTTATTCTTTTTGTATCTGTGACCACGAGGAAAGGGATGCCTGGGCAGTCGTCTTTACTACCCCCCGATCAATGTAGGGCAAGCTTTGTTTAGGACACCTTTTCTAGTCCCCTCCCCTTGTGGGGGGAGCAGTGCCTCCCTAAATAGGGCTGCTCCGTCACTCTGGCTGCTGCCCAATCCACGCTGTTGCCCCAGGTGCAGCGCAGAAACGACCATCAATACCAGAGCCGCCAATGTGCAGGCATCAGACAAAGCCGGGTGTACATCACGACCCGACCTCTCTACCTCTGCCCATCGCCACAGGACTTTGTCTCGGGAGCCATAATTCATGCCGCAGTCAACTACGCAGGATATATTTAAGTGCATAAGCGTGCGCGCAAACACAGACGCACTCTCTCGTCCTCACTCCTCTATGCCCAGTGGAACGGATGACCGCTACGACCGGAGAAAAGTTCGGATGCAGCATCTGGCCGACAGCGCTTTTGACCTCAGCTGTCGCCCTAAGCCTTCTGCATTGCCTTGCTGTACCGCCAAATCAGCCAAAACCTTTTGTTTGAAACCATCGGATTGCCGTCAAAGCCGGAACAGACTTTAAAGGATATGCGGGAGGCATCCGCATTAAGTAGACCTAGGAAAGAAGGGAAAAAGGAATGGAAATAGAAAAGAATTCGGTGAAATTTAGAAGGGATTGGGGTTTGGGATGCTACTGGCTCGGATGAGAGGAAAAGACAGTAGCAGCTCGGGAAGCCGGGGTCGCATACCCGTGTACCATACCACAACTATCGGTCCAGAAGCTGTCATTGATACCCCTGACTCATTTATATTAGTATTACCTACATTACAGCTAACCTTCTTGCAAGAGAGCATCATTTCCAATCCATAGTTACATACTTTAATTTATGTTACTAATTACTAACATCTCATCTCATTGTTTGGATACAGCCGAGTAAATTAAGATGAAATATTTTTTGCTATACAAGCAAATCCGCCCTCAATAAATTCCAACCTTTGTTAGAGCTTGAAACAGTGAATGTTTATGGATGTAATCTTGTCTGAGTTCACAATACTGCCTAAAAATACAACAGTATAGATACTTATTAGAACACATCCAACAATATGGGTCATCACAAAAATATGAGAAAAAAATACTCTACTAATTGCCTATTAAGAACAAAGATAATTGTACTATAGCAAATACTATTGATAGATTCAAGAATAAAAACCAAAATTAACAGATAAAGCCAAAATTACTGGAATAAAATAAAAAAAACAAGCAAGGTATTTCTGGGAAACCGTCACAAAAGATTGGTATTATACAAAACCTTTACTTATTGCTGTGTAGTGCTGGCTTAGAATGTCGCTACCCCTTTCTACCCACGGGTGTCGTAAGAGGCGACTAAGGGTATTGGGGCTTTTAATAGGATTTTTGGGGAATGCGGTTGGAGACCCATCACCATAAACCTTTATTTTAACATCGTTTCCCCACTCAACTTCCAAAAGTGGCTGAGGAATATATAATTCCTTTGCTCTGGCTACCCCTTCTAGGGAATTATAGCCGTGCGTATATGTATGTATGTTTACTTATTCTTATCGAGACAAACCAGTTATTTTGTAAATTTTAAAAACCTTGTCAAAATTACAAATTAACTAATCACATAGGGATATCCCAACATCGGTGTTTTTCTTTAAGATAATGTTTACAAACTTACAAGCCGGCTAAGAATGTCACTACCCCTTTCTTCCCATAGATGTCGTAAGAGGCAACTAAGGATATGGATTTTTGAGTTTTTGCGTTTTTAAGTTGAAGTGTTTTTAAGTTAAGTTGAAAATATTTATGTTTAAATCACTAAGATGATTACTCTCGATCTCGACTTAATCCAGAAATTGAATGTTAACGTTTTTAAATTAAAAGTTAAATTTACAGTACCAAATTTTGTGAGCAGATGAGTTTCACGTTAATATTAATTAAAATATGGGGGCAAACGATCTATCGCTGGGATATATTTTATTACAAAATTATGGGCATAATTGATGTGTAGTGTCGGCTTAGAATATCACTACCCCATTTCTTTCGGTGGGTGTACGTAAGACGCGACTAACGGACTTGGAGCTTTTTAAGAGATTTTTGGGCGATGCGTTTGGATCCATCTCCAACAACCTTTATTTTAGAATCTTTTCCCCACTCAACTTCCAAAAGTAGCTGAGGAATTTATTATTTCTCAGCTCTGGCTACCCCTTTTAGGAATTTATAGCCGTGAGTATATGTATGTATGGGCACAATTGTATTTTATAACAAACATGTATAAATAGTTTCAGCATGAATATTATGCATTAAAATGAGAAGCATATATTTAGATGGTTTAGGCACATAGAGAAAAGATAATGAAAGCTACTGAATTGGTGAAAAATATGAATGGAGCTAATATGGATACGAGTAAATCTTTATTCAATTGAATCAAGTTATACATGTGATATTAGTTATACATGTCATACATATACTCACGGCTGTAAATCCCCAGAAGGGGTAGCCAGAGCGAAGGAATTACAAATTCCTCAGCCATTTTTGGAATTTGAGTGGGGAAAAGATGGTAGAATAAATGAGTCTCCAACCGCATCGCCCAAAAATCCCTTAAAAGCCCCAATACCGTTAGTCGCCTCTTACATACACCCACCGGAAGAAATGGGGTAGTGCTATTCTATGCCGACACTACACAGCAAATCCATGAAAATGAATTCACAAAAAACTGGACATTACCACACTACAACACAAATTAATTACTCCTACCATGTAACATCTGAGCTAGTTTTTGCGAAAGCATATTCAACGAGTTGAGTAATAGTATAAAAGTTTGCATACTGTTACGAATGCTAACACATAAGGAACTATACAAACAAAACGAGGGAAACTGAAGCTGCACTAGGAGCGAGGAAATTATTTCAGAGAGGGTTTATTACCTGTGTTCAACTCATATAACTAGGGTACTGTTGACCGATCTTCGTTTGTACAGAGGAAAACGCTATGAATTTTACTACCAACATTGCAACGGTCTATAATGAGAAATGTTGCTTAGAGGGATTGATATAAAATATTGTTGCATGGATTTTGTGAAATGTTGTTGTTTTCTAACTGTTTATTAAATGATAAAATTCAAAATCATTCAACTTTAATTTTCCAGCCACTTGACTCACTTTAACTAGAGACAATACAAAAACTAGGACAAAGAGAAAAGAAGACAATTGAAATTAATAAAGGGTAGCCAGAGCTTCAGGGCTAGAAACTCCTCAGCCACATTTGGAAGTTGATAGCGGACAAGGAAGTAGAAATAAAGTATTGTTGGTGATGGCTCTCCAATCTCATCGCCTAAAAACCTCTTAAAAAGCCCCATACTCTCAGACGCCTCTTACTACACCCGTACATGACACTTATAACATAAAAAATGTAATGAGTTAATTTATTATTGCTAAATTATTCTGTGTGCATTTTCACCAAGAGGTAAAAACAATAGAATTTTCCAAGTTTTTAATGCTTTTTTATTAATTGTAACAGGCGATTAAAAAAGAATTTTTCATACATACTTTTTACTGAAATTAATCATTGATGTAATATCTAGATTCAAGTTTAATAATTGTCAGACATAAGTTATTAATATACCCTCAAAATTACTCACATGAACACCGAAACGTATGCTTACCCGAAATTCACGATTACAAGGGATTCGCAATTCCTGCGGTAGCTAAGGCAACCGGGCAACAATATGAGTAACTAAGCCGATTAAATATTTGACTGTAAGTCTCCTAACAATGTAGACGAAGAGAGAGTTGTTAGTGCTGGGATCCTATCGAACTTTGGCTCGTTAGATAACTTGTATACTCGGCTATGACGCGATGTACCTTCTGCGCTGTAAACTAAGCGCATCAAGCGAGCAGCCAATCTCGGGGTTGCAATTCTGCTGAAATATTATTGAAGTAACGCAAATGGATATAAGCCTTTTTAAAAAAAACTGAGATTTAAATGGATCTCAGTTAAACAAACAATAAGGCTCCTTAGAAAGCCTTCTGCCCAACGACAGTATTTTAAAAATGTGATATAGTTTTAGTCTAGGGGTAATATTATTATTTGCACTATTTATTATATATGTTTAAATTTAAAAGGAATTTAATACTGGTGTAGTGTATTTTGCTACTATATTATATCTCTTTTTTAGGGTTCCGTAGCCAAATGGCAAAAACGGGACCCTTATAGATTCGTCATGTCTGTCTGTCTGTCCGTCCGTCCGTCCGTCCGTCCGTATGTCACAGCCAGTTTATTCCGAAACTATAAGAACTACATTACTGAAAATTGGTGCGTAGATGTATTCTGTAAACCGCATTAAGATTATAAAATAAAATCTGAAAAAAAAACCAAAATTTTTAGGGTTCCCCATACATAGAACTGAAACTCTAAATTTTGTGTGTGGGGTATCTATCAAAAGGTATTTGAAAATGATGTTGAGGTTTCTTATATCATTTTTTTCAAAACTGAATAGTTTGCGCGAGAGACTTTTCCAAAGTGGTAAAATGTGTGTCCCCCCCCGTAACTTCTAAAATATGGGCATGATAAAACTGAAAAAAATATATGATGTGTATTACTGTACAAACTACTAACGAAAATTGGTTTGAATAAGATCTAGCCAGTAGTTCTATTTTTAAACGTCATAAATCAAATTAATTACCTAATTTATTAATTTCACTGAAATATATAACAATAATTTTACTATCACAGGCCTTACGCATAAAACGACCTGCTGCTAGTGCTGCTACGGAACCCTTCATTAGCGAGTCCATCTCGCTCTTGGCCGCTTTTTATATAAATTTTGTTACAAAATGTCGAGTGTTGTGCATATCTGTAATTTATATATGACATCAAATTAAGACATTGTAATGACATTATGCAATTTAATTGTATGTGTTGTTGATGCGTCGGTACTCTGAACACCAGGTGACAAAGTCACGTGATGATCAGAAGTATTAGTACCTCTGCCAACCCCTTCGGGGATATTCGGCGTAAACGTTTATGTTATGTTATGGTTTGTTGATTTGCCTTAAATAAGAAATAAAAAAAATATTGGGATGAACAATTTAAAATCAACTAGACTAAAATAAAAACCTTTTTTTTCATGTCAAGGTTACTGAATGAAATAAAAAAATCCTTATCAATGTATGTATTTCAATAGTAATCAAATAATTTGTTCTCAATAGCGGCGATAGTTTTAATTTTCGTATTCTGAAAACTGGCAGGTGACTGGTACCGTGACGTCCATAAAACTGTATCCTGTTTCATTTTAGGTTTAGTATTTTAAGCATATAAATCAGCCATGCAAGTGTCGTATAAAATACATTACAAACCACTTCAACGGGACCTCCGAAAGAATTTCTGCCTACATATTAAAGAAACTTTTGTGCATACAATATTTACCTAAATTTTTTTCGAATTTAAATCTTTTAAATCGTTGCTGTGTAGTATCGGCTTAGAATAGCACTACCCCATTTCTTCCGATGGGTGTACGTAAGAGGCGACTAACGGTATTGGGGATTTAAGGGATTTTTGGGCAATGCGGTTGGAGACCCATCACCAACAACCTTTATTTAACCATCTTTTCCCCACTCAATTTTCCAAAAATGGCTGAGGAAATTTTAATTCCTTAGCTCTGGCTACCCCTTCTAGGGATTTATAGCCGTGAGTATATGTATGTTTCTTTTCGAAGTATGTATTACCACTATCTATGCAAATTTTCATGCATCTAAACCAATTTTCAAATATTTGATCAAATTTTTCGCAGATAGTAGAGTAGATTAGTTGGTACCTTTAGACACAGCACCGTAACAAAAACTAATATTGATGATAAAAAAACGATTTTTTAAGTTTTTAAGGCGTAATCGATTTTCAATAATAAGTTTTTATTTGGTAAGAGAGCAATAAAAGAGCATGTATGAAAAGAATAATGAATATGGAAGAATTAAGAGAGGTTTCTCAGTATGTTGCGAAGTGACAATAGTCTCTGCCTACTCCAATGGCATTATAGATTATGTGTTTAAGTAAGTAAATTAGTGAACAGAGAATACGGGCCCTATTTCTTGTTGTTTCACGAAGATTGTTGGCTCAAAATTCGATGTCTTAGAAAATGGTTATAGCTCATACTTGTTTATTGTGCGACATCAATTTACACAAGAAATTTTCATTCGCTTTTTCTTATAAAACTATTTAAATAAAATAATTTTGATAACTCGAGATTGATGTTTTCTGTTCATGGATTCTTCAACAACCTAACAAAACGATATCTGCATATTTCCTAGGGGTGTAGCTTATTAAATAATCTAACTCCGTGGTAACGATCTTTTCCTTCGATATGGAGAGGTGTATTGGGTTCAATCTCGGTTAAGGCCTATCGTTACCCATGTTATAGTTGGTGTGGGCCAATTAAGTGGAGTGAAAATTTCACTTGTGGTGCAGTTGACTAAATATAATTTGGGCAGGGGAAAAAGAGCGAATACAATTTTATGTATAAGTAGTTGTAATATTTTTGTCAGTTAAAAATACTCGTAGCTAGAGGTAAACCCAAAAGGGATTATCAATCAATTATATTAGATTTTTACTTATTCAGTTCAATTTAACATACTTTAAAGACAAATTTAGACAAATTCTAAGTATTAGAAAAGATCGAAATCAAAATCAAAAACGCCGGCTGCATGCACAAACCACTGTTGCGTTTTAAGAACCAGAGTGAGGAACAAGATTGCAGGATCTTTGTCAGTTGCTTTGTTAAATTCCCAGATAATATACGATTTTCAGTTGTGTAATTTTACTTAGATTGATTTAAAATTGCTGTCGTTTTAGTTTGTTTGGTTGGGTGGAGAAGCTGTATTGTGTATAAGCTGTCGCTAGATTGGCAGACAAGACATGTCGCAAAATTATCACTAGAAGATTTATAGAAGATATTAAATTTCAGCCTTATCGAACCGTGTTTTTATTTTTGTGATAGTCTGGTAGTAAAAAATTAAATCATAACGGTTAGATACAACACCATTTGCTGAAACTATCTCTAAATTATAAATACTCGAGTATTTAAGCTATTCAATATGAACATCTCATATGTATTTGAATTGAAATGACAGATTACCTTTAAGGGCACGCGTCAATGTCCCTTTGAAGCGGACCCCAAACATATTTCTCTGTTTGTCTCAAAGCTGTATTTAATTGCTAGCTCGTTATATTTGGATTATTAACAGACAGGTTACATTCAACTGTAGCGGCCTTTTTGGACATATAAAGGTTTAAATCATCGAGTAAAAACTTTTTGGAACGTAATTAATTGCTGTGAGCTCATGCATATATGGCTTTCTTGAAGTTACTATTTAGGGGTGAGGTAAGGGTTAGATAGTTTCATTTAATTTTGTTTGATTTAAAAAATAAGGTTTGGAGTAATAAAGACTATTTATATCTATATATATATATATATATATATATATAAAAGAAAGTCGTGTTAGTTACACTATTTATAACTCGAAAACAGATGAACCGATCTGGCTGAAAATTGTTGGAGAGGTAGCTTAAAACCAGGAAAAGGACATAGGATATATATCATCACGCTAAATATCGTAGAGGGTAAGCAGTAAAAAATATTTAACATCATCCGTGCGAAGCCGGGGCGGACCAATAGTAATAGATAAAAATCTGTCACAAATAATATTTCAAGTCGTTATTAACTTTCAAGTACGGCATTCATACCTACACAAATCCTTATTAGAATTTGCAAGAGAATCCCACTCACATTTTAATTACGTTATATCAGAAAGTATAACATAACATAACATAACATAAACGTTCACGCCGAATATCCCCGAAGGTGTTGGCAGAGGTACTTATTTATACTTCTGAACATCACGTGACTTTGTCACCTGGTGTTCAGAGTACCCACGTTTTGCATGGACAGTGTACTCACGTGATAGGGGGCAGGCCTATCGCCGTTTTGTACGAATACACTGTCACATGACTAAGTACAACTCAGCCAACTCACGATGTTTTCCCTCACCGTTAACAACCATGATAAATTAACCACACATAATATGTCTTTAGAAAAGACAAATTGGTGTAGGCCCGACCCAGGATTTGAACACTAGTCGTTTGCACGATAACCGATTGTTCTACCCACTGGGCTATGACGATTGATAATCAGAAAGTATAATATTCATAAACCTGAATATAGCTGGTATTGCACTTTGGCTTAAAAGAATACAAATTTTTAGAAAATTATTTTTGACACTAACTTATCAAACTACTAAATGAACGTTGTATTGTAAAGTTGTTTTACTTTGTGCCAGTATTTAAAGCAATTATGGTAAATCATAAATTTAAGTATTTAATCTCCCCCATTAAATACTCTGTTTAGAATAATACTTACCCTACAACTTCTGCATAGCTGTTTTTTTTGCTTTCGTTGATTTCGAGCCCATCACCTATCAGTTAATCTTTTTCATAACAGCATTAAGAATGTTATGTTAGTATGTATAGTGTGGGAGGCCTCACACAAGGTGGACCGTAGACTTGTTCAAGGTCGCGGGAAGCCGATGGATGAGATGATGGATGAGAGGTCGTTGTGGAGATCTTTGGGTTAAGCATATGTCCAGCATTAGACAAGACATCTATAGGATGGTGATGATGTATATTTCTACTGTATACAATAAATAAGTAATAAAGCGATACATACATACATATACTCACGGCTGTGAATCCCTAGAAGGGGTAGCCAGAGCTAAGGAATTAGAAAATCCTCAGCCACTTTTGGAAATGTGAGTGGGGAAAAGATGGTAAAAATAAAGGTTGTTGGTGATGGGTCTCCAACCGCATCGCCCAAAAATCCCTTAAAAGCCCCAATACCGTTAGGCGCCTCTTACGTACACCCACCGGAAGAAATATGATAGTGCTATTCTAAGCCGACACAACACAGCATAATAAAACGATCTGAGCACATATTTGGCGTAGTAAGGATTACAGAACATAAAGAAACAAATCTCCATGTTCTGTGGTTAGGTTGATTTAGTGCAACCAAATAAATACATTGCCTTTAAGAGTACAAATCCAACACTACCAGTAACTGGCAGACCAATTACTTTCACAGACACTTTTAAATCTCGAACATTCCGGAAATAAAAAAGTCACGGAGGGAACTCACAGAAAAGGTTTCGAATAAAGAATTATTATTATTTATTTATTTACGGCCCTGGAAACTAGTCCTTTCAGCCATCGAATAAAGAATTGCCAATGGTGTGGACATCCTTCATCATACAGATAAATTTGTGGTCATAGTGCTTTTTTGCGACATATATAACCTAAGCGTCTTAGCAAAATAATGTTATTAAACCTCTGCTAATTTGAAAACTATGAATAACATCTTTATTCTTTTCATTTCATTTCATTTTCTGCTCAATCACAAGATTAGGTATACTATAGTACTCGTATTTCAATCACCTTAACTCATGCAATCATAAAAAGTTACATACATACATACATATACTCACGGCTATAAATCCCCAAAAGGGGTAGCCAGAGCTGAGAAATTAGAAATTCCTCAGCCACTTTTGGAAGTTGAGTGGGGAAAAGATGGTAGAATAAAGGTTGTTGGTGATAGGTCTCCAACCGCATCGCCCAAAAATCCTTTTAAGTCCGTTAGTCGTCTCTTACGTACACCCACCGGAAGAAATGAGGTAGTGCTATTCTAAGCCGACACTACACAGCCTAAAAAAGTTGTTATACAAATATTTGAATTTCAAGCTCATCGTGTAAAAAGGTTACTTCATTAGCTGCATCGTGATGTCCACGGTACAACAGATAATGGAAGATATTTCTTCCTTAGTATCTAGGCAAACAAGAGATGTGTGTCTTAGATTGCGAGCGACATTGATTTGGTGAGTTAAACGATTTAATTTAACCACTTTTCATTAAATTTAAGCTGTGTAGTGTCGGCTTTGAATAGCACTACCCCATTTCTTCGGGTGGGTGTACGTAAGAGGCGACTAACGGACTTAGGGCTTTTTAAGGGATTTTTGGGCGATGCGGTTGGAGACCCATCACCAACAACCTTTATTCTACCATCTTTTTCCCACTCAACTTCCAAAAGTGGCTGACGAATTAACAATTTCTCAGCTCTGGCTACCCCTTTTAGGGATTTATAGCCGTGAGTACATGTATGTACTTTTCATAAAATAGAAAAAAAAACTGACAAAAGCTCATATCATCAGCTAATGCAATTGTTGCAAAAATAGACCCAGATTTACCCCAGATTTACTTCCCTGGTATATAAATCTAATATTATATTAGAAACTAAAAAAGACCTTCGTATTTTCATTGAAGCTAATATAATTTAATTCTTTTACTTTTATCTCTCGACAGCAATGTCGGTAGTTGTCAATGTTTTGGAAAGGTCTGGTGGGACGCAGATAGGGCTAACCAAAATACATAAATATTTTGATGCGGTCATTTTTTCCGGCACATTCGATATTTATGGCTTAGGGATAAAACAATGCGATCGGAAAGGTTGTATATTCTAAAAGGGTTTTAATTAAAAAAGGGAAAATATACTTCGTTTCTAAGAATAACAGAAAATCTGGGTTGGATTGATTTTTCTTTAACTAGAAAAAAGATGCTGAGTACATAAATAACAAAAAGATTATTTTTACCGTTCAACAAAAATATTAACCCATTATTTGCTGAGAATAGAATTACAATTATTGAATCAATCTCGAAGCAGTTATTATCTATACGCACGGCTTATGAATAGGAAAGGATAGGAAAGAGAAATACTTAGATAAATGGTTTTCTTATCCTTTAAACTATTAACTAATTTGAATGGGTGTGTAGATAATATTGTTAAAAAGATAGAAAAAGGAATGTAAAGGTGGTTTAGACACATTGACAGGATGGATGACAGTAAATCGGTAGAAGATATTTAAATTAGCAAAAGACGTCCTCGGAGAACACATTTAGAACAAATAGCGAGTGTGCTCAAAAAGGCAGTCCGAAGTATGAAGAAGGAACGCGCATGTATCTGAAGATTGATGGATGTAAACGAAGCTAGAGAGGTTTGTCAGGATCGAACAAAGTGGCGATCGATAGTCTCTGCCCACCCCAATGGGAACTAATGGCGTAAGTATATATATGTATGTAAGTTAAGATAATTTTAGGAAAGGAGTACATATTGTTTTAAGTACATCCAAATACATTTTCATGAGTCACTTTAATTAGTATAGTGAGGTTAGTTCGGGTGGAGGATAGGAGGTGAATGTTGTTTCCGCACTTGGCAACTATTTAAGGTTTTAGCGAAGGTGTAGGACGCTTCGAGACGTGGGGTCACTGAATTGATCTTTGAGGGGTGTGAGGTTTCAGACGTGTGTGGAATAGATTTCTACAAATTTATTAAAGTTGTTAGAATTTAGTTTTATAGGTTTCGAGTATGATTTGAATTATAAAATATTTTTACATGAAAACAGATACACTTATTTATTTTTATGTATAAAATCAATAACTTAAATCATACTATTTAATTATGAGGAAACGACACACGATGGTTTAAATTAAACCTAACTTAAAACAGGGTAAACGAGCAATATACCTTTTAAATTTTAAAGAGCGCTAGTTTTTGTTTTGTGAACTTATTAGTATTTAAATGAAGGATAGAGAAAATGAAAAAATATATTTTAATCACGTATTAAAGATTTTTTTGTACTTCACAATGTTTTTTTTTTTGTAGAAGAACAGTTAAGTATTGTTCACTTTGCTGACTCTATGGAAGTCACTATCCAATTTTCAAATTACGAATCTAAAGATTATTATTGTCAGTGCACTCCCCAAACGGACCGGAAACTGTTTGACGCTGGGGTGAAAATACTGCCTGTTTTCTAATAAAATCCATTCACTCTTATTTGTAAAACATTAGAGCTTATATTCGTTTGAAACGTATTGGTGAAACATTGGTTGCATTTTTATCTACCTGCAACGTCATTTCCGATTGAGTTTAGTGCCCTCTGTTGGCTTTATTTCCCTCTTCAGGAGGCTTATTCTGAGTGTTGAGAGTTGTAAGCCGGGCTTTTACTACAGTTAAGTTTTTGTCAAGTTTATTTAGTTATATAAACAAAGGAGATAACGAGAAGGCCAATACTAACGCCCGTTTTCTGAATTGATTATTCCAGCTGAGAACAACTTAAGTATCATTCTGTCGCATTTAAATCCTAACAACTGAATGAGACAAAACGATAATTAAGTCGTTCTCAGCTTGAATAATCAATTCAGAAATCGGGCGTTAGTCTTCTTTAATTAGGTTTTACAATTATGTGGTATGTTTTTTTATAGTAGGTGGAATGTCAGATCGATAACCTTGATAGCTCATTGGACTGAAACTCGCTTTAGTTCAGAGAGGTGTGAGTTCGAATTTTGAGTCAAGCATAGGCTTATTGGTGTTGACGAACATACATACATACATACATATACTCACGGCTGTAAGTCCCTAGAAGGGGTAGCCAGAGCCAAGGAGTTATAATTTCCTCAGCCACTTTTGGAAGTTGCTTGGGGAAAAGATGGTGAAATAAAGGTTTTTGGTGATGGGTCTCCAACCGCATCGCCCAAAAATTCCTTTAAAAGCCCTAATACCGTTAGTCGTCTCTTACGATCACCCATGGGTAGAAATGGAGTAGTAGTGTTCAAAGCCGACACTACACGGAAAACATGTCTGACATTGACGAACATGTCTGAGTAGTATTTAATAATGTGACAAGTACGAAGCGGCGGCGGAGATAGGTCCTGCTGATTATAATGTGACTATGCTCTCTAAAAAAAAGTGGCGGAATAACAGGTGCCTGTGACAAGGTTCAGAAATTATTAGAAATATTAGAACCCCTGCCGTCTTTTCGGGAAAACATGGCGTGAGCATGGAAAATTTCAGTGTATAATTTTAATATAGAAGTTCTTGTGGCGCCTCTTTGAGGATATTTGGCCTGCATCTTAAGTTGAGTTATGTAATAATAATTTCTTATTTATTTTTATATATTAAAAAAGATTTGGAAATGTATAACTTTAACATCATGTAAGAATAAAATAACACAACACCTACTCTAAAGAAAGTGATTTAGCCATAATCCACATCGCTAAAGTCAGTGCGGGGCGTGATACGCGGAGTGACAGATTTGAATAACTATTCTCTATGTATATGGCAATAAAAAAAAGTTTCTCCTAACGGTGAGGGAAAACATCGTGAGGAAACCCACATGGCCGAGTTGTACTTAGTCATGTGACAGTGTATTCGTACAAAACGGCGATAGGCCTGCCCCCTATCACGTGAGTACACTGTCCATGCAAAACGTGGGTACTCTGAACACCAGGTGACAAAGTCACGTGATGTTCAGAAGTATTAGTACCTCTGCCAACCCCTTCGGGGATATTCGGCGTGAACGTTTATGTTATGTTATGTTTATGTTTTTCTCCTATCATTGCTTACATCTCTTTATCTAATCATCTTCTTTCATGATTAATAGCGCCATGATAAATAAATAAATAAATATATACGGACATATTATACACAGATCAAGTTAGCCCCAAACTAAGTAAGACTTGTATTATGGGATACTAACTCAACGATGTATCTAATATTATATAATACACATATAAATAACACGTAAGACTAAGAAACAATCATTTATGCTCATCATATAAATGTTGCCCTTATCGGGGATCGAACCCGCAACCTCCAGACCGAGAAGCTAGTCACCTATCCACTCGGCCACAGCTGTCATCACGATGTATGTATAATATAGTATATGATTGCCGTGTAGTGCCGGCTTAGAATGTCGCTACCCCTTTCTACCCACGGGTGTCGTAAGAGGCGACTAAGGGTATTGGGGCTTTAATTGGATTTTTGGGCGATGCTGTTGGAGACCCATCACCAAAAACCTTTATTTTTACCATCTTTTCCCCACTCAACTTCCAAAAGTGGCTGAGGAATTTGTAATTCCTTAGCTCTGGCTACTCCTTGTAGAGAAATATAGCCGTGAGTGTATGTATGTATGATACATTTAATTTTTTTTAATGCTTGAGTTGTTTCGGAGCCTATTCATTACAGAAAATAAAACACACAAAACAACTTATCTCTTTACAAATAGTATAGATATACCAATAATAGTTTTTTTTATATATATATTTTTTGCAAAAGTCGCCCAGAGGTTTATCAAAGCTCAGTTTGAGTATCAAAGTGCCAGCTGAAAAATGGAAACACGGACCTTAATGACCGGTCTTGAATATTATAACTAGGTAAGTATGTTCATCATTATTGAAAAAAAATGACACGTTAAATACCTCAACGTAAAGTCTATAACTCATTTTATCACATTCTAGTGGACTACCCCAGCTTCGCTCGAGTAGTACTATCCTTCAAATATCTAAGTATTTTTTAAGCACTGCTCGCCCATTAAGAAATTTGTTGTGATGATTTACAGCCTTTGTTGCACTCGTTTAGCTTTCTGATTGTGAAAAACAATAAATTTTTATCATATAGATTTTAGGGTTGTAGTTATCTGAATGTTTGTTCATATATTTATTTACCTGGAATTTACTTGAGATAAAAAAGTATTCCATTGCGACGCTGCCATTAAGAGTAAAGAAATAAAATGTGAAAAGTCAAACATAGCATCGACTACGTCCTTTCAGATGTATGGGGCCACTATTCTGCTAAATTTACAACCATCCGGCTAGTAAAAAATACATAATAAGTTTCGAGGATATCTTGTTGGCTTGTTTAAACAATGATCTTACCTGTACATACATACATATACTTACAGCATTAGTTTCCATTGGTAGAGACAGATAATATCAATCACCATTTTGTATGATGCCGGCAAACCTCTCAAATTTCATGTAAATTTATTAATCTTTTCATACATGTCTTTTATTGTTTAAACTTCGCGCGCCTGCCTTTATGAGTACAGTCTCTATAACGTTAATTCTCTTGTATATACTCTCAGTTATAATACAAAAAATGGTAGTCAGGGCATTGGAACCACCAAACAACGTTATGTGCAGTAAAAAAGATGAAATGAAATATATTTGGCAATAAATTTAACCACATCGCTTGTAAGCCACATTAAAAGTTCAGAGTTTAACTATTACCACAGCCACCGGAATTTGACAGTCCTTTCCGAAGCCACTAAACAATAGTTACATATAGTCTAAACTTATACCTAATTAAACTTCTTGTGCACATTGTGTCATCAAGTAATGTAATATTAATAGCAGAATAAGGGCCAAGTTCGGTCCTTTCACGCAGTAATAATAAAGTTGTGGGCAGCTCGAGAGCACTGGACATTCGAGTGTGTCTCGAAACTTGTCTCCGAAACTCCACTACACCTACTCAACTTCAACATCTATCTCTTTTCATCATGCTGTGTAAGGAAGAGAGGGAAATATTCGACGTTATTGAAATCAAAGCTTTCTGTAGTCTTTTTAGTTTATCAGACGTAGGACGGTATGACGTGGGGTTTTTTTTAAGTTTTTTTATATTTTATATCAATAGAATGGACGCCGCAGATGCTTTGAAGTTGAAACGAATTGTTTCATAAAGTACTGGTACCTTTTTCTGTATATGGATTTAATACTTTATTTTGTATCTTCCAGTATTGTTTTTTCTTCAATTCCTTAAAATAGTTTTTGGCAAAGGATTTAAATTTGCCGTGTAGTGCCGGCTAAAAATGTTATTACGCTTTCTACCCACGGGTGTTGTAAGAGGGGATTGAGGGTATAGGGTGATTGAGGGTATTCTTATGGGGTGTTTCTACCATCTTGTCCCCTATTAACTTCCGAATGTTCTGGCTCTGAGGCTACCCCTTTCGGGATTTATGGCAGTGAGTTATATCTAGTAGTATAAGTACCTCAGCCAACCCCTTCGGGGATATTCAGCGTGAACATTTAAGTTGAGTTGAGTATATCAATGTGATGCTGATATAATGCAAAGTAGGAATAATTAATAATGATAGTTCTACCCTCTTTTATTTATAATGATTATCTGCTATTTCATTTCAAGGAAATTATATAAATTACGTATGTCTGAATAAACATAGGGATCAAAACATTAAAGCCATTCACAACTAAGATAAACATCATAAAGCGAATAGGCTTCGGAGTGTCCTGTTTTGTTAGAAAGCCATATCGTTTGATGCCGTGTAGTTTGTAAGTCATACAACTCCGAACGCAGACGGACATTTCAATAACGATTTGAAGCAAAGCCAAGGGATACAAAGCTTACAATGCCATTACCCTTTCTACCCACTGGTGTCATTAGAGGCGATTAAGGGTATGGGGCTTCTTTTCTATCATCTTGTCCCCTAGCAACTTCCAAATGTGGCTGAGGAGTTTCTAGCTCTGAAGTTCTGGCTACCCCTTTTTGGGATTTATGGCCGTGAGTTATATATATGTCGCAGGAAAATCGTCAAACTCGTTAACTTATAAGTTTCCTAGGAAACTTGTAAGTTGTCGGAAATCCGTCAAACAGCATGCGAATTTACACTTTACCTGATAGTTTTTAGGAAACTTGTAAAATAACGGACTCACCTCAGGAAACTTGTCAATGCAGCGCTGACGGCGCGAAGAGAGGGATATTAGTCAATGCGGATTGGCTGGCGGTGGTCACGTGACGTGACGCATTCGCGCGTTTTATCAACTCAACAATGTACACTAATATTTTCCTTGCTTTAATAATGCTAATCTATTAATTTGCTATTATTTGCTGTCACCGACATGAAGTTAAAAACGTTTTAAGAGTATTTATTAAATATAATTTGTTTAAGTATATATCGTGATATTTTTAGTTGTATAGTATGAATAATTTTTAAATTATTAATTTAAAAAAGCTGTTTTAATTTAAAGAGCGTTTTAATACCGATACATACATACCTATCTATACTCACGGCAATAAATCCCTAGAAGGGGTAGCCTTAGCGTCGGAGTTTAGCTACTTCTTGAAGTTAAATGGGAAAAGTTTGTAATATAAAAATTCATGGTGATAGGTCTCCAACCGCATCGCCAAAACAACACTAAAAAAGCCACAAAGTCCTTAGTCACCTCCAATGACATCCGTTCGTATAGGTTACCGCCAGAAATATGTTAGTGCTATTCTTAACCGATAATTGTTAGATTTTTAATTCTTACATATTTACTTCACTCATAATATTTTGTCCAAACCAGTTTGTGGAAACCAAAGGCTTTTTTTTAAGTGATTGTTGGGTGAGGTGGCTGCATACCCACCGCCACCTTCTAAGGCCTCTTTTCCATTACACGGTTGTTCAAACGTACGGTGTGTAAGCCGTATGGTTGAAAAAACGTGCTAGCTTGTACATGATACGGCAAAATCACCGCGCGAGACATTGGTAAGTACTGGCTAGTAGCGCTTTTACTCGGGCTGTGTAGGACGTGCTGCGTCATGAATTTTCTTACGAAAAAAAAGATTATAGTTGCTTATTACATATATAGGAAAAAGAAAATAGAAAAAATCATACTTAGGAATCATATTTAAGCCGCTTATTTTTATAATCGTCGATGGTCTTATCCCATATTACAGGCCTTTCTTGAATCAACGTAATTAATAATTCTTGATTTATGTTCATTTTATAATAAAATCGCGAAACAGCGTATATAAGCGGTCACGAATCCGTGCGTACGTTGGTATCGATTATTAATCGATTATGCAAATGAGGCCCAAATAATCTAATAATCGATAGTAATATCGATACTATCGATTATATCGATACTATCGATTATTAGATTATAATCGAAGAACGATATAATCGATTATGATCGATTAATCGATTATAATTGAAAATAATCGATAATAATCGATATAATCGATTAATCGACTAATCGATTATAATCTAATAATCGATTAGTCGATTATATCGTCATTAGATTATAATCGATTAGTCGATTAATCGATTATAATTGTCAATTTTTCACACTGTGATATAAATACAATATATATAAAATACAATACATAAACTTTATATAAAATATTATATAATATATAAATATAATCTTTACTATCGATTATTATGTAAAAACATTTATTTTACCATTTTTTCCCCACTCAATCAGCAAAAGTGGCTATGGAATTTATAATTCCTTGGCTCTGGCTACCCCTTCTAAGAAATTATAGCTGTGAGTATATATATGTATCGATCAATCTACGATAAAATCATTTATATTTTTATTTATTCTATTTTTATCACAGTGTGTAAAATTTTCAATTATAATCGATTAATCGACTAATCGATTATAATCTAATGACGATATAATCGATTAATCGATTATTAGATTATAATCGATTAGTCGATTAATCGATTATATCGATTATTATCGATTATTTTCAATTATAATCGATTAATCGATCATAATCGATTATATCGTTCTTCGATTATAATCTAATAATCGATAGTATCGATATAATCGATAGTATCGATATTACTATCGATTATTAGATTATTTTGGGTGAGCATAATCGATTAATCTATAATCGATTATCCGGCAACACTATGCCATACAACACTGGTGAAAATCACGCCGTGCGTAGACGCGGCGCGCCGAGGGACCGTCACGGCGCACGCGGCCGCGGCGCCGTGCCTTGGCGCCACCGTGCATGTCGACAAGCTCATATAGTGATCCATACCACACTGACGACCGTGCCTACACGCGGCGAATTAACCGTAGATTTTCACGGCGAGAAACCGTGTAATGGAAAAGAGGCCTAATTCTGTAGCTCAAGATACATCTTATTGTGGTTCGCTACTGTGATGTGTGAGTGAGTGAAAAGCAAGTCAGAAGGTGG
Source organism: Bedellia somnulentella (assembly GCA_963576735.1). Classification (NCBI taxonomy): domain Eukaryota; kingdom Metazoa; phylum Arthropoda; class Insecta; order Lepidoptera; family Bedelliidae; genus Bedellia; species Bedellia somnulentella. The sequence goes on from OY755171.1 coordinate 19,746,813, forward strand.
GTTAATTAACAAATGGAAACTATTGTAAAAATCCGTTATCGTAATCAATTATTCGTAGTTTTCGTTTATTATTACGTAAGATTAAATGCTAGGAAACCCTTTTTGAAAGCTTTTAGGCCAGTTCCTCATTTATATTTGAAAATATTAAAACATTGTCATTACTGAATACATGCAAGCTTTAATCAACTCACTTCTTAACCAATCAGTATAAGTAACTGGTTCTGTAAATAATTTCACTAGCAGGCATTAGGAAGCTTACAAATTTCCTAGATTATAAATTTAAAACTCGGAAACTTGTCTAAAATGATTCCCAATTACATGTTTCCTGAGATGAGTACGTTATTTTACAAGTTTCCTAAAAACTATCAGGTAAGATGTAAATTCGCTTGCTGGTTGACGGTTTTCCGTCAACTTACAAGTTTCCTAGGAAACTTATAAGTTAACGAGTTTGACGATTTTCCTGCGACATATATATTTGATGCTGATATAATGCAAAGTAGGTATAATTAATAATGATAAATCTACGCTTTTTTATTTATTATGATTATCTGCTATTTCATTTCAAGGAAATTATATGAATGTTTGAATAAACATAGAGACTAAAATATTGAAGCCTTTCACAACTAAGATAAATATCATAAAGTGAATAGGCTTCGGAGTGTCCTGTTCTGTTAGAAAGCCATATCGTTTGATGCCGTGTAGTTTGTAAGTCATACAACTCTGAATGCAGACGGACATTTCAATTAGGCGATTGGAGGCAAAGCAAAGGGTGTATAACTGCGCAAACAGACGGTAAATGAGCCCACCGGAGTGAAAATTAATTGGATGGATACCGTTTGCCTGTGTAGTTCATAAAAGTTTTATGGCTTTATGTAATGATGTTCTTTGATCAACTTTAATTTGATGTTTAGTATTAAATGAGAATATTTTGTTCTAAGTAAGATAAGATAAAATAGAATATCAATAAGTCAATAGTTGCTCCCCACAGCGTTTTATTTGTATTTTGTACCTTCCTACTGTTTTAACTAGGGAATCAAAAAGGCTTGAGAAGAAGGCAGAGCCATGGACAAAGAATAAAGCAAATTTCATGGGTAGGGGAGACCCAAGGATCCACCAACTTATCTGTTAAGTGGCCAACATTGAAAACAAGCGATGCCACTCGGAAAGCGCAAAGTAGCTTTATAAATTTCTATGTATCAACAGGGGGCCAATTCTGGCTCGGTAGGTACTATATCACTTTCGATATTTATCATTTTTGTGATGGGTATTTGACTTAAGCTGTTCTTACCTCATCTGATCGATATTTTTCTATTAAAAACCAGTCGATATGATGATATATATCAAAGGATGATATAGAGTGGTCACGATCAGTCGATAGGATGATATTTGAAGATGTCATGAAAAGATTGATGGATGTAAACGAAGCTAGAGAGGTTTGTCAGGATCGTACGAAGTGGCGATCAAAAGTCTCTGCCTACCCCAATGGGAACTAATGGCGTGAGTATATGTATGTATGTTGAAGATGTCGTGCTAACGGTAGCCATTTTGATTTCAAATTTTGTTTCAATATAGATGGAAAATTAAAATGTGGGTAAATATAGTGAATGGATCATAGATCAAATACTCCAGGTGAAAATGCAGACTTTTAAAGGAAATTGAAACAAACCAAAACATATGTTAATATTGACAGATATGAAGACCTTTTCAAGACTAAAATGACAGTAAAACATTCATTGAACAACAGATCATAGATTTCGGTCTTCATTCTTTAATGTCTAAGGAAAAATGACTACCGTGTGCGAGAATACAGTTTCAAACTATCAATAGAAATATATTTCACTTTGTGATATTTTGCACACGACATTGAACACTTGACATAATTTCTATGATAGTAATGATATCGAACATGCGAGAATTGCCCTCCAGGCATCTTTTTGCGCTATAAGTAACTATAGCTCGATTTCTGGACTTCGTAAATACACCTCAGGCAGTTAAAAAATATAGGTACCCAGTTTAAATGAGGACTTTTCTATTATACTATAAGGCTGCCCTCATGTACGAGTATACCGAACGCTGGCTCTAAGAATAGTATATACCTAACTTCTTTTTACTATTGTCTGACGTTTGAAATAACAAACGAAATGACAATCTGCTGTTTATTCGATTATGTCAAGATTATATAACTTGCAAATATAATCTTAATAAATGTATTGTTTCAATTCATATTGTACATACCACAAGTTGCAAGCTAAAATAAACATTAAGTTTTGTGCCTAATTTTAATTACCGGAAGCTTGTATGTTTCTCTTATCACTACTCCAAAAAAGAATAATACGTAAGTAAGAAATATTTGATATTATAATGCTATCATCATCGGAATCTAGGCCTTACAAGCAGAACATGGATATGCCTCAAATATTGCTTTAATGACGGGTCTTATCTTTTGAGCAGATTCAATTTACTTACGGCCAGCAGAATCACTCATAACGTAAACCTTTGCTCTACCAAGAATAGGATGATTTAGCCTTAAATTTTCCTAATAATATAATGAACACCCTTCCATTTGTAGTATCATAAGTGTTTTGTAGTATCATAAGTCTCCATTTTCACTTCTCGCTAAGACTCACAACGTATCCATAAAGCTATACAGGGTGGCCCAAAAGTCGTGGATCAAACGAATCGGGGAGATTAAGGAGGCTATTTCCGACAGAAAATCTTTCTACGGCATGACCATAACTTCACAGCACAAAAAAATATGATAATTTTGTTTTTTTTATTTAAAATGCCGAGATTTTTGACAATTTCATTCATAATTTTTTTTTTGATAGAAATGAATAAAACAAAAGGTGTTGTATTATGACTGGATAATTTATCAATACAAAAAAAAAGTATTGCAGCCCTTGGTACCAAATTTAACGAGCAATTAATGTTTTTCCGTTAATTTTAAAGCGTTACAAAAAATATTTCAAATTTTAAGAGCACTCTGTGAAAAAAAAAGTATTACAGAAAAGTAACCCTGTACTTTAAAAAAATGCTGGTTTAATGCTGTTTCAAAAGAGGTACAACACTTAGCAGTTTGACCTTTTGTTTTAGTTTTATGCTCGTTTTTTCATGTCAAGGTGCAAATTTATAAAAATGGTAGAATCAGAGGAAAAATTAGATTTTCGCTCATACTGTACTCAAATGTAATTCAGTAAATAAGAGACCATTAAAAATGAAATAAACCATAATTTAATTTTTTTGACATGAATTCCTCATGTGGGGATTATTACTCATAAATAAAAGATGTTATTAAAGGAAAGAAAAATTTCGACACTGGCGGGGTTCGAACCCGAATTATGTGATAGTTAGGCGTTTCCAACATTTGCATTCTATCTGAAAAGGTAGACAAGTGGCCGTCCGAATTAGTTAAAATTCGGAGGTAGGAAACGCAAACACTACTTGAACGTGTAAAAAAGAAACAAAGGATAGAGAAATTTCGCGCTGGATGCCAACTGACACTGTAGCTCAGTTGGCAGAGCGACGGGGGCGTATACCCGAAGGTCGCGGGTTCGAACCCCGCCAGTGTCGAAATTTTTCTTTCCTTTAATAACATCTTTTATTTATGAGTAAAATAAACCAATTATGACTTAGTATTTTTTATTAAAAATCATTTTTCAAAATAAATGTTCAAAGTTCCCATCTCTGACCCTTTGAAATAAGCGGCGAAATGCATCTCTGTTGTTATGAATTTGTAACCTAGCAATCTCGAGTTTTTGAGATAGTCTTAGAGATACTGTTTACATTAACAATAACAATGTAATCGTTTGCCAAGGGTTTTAGTTCAGGTGACGATTTATCGTTTCTAGGAAACAAAAGGAACAATCGCCTATTCAGAGAAATGCTGCCTCTCTTTCACACTAACCATTTATTAATTTGTCGAAAAAGGTCAGAACGCCCGTCTTTGTTCAGGTATTAGAATGCCGGGCGGAGCGGGAAGCCGGGGGGGAAGCGCGTGAGTATGTTTTTTTGTTTAGTGTCTCTGCCACTTTCCGCCTGTGACTACGCACGTGCAAGCTATTTTTGTGATCAGTTACTTACCTACCTGTGACCTACGCCTCGTTTTTGGACTTTTGATAGATTGCCTACTTGTGACCTGCGCTCTGTAAATTGGACTTTTGAGATTGCCTACCTGTGACCTGCGTTTTGTGAATCGGACTTTGTGATCGCTTCGGATTGGCTTGATAAGTGGAAGATGGCTGCTGCGAGGAGAGAATACACCCAACGGGAGTACGCAGAAATGCATTACCTCTATGGCTTTTGCGACGGCAATGCTCGGGCTGCAGCCAGAGAATATCGGCAACGCTATCCTAACCGAGACCGTTTCCCGGACTACAGGGTCTTTATGCGCGTGCACAATGCGTATATGGAGGGAACCATACCCGGTGCACATGCTACGAGAGCAGGCAGACCAGTGGTACGATTCGAGAATGAAGAGCAGATACTGAGACAGTTAAGAATGGATCCGGGTATTAGCCAACGCGAAATATCACGCAATCTCGGGATCCCACGCTCGACGGTGCAGCGTTCCATTAAAAGAAACAAATACCACGCTTACCACGTACAAAGGGTGCAAGCTTTGCTGCCCGCTGATTATGAACCAAGAGTAAAATTTTGCAGAGAGATGCTTAGACGACAGAGAGAGGATCCGCAGTTCTTTAATAAAATTTTATGGAGTGATGAGTCGAGTTTCACAAGAATGGGAATTTTTAATATTCACAATTTACATTTTTATTCAAGAGTGAATCCACACATAATTAGAAATGATCGGTTCCAGCATCAGTTCGGCATAAACATGTGGGCTGGAATAATTGACCAACAACTTGTGCTCCATGAATTGCCACCTAGACTCAATGGTGCTCAGTATTTAATTTTTTTAGAAAATGATTTGAACCAAATACTCCACGAAGCTGAGATTTCTGAAGATAGAGTATCAGAAATGTGGCTGCAGCAGGATGGTGCCCCGCCACATTACGCTCGAGCAGTTCGAGAAAATTTAAACGAGCGCTTCCCTAATAACTGGATTGGTCGAGGCGGACATATTGCATGGACAGCCCGGTCACCTGACCTTAATCCACTAGATTTTTTTGTATGGGGTTACTTCAAAGAAATTGTTTATCGAGGAGAGAACAACACCGAACAAGAACTACGACAAAAGTTAGAGTTTGCCAAGTTACAAATTCGTAGCAACAGGGGTGCATTCCGACGCTTACGTGCGAATTTTATTAGACGGTGCAGATTATGCATCATGGTCAGAGGCAGAAACTTTGAACATTTATTGTAAAAATTTAATGTTTAATAAAAAATACTAAGTTATAATTGTTTTTTTTATTTCTTATAGCTTTTTGTTTAATAAATTACATTTGATTACAGTATGAGCGAAAATCTAATTGTTCCTTTAATTTTACCATTTTTTATAAAATAGCACTTTGACATGAAAAAACGACCATAAAACTAAAACGAAAGGTCAAACTGCTAAGTGTTGTACCTCTTTTGAAACAGCATTAAACCAGCATTTTTTTAAAGTACAGGGTTACTTTTCCGTAATACTTTTTTTTTCACAGGGTGCTCTTAAAGTTTGAAAATTTTTTTGTAACGCTTCAAAATTAACGGAAAAACATTAATTGCTCGTTAAATTTGGTACCAAGGGCTGCAATACTTTTTTTTGTATTGATACATTATCCAGTCATAATACAACACCTTTTGTTTTATTCATTTCTATCAAAAAAAAAAAATGAATGAAATTGTCAAAAATCTCGGCATTTTAAAAAAAAAAACCAAAATATCATATTTTTTGTGCTGTGAAGTTATGGTCATGCTGTAGAAAGATTTTCTGTCGGAAATAGCCTCCTTAATTTCCCCGATTCGTTTGATCCACGACTTTTGGGCCACCCTGTATAGTCCGCAGTGCCATTATTTTTTGTAGATTCCTCATGAATTACTCGCAGCATGAGGATGTGATGGGAATATTTCAGACTCCAAGTGACTAAAACCTCGTGGTGGCAATTCTCGGTGCATACAGTTTAGGGGTCTTCGTCACAATACCAGTTGCAAAATTTGTTGGACCCCTAGCATAACCCTACGCTTGTAGCGTACCTACAGTAAAAATAAAAATAAAAACTTACTCAAATTGTTTTACCATCAATTCTGAAAATGATCAGATTTAAAGCAAAGTTTTTTTTCTTTTTTTTTTGTAATATAATTTTTATATTTTTCTATTATTATTTCCCTCTTTTAGATGAGTTGTGGCAAAGGCCAACTCCCTAGAATCCCGTTTCGAACTAAATGTCCCAAATGCGGCGAGATTGTGACCACGAAAATTACTTATGTAAACTCTACTCATACACACGTGAAAGTTTGTATTTTATTACCATGTATGTAAGTATTAATAATTTAATTATTATTCACGAATATCCAGAGAACTTAATCTAAGCCTGCAATTTATAAAATTATAGCTTAATTGCAGTTAAAGAATAAATTAAAAAAAAAAATGTCGTGTAATCCCGGTATAGAATGTCACTACCCTTTTCTGCCCACGGGTTTCGTAAGAGGCAACTAATGGTAAGAGGCTTCTCTACGTATTTTTTGGACGATGCGGTTGGTGTGAAACCCGTCACAAACAAATCTTTATTTCTAACATCTCATCTCCTATCAACTTCCAAATTTGGCTGAGGAGTTTCCAAATTTGAAGCTCTGGCTACCCCTTTTTGAAATATATGGCCGTGAGTTGAGTTTATGTATGTTAAAATCATGTTTCTGATCGGTCATATATACTTTTTTGAAGTGCGGACTCGAGAATCTATCATGAATCTATTACCTAAGTTTGACCTACGCCGCATAAGTAACGTCATCCAATTCCTCTAGGGGGTTGGGAACAGAACTTGAATTTTAAATTGGGACCAACTTTTGTTATTTATTTTATTCAGATTTTATTATCGGGAATACATAAGCCGTAAAAAACATTTTTAAAAAACCTCTAACGTTTTATTTGCTGCCTCTCGTGACAGACAGACAGCATAGTCTCTTGTTTTTTTAGCTGTGTATTGTCGGCTTAGAATAGCAATACCCCATTTCTTCCGGCGGGTGTACGTGAGAGACGACTAACGGACTTGGGGCTTTTTAAGGGATTTTTGAGCGATGCGGTTGGAGACCCATCACCAACAACCTTTATTCTACCAACTTTTCCCTACTCAACTTCCAAAAGTGGCCGAGGAATTTCTAATTTCTCAGCTCTGGCTACCCCTTTTAGGGATTTATAGCCGTGACTATATGTATGTATGTTATTTTTAACCTTTATGGAACCCAAAAACAGGTAAATTATGACATCTGATGAAAAACTATCAGAAAAAATATTATTTTTGTTCCAGGGGTCCATTCGCTATATTCCCTTACTTTCTAAAACGCTGTAAGGATGTTGAGCATTTTTGTCCAACTTGTGATCACTATTTGGGCACCCACGATAGAGGATAACATTGGATTAGTAATAAACAAAAGAGTTCTTATTAGTGATGCTATAAACAATTATTTAAATAAAGTAATAAATTAGTATAGTTAAATTTTTTAATCTATTTATTTAAGAAATGTACTTAATGTCTACAATATTTTTTAAAGACACTTTTTATATCTTTCTTTAATATCCGCAACAAATTTTGAGTATGCAATTGGAACTACAACATTACTTTATTAATGGTGCGGGATGGCAATGATGAAACAAGTTTAATATCACCATATATAGGAATTTTCACGCCGTACATCCCGAAAAGGTGGCAGAAGTACTAACACTTCTGAAGATTCAGTGGAACTATAAAAATAATATTGTGTTATATTCATAGTATGCAAGTTTTGCACTCACGGGTCTATTGCCGTTATTGTAATGACAAACCATGTGGATTTCCAAATATTTTTGTAACTACACATTCAACTTTAGGAAAGGCACATTGGTATAAACCTACCCTTTTTACTATGGGAACTCATGCCATTGTGCTTATAACGTGGTGGTTATCCCATCTAAGCTATCGTCTTTGTATATGTGAGTATATATTAGTTGCTCAATTGATACACATCATTACCGTATGACAAATGATTGGCGCGTGCTTAGTACGTATTCAAACTCTACTAATTGGATCTCCAAATCAATTATTACGTAGCATTGACTCATTATGATGCAAAATCTAATAGAAATAGCTGAATGGCAATTATCTCTTGCAATTATTAGTAACTAGTATGGTATGGTCTTAACGTTCATATTTGCGTATCAGGATTTCAGTGTAGCTCAAATATTGTGGATATAAACATCACAGAGAAATACGATAATCCTAATCGAAATATGTCATCTTATGCTATTGGTGTATGGAAATACAGAATATGCTTGATTAACTTACAAAACAAAATTCGGAAAGTTATAATTTATTTTATTTTTTAATTAAATACTTAATTAAATAAATAACAGTCTACAGTTATAGGTAGTTTGGGGCTTTTAAAGTGATTTCCAACCATATCTGGTTGGAGACCCATCACCAAAAATCTTTGCTTTTTATAATCTTATCCCCAGACAACTTCCAAATTGGCTAACAAATTCCTTATTCCGAAACTTCGGCTACCTCTTTAAGAGATTCGTAGCCGTGATTATATGTATTCCACAAAATGATAAATTTGAAATATTCAAATAAAACTATAATGATTACGTACATATAAAAATTAATAGTTTAAAAAACACTAAAAAACACGCTTTTATAGGTGCACTTAAAAGTCAAAAATAAATTACGGGTCGTTCAAGTTGTCTCTATTTCTGGGCTGCAGTGTAAACTATGTGCTTTTAATTATAATATTTGATTGTAAAAGCGTGGGGCGCTGGAAAAAGAAAGATTTTTTCGTTTACCTTGCTAGGAAATCAAGTTAAGCGATGTTTCGGGAAGCAGGCTACAGAGATCGGCACTCTAACTAGAGTTGCAGCACCACTAGTAGGAGGCTCTATATTAAACAGTCTATTCAAAATACTAGTCAACAGTGGCAAAAGTAGAGTTTTTGCTCGTGTATTTGTTTACAAGATAGTTTTTTCTGCTCCAGCGCCCCACGCTTTTACAATCAAATATTATAATCAAAAGCACATAGTTTACACTTCAACCCAGAAATAGAGACAACTTGAACGACCCGTAATTTATTTTTGACTTTTAAGTGCACCTATAAAAGCGTGTTTTTTAGTGTTTTTTAAACTATTAATTTATTTTATGCTTTTTAGTCTTTGCTAATGGCTTATTTTAAAAAATTAATTCAAATAGACGAATGAACCCGCATCTTCTCCATCTCCGCCAGTGCGTCTGCATTGCATGGTGTCTTACCTGTCAGCTTAGAACAATCTAACTCTCCAATCTGGAGACCACTAAGTGATTTTACTCGACTTAGCGCCACATATGCCTGCCCATCCGCAAAAGTATGAGACCCTAAGTACACCACAGCGTGGTCTACCGTACAGCCTTGCATCTTGCGCATGGTAGATGTCCAACTTAAAATCACTGGGAGCATGCGCCTTTCTACCGTACCGTAGCTGTACTTGGCCGTGAATTGGATGCCTATAGGCTGAATTAGGTGCTTGCCGTCGTTACCAAAATTTACTTTGATGTACGGGATGTCGGTTGATGTGCGGGATGTCGGTTGATGTATGATGTGATCGTATTTACAAGTGAAGCAACGCGAGCTTCGTTCCATCCACGGATGGGTAACCGCCATGTAACCGCCTATTGGTATTTATCTCCGGCGCTACCGTGCTTCGCAAGGCACGTAAAGCCGTTGGTGCTGGTTGTTATCGTAAGATAGCAGTCGTCAAGCTTTGTCAGAGACCCAGACGGGCGGCTTGATAACATCTAACGGTAAGGTGACCACTAGCCTTACAAACCACCACCAACCCGGCTGGCCCCCGTGGTGAAGTATGGCTAATACCTTCCTTTAGCAGTGGGACGTTATGGGTTGGTAACGATACATCGTATGCTAATATTCATTAATATTCATAATGAAGTTCTAGTTCAAATCTTCCAGCTCCATCATCAGATCAGTTCGATAGACCTAATCGTGGTCAAAGTTCATTTCGTGGTTAAAGTTCATTACAAGACCTTTCTAACAAGTCCAAATACGGCTATAATACGATCATCCATCGTTAAGTTCCAGTTTATATCTTCCGGCTCCATCATCAGATGACCTCAACAGTACCATATTATTGCATTCAGACCTTGAAACCTAATCGTGGTCAAGGTTCATTACAAGACCTTTCTAACAAGTCCAAACTCGGCTATGATACGATATTTCATCATGGAATGCCAGTGCCTATCTTCCGGCTTCATCATCAGACCTTGAAACCTAATCATGGTCAACGTTCATTACAAGACCTTTTTAACAAGTCCAAACACGGCTATGATACGATCATCCATCATGAAGTTCCAGTTCATATCTTCCGGCTCCATCATCAGATCAGCTCGACAGTACCACATTATTGTATTGTCATCAAAATCACATACAACTGCCAATTTTCATAACGCTATGACCTTTAGAAGATGGTTAAATTAGTTTTCTTAGATTTGATTACATAGTTACATACAAACAGGTCGACCTAATACTCGTAAAAGCGTGTTAAAAATAAACATACTCTGAGAATGTTATTTTTGTTCATGAAAACCTCGTGTGGGAAGGATAAGTAAAGAAAAAGAAAAAAACTACTTAAAAAGTGTAAAAGAAACAAATGAAAGAACAATTTTGCACTAGAAGCCATTATCACTATAGCTCAATTGGCAGAGCGACGTTGGCGTATACCCGGAGGTCGTGGATTTGATCCCTGCCGGTGACGAAATTTTTCTTTCCTTTATTTAGTAGATATAAACATGCAGATTGATGAACCAAAACTTGCGAAAAGCAAAAACTATCGATTGTAACTATACGATCCTGATAATAATCTCCAGTTTTTTTTGTGTTCATGCACTTTTATTCTTCAATATTCACACAATAATCTCCAGTTTAGTTACAATCATTATTTTCATATTCCGTACCAGTGACTCAGTACCTGGCCCAGTACATTAAAGCTATTACTATGAATAGGATGTGTAGTATTGGCTTAGAATAGTAGTAAGCTATTTCTTCCTGAGGCTGTCGTATAAGGCGACTTAAGAAGACTAAAGCTCTGCCTAGCCTCTTTATGGTATTTATATCGTGAGTATATTGTGTATATGTAAGTTTATCCGTAACGATTTCACATGTAAAGGTGCTCCCTCACCATTCGCGTGTAATATAACGTTTCAGATTTGAGCATTACATTAGTGAAGGAGGAGAACCGAGCATTACAATACGCATCTTGTTATGATATATAAATGATTACACGCGAATGCTTGTCAGTCAGGGAGGTATTATTGTAATGTAATGCTCAAAGACGAATCTATCGAATGCTCCCGGTGAGATTGCACCTTTATGTAAAAGTAAAGGCACTTCACAATTTTTTTTTTACATCCCTTCGAACCTCGATGTTGTATGAATTTCGAGGTAAAAGTAGTTACTATGAAAAATGACTTGACGGCAACAGGTTCGAATGAATAATTTCTTGTAAAAAATCCATTTCTTGGTGAAATTTGGATGCACGAAAAAGTTTCGAAGTTACAATCACAAGCCCCAATTTTTCAGCTCCACGAAACTTTCACAATTTATGAACGAAAGAGAATGATTTATTGGATAAGTTTTATAAGCTATTCTATATTACTTATTCGCGTTATATATTTAAGCTGTTTTTAAGTGGTGATGTGGCAATCTCTTCAAAGGATGTTGTCACTATGAAATTGGCGAACTTATTAATCGTCATAAGGCTGCGTTCTTTGTATTCCATCTAGGATCAGTCATATTTTTTCGCGTGTGTATTTAGTCTTGAATAATAATTATGGCATTTAATGATCATAACACAACTATATCGCTTAATCTTTTGAGAGATAAATATTGGGAATGATGAATATTGTTATATATTTTACAGGAAAAACACATTATTAGTTATAACAATGTTTGACTTCCCATATTCTTACCATTTTTATTTTAATAGAAGAAACTGAACCCGGGTTGTATCGTTTTAATTCAAATATTTGGGAGTTTTCCCAAAACATCGTGAGGAAACCCACATGGCTGAGTTGTACTTAGTCATGTGACAGTGTATTCGTACAAAACGGCGATAGGCTTGCACCCTATCACGTGAGTACACTGTCTAAGCAAAACGTAGGTACCTTCTCTGGATACTAGATGGCGCTGCCATGTGAGTTCAGAAGTATTGGTATCTCTGCCAAACCCTTCGGGGATAAACGGCGTGAACGTTTATGTTATGTTATGTTATGTAAATTATTTTTACACTATCATAAATATAATAGTAGATAACTGCTGTAGTATAGATACTTATATATCTATAACTTAGTATGTAATCATGTATATTACCGAATACCTAAGACAAATATAGACAGTCTTAATCCAGCAGTCAGAGTGTTTCATTCAATTGATACCCACAACCTTACATGGCGACCCTGCCATGCCATATTTAGGAGTGCGCTGCTGGCGCACCGTAACCACACTATTTGTAATGGAAAGAAATTACGCAAAAATGTGTTAATTAACATCGATAAATTTGCGAATAACTAAAAATGGGCAATAATAACGCGCCCCAACCTGAAGAAGTGACCATCAATCAAAATGGCATTGGAGCAACGCATACTGCAAGTAGCGAACAATTACAATTCCATCTTTCAGCTATCAGCACAGTGATGGTAGCTATTCTTGTGATATTGCTGGTCGCTCTCACATATTTTGGGTACAAATGCTACAGGAAGTGTCACCATGATTGGATTGATAATCAGATTATACGCCAAAACATGAATACCAGTTTTTCCCACGCCAGAGCGATCGTTCCAGCCGATAAAGGGGTTTGTTCCTCATGTGGAAGATCCGGAGACCAACCATAAAAAACTAATGTGATTAATAAGTGATTGTGTACATTTAAAGACATAACGAACTTAAGTACTGATTTAATACGAGAAGTGTTAGTAAGAGGTATAAAATAAGGTAATGTTAAATTTCATTTACATTTTAGATTTTGTTAATATGCGTAGGTATAAAAGTGTTTTTATGTTTTTATTATGGCCGAAGAGCTAAATGATATCGGCATTAAATTAAAGTCTATAAAAGATAACTTAAATAAGTTGAGTTACGAAAAGAGAACTCCTGAAAAATTGGAAAAAGTGTTACAACAAGCGACCGATATATTTAATACATACACTTTACTTATTCCTGTAATTGAATCAGAAATAAAAAATAAAAAAAATTACAGGAGAAATATTGACATTAATAACGAATAATTGTGAAAATATAAAAAAGTATTATTTAGAAATTCAACATTTTTGTAATAAGTTACATGTAAAGCCAGTTTGTAGTAATAATACATTTGGTGACTTATCTAGTAGTAATTTAAACACGTTTAAAATGGAATTTGATTTAAAAACGGCGCTTAGCTTATTACCGATTTTGACAAATGAAGACGAAAACACAATAAAACAACTCATCGATGGAATCGAATATTACAGTTCTCTGCTTAATAATCCAATTTGTCAGAAACAATTAATTAATTTCGTTTTAAAAAATAGATTGTCCCAAAACGCAAAAATTAAATTGAACTCTTCTTATGATTCCGTCGAAGATTTGTTAAAAGATATAAACACAACTCTATTACCAAAAAAGAGCCCGGTAGCGTTACAGAACAAATTACAATCTCTAAGACAGGATCAAAGGACTATTGATGAATTTGGGAAGGAACTTTCAGAAATATTTATGAATCTTAGTATTTCGCAATCCGGTGGAAAAAAGGAAAATTTGAAAATTTTACAACCTCTTAACGAAAAACAGGCAATTAAACGTTTTGCTGACGGTTTACGTAATCGTAGATTAAGCATGATAATTTCAGCTCGTAACTTCGACTCCTTAAAAGACGCGATTCAGGCAGCCGTGGAAGAGGAAGTATGTATGTCATCTGGTTCTGGAGATATGTTGTATATGCGTAATAGTATAAATAATCGTTTCAGAGGTTCTTTTAGAGGACAAAATAGTCACGGTGCATTCAAACAAAATGTTCCATTTAGAGGTAGAGGTTACAATGTGAACGTCTGCCCACCCCCTTACTATCGCAGTTCATCATTTAGCAGAGGTCGTGGTTACCAGAGTTTTTCGCGAGGTCAGCCGAGGTCGACATTTAGAGGTAAGTACCACCATTACAATAATAGGTTATCTAATCAAAGGCAACATGGGATACGTAAAAATGCGAATGTTCACGTATTGAATGAGGATTTGAACGTTAATAGGGAAAATGAACCTTTCGTCCAACAGCATAAGTTTTTTCGTGACTAACTGTGAAAGTATGTTTGCTAGTGACAGTACATGTTGTTTAGAGTTATATGTAAATCAATTTAGTTATTCATTTTTAGTTGATACAGGAGCTTCTATCTGTGCAATTAAATATAAACATGTTTTAGAATTAAATATTCCGATAGAGAAAGATAACTTAAAGATTAACGGAATTGGCGGTTCCATTAATGCTATTGGATATGTTTACTTATCATTGAGGTGGTCCAACAGATCGTCGGAACATTTAAAACAAAAGTTCTTCGTATTCGAGCACTTGCCTTGTAGGGCACATGCTATATTGGGAAAGAATTTTCTTACTAAGTATAATGCAATCTTAGACTTAGGTCAAAGTTCTTTAAGTTTATGTACTCACTTAGGCAATAAGATATATTTACCACTTAGACTTAAAAAAGAGCAAAATAATATTTTTATACTTCCGGCCAGGTCCGAGTCGTTACATTATGTTAAGTGTAGTTTCCCAGACGAATGCGTAGTCTGTCCAAAAGAAATAAGCGAGGGAATATTTTTAGCTCGTTCTTTAGTAAAACCTCACAATGAAATGATACCTATCTTAATATTAAATACTACTGAAAAGGAATATAGATTAAGCGATTTAGAATTTAGGGTCGAGAATATTAGTGAATATAACTTGTGTTCTTTTGAAAAGTGTGAAAATTTAAATGTCAACCGTGTCAAAAATCTTTTCAATTTATTGAATTTAAGTTACCTAAATAACGAGGAGCAATCTACAATTGAAAATATTTGTGCAAAATTTTCAGATATATTTCTATTACCCGGTGACAAATTAACAACCACAAATACATATAAACATCAAATTACGTTAAAACCGAATGTTAGCCCCATATATAGTAAACCTTATAGGATACCATTTACTCAGAAAAGTGAAATAAATAAACAAGTCAGTAATTTATTAAAAGAAGGCATTATAGAACCATGTCAAAGTGAATGGTCGAGCCCTATTTTATTAGTACCGAAAAAATCCGATAGTCAAGGAAACAAAAAATGGAGGTTAGTGATAGATTATAGAAAATTAAACAATAGCATACAAGACGATAAGTACCCCCTCCCAAATATAACCGAAATTTTGGATTCCCTATCTGGATCAATTTATTTTTCAACCTTGGATCTTTCAAATAGCTACTACCAGTGTGACCTTGACCCCGCCAGTAGAAAATACACAGCATTTTCGTCAGGACACTTCAGAGTACCCGAAAACAATGGAAATACGTGTGAAGCTTCTATTTCAGGTCAATACCAAATGACTAGGATGCCGATGGGATTGAAAACTAGTCCCAACGCATTTTCAAAAATGATGACTATTGCAATGTCAGGGTTAGCTTACGAAAAATGTCTTATTTATTTAGACGATTTAATAATTTTCGGTAAATCATTAGATAATCATAACAGTAATCTTATTGACATCTTTGGTAGACTTCGTAAAGTTAACTTAAAATTAAACCCACTAAAATGTACATTTTTAAAAAAGGAAATATTGTACTTAGGTCACGTTATATCCGATAAAGGTATTTTGCCGGATCCAGGAAAAATAAAAGCATTAAAAGATTGGCCCATTCCTAAAAACTTAGAAGAGGTAGTTAGATTCGTAGCATTTTCAAATTATTACAGAAAATTTATAAAGAATTTCGCTTTTATTGCTTTACCATTAACACGATTAACGAAGAAAAATGTAGTTTTTAAATGGAATGAGGAGTGCCAAAAATCTTTCGATACTTTAAAATCAATTATAGCCTCACCCCCTTTGCTTCAATATCCCGACTTATCGGTTAATAATAAATTCATATTGCAAACAGACGCTTCAAATTACTCGTTAGGTGCAGTATTATGTAATTCTGATAGAAAACCCATTGCATTTGCAAGTCGTAATTTAAATAAAGCCGAATTAAACTATCCCACTATTGAAAAAGAGTTACTAGGGATTGTTTGGGCCGTTAAACATTTTCGACCTTATTTATATGGGAAAAAATTTACTATTCAGTCGGATCATAAGCCCTTAATTTATTTATATGGTATGAAAGATCCTTCGAGTCGTCTTATGAAATTTAGAATAATTTTAGAAGAGTATGATTTTAGTATAGAGTATATAAAAGGATCGAAAAATGTCGTAGCCGACGCCATGTCACGATTACCCGTCACATTACAAGATTTGAAAGCGATGAACCAATGCACAATTAATGTCATGACAAGAGCACAGTATAAAAGAATGATGGATACCCAGAATTCATGGAATACTAATATAGCTACCGACGATCGGCCTGCGCAACCGAGAGTTGTAGAAATATTTAGTAAACCAAAAAATTCTGTGGAGTTGAGTTTTATTGATAAAATAAAGTTAAATCAATTACGAAGATTAAACGAGATAGAAAAAGAAAATAGTGTGTTTTGTTTTTCACCAAAAAAGATGACATTGTTCATCAATCCAGCTGCCCAATCACAACTGACGCCAGACGCTTTTGTGAGGGAACTGAAAATGTTTTGTGAAAGTATTAATGTGCACGAATTATTTTTTATAAGAGAGAAAAAATATAATGATTTTATTAAAAAATGTATAGACGCTATGAATAATTTATCACGTGAGATTGATATACGATTATGCATATTAGATGGTGTGAAAAGGATTAATGATAAGGACGAGCGAAAAGTAATATTAAATGACTTCCATCTTTTACCAACAAGTGGCCACGCTGGTATTAGAAGGATGTACAATAATATTAAAAAATATTACTTTTGGCCCGGACTAGAGAAAGATGTCATGGAATATATAAAAAAGTGTGATAAGTGTCAAAAACAAAAATACAGTAACCATTATATAAAGGAACCCATGTGTGTAACAACCACCGCAACATCGGCGATGCAAAAAGTTTTTCTTGACGTGGTTGGACCTTTAGACAAAGATCAAAATAACTTTTCATACATCCTAACGATACAATGTGAATTGAGTAAGTACGTGGAAGCATACCCCATGATGTCTAAATCAGCTATAGAAATTGCGAAAAATTTTGTACATAATTTTATCCTTAGATATGGAATTCCAGGAGAAATCGCGACAGATAGAGGTGCCGAGTTCACGTCAACATTATTTCAAGAGGTATGTAAATTATTAGAAATTAAAACGTTACTATCGACAGCTTACCAGCACCAATCCATAGGTTCACTGGAAAACACGCATAAACATTTAAATATTTATTTGAGAATACAAACAGATAATCATCCAGAATCGTATAGCACGTGGCTTCCGTTTTGGTGTTTTTCTTATAATACGTCTGTACACACGTCCACTCGTTACACCCCGTTCGAGTTAGTTTTTGGTAAGAAATGTGTTATTCCCAGTAATTTAAGGCAAGACGAGGTAAGTCTACTGTATAACCATGACGACTATCCATTACAACTAAAATACAGGTTACAGATGTCTCAAAAAAAGAGGCGAGACATAATTTATTAAATAACAAATCTAACAGAAAGATTAAATACGACAGTAATTATAACCCAATTAAGTACCACAAAGATGACTTAATTCTTATAAAAAATGAAATCGGAAATAAGTTTCAACCAATTTATAATGGACCTTATGTTGTTGTTAAAGATATCTCACCAAATGTGGAAATTTTAAAAAATGGAAAACTAGATATAGTGCATAAAAATCGAACTAAATTGTACCATCCACCTTAAACAAATATATGTCAATTTTAATTCTAGCTTATAAGTAATTATGTTATGTATTAATGTTTGTAATCAAATCAATTGTATTTGTAATCAGTTTTAATATATAATATATGTGTTTTGCGTATACTATTAACTACGTAGACATTGTCATGTTATTCTTTATGTTCATTAATGAAATAAAAATAAATAATTTAAAAAAAAATGTTCAAAAAAAAAATAAACTTTATAATGTATACAAATATTTAATCAATGATTCAAAAATAAAATGTAAACCTTAGGTTAATTTTATTTTTTTTCTTTTCGATGGAGGTGTAGTATAGATACTTATATATCTATAACTTAGTATGTAATCATGTATATTACCGAATACCTAAGACAAATATAGACAGTCTTAATCCAGCAGTCAGAGTGTTTCATTCAATTGATACCCACAACCTTACACTGCGTTCCTCAGAAAAAGCGTTATTCAGGCTGCCCTAGGTATACATATCCCGAGTGGTATACACCTGAAATAAAACGCGACATTGCTTCAAAAGGACAGGTTCACAATGTGATTACAATAAGTTCTCAATGGTTAGGGCTAAAATAAAGATAGATTTACGGGTTGCTAATCGAAATTACGAAAACCGCATTCAATATTTACTATCGAAGGAATCGAAATTATTTTGGAAATTTGTTAATTCAAAAAGGGTTAATTTGAATAAATCTGTCATCAGTGAGAACGGATCGGTGCTATCGGAAAAGGAAAGCGCTCATGCGTTTTCAAAGTTTTTCAGTTCTGTGTATGCGGAGAGCCCGGCAAGCCTTAGTGTCCCGCACGCGATGGCGGCGGACGCGGCGGCGGCGGGCGCGGCGGCGCGCGTGCATCTCACCGCGCTCAGCCGCGACGACGTGCACCGCGCGCTGGCTCGCCTGCCCGCCAAGACGTCGGCCGGGCCGGACGGGATACCGGGGTTCGTTGTTAAGGACTGTCGTGCAGTTCTGGAAGATCCTCTCTTGCATATATATAACCTTTGCCTATCGGAGGCGACGTTTCCGGACTTTTGGAAAGTTACACGAGTAGTTCCGGTCCCAAAAGGTAAAGTAAGTTCGAATGTCCAGGATTATCGCCCTGTAGCTGTGCTTACCGCATTCGCAAAAGTATTCGAATCCGCTTTACAACAACGAATATACGGGGAGATAGCTGGACTAATAACAAATAGTCAGCATGGGTTTAGACCCTATCATAGTACCACCAGCAATCTTTTGAATTTTATGAGTCACGTGGTTCCTCAGGTAGATTCTGGCAGTAGTGTAGACGTATCATACTTCGATTTTAAAAAGGCATTTGATACTGAAGATAAATAAATAAATAAATATATACGGACATATTATACACAGATCAAGTTAGCCCCAAACTAAGTAAGACTTGTATTAAGGGATACTAACTCAACGATATATTTAATATTATACAATACACATATAAATAACACCCAAGACTAAGAAACAACATTTATGCTCATCACATAAATGATGCCCTCAGCGGGGATCGAACCTACAACCTCCGGACCGAGAAGCTAGTCACCTATCCACTCAGCCACGGCTGTCGTCTGAACGTGATGGAGATATAATACTCGGAAAGCTAGCATAAATGGGATTCACGCCACATTCCTTGAATTTTTTTGCTAAGTATTTAGGTAACCGCCGCCAATACGTGGACTATGCTGGATATACGTCTAGCGAATATCCTGCGTATTCTGGTATTAGTCAGGGAAGTAATTTGGGCCCCCTTGAGTTTATTATCATGGTGAATGACCTCCCGAAGGTAGTTAAGCATTCGATATGTCTTATGTTTGCCGATGACTTGAAGTTGCTGCTTCCAATTAAAACTGCCGACGATTGTCATCGAATGCAGAATGATATTGAAGCAGTAGAGCGATGGTCTCGGGTAAATAAATTAAAGCTGAACCTAAGAAAATGTGTCACTATGACACTAACTAGGCAACACGCTCCATACCATCACCCGTATCACATTGGTGGAGTAGTGCTACCGCGGGTTCAGGAAGTGCGTGACCTCGGGGTCACTATTAGTGCGGACCTAACTTTTCGTAGTCACATTGTGAACATTTGTAAGAACGCATTTAGAACACTTGGCTTCGTGCTGCGCACGGCTAAGGGTTTTACCAACATAGATGCTATAAAATCTCTTTATAACTCTCTAGTGAGTAGTAAGTTAGAATTTGATGCAGTCATCTGGGCTCCACATGAAACAAAATATTGTCTTATGGTGGAGAAAATTCAAAATAAATTTATAAGATTTTTGTATTTTAAATTGTATGGTGTTTATCCGTACTATCCGTTGATGTACCCTACTCTGTTCATATTGGGTATGGTGGGGTATGTCAAATTGGAGGTCAGAAGAGATCTCACTCTAATGGTTTATCTATTTAAAATTCTAAGAGGAATTATTTTCAATCCCACTATACTTACTGTATTGTGCGTTGAGGTTCCAAATACTATGTTGCGACGACGGCGTGCTCGGCTTCTCGTAGTGCCGTTGTCTCGGACAAATCTTTTGCGAGAAAACTCATTAACGCGGGCTCTAGCCGCATTAAACCAAGTCGATGAGGAGATCGATATTCTTCACTGTTCACTGACTGACTTCACAAAAACAGCACTACGCTATTTATGTTATGATGTTGATAGTTATACTTGTAGATAATAAGGAAAGTAGAAACTCAAAAAACTAGGAATGTATTATGTAATTAGAAAATAAAATGTGTGAGAAATAATCGTATTAGGCCATGTCTGTAAAGATTATTTCTATGTAAATAAATAAATAAATAAATGTTATTATTTTGCCCAAACTGTGATTGCTCAGTATAAAACCAGCGTTTCTCGTGCAGGCCATATGAGTTCAAATCCTTCGCGCCTTCGTCAATACGCCTTGTTTAAAGTCATATATCAGGTGGATTTATTGGGATTATCATGAGAAAACCCATATGGCTTAGTTGTATTAAGTCATAATGTGACAGTTTGATTGCGAAAAATCGCAATAGGCTTGCAAGGTAAGAGGAGATTTGAAACTGTTTCTTTTTATGTTATGGATTTTAGAATAATATTCATTATAATTGGATATTTTGTATGCATTTTGGAGAAATTTGGGATGGTATTGAAAATTTGTGCAATGTTATTAGACCAATAAAAAATCCCTATTTGATTTTTAAAGTAAATTGGGTATATTCTTATGCTGGCACGTTTGGTTGATACTTGCATTGCGTCTGGGTTTTGCGTGCTCAATGGTATTTTCACCATAAAACATCACAAATTAACTATACTAACCAAACGCTAGTTTAAGCGACCAATAGCATGCAAAATACAACATAAATGCGTCGAATAAGAAGTAGGAAGAAACCGTTTTTGTCTCAAACCAGATAAAACACTGAAGCTGTATCGAGGGTTGGTAATTCAGTTAGGGTGAGCGACAAACACCCGCAGGCGGCGAACATCTTGATTTCGAAGATCATATCGTTATATTTCCAACGAGATTCACTAGGATTATATCATATTTTATAGGGTATATTTGCAGGTACTAGTCTGTAGTGTATACTATCACTTTGGTTGCATGGGAGCGTATTTTTTTTAAAATTATAATTTTCTATAGGTGTAGCTATAGTAGCAACAAATATAATTTACTAGTTGACCCGCGCAACTTCGTCTGCGTGACATAAGAACTAATTTCTGTGGTACAGGGTTGATTGAGTACCAAACATCTAATCATCAAAAATATTAAAGTTAATTATGTATAATGTCAAAATTTTTGTCCCTTTTACCTACATATGGGGTAGGCAGAGACTATCGATCGCCACATCGTACAATACTGGGAAACCTCTCTAGTCTCTGCCTACCCCAATGGTAATTAACCGTGAGAGTATATGTATATGCATGTACCTTTTACCTGCATAGTTTATTTTAAATTGTAATCGCAAAACCCCAATTTTGTCCCTTTAGGCAAATGCATTTTTTGAATAATTAAATGTATCATATATTAAGCAACCACTATAGTGAAATTTAAGTGTTTAGTTACAGAAATGTGACAATTTTCATACAAACTTTACCCCCCAACTTCACCAGTTTATAGGTACACTGTATTTCCTACCCCTTCAAAAATCATTAAAATGTGTAATTACAAAGGCAAATATAAATATCACAACCTTTTTTCATCCCCATAGAATAAGTATTTTTTTAAATTATTTCTTAGTGCTCATTCCCATAATACAAGACACCACTGGAGAAAATTCCATGTTTCTGGGTATAATAGTTGCAGCTGGGCGTTGATTCTAAGTCTGTCGGACAGTTTTTCGTTTTATATACATACAGACATACATATACTCACGTTGATAAATCCCTTTAAATGGGTAGCCAGAGCTAAAAAATTAGAAATTTCTCAGTTATTCTTGGAAGTTCAGTGGGAAAAAGATGGTAAAATAAAGGTTGTTGGTGATAAGTCTCCTAAATCCATTATAAAGCCCCAATACCCTTGGTCGCCTCCTACGCACACCCACGGGAAGAAATGGGGTAGTACTATTCTAAGCCGGCACTACACGGCAACTTATAACCTAATGATAAATCTTTGGATTTTTTAAAGTTCCATACAAATCACCAACAACCCTTATTTCACCATCTTTTCGCCACGCAACTTCCAAAAGTGGCTGAGGAATTTCTAATTCCTTAGCTCTGGCCACACCTTCTAGGGATTTTTAGCTGTGAGTATATGTCATGTATGTCATGTCATGTATATGTTATAAGTTGATACAAGGTTGATACCTGATTATCTGAATTAGAACGTTATATTTTTAATTTAGTTTTGCACCTATATAACGCACACAATTATTATCATTAAATT
Organism: Bedellia somnulentella; assembly: GCA_963576735.1. Classification (NCBI taxonomy): domain Eukaryota; kingdom Metazoa; phylum Arthropoda; class Insecta; order Lepidoptera; family Bedelliidae; genus Bedellia; species Bedellia somnulentella. Next base: position 19,769,839 of record OY755171.1, read on the forward strand.
ATTGTTGCGCTGTGTTAGTTAAATAAAGCATTACACCAATCTTTTTTTGTGGATGTCGTATTGTTATAATGAGTATAGCGATTTAAAATAAATAAAAAATGATTTAAAGAATATCGCAAAACTCTCAAAATGATCTGATGATTCTAATTCTGATGCTCTGGCGATAGACAAAGGTACAATTGTATGTATGCAATGTATTTTATTATAGATTTTATGTACAAAAGTATATACGTAAATTTTTATCAAATTTCAATACTGCATTTAGCATCGTTTGCAATAATTGATCAAATGTTGCTGTTAAACATAGCAACTACGTCTCTGAACGCTAACAGATAAATGTTAACTCAACAAATTGTGTCTATAGTCACGAATATGTACCAGCCTTTGAAGCTGCAATAACTTAATTGAAAGTGCTTGAATCCTTGGAACGGTCTTGGATCTTGGACTAACTTTGGGGCAAGCAGACGGTCGGTCAAACTTTGCTGCTAAGTGGGTTAACATCTCTGACGTTTGGCTTCGAACAACCAACTATTTGTACTCTTTGGCCAACTGTTACGTTGCAATTAGACATTGTTACAGCTTGGTTTGGTTAGAAAGTAGAAAACAAGAAATAAAGAATTTAAATCCGTGATGCTTTAAAACTGTGGAGCACCGGTGATTCGTTAGTGGGCTTGTGCGGTCGTCTAAGGGCCTTTCCGTGAAATTAGGTTGGTTTTGGTTATTTTTAAACTCTATACTATAAAGTTCGTTTTGATGATACCTATTTATTTGACTTGAATATAATAAAGGTCAATGAGTACTTTATGGTCTTAAAATTGGTTCTTTAACATTTTCAAAGTTGGTTGAAAGTGATGATAAAAATATGTATTATTTGAATGTTTTTGTTCATGAAAACCTCATGTGGAGATTATTACTAATACATAAAGGATAAATAAAGGAAAGAAAAATCTCGACACAGGCGGGGATCGACACGCTACCGTGTCAATGGCTGCCAGTGCGAAATTCTGCTATCCTTTGTTTCTTTAACACTTTTAAGTAGTGTTTGCCCCGCCTGTGTCGAGATTTTCATTCCTTTATTTATCCTTTATGTATTAGTAAAAAAATGTATTGTCTAGTCCGTTTTGTATATGCTCCAATGGCATAACATAGATATAAAATCATTACTTAATATATTTACGCGTAATTTTACTATCCATAATGTGCTGTTAAACTTTTTATTTAAACATTTTAGTAATTGAATAGAACTAGATACCAATCTAATCACAATGATCAGGCCAAAAAAAACCTACAGAAAAGCACACTGTAATCGTTGGCTCTCTTTTGCGTCACTAGAACTTCCAGAAGTCACCTTCGACTTCCACTGAAAATGGTTGGTTACTAAACAAGATAACGCAAGGTAAATAGAAGCATTCGAACGGAGGTGTGTCAAAGTCAGCGTATTTACGAACCCCGCGGCTGTTTGCTCAACCCTAGCCGGAGCTGTATTGATTCCTCTCGCTTTACATATTGCTTATACCGCATTATTTCATTTGCAAACCCTATTTGTCTTCAAGTTTCTGCTGATTTAGTTTGCTGAACGATCAAATATATTGCAGCGTAGATGTTAAGATAAGGTTAGTATTTAGCGTGAAGTAGAAGATGGGCCAAGTGTGAGTCAGTTTCGCGTATGCTGGGTTCAGTAAAATTATATGAATAATAAAAAAAAAATGTATTTAATATTTGGAGGAAATGATATAAACTACAATGTATTTTGTATGGGAGCTTAATAAATATTTTGTATTACTGAAAATGGAACATACAAACACTATGAAAAACCAATAAAGGGAAGTTTGCGTTTTGATTCCGGCTCAAAAAAAAAATGCTTGTTATGATACATCATTTCGTTTGCCTATATTTGCTTCTACGAAACCCTCCACGGACGAGTACAGCTCGCACTTGGCCATTTTTTTTATGATAGAGGTTGATTGAATACAGTGCAACAGATTGTTATGTCAAAAAATTAGGACAAAACCACAAATATGCAAAAGTAAAAGGAAATTTAAAGTTATGCTATGTATAATGGAGTTCCCAATTGTTGACTAATACCAACTTATATAATTAATGCTGGGCAAAGGCCTCTCTCCCCTTCTTCCACTCCAGACGGTATTAAGCGGTCTCCAACCAGTTTTTGCTTCAGAAACCTAACTCGACACTCCATCTTTTTTTGGATCGGCCACGCTTTGTCTTTACACCGGGAGCCCATTGCGTGGCTCTTTTGGCCCGTCGATCTAGGTGCATCCGAGCAACATGGCTGGCCCAGAACCACTTCAATTGGGCCGCCATCTGAGCTACATCAATAATTTTGTTTGCAAACCATTCCGGAATCTCTCTAAGAACCGGATCAGCGTCAGTCAAAGACCTAGGTTTGAGCTCCGTCGGTAAGGATGGGAAGAATGCGCATGTCCATGAACTTACGGTTGAGGGACAGCGGAAATTCTCCCTTCATTAGCTCTTTCTAGACTTAAAGCTTTCCCAGGCATTTTCGATACGACTTTCGACTTCCTTGTCTTGTCGAGTCTGAAAAGAGACTATTTGGCCTAGATAAACACATTCCTGGACATATTCGATTCTTACCCCATCTACGCCCGCTGAATGCTCCTTGCTGTTAGACATGACCTCGGTCTTTGACATGTTCATGCTAAGTCCAACTTCTTAAATACTTTGTTAATAATGGTAAGTGTCTGTCTGGATGCATTCCGCGAATGCACACAATTTTGGTGTCTAATAAATAAAGAATAAATAAAGAAAAGAAAAATTTCGACACAGGCGGGGATCGAACCCGCGACCTTGGGTAAACGCCCCGACGCTCTGCTAACTGAGCTACCGTGTCAATTGGCTGCCAGTGCGAAATTCTTCTATCCTTTATTTCTTTTACACGTTTTAAGTAGTGTTTGCGTTTCCTACCTCCGAATTATTACTAATTCGAAAGGCCATTCAGAGCGTCGGGGCGTTTACCCGAGGTCGCGGGTTCGATCCCCGCCTGTGTCGAAATTTTTCTTTCCTTTATTTATTCTTTATTTATTACTTATAACCCCCACATGAGGTTTTCATGAACAAAAAGATTTAAATAATTTTGGTGTCTCCCGATTTTTTTTGTGATACAGGAACGAAATAAACTTTCAAAATAAATTATTCGTTAAGGTGCTGTTTCATTCATGAATCAACTTTTTCAAAAGTCACCCAATTATTTAACTATTTTTTACAATGCATTATATGATAAACTTTCAAGATAACGAATTCGGTAAGGAACTTTTCAGGGAAGGTACACTGAACGTAAATTATAGAAGTATTCGATAGATCTATTTATTTATTCAGTTTCATTTGTATGAGAAATAGTTATCTATAATGAACCCCTACAATTGAGCTGCATTCTGGACAATAATGTATTGTATCTTTAAAGCACCCAGTTATGTATGGGACAACGATACACGGCACACTGAAACAAATATGTATATATAGAAATATGTATAAAAAAAGGTAATGAAGGCTTATTTTAGCATCTTTATAATAATAATAATAATAATAAAACTCTTCATTGCACATTACAAAATAAAAACAACAATTACAAAAAAGATCGGTATAAAAGCCAAAGTACAACTGGCGGTTTTATCACTAAGAGCGATCTCTTCCAGACAACCTATTAATGGAAAGATTTGCTGGATTAAAAACATGTTCGGTAGATGTCCAATAAATTAAACTGATTTGCTTAAAAACTAAAATTATTCATTCTTTATGATGTTTTAAAACGCATAATTGAGAATTTATAAGTGAGCGCTCTTATTTTCGCGTACATTACAATTTAGTACCTACACTGCAATTACGCCGTTTACTCCTACAGTTTACTCAGTTGCAATAGTTAAATGTATTTCTAATATGAGAGGAAGAAGAAACAGGATATTTTATAGCTTACACAAAGTAATAAACTCGTAAATAGTAATTTAATTTGGCATATAATATGAATTATATAAATTATTTACTAATGAATGATGAAAAATAAGAATTAATCAGTGCCTAGCTGTAAGATTAGAAATTCTTCAGCCACTTTTGGAAATGTGAGTGGGGAAAAGATGGTAAAAGTTAAGGTTGTTGGTGATGGGTCTCCAACCGCATCGCCCAAAAATCCCTTAAAAGCCCCAATACCGTTAGTCGCCTCTTACGTACACCCACCGGAAGAAATGGGGTAGTGCTATTCTAAGCCGACACTACACAGCAAGTTTAGAAAGAGTATTATTCGTTATAAAATAGCAATATTTCATACAGCCATACACATACTCGCGGCTATAATTCCCAAAAAAGGTAGCTAAAACCTTAAAATTAGATGATCTTTAGCAACTTTTAGAAGTAAAGTTGAAATAATTGTAAAACAAAAGTTGTTAGTGATGAGTCTAAACTAACACATACATACATACATATACTCACGGCTGTAAATCCCTAGAAGGGGTAGCCAGAGCTAAGGAATTAGAAATTACTCAGCCACTTTTGGAAATGTGAGTGGGGAAAAGATGGTAAAAATAAAGGTTGCTGGTGATGGGTCTCCTACCGCATCGCCCAAAAATCCCTTAAAAGCCCCAAATAATAAAATAATTACAATAAAAGGCAGAGAAGAACAGCCACAACATGAGTTTTGGGTGAAGCCGACAATTCAGTTCTTGTAGTGACAAGTCTATTACAATATGGACATGTCATGTACACCGGATCTGCCCCATAATATGGCAAGTTTTTGGTGTTTTCAAATTTTTGACGCCGAGAAGCAGAATTACTCATCTTGAAATTAGGTGTTTCACAGTCTGGAAAAGAAAATTTTAAGCTTTTTGTGTTTGTAATTATGTCCGTGCTGAGATCTTTGGACAAAAAAAGTCTTGTAGCCAGATATAACTAAATGATTACTAGGGGTTAAAAGGGTGATGAAGAGATCAAAGGAAGAATGTGTTTAGTAATGTGAATAGTCTTATAACTTGCCAGTGTTTGTCTGAAAAGGTTTGAGTGACGGTGTGGAATCTCGTTTTAGCTCTACACTTATGTATGAGAATCACCACATAGTCACTCACGTGAGTTAATTAGAGATACGAGTCCCTAAGAGTATTTTTTTTTAATTTACTCTATGCGATTGAATATTGAGATGTGAAAGATACATACATATACTCATATACTCACGGCTATATTTCCCTAGAAGGGGTAGCCAGAGCTAAGGAATTATAAGTTCCTCAGCCACTTTTGGAAGTTGAGTGGGGAAAAGATGGTAAAAATAAAGTTCTTGGTGATGGGTCTCCAACCGCATCGCCCAAAAATCCAATAAAAAGCCGTAATACCCTTAGTCGCCTCGTACGACACCCGTGGGTAGAAAGGGGTAGCGACATTCTAAGCCGGCACTACACGGCAAAAGAAAGTGTGAAAGAGATGATGATGTAATAAAGACAATAAAAAATGTTAAGCGGCACAGAAAGGATGGATGAAAGCAAATTGGTAAAAGAGATTTTTGAGCCAGTGTGACTGGTCATGCAAAAAGACGACCACGGACTTCACGTTTAGATCTAGAGATATAGAATAGAGAATTTACATAGAGCGGGTTACATTTACATTGCGACTAAAATGTGCAAACTAGTTGCTCAATTTATTGACTTAATCTTGTACACGGTGCAAGTTACTTATGAAAGTGAAGACGCGGGTTATGGACGCCATTTACATGTTTGGGGTAAAGAAGAGAATGTATATGTTATTCACTTAGCTTTACGAGCAGAATCGTTCCAAATTATCTAGACGAAGAAAAAATCACGTAAATATAAAATTTTACGACAATATCAAATTTACGTACACAGGCACATACATGCGTATATGTCACGCCATTAGTTCCCATCGGGGTGTGTAGAGACTATCAATCGCTACTCCGTACGATCCTGGCAAACCCCTCCTTATTTTTAAACACGCTTCTGAATATAGTTTACACAATTCAGGTAACCCGAGTAAGTACCAGAACCCGCGCATGTTACTGGCTGCGTTTGCAAGCACTCAATCAAGTAAAGATTTGTAGAGGCGCTTAGGTTCTGAGGTAGCGCCCACGTGCCAAACGATGCAATGTGATAGGCATCTCAAAAGGTGGATCAACGAATTGTTGAAGTTTGTGGTGAGCCGGTGGATAAGAAAAACTTCGGTAGAGGTTAAAGAGGAGATCTTTGGGTCGGACTATGATCAGCAGTGTAAGTATTTTTGCTAAAAAATTATGACGTAAAGTAAAAGTACATACATACATACATATACTCACGGCTATAAATCCCTTAATGGGGTAGCCAGAGCTTTGGAATTAGAAATTCCTCAGCCACTTTTGGAAGTTGATTGGGGAAAAGATGGTAATAATAAATGTTTTTGGTGACGGGTTTCCAACCACATCGCCCAAAAATCACTTAAAAAGCCCCTTTACCCTTAGTCGCCTCTTACGAACACCCACGGGTAGAATTAGGGTAGTGTTATTCTAAGCCGACACTACACGGCATAAAAGCAAAGTAAAAGTAGTTCTGATAATTACCTTATAATTAAAATATTGTACGATTATCTTTCAAATTCTTCAAAGATTGCTGATAATGTTATAATTTTGTATGTCATAAAAAAGTATTTTCTTTCCACAGATATAAAATATAACAGATTTTTGTAGTACAAATTATTTAAGGTTGTTTTATCCAAAATAGTATTTTTAAAGATCTTTATCATAGCAGTCGGGTTTCACTTTTTCCTATTATCTTGAAGTAGCATTGCTTTTTGTTCAAACCATTTTAGTACATTATTTGTGTCTGCTTTTTGTAGAAATTTTTATTTATTTATAATTATAGAATTAAAGAAATTTTATGACTAGCCATATTTCTTGCCATAGTTTCAGGCCATGCTATTTCTTGATTAGGTTATGTTATGTGTTTGACGTAGAGATACTGTCAAGACGTCATTCATTAATTTTTTACTGTGTGCCAATAATAATCAATGTCATAGATTATTCCCAATACCATACCTACCAGATAAAAGTATGGTCTTCAAGTTTTTCTATTTGTTTAGAGCTGAGCAGTATCGGCTTAGAATAGCACTACTCCATTTCTTCCCGAGGGTGTCCGTAAGAGGCAGATAAGGGGTATTGGGGCTTTTTAGAGTTTTTGGGCAATGCGGTTGAAGACCAATCACAAACGATACTTTGTTTCTATCAACTTTCAAATGTGGCTGAGGAGTTTCTAGCTATGAAACACTGGCTACCCCTTTTTGGGATTTAGGGCCGTGAGTATATGCATGTATGTTAAGATGCTGAGTAATGCAAGGTACCCATGAAGTAATTCAGCTTCGGTTTAAGCTTAAAAATTGGCAGATCATTAAAAAATTTGCATATCGATGTGATTTTTCCTCTCTTCAAACTGAATGAAAGCGAAACTCTCCCGGATTGAAAGTAAAAACGTTCCAACACTCGCCTGTCGAGAAGGCTCAAGGGATTTCGAGGCTTCTTCCATCTCGCCCTGCCCTCCGCACCCTTCCTGCGGAAATCCTCCCTCTTCTAGGATTTCATCTGTCATAATTTTGCTTCCCGGGAAAAGCAACTTTTACATAACGCCGCGAAATATCACCGCGTCGTGAATTTTTACTGCCGCTTCGAGCCGGGTGTGTTTTCTTTCTAACATGATTTTTATGGCAATTTTTGTACGGTACCGCCATGCTTACTGTCAAACGGTATTTGTATTTATGAGACTCAAGATGTCTGCACGATTATTTAGGTAAGTACATTAAATGTACTTGATGGTTTTCATGATTTATTACATGTGTTGCCAAATGTAAATTATGATTTTACTTGTGTTAGGTATTGTGTTGTGTTATGTGTATAGCTCTTTAAAAATAGCTAAGCATCCGGGGATTTTAAACAGTTTGGTTTCAAGATTACCATTCCATAAAATGCAATCGCTGAGAAGAGTTCGTTTGTTAAGTTTCAGTTCATCTCAAACTCAAACTAAACGCTACGTTCACGCCGTCTATTCCTTAAGGGTTGGCAGAGGTACTAATACCACTGAAATTCACGTGACATTGTGGTCACTGAGTTCATAGTACCCATGTTTTGACTGGACAATGCATCCCGTGACATGGGCAGGCTCATAGTGTGTGTGACCTTTGAAAAGACACATTGGTGTAAGCGACTAAGTCTTCGACCTCGCGAATCTTGAATGGGAAGCGCTTGATCTCGCTCCGAGCTTCTACTCTCTAACTCTCAGTTATATTTTAGTATAGTTATGATGGACGCTATACAAAACATAAATTTTATGTTGAGGTTTGTTTTTGTAGCTTTATTTAATCTATTGTAATTGTGCATTTAAAAAACTGGTAAACTGCAAAATAACATAAAACGGCAGCAACAGCAGTTATTTACATTTTTGTAGTATCTAGGCACCGTCTAACATTAAGTCTAAACTCAAGACTCAAGACTCAAACGTTCACGCCGAATATCCCCGAAGGGGTTCGTAGAGGTACTAATACATGTAACAATGTATAACAATGTAAGAAAAAATGCATGTTACCGCTGTTAATCATACCCGGAGAGACACAGATGGAGTGATGGCAAAAAGGACTCTTTAAATAAGAGAGAAAAACTGCAGAGGCGTTGTAAAAACCTTCACAAACGTATAACGACGTCAGTAAACATTGTCCCCCAGCTGATTACACCCTGTTCGCTAAATTACGGTACACTGGACTGTCACATTCATCCCTTTTTTTCTTTTAGTCACTACACTTTTTCATGGGCAATAAATTTCTTGTGCGACCTTTCAGCGAGTTAACGTATATTTCTTTCATTTGCGTTACTATGTTACTAATGTAACTTGTAAGACAAAATTGGAATATGTAAAGATGTTAAATTTTTTTGAGTTCATATATCATATTTGTCACAGATATCCCGCCTGAAATTTTGTATATCTAAAAGACCTAGGAGAAATATTAAGTTTACATTATGAACATTTAGAATAATTAAAAGATATTATATGATAAGAAGTCGTCTTTATTTTAACGTCTATATTATAATACGCTACCAAACAATAAATTAAAAAAAATGGAACGGTTTCTGGATACCCCAAAATCTAATATAAATTTTAATTACTATCAGGAATGTATCGTTTGCTCATTCAATATAGAATTAATAAAAAATGCAATAGAATTAGCAATAAAAAAGTTCTATCCAGACGTCACGACCAAGACTGAGTTAATTTAGAAAAGAAAAACTTTGCAGCTGCATTACTAACTACCTCAGCTAAGTCACATGAAAGTTTGTTTTCCAGTCGTTTGAGGGTAGTTAGGAGCCAATCAGACCTTACTGGTTAAGAAAGCATTTTCGTTTGATTTCTACCCAGGTTCTTTGGAAACTCGCAAAGTTTTATGAATATTATCAAGCTTATTTAATGTCTGGTTTTGTTTGTTTGACCTTTTGGAAGAGCTTTTTAAATATAAACCTATTATTTAGATTATTTATAAAAGTTCCAGATTCACTAAATACGAGGAAGTAAAATAAAGTAAAGTTTATTGTATAATCAAGCCTAAAACAAAAGCAGCTAACTTACAACATATATGAAATATACATTGCAAAACTGGACATAGTTGGCTGTCAAGAGTGTAAAATAATAAGACCATTTTAGGATTTATAGCCGTGAACATATACGGCATTTATGTTTTCGATGAACAATAAAATAAATATGTAAATAGTGTCTTAATTACCAAAATATTGAAGATGGCATAATTACTTTACAACAACTACTAAAAATCAATAGCATACGAGTGAGTAGAACTAAATATATAAATATAGTTTTGGCAAATAATTTACAGCCTGATAAGGAAATTTGCGACTATAAATCATAATTTTCGAGTATATTTCAACTCAATTTATCTCGACAAATTGTAGGAGCGAGGTCATGATGTTATCTAGAACCAAATTAATTTGCTGATATGCACGGAGGGATATGAAACCAATTAAGGAAGTAAGACAGAGCATCAACCGAAGATTGCCGAAACTTTAAATTAATAATCTATGATTCATTTGTGGCATTTTATTCAAAAATTACCTTTTCTTCGTAGTCATTGTTAAAAACTTAGCCATAACATTTCTTATGAAAAAATAAAAGAGATCAAATTTATCCCCTATTTGGTACTTTTTTATGCTGTGTGTATGGCTAATTGATTCTAATAACAAAAGTTATATTATTTCTATACATATAAAAGTTTGGAAGAGAATTTCTGAAATACGAGAAACTCGTTTGTCAATTTTCATTTTTCACTTCAGAAGAGGAGCAATGATTTAAAATACTTATGAACTTAAAATGCTCTTTCTAACCTCCTAATGTTTACTCGCTAGTACCCATGGAAGGCAAAGACTATTTAATGCTGCTTGTACATTCCACTTGATTCAGATTTTTTACTTCGAGAAAGAAGCAAAAACATTATTTAAAGAAGCACTATAATATTACACATTAAACAAAAAACAAACATACTTATACTCACGGCTATAAACCTTTAGAAGGGGTAGCCAGAGCTTCGGAATAAAATATCCCTCAGCCACTTTTGGAAGTTGTTAGGGAAAAAGGTTGCAAAGAAAAGTGGTGATGGGTGTCCAACCACATCGTCCAACAATCAATCACTTGAAAAGTTCCTATTCCCTTAGCCGCCTCTTGAATGAAACCCATGGAAATAAATGGGGTAGAGCTATTCTAAGCCGCCTCTACACATCAATAAACAAAAAAACGTTAAGAAACAATTAACCCTTCGAAGAACCTATTTAAGATGCTACCTAAAAGTCCCAATAAACGGGAAGAATGGCTTAGTGCTAAGCCAACACTAAGCTCCTAGAAAAAAAGCTTCTATAGTTCAACTCCAAATTAATTTGTTAATATTCAAAATATCTTGCGTCAAATGTGTTTTTGATTTGTCTAGCGTTTAGGGGCGATAAGTCTTAATCGACAAAAAATCTGAGCAAGTGTTGCGCTCCCCTCAATTTGAGCCCTAACAGTTTTCCGGCACCTGTTACTGCTGAGATCGACGGGTCCAAGAAAAACGATTCTGCACAAACGATTTTTAGTGCCACTAAAACTTTATTTATATCCGTGTGTACCGTTTAAGTGTAAAACATGGATTTAAATGCCTAGATAATTTAAAAATAACGAAATTATCTTAATTAAGACAAATATATAAAGCAATAAGTTTCAGATACCCATAAAACTTAAATTTGCAACGTAAATTTTCCTTCTATTCCAAAGTATTTCTTCAGCTACACGGCAATGAAATTATGAATTGTAATCGTGATTATAACCGTCATGAATCGTTCTTTTTTAGTTATTTTTATACTTCGATAAATATAACGATACTAAATTATTGGATATTCCTTATGAGAAGTCTGGATGGGATATTCATGTGAAAATATACTTTTTAAATATTTTGAAAATGCTTTAGCTTTAATATAAAAATGCTCTAAAATCATTATTTGAATGATCAATACGATGAAAGCCTACTAGGCTGTAGCTGATGACGACCAACGTAACGGCAAGGGCGCAGCGGGGAATATTTGAAATCGAAACCTTTTGCAATCAGACGTTCCGCAGTTCAAATAAAAGGGGTTGTTTTACGCTCGGGCACAATATTATTGCAGCGCCTATGGAACCCTACGCGGCAGGGCCAGAAAATCCTAAATATACGAGCATTTAGCTCACCCACTTAATCCTATATTTACGTCGTTCGTCAGTGTAAATTTATTTGCTAGGGTATGAGGGATTAATTAAACGCAAAAATGTATGGAAACAAAAACTTTGCCGTATATTTTTATATGATGACACGCGATGTTGCTGATTTGTTTTATTTATAACTTCATTTATGAAAAGGTGAGCAACAAATTGTACAAATATATAGTATAAACTACTAAATCAAAAAATGGAGTATAAAAACGTCGAAAGGATATATTAACAATTTGTGATAAAAAAGAAGTTCTTTATGTGGGAACTGTAAATTATATCATAGAAATGTAAATTATTGTATTTATGTCTGTAGTTTTTCGGTGAGAGAAAAGTAGTGTAGATATATGTTCAATTCAAATACATGCTTAAATAAATAATCATGTTTTTATCCTTCAAATCAACTTTCAGTAATGTTATAATTGACAATGAGTATAATTTAATTTTTTTAGCTTTGAAAAATTTAGTTTAATTTAATTTGACTTTGTTTAAATAATCTAAGTATAATGACAAAACGGCAATAGTTGGCCTAGTGCCGTTTTGTCATTATACTAAGATTATTTAATAACTATAAAGGACTAAACAAAGTTTTCGATTTATTTGCAATTGAAGAATTACATTCACATACGTATAATATTGTCATACATACATACACATTTTCGTTAAAGCTTATTACTAGCATAATTAAATGGATTATATGAAGCTGTGACTTCTCCGAACATAGTATAACATAAACTCACACCATTACTTCCCATTGGGGTAGGCAGAAATTATCGATCGCCACTTCGTACGATCCTGCCAAACCTCTGTAGCTTCGGTTACATCCATCAATCTTTTCATACATGCTCTTTGATTTCCGAACAATGTCAAAATAAAACAAAATAAACCAAAGTACTTGGGACTTCAGAATAAGAAACTCCTCAGCCACTTGTGGAAGTTAAAACAATCAATTAAAAAGGCCCAATTCCCTAAGTCACCTACTACGAATAGCCACGAGTGAAAATGTGATTAGTGCTGTTCTATGCCGACAATACATACATACATATACATATACTCACGGCTATAAATCCCTAGAATGGGTAGCTAGAGCCAAGGAATCAGAAATTCCTCAGCCACTTTTGGTAGTTGTGTGGGGAAAACATGGTGAAATAAAGGTTGTTGGTGATGGGTCTCCAACCACATCGCCCAAAAATCCCTAAAAAGCCCCAAAACCGTTAGTCGCCTCTTACGTACACCCACCGGAAGAAATGGGGTAGTGCTATTCTAAGCTGACACTACACAGCTGACAATACACAGCAGTATATATACTTAAATAGTATTCAATATTGTATTTTTTTGTGATAGTTGAATGTGACAACATAAGGTAAGGGACATTTGAATGACGGTAGGAGATACGGACAGAATCACATCATCGACACTGTTATTTGTCAATTTCTTGGCTTCACTTCGTAGTCAGCAAAGAAATAGTTGATTTCGAAGCTTTGGTAACCCCTTACTGTAATTATAGCCAACAGCATAGAAAGTCATATTTCATTAAATAATACACAAGCTCTGGTGTAAAATTAAAACTAAATTAGCTATTCGAAAATGCTCACCTTTTCAAATTGCAATTTTAAGCTTTTGCTTAGTTAACATTATTCGCGATGAAATTAATCATTTTCCACGACCGCAAAAATTTATTATGGGGATAAGCTTTGTCTGTATTCATTCAATTTTAAACGAGATGAGAAATTATGCGATTTAAGTGATGAACTTCAAGTAAAGGTAAGTTTTTAAAATTACCTCTCCTGGGCATCGTTTGGTCAGAATGCGAGTGCAATCAAATGAAGCTATGCATAAAAAATAACGCATACAGTAAAAGAGGATGGGCATTTTGGTCCACATGCTCAATCAAGTTGAATCATACATCATTCTAAAGCCCTGTTAGTGTATGAGTGGTGCGTAAAAGTCTATGGGAGCAATCTTGTTAGACCTGCCGATTTTGATGTACAGTTTTTTAAAATATTGATTTCGTTAACTATGTGAAATTATGATAATTCATGTTTCTGGTGTAGCTTAGTAATTATGTTATACTTAAAACATCTCAATGCTGAAGCGACATTGTAAAAACTGACAGAGTTTGCAATAAATTGTCATAATTAAATCGAATATGTATCAAAAACATAAAACAAACACGACGAACAGTCTTGTCAAAAAAAAAAAACTTTTAAAGTAATCTTTCTCAAAAACGGCAGCAATTCAGGACAAGCGCTTCAGTTATTTTTATTGTACAAAAAATAACCTTTACGACGTAATAATAAAAATATTGCTGTGGCGTAAAGGAATAACAGACAGACCAGCAGACATGATGAAACTGTAACGGTTTTGATTAGAACTAGAAATTATAACTATGAAGGCTTACAAAAACGTGGGAATAGTTAAGTAAGTCATACGTTGTTTGCCGAGTAAAAGATCCGTACGTCTTGCTTAGTAATGAAATGAATAAAAATGAATGAGTAAATAAATCAGTGCCTTCGTGGTCTCGCGGTTAAGCGCTTGGTTTCAAGTGCGGAGGTCTCGGGTTCGATCCCTGGAGAGTGGTAACCTTACAAATTTAATTTGTAAGATTTAACCCAGTTTGGAAGGATATTGTAGGCTTGAATCACCTGATTATCCGAAAATTAAGATGATTCCGTGCTTCGGAGGGCACGTTAAACCGTTGGTCCCGGCTACTATTACGATAGCAGTCGTTAGTCTGCTAACCCGCAATTGGGCAGCGTGGTGGACTATGACTAAATCGCCCTATATAGGGTAGGCTTGAGCCCCTTAGTGGAGACATACATGGGCTGTGAGAATAAAATCAATACATAAATCTACTATAAAAAAAAAAATTCGACAAATTGTATTTTATATTTACTAAACCAAACCTAAATCCGCACTTAATTCATGCTATTAAACTTATAATAACCGAATTAAATTTTATATGAAAATCCTTGCTATACTGGTTAAGACATAAACAACCTACTATGATGGTTCACTTATACAATTTTTGTAACCAAAGTTATAATGTTGTGGGAAATCTCAAATTCAACACAAATTCTTCTTTGAAATAAGATAAGGCTTTAGATCCCTTGAGCCTTTCTATATGATGAATGGTGTTATGCTCAACTGTTATTTTTTCTCAGCATATTTACCTTATCGAAACCTCAGTGGAATATAAAAAATATGAATTGGAAATAATGTTATTACGAAAATGATTTTGCATTGTTTTTGGTGCAAGTTTATTCAAATTTTATTAACACATTTCTTGTCGGTTAGCTGCAATCCTATTAATATTATAAAGGCGAAAGTTTGTAAGTATGGATGTATGGATGTATGGATCTTTGTTACTCTTTCACGTAAAAACTACTGAATGGATTTGAATGAAACTTTACCAAAATATAGCTTATACATCAGAATAACACATAGGCTATAGCTTATACATCAGAATAACACAAAGGCTTCAATTTTTGAGGTTTCATTAAATTAGTTAAAAAAAACGCCTTAAGCTTTGTCATAAGCAAATTTGACAGTACGAAGTCTGTCAGGTCAGCTAGTAATCTATACTTATAATAAATCTGTAGAGAGGTCAATTCTGTACATGAAATATATTTTCAAAATAACTATCAGGTGGTGATTAGGGATCGATACTGATGCCAAAAATGCAATCAGTAAAATTTTTGTCTGTCTGTCTGTCTGTCTGTCTGTCTGTCTGTCTGTCTGTCGGTTTGTATGTTCCTTATGGAAACAAAAACTACTCGACGGATTTTAACGAAACTTGGTACAATTATTCTTCATACTCCTGCGCAGGTTTTTGTATACTTTCCAGCAGAGAAGTAAAGGGGAATTTTGGGAAATTTTGGGAAAACGGGAGAAGTTACTCCATTTTTTAAGCTTCCGTCGCGTGTGCAGCCTTAATGGTTAAACTTACATAGAAATCATGTATGACGGAAATATTTTTCATAAAATTATCTGAAAAAAAATCCTCAACAGTATATGTCTATCTTTTACGGTTGATTCACAAGTACACGTGTAATTCCTGATAGCTTAGCAGTTCGGAACATCCTGATTATATTTGTTTACTCTTACGTTTGTAAACCTCTCACTTATCCCTAATTTAAAAAAGGTAACATTATTACCTATTTAATAAAAAAAGAATCATAGAAATCGGTAGACAAACACCGAAATTATTTATAAAATAAGCCATCGCGCCCGTGATCGAAACCAAATCTTTACTAATTTACATATAACATACTAGATGGCGCAAGTAGTTGCATCCTACATAACGTAATGATTTATTTTTTAGATTGTTATAAATACTTCATGGCGTTTTATTCCAAAATTTGCTATTAAACGGAAATACTGAACCGTTCATTAAAGCGCATTCAAAATCACCAAACTACACTGTTTAGGGAGTGCTATAAATTTAATAAATTGAAAACATTACGCTGAATTTCACAATGCTTGAGCAGTGACTGAAGAAAGAAACCTCAGATATTTAAAAAACAACGCTACCCGTGCGAAGCTGGGACGATCCACTAGTATATAATAATAACAGCATTACTATTTTTTTATTTTTGCTATGTATTGTCGGCTTTGCTGTGTAGTGTCGGCTTAGAATAGCACTACCCCTTTTCTTCCGGTGGGTGTACGTAAGAGGCGACTAACGGTATTGGGGCTTTTAGAGGATTTTTGGGCGATGCGGTTGGAGACCCATCACCAACAACCTTTGTTTTACGATCTTTTCCCCACGCAACTTTCAAAAGTGGCTGAGGAATTTCTAATTCCTTAGCTCTGGCTACCCCTTCTAAGGAATTAAAGCCGTGAGTATATGTATGTATTTGTAATTTTTTACCGCGGCGGGTGGCATAAGATGCATTTTAGGGTTTTGGGACTATTGCAGTTTAATTTTGGCGATGAGGCAGGAGTCCTCGCACTAACCACCTTTTCTGCAATCAACTTCAAAATGTTGTTGAAGATTTTGAGATTTTATCTACCCTGTTTAAGGATTTACAGCCGTATGTGTATTAAATGTTGCAATAATTGTATGTACTCATAACTAAACCTGCAATGATTGATCACTTATTTCTTCGAAATGTCACTTCCCATCTTTCTTTGGGACCCGACACGTTAAAATTAATTCCGAAGCTCTGGCTAGCCTTTTCTGGGATTTATGGCCGTGAATGTATTTATGAATGAATTTAATTATTCTTTCTTTAAATTCAATCAATAAATATTTTGTCGAAAAATATAACTTTTATTAGTGTTAAATGTGTTCATAATGAGTGAGTTTATTTCAAGCCTTTAGTAGCCAATTACACATTATCTTGGGCTGAAATGCAACAGACATGAATTTAAATCCTGAATGAATAGCAATAATTAAAGGCTCTAAACATAATTATTTTATCACATCTCTCGCCCTTTTAGACACTGTTGAACGTTAAATATTAACAGTAATTCTGTCATAAATATAGTTGGTTCACAATGCAAATTCGTGCTTACTGAGAAATACGTGCTACTCGAAGTGTTTGAGCGCAAAATACACAGTATTAAAGTTGCAGAATTTACGGTATCATAGTGTTATCGCTACTTTAGCATGACTTAGAAAATTGAACTCATAAATATCTCAGCGAGCGGTCTCTTAACCCTCGAACTTTCTCAATACCCCACGGGCGGACCATCGATTGAGTAATTATATTATCCTGCCCTAAGGCGGTGTCTACCTGTGATTGTTAATCTACGTAAAGGTTGGGGGACATTTTCTCAAGTGAAATATTGCGTTTAATTTTCAACGCAAAGTTGTAAAAAGTGTGGCTTTTATGCGTAACATTAATAATGGGGGATTCAATAGAACAAAAGATTTTGCAAAATTTGTAAAAAATAACGATTTGGTGAAGGTTACGGGTGATACGAAACAATCGTTGTGTAGATTATTGGCGGAAAGTCTTTATTTTCAGCGCAATCAATCAAAATAAAATTAATATGAGCAAGCTAGATTTGAAATTTGGCATGTCGTCTGCCTTCAGAGTTTTTGCAAACATAGTGAAAGAATGATAAAAGACCTTTCATGCTATTAACTATCATATCATAACCCGCATAACTTCCCTACTGATGCGTACGATCCTAGCCTAGCCTGTGATTTCGACATACTTCACAACCACTTGCCAGACTAACATCTACTACCGTGAGAGTTCAGAAACACGACATAAAGTGATAAAACCTGCAAAGCCTTGACAAACTTAGTTGTATTTATCAAATTTAATTTATGCGTAGCCGCCGCAAATCGAACCGTTATACACTGGCAATCCACATAATGTTCTAACTTACTTTGAATAAATCACATATTATCTTACTACGTACTAAATATGAAAAAAGTGTTGGAAAGCATGTAATGAATAAGCCCGAACACTGATAAACTGTTAAAATCATACAGCCTTGGATCTTCTTCATAGAACGAACTGTACCTGTACAAGTATTATCAAAGGAAATTTTATATGGTATGACAGTGACTGAAAAAACCAAAAAACAAAAAAATGCTTTTAAATTAATTATAGAGCACTATTTCTCAATTTATACATAAACTTCTAAGGACCTCATTTCAATTGCAATTGGTCTATTTTTACGATTTTATTTGAAATACTAAATGGATTGACCCTGTCATTTTGTTACCTAATTTATAAAACTTAAGATAAAATATTTTGTTCCTTTCCATTATTTCATTCCCTGATTAAATTTGCATCTACGGATATTGTGAGTGTGCTGTTATGAAATAATACAAATTAACTATGTTCTTTTTATGCTTCTTATGTCAAATAATGCTATTTTTAAAGGCAACCAACAAAAGGCCATATATTATACACATACAAATAAATTCACAATTAATAAATTCTTAATGCGATCCCTAATTCATAAGCGCAAGTCCCTCACTCAAACAAAACAAATCCAACTAGAAGCACATATCAATTATTAATTGTTCCCAGAACAAAATGTCCGATAATCCTGTTAGATGTATAAAGCTTTTGTTTGTGTTCAACATCAGTTCGTTGAAAGGATCCTGCGGCTTAGGCCTTCGCAGGGTGTGGGGTGCATCAGCGACATTAATATTCTATGCTAGCGTAGTGTAGTGAGTTTTCCGCGCACTCGACGGTATTGGCGTCAGCGGTTTATTTGTTGTATTGGATGTGTAACAACTCTTCTTATAGCGAAGAAGATAAGAATTATTTGTTTTAGTGAATAGTCATTACTCAGATACAATCATATAGGATTCAAATCTTTTTGTTCATGAAAATCTCATGTGGGGACTATTACTAATAAATAAACGGGGGCGTATACCCGAGGTCGCGGGTTCGATTCTCGCCTGTGTCGAAATTTTTCTTTCCTTTATTTATTCATTATTTATTAATCATATAGGAGTTAGTTCAAAAGGAACCCCACTAATGTATAATTTCCGGCTTTATATATATACTAGCGACCCGCCCCGGCTTCGCACGGGTGCAATGCTACTAATATAATAATAACATAAACATAACATAACATAAACGTTGACGCCGAATATCCCCGAAGGGGTTGGCAGAGGTACTAATACTTCTGAACATCACGTGACTTTGTCACCTGGTGTTCAGAGTACACACGTTTTGCATGGACAGTGTACTCACGTGATAGGGGGCAGGCCTATCGCCGTATAATAATGAAAAGATAATCAACAACAAAAGATACTTATTCTATTCAGTTTAATTAATTCTTTATATTTTCCTCGCTAGAGAGCTCCGATAAACGCGTGCGATCGCTGCAAATCATAAAGTGCTGTAAGGCGAAGCGCGGCCATCGACGCGCTATTTATAGGCACGCGCCGCCCGGCGCAAACAACTACGATCCTGCATTTTAAATTTGTAATATCTTCGGTAATATTCACTTAAATTACATGCTGTAAAATCTATAATAAATGCACAATTTATTTAAGGTACTTAATTGGATAAGGATTAATGCTGTATTGTTTAAAATCACTTCATAATAACCATTTTTAGTAAAGAATAAATATGGTTATGCTGGGTTATCCCTAAGAGATAGACATATACCATCGCGGACTTTATTGTTGAACTTTTTAAGGTAAACAATACTGTAGTACATTATTTTTGTATATCTCGTAAGGTTCAGCCAGCGTTTGCAATATAAGCGCAAAAAAACGTGCTTATTTACGACATCACATTAGAAACCTTTAAATTTATCTGTGTTTCTCTACTATATTATGCATTTATTATACATACAAACCTTCCTTAAGAATCACTCTATCTATCAAAAAAAACCGCATCAAAATCCGTTGCGTAATTTTAAAGATCTAAGCATACATACGGACATACAGCGAAAGCGACTTTGTTTTATACTATGTATTGATTAGGGTGCTTCTTATTTATCGACTTTTGGAAATTTACTGCGTCACCCCGCTTCTATCACCGGAAATACTAACCTGTATTTTTTATTTCATTTTTTGATCGACATTTAGGGGTCGCTACCATGTATCAAACTTTAAAAAAATCAGAAAAATAAAGCTTAACGCTCTGAAGGTTTACGAAATAAAACAAAGTGTGGCAAGGTAGTTTTCAAGACTTGTTTGATATAGCACACGCCGATACTCTAACGAAGATAACCATTGAAGGAGGTACTCAATTTTAAATTGAATAGAGAAGAAGAGGACGCCCTGGTTCAATAGGGATTGAACTCACACTAACTTAAAAAAAATGAGAAAGAAATGGCAAAAAACGCTTGCCTGCAACGTATTCTTGATCAAGAAAGAAGAGACATAGAAGACAAAGAAAGTCTGTACTTTATCTACCAAGTAGTTATCAACCCTCAACAGTTCAGGTACTGACCCATCAGAGGACAATATAAATTCATCCCCAATCCGGTCGCCAGCGTATGAAACAAAGGCCAAAGGTAGCGGAAGAAATAATTTAATCCAAATACACCTCTTAACGTTCATTGGGACGGGAAACTGATCGAAGATATAACTGGGCACAAAACAGCGTGTAGACCAACTTTTCCCAAACTCAGCCATGGAACTGTGGAAGCGTGTGCTTCAAATGTTCATGACACTATTTTTTCTTGGAATTTAAGTAAGAGCAGGTGCTTGCCCCCTATTAGAGCAAAGATGGAAAAAGACGCTCTTTGGTTAGCTGGTCGTTCCGTCACCATATTATGGAAATACTCTTAGAAGCGATCGTTATCAAAGCATTAGATCCATCAAGTGGACCAGAAAGATAAAATTTTAAACAATTTCGATTTGTTTGGTCTAACATTGATAAAACTTCATTCAGTATAGTTTTTTCATACCCTAACACTTTATAATACGTAAAAAATATGGCAGGCAGCGCAATTTCATTTGCTGAACATCATCTGAATGATTTCCAGTCATGTGACGATTACAAGAAACTGTTGACAATTTATATTTAATCTTTTTGGGAGGTCTGCTTAATAAAGGGATATAATTTAGAGCTCCAGCAGGTCGAATCCGTGCGCTTTGGATGGCTAAAGTAATTTATTGTTTTAAGATTTTTTGTACAAAGACCAGTTTAAATTGTCAAAAATATTACGTAAAGCCATTTCTGAAATTTGCGTTATTGTTGTTTCCATCATGTGAGATACTGTTTCCAAGCTCCTGTGGCAACATCAGCTACTAGGAATTACTTATTGCTGTATAAAAGTCTTAAGGTATTTGAAAATATAAACATAGCTTTGTCCAAAATGCTCTTATAGAAGTTCCTAGGACATTTGTGGCATATGTTTGAAGAACTTGTTCCGCTAGCTTTTTATGATGATATAGGTGGGATATAGGAATAAAGGGATAATTTTTTATCCCTATAAAAAATGGTGACAGAACTTAGTGAGCTTGGTTCAAACTATAGTCCAAAGCAAATCACGCTAGATCTAAGTCACATCAAACAAAAAAATATAAAGTATTTTGTGTCCAGCAACACTTCCTACGACTACGGACAACGTTTTGGCCTGGCTACAAAGTTTAAACCAACTGAAGCAAAAGAAAGCCTCTAAGTATTTTTATGATAAAATGAAACGATATGTTACTGAAGTGAAGAAAGAGCCATAATCGGATTTTGTGCATACATGCATTTTTAAGTTTAATTTGAAATATACATTTGCAAAGTTCATATCTATGTCATTGAGAGAATCGAGACGAAGGATTACATTTGTATGTATATGTAACATCAAACGAAGTACAGTAAAAACACCCCGTTAAACAAAGGCACAAAAGCAAAAAAAAACAGATTAAGTAGAAATAATAGTACAGATTCTGTACGAACAAAACTTCCACCCACGTCCTGCGGGCGACAGAAAAATCTAAAAAAACCTAAAACCATTGTCCCACTTAATTCGTATGCAGTCGCTTTAAATGCTTTGAGAATTTTAAAAGAATGGAGGGAAATCCTCTAATTGCGGTGTCCTGGGCGGGCTGGCCATGATAAACATGAATAATGTCAGTCGGGTGCGAGGCGGACTGGCCTCGACTTTATTTTCATTCTTTGTCACCTGTTTGCTTGAGATAACAATTTAACATGCAATTAAGTTTTATAGCACTAAGTTACTAAAATATCCTTCTTTAGGAAGAATTTTCTGGACTTATTACTTTTATTAAGTATGAGAGAATATTATTTTTAAAGTTGTTAATAGACTTATTTCTTAAAAGTTTTCATTATTTGTCACCTGTTTGCTTACGATAATAATTAAACGTGCAATTAAGTTTTATAGCACTAAGTGCTAGCACTAATATCTTGAAAATATGTTTTCCTACTTATTTTTTTTTTTGAGTATGCGTGAATATTATTTTTAAACTAGATGAAAACCAAACTTCGCTCGTGTGATATATAACTCATAATCACAATACAAATCAAGTACTTTTATGCGACCACTCACCATTGCTGACATTCCCCAAAAATCCACCATAACATTAATGAAAAACTGAAAGTACCACCGATAAGTACTTCAATCAAATTTAGAATATAAATAAAAACAACTACTATTTACATTCGTACATTAGCCGTGTAGTGTCGGCTTAGAATAACACTACCCCATTTCTACCCGTGGGTGATCGTAAGACGTGACTAAGGGTATAGAAGGTTTTTTAGTTATTTTTGGGCGATCGATGTGGTTAAAACATTTATTATTATCATCTTTTCCCCAATCAACTTTCAAAATTGGCTGACAAATTTCTCATTCCAAAGCTCTGGCTACCCCGTTAAGGGATTTATAGCCGTGATACGTTTACGGATAGATGTTGTCGACTCAAAATCATTATTTTTTTATGTTTTATTATTCAGGTAAGATTTTGATCGAGTCTACCGTACCCTGTGACGAAATTATTATTAATTATTAATTTACCCCCGACTTTTGCATTTCGTTGTGATCGTACTCCTCCCAAACGGCTCAACTCAGAACCCTGAAATTTTGCATGGTTATCAAGGACCATGCCTAGATGGTTTATGTCAATTTTGATAAAAATAGGATGTACCACAGAGGAATAATCACCATTAAAAAAATTACAACGTAAGTCTATGGAAAAATTACGTAAACAATGCCAGCGCGTGAAAATATATTTTTTTCATATTCGATCGTCCCAAAGTCAAGTCCGTTTGCGCTCCGACACTTGGTGATTTTTCGAACTTTTGAACGCTAATACTCGAGTTCTAGAACATTTTTCCCACAATATTTTTACGAAAAATTTGCCGTGTAGTGTCGGCTTAGAATAACACTACCCCATTTCTACCCGTGGGTGATCGTAAGAGGCGACTAAGGGTATAGGGGCTTCTTAAGTGATTTTTGGGCGATGTGGTTGGAGACCCGACACCGAAAACATTTATTTATTATTACCACCTTTTCCTTAATCAACTTCCAAAAGTGGCAGAGGAATTTCTAATTCCAAAGCTCTGGCTACCCCGTTAAGGGATTTATAGTCGTGAGTATGTGTATGTATGTATGTATGAAAAATTTCTTGAACATACTCTTTTTCAAAGAAAATAGGTATTTAGCTATTTAGATATGTTTTTTTCAACAATGAAAATTGTAAACAATTTAAGTTTTCCAAAATCAGGACTGTAACTACATTGCAGTTTTGTGTAGAATCAATCACGCGTTTAGGTAAACCAACAAGTAAATTCAAAGAATCATAACAAATTGCATAGCAACGCGTGTTGAGATATTTGTAGAATAAATCGTTCAACGATAAGTAATATCTGAGAATCAGGCAATTGCTCGCTTCGCTCCTTTGATTGGCATCCGTGGCATTCCTATAGTTGCTGAAGAGGTGCTACAGTGAAGTGTTTTTTTGTGCATTATGTATGAGTATGGTAGGCAAAATATATAACTAGCCAATAGTTATATTTTATTCGCAAAAATATATCCTTTTCGCGATATTGGTAAAGGTGATTGTGGCTTTTGGAGCGCTGTTAGTGATTATTTGGTGAAAAGTGATAAAAAGTGGTAGCCAGAGCTTCACTATTATTACTCAATTATTCGAAATATTTTTCTCATTTTATATGCTTCTTTGTACATTCCTCACATATTCGATTTTTGACATCTAAAACACTTTGACCAGAAATGTTCTAAAAAATACAGTTAAAACTGTAAAAATAAAAGGTGCTTTTATACAATTACTTTGTCAACTGAATGGTGTTCCAGACATTTCCATGCAGAAGTCTGCAGGCTTGTCGTTTATGCAATCAAGTGCGTCACACCTCGCCGCCCGGCAAAAAGCGGAAGAAACTCTTCGTAACGTAACTTTAATGGTCCCCCGACGCGACTTCGAAGCAATAATCCCTGTAATTGCAACGAAGCCTCCTGCATACTGAACAGACACAGATGTTTCTCTAAATTAGCATTGTTTAGTCTGCAGGAAGCAAATTTGAAATAATGACGCAATTTGTTTGGCATTACGCTGTACACCCTCGGCTAAAAATTAGAGTTCAGTGTTTTGTGTTTGTAATGTATATTTATGTTTGTCCGGTTGCTGACACCATTTGCGGTTTGATATTTTGGCGATTTTGAAAAATATACAATATACTGCAATAACAATTTTTTTATACCCTTTAATTCCTCAGTTTTTTTGACAAAGTATAGAAAGGTAAATTTAAATGTACTTATCAGCCTGTAGTTATAATTTTCAATTAGAGGTTTGAATTATAACAGTTATGTTTGAATATAATACATCAAATTAAATGTTCGAACCGTTTAATGAAAAAAGGCCATTAATACGACAGCTAGACAATCAGTAGTTTAAAAAAATGGCTCACAGAAGTCTAATGAAAATCCTATATTTGTTTGCGCAAATATAAATAATCCTGAAATTATACCAGCTGCTACCAAGTGATAAGGCTAAATAGACCGGCGTGGACTAAACTCTTTTCTTACCCCCCTCTCTCTTATCGTAACCCAGTCTTAAGGTATTCTAGAAAAGTCCACAATAATACTAGGGATACATAGCCCATTAACCTCATAAATGGGTAGCCAGAACTATACTCGTAGATTACATAATTATTCAGCCGCTATTGAAAGTTGAGTGGGAGAAGGTTGTTAAATAAAAAATTGTTGGTTAAGGTCTCCAATTCATAAGATACCCGTAGAAAAAATGGGTTAAAGTGCTAACAGACGATCGAACATGTACGGCGCGTACCAGTGTTCGTGGTACGGGCCGTACCAAAAACGAACGTGTGTAGCGTGGTTCGCCGGACATAATACGTACGGGCTGGTTCGATGCACGCTACACACGTTCGTTTTTGGTACTGCCCGTACCACAAACACTGGTACTCGCCGTACATGTTCGATCGTCTGTTAGCACTTTTAGTGCCGCCATGGTCATGGTGTCAACCAATTAATTCTTTGAAGATGTTATAATATATTTTTACGAAATTGAAATAACAGATTTTCTTGTATACCGAAAGTGGCGTAAAGTTTTTGAGCTTTTTAACTTTTGAGCACGACCAAGTACATCGTATTTTTTATTCGTAAATCCTCAATACGACTACGGTAAAGTGCTGGACCTATTAAAAATTTTAATTTTACCAGAACCATAAGTCTGCCGAATCCTTGCCTGTAAGACATGATGTCATTACTTAAAAGATAGAGATTCTATACTAGAAAGATATTTTTCTTTCCTTTATTTATTAGTAACAATTCCCACATGAAGTTTTCGTAAACAAAAACATTCTAATTAAGTATTTATACATACTAATTGTGTTTTGTAGAAATAGGAATAGATAGAACCATATTGACGCCTTAACATTTTTGCCTGCAATCACGCAGAGCTGAATCTTTTGTTATATTTAAATTCACTCTAATGTCAATATTTCGTCCACCCATAGAAACGCTTTATATATATATATATATATATATATATATATATTTAAAACAGATATTTATTTCACTCAGATCATACTCTTAACTAAACGCTGACAAATCAAACTTCTCTCTTCTAATATTTTTGTATAGGTGTATGGCATGCGTATGGTATATTGTTGTCCTAAATACCACAACAAACTTATGTAATATCTTCTTCATACAACTTTTCTTTCTATAAGCATATGTTTAAAGTAAGAAGTTTCATTTCATCCAATAATCTATAATTTTTATCGCAATAAACTGCCTGATTAATTGAGGTTTGCCAGGATCGTACAAAGTGGCGATCGATAGTCTCTGCCTACCCCAACGGGAACTAACGGCTTGAGAATATGTATAAATGTATGTATTAATTGATAATCCCCCGTAATCTGGTTGTAATTTTTAGAGAGTAGGAATAAAAATAGCAGATGAAACAAAATAATGAAACCCACTCAATTTAATGATAACTACTTTTTAATCATTCGCACACGATAAAGGACATGTCCCTTGGATCTACCGCTAAAACATTGGACATTTGTCCGTACCGCTCTGTAAATAATCCAAAATTAATGAGGTTGTAATTAAAGTGGTATGTTTGTATAAAACGGAAACAAGCCCTCACATCAAACGAAGGGGATGAAGATTAAACACTGGTGCGTCTGCGCCACGCGTCTCTGTTAATCGCGAGACATTTTACCAATTCCTATTTGATAAACGAAAATATATCTTATACCTTATTCGTTAAGGTTGCTATTTCCATTGCACAAAAAATATCGTGTATTTTTCAAGAGCAAGTTGGTTTCAACATGTGATGTGTTGTAAAATGTCATGGGATTTGTATTAATGGTGTCTTGAAGCTGAGCGCTACTAAGCTCTTTGTCCTTTAGTTAATCCCTGCTTTGTGTTCGTTATCTAGTACGCTGGTAAATACTATGTTTTAAATGTAAAAAGAGTGGATGATCCAAAATAAACCCTTGTATTATTTTTTCCTTGTGGCCTGATTGACAGTTTGTCCAATGAGTCATTCTGCCAATTAAAAAAAAAAAACTTCTTTAGGAATCGAAACCGAGTTTCCAAAACTTCTTTGCTTTGCGTAATACATTGTTAAATCATTTAAACTGTCTTAATACCATACATTTTCATTGATTTGTGTTCATATTATTTTTTATGAAAGCTGTGTAATATCAGCTAAAACAAACTTTCGTAAGAGGCGACTCGGTATTAGAGCTTTTAAAGTGATTTTGAGGGCGATGCAGTTGGAGACTCATCTTTATTTTAATATAGTTTTCCCACCCAACTTCCAAAAGTGTCTGAGGAATTTGTTCTGAAACCTAGCTACCATTCCTAGGGATTTTGAGCCGTGAGCATATGTTTGTATCTATATAAGAAAATGTAGCTCTCTGTAGAGCAAGCACGTAGCGCTATTTTATCGACACGATAACGGTTAGAATGAGATGGCAGTATACGATACTAAGTAAGTGCGTAAGAGATGGCTGCTTTATCCCACGCGATAACTAGTTTAAACACCGCTCTGCTTGCCGTTCTGGTTTAGAACATTATATATTTTTTATCGATTTTATTAATCAAATGCTTGTCCAATGGTTTAAATCCCGGGTCGGGCCTACAACAATTTGTCTTTCCTCAAGTCATATGCGTGGTTAATTTATCATGGTTGGTAACGGTGAGGGAAATCATCGTGAGGAATCCCACATGGCTAATATGTACGTAGCCATGTGTCAGTGTATTCGTACAAAACGGCGAAAGGCATGCCCCCTATTAGGTGAGTACACTGTCCTAGCAAAATGTGTGTACTCTGAACACCTAGTGACGCAGTCACGTGATATCCAGAAGTATTGGTATCGCTGCTAACCCCTTCGGGGATATACAGCGTTAGCTTTTGAGTTTTGAGTCTTGAGTAATCATATGCATGCCGAAACAAAACTAAAAAACTGTTTGGTTTTTATTCTAATAACATAAACGTTCACGCCGTTTATCCCCGAAGGTGTTGGCAGAGGTATCAATACTTCTGAACTCACATGGCAGCGCCATCTAGTGACCAGAAAAGATACCCACGTTTTGCTTAGACAGTGTACTCACGTGATAGGGGCAGGCCTATCGCCGTTTTGTACGAATACACTGTCACATGACTTAGTACAACTCAGTTAACAACAGATTATTCTAATCTATAATTTTAACCATAAAATATATCACCTATGTAACATATAACAGTAATCCTAATAAATCCAAAACAAAAAGATTGAACAGCTTTAAAAAAACCAAGTCATAAATATAATAACATTAAAACGTTCTGAGATTGAGAGCGATTATCACAGTTTTTACCGAAATTGCGATTCAGGCAATTTACGCTAAAAGCCTACGATATTTGATAGCGTAAAGCGTATCAATTTCAATACTATAATAGCGCAATAACCTAGATGCGAGCACACTTAGCGATGGCAGGAAATAGGTCACGCCCTTCGAGGACCCATAATCTTCAAGAGACACGCGAATAAAGACAATGAATACAAAAATGTACAGGCACTTAAGGATTTGCAAGACAAAGGAAAGCCATTGATTTAATGGATACAATTATTAATATCGTTCCTTCTGGCTAGTTTACTCTACAAACATAGTTTTTGAAAATAAATATAAAAAAAGTAAAGACTTAGAGGTTTGGGGTATAAAATAAATCTTGTTTCACACAGTGTGATACTAGTGGTTCATGATTTAGACATGAGACCTATTCCTTCAGATACTAAAGGTTATAAATCCCAAAAATTTGTAATATTGGGTTATATAATTAGATATTTTTAAGGATATTTTTAAGCAACTGTGATAGCTCAATGGGTAGAACACCGGTTATCGTGCAAATGACTAGTGTTCGAATCCCGGGTCAGGCCTACACCAATTTGTCTTTTCTAAAGACATATGTGTGGTTAATTTATCATGGTTGTTAACGGTGAGGGAAAACATCGTGAGGAAACCCTTATTGCTGAGTTGTACTTAGTCATGTGACAGTGTATTCGTACAAAACGGCGACAGGCCTGCCCCCTATCACGTAAGCACACTGTACATGCAAAACGTGAGTACTCTGAATACCAGGTGCCAATGTCACGTGATGTTCAGAAGTATTAGTACCTCTGCCAACCCCTTCAGGGATATTCGGCGTGAACGTTTATGTTATGTTATGTTAGGTTTTAAGAAGCTTCCTCATCGGGACATTATAGATTCGTCATTGAGAATTACATAACAATAATACCTCCTTGACTGACTAGCATTCGCGTGTAACTCATATAATTATTCATATAATCATTGTAATGCTCGGTTCTCCTCCTTCACTGATGTAATACTTAGATCTGTAAGGTGTAAGGTTCAGTGACGTGTTTGGAAATTGAGAACATTACCATATCTAAATCGGCTAGTGCGATAGCCACCGGAAGATATAAATTGGTGCTATTCTAAGGCGATAAAGCGAGCACAAACATTACAATAAATAATTTAATATGACTTAATAAAATAACCATGCTTGTTAGCCTATTATCTACATAATTATACAGAAACCTTCAATCGAAAGACTCGCATGGTTTTCTTCTCTTAGAATCCATCTAGGCTGAAATGACTATGCTAACTTGTATCATAATCTACTATTGCACATAAAACTGAAAACATTACTATTGATACTTGACTTCACCTACTAATAAAACTCTAGCTACCCCTTCAAGGGGTTTATTGCCTTGAGTATATGTATGCTTGTATACTTGACTTCTTTCTTGCCAATTTTCAGACTAGTTGAAATGTTCTTCCTCTCAATTCATTGCTGGTAAAGAGACTAATATTGGTTTTTTCAACGTGCACATTTGTATTCAGTACAGGAGCGGCTGCGTCCACCTCTGTCTGGGTTGCCAGCTCGTCGATTATATTAATCCGACGTGCATTTCGTTCGGGGATTTCAATCCCAAATCAAACTGACCGTGTTTGGTCCAATTATTAGAATCGCATTTTTTCGGATAGTTGTCGAATGGATTTGTCTCGTATACTGCAAAATACATGTAGTGCACGAAGTGTTTTTCTTAATTATAAAAAAAAGTTTCATGTTAATCATAGGGTGCCAAGAACTACTACCACGAGTAATGAGCATTAGCAATCGAGTTTTTTAACCTTTAGAAGAAAATAATACAAAAACTTGTATCATGGCCATACACAGGTATTGAATGTAGCGTGTGTGTTTCTACTAAAACTGACTTTAAAACATTTTCAATGTAACATATCGGCATATAATGTGACTATGCATAATTCCTTAACCACTTTTGTGAATACTATATAGATAGTAATATATTATCTGTGACATGGTAAATTGTAAAGTGTCATATCATTGAATTGTGCTCCACCACCTAAGTTTGTAATATTGCTGGCACGATCCACGTTTACACAATTACAGTAGTTTATGGAATTAGCCGCATTAGTCATTTGGTACATACATATACATCTCGACTGTCAATCGTTTAAAAGGGGTTTGCCAAAGTTTAGATTTAAACACTCATCAGTAATTTTTGGATTTTTAATTGGGAAAAGGTTATAAATAAACGATTAATTGTGATGGATCTTCTGCCACATTGCCCAAACAATAACTTAAAAAACTCCAATCGTCATCCGCGGTATGAAAGGTTTTAGTGATATTCTAAGCCGACAGTATACAGCAAATTTTATTTTATTTTAATTCTAAAACACCTAATCTGCATGTTTCAAGAGATGGGCCATACATCATCCAAATAATGTCTCTTTACAGACCAAAATTTCATTCATCTGGAAATGTCTAAATGTAATATTAAATCATACTGAACAGTTTAAGAATCTCTAGTTATTTCAGACTTAACACGTATTAGGATTTCCAGCAAATCTCTATAAATAACTACTTTTATTCAGCCTCTATTAGCTAAGGTAAATTCTACCTACCGCACCTTGAGCTCTAATTTTCTCCGGAGTTCATACATAAGGGAGTCCTAGTGTCTGGTTATGAAGTACCTATAGAGGGTATAAACAGGCAATCGAGATTGCGATCACGTCGCGGTCGTAACGAGCCGTCGCTGAACTGTCGTGTTCAGACGTAGATTTCTAATGAAACATGCTTTCACTCGCAACGTATGTAATGCGAGAAGAAATCATATTTAGGGAGTAGGTTTAGGGTTTGCAGTCTGGTCTATTATAAATATACATACATGTAATGACTACTATTTTCCAAAATGAGGTAGCCAAAGCATCAGAAGTATAATCTCATTAACTGTTTTATTGTATCGCCGTGTAGTGTCGGCTTAGAATAACACTACCCCATTTATACCCGTGGGTGATCGTAAGAGGCGACTAAGGTTATAGGAGCTTTTTAAGTGATTTTTGGGCGATGTGGTTGGAGACCCGTCACCAAAAACATTTATTATTACTATCTTTTCCCCACTCAACTTCCAAAAGTGGCTGAGGAATTTCTCATTCCAAAGCTCTGGCTACCCCGGTAGGGATTTATAGCCGTGAGAATATGTATGTATATATGTATGTTTCATTGCTGATTGTAAAACCTTTGTTGAAAAATTGCCGGAACAATATTTTAAAAAGCCCCAATACCCCTACCGTACTAAGTCGTGTCATACGACACCCGTTCCTATTAAAATATATTTATACGCATACATTACACAGATCAAGTAAGCTCCAAAATAATAATTAAAAAATTTGAGCCAGTATTGTAGCCGTACCTACGAAAATCTGATATTTCACTATATTTGATCCCAAAACTTACTACTTCATATCGGTTATGTGGAAAGTTCATAAATAAGATACGAGAGATTCTCTAATGAAGCTATTTAATGCCAGAGCCGTATCACTATTTATGACGTAGTTATAAAATATTGAGTTACCTTTTAAGTCACGCATAAAATAAAGAACGAAAGTGTTTTTTAAACCATAAATATTCAAGGCCTTAAAACGAATTAGCAAAACTATAACAAACATCTATTTCACTGAAGAACAGTTTCAAAAGCTTTCTGAGCTACAAGTTCAAATGCTATAAAATTTAAACGCCATGTTTATGTCGAGTCGAGTACGTTTCAGAATGGATCGATGAAATTCAATGATAGAGCAGAAAGTAGATTCTGTAAGTAGTGCAAATGACGTAGGTACCTTGACGGTGTAAATTGTGAAAATTATTATTTCGATCGAAAACGACTTAAAGTAGATTTGCATTGAAATTTCGACGGTCAAGATTAGTTTGTAGTCATCAACATTAACAAATATTAGTATACTAGTGGATTTTATAAAAAAAAAGCATTTTATATTATGTTATTATGCACTTTAAATAGATTTGAATGAGGAATGCAAAACACTGCTATAATTTGATGAAAGTATCGTTGTATAATTATAAAATCATATCCTAATAATCGCAATATAAGTCAATAGCGTTTTAAGGTAATAAAAAACACATTTAATATTTAAATAAGTTGTTGTTACAGTGAAATTCTGTTTTGTTTATAACTCACACATTATTCTCAATTAAATTAAAATCTACTTAGTTATATACATCAGCTACAAAAAGAAATAAATATTTAATTAAATATATATAATTAAAAAAAGTATAACGCTTATTTACATAATTAAAATAGATACCTAAATACTTAAAATCTAAAAACATCTTCCAGCTCCTCTTCTCGGGGAAGGGTACCTAGGACGCTGGAAGCATTGCCGCGTTGTATAGCAATGCTAAGTCTTTGTCTTAGGTAAGAGCCTGCCTTTGGGTTCCCAGTTGTTTCAATAAGACGACAAGCTAACTCTTTATATAATAGTATTTTTATCATAAACAATACTTATATTGTGATTATGGATATAATTGATATCATAGAAAAAACAACTACAGTTACTAGTGGACCACCTCCTAGTGGACCATAGTGCGTTTTTCCCCTTATAAAATTATGCGTTATCATAGGCGGCCTATGTTTCTTCTGAAGGTCGCAAATAGATATTAATAAAAAATAACAAATTATTAGAGTGCTTTCGGAGCTTATTAATTACGGACAAACAAACACAAAAACTAATTTCTCTGTTACATTAAGTATACATTAATTAAACTTTATATAAACATATAAAATTACTTATTAAGTAAGCCTAAATAAAATGTTCGAAAACCACGTTGTTACAATGTCTGTCCGAATTATTTTCCCGCGTTAACCAAAAATGAATGTTTGGTCTGGTTCGGTCTACGTTGATTTATGGCAGCGATCGTTCAACTATTTTATGTAAAACTGGCATTAAGTAAATTGGTTTTAACAACGATAATGAGATGAATGGAATGGAAAATGTATTATGGCTTTTTTAATTACGTAGCACTTTTATCATATTTTACAGTAGAGGATTGACATTTGCAAGTTATTCCCTCAAAGAGCATTTATAACTTAGGTTCTTTTTATAACTTATACTCACGGTTATAAACTCGAAGTAGGGATCGCTGGAGCTTCAGATTGGATATAACTCAGCTGTTATTTTCGCAAGTTGAGTGCGGTAGATAATGAAATAAATGTTTCATTATCATGATGTTTGGTGATGAAATAAAGGACCCTTTAAATATTTATTTCATAGGGTAGTCTAAACAACTAGTAACAATATCACGTGATGTTCATTTCAGTAATTATTACTTCTGCCAACCTCTTGACAGATATTCAGTGTGAACGTTTTAGTCTTGAGTTTTTACAGATAACACTTACCTGCAAAGTTTTAATCGTGTACTCCGATGATCTGTTCTAGAAAGATCTAAATTAGGTGTGAATATGACGATATTATTTTATGTGATGAGTAGGTTAATTCATAACTGATTTCTTTTAAACCATTGTTATCTGCTCTTTGGAATCTAATAACCTTAAATGAAAATACTTAAACTCAACAACACTAAACTCTAATAAACACTCATTCAAAACATACTGAATAGAATGGATCAAACGGACAGACTTTACAGTAGCAATCCTGATAGTTCTCATATCAATTAGCCTCATCGCCGTCGCGGACTCCTGGGTACTTTCATCAGCTTAATTGCTACAAATCTGCAACTATACCGCTCTAATGTTATATCCAATTAACGTAAGTTTCTACCTGGCAACGTTCAACTTGCTCACTCGAAATAAACTTGATAGCTGGTAACTGAATTATTAGTGAATGGCTGGAAAACTTGGACGAAAGTTACATTAATGTGGTCCGTTTACAGATGAGTCTTTTCAAGAAGTCATATCGGTGTAGTTTCAGTCGCTTTGAAAATGGATGTGTAATTTATGTCTTAGAAATATTTCTATCTGAGTATAAAAAAAATATCGTTATTTATTTATTTATTTATATTTGCTGTGTAGTGCCGGCTTAGAATAGCACTACCCCATTTCTTCCGGTGGGTGTATGTAAGAGGTGACTAACGGTATTGGGGGCTTTTAAGGGATTTTTGAGCGATGCGGTTGGAGACCCATCACCAACAACCTTTATTTTACCATCTTTTCCCCATACAAGTTTCCAAAAGTGGCTGCGGAATTTCTCATTCCAAAGCTCTGGCTACCCCGTTAAGGGATTTATAGCCGTGAGTATATGTATGTATGTATGTACTTTTTACTAATAGCTAAAGCTCCATAACATGGAGCGGAAAATCGGAATCAATATTTTTTCAGTCACTTTAAAAAGTAAAAAGATCACACACTCAGAGGCGATGTGGCGGTAGTAAACTAATCACCGTTCATCCGTTTTTCACAATCTTTTCCCCCTATACTACCAAAAGTGTCTGTAAAATATCTCATTCAAAGTGAAGCTATAGCTACACTTTTTAGGATTTATTGCCATGAGTATAGATAGGTAGGTAAATCTTCTTAGGGCAGACCAATGATTCAAAAGCGAATTCGGATATAAGGAGGATATTGAATTTCCTCAAGTAGTTTGATATCTGAAATGGCCGCATTTTGTCAAAACGGAGTAAGGCAAGATAGGTGAAGTTACGTACATTGCTGGAATAACAATTACTCGTATGTTTATTGGTAGGAACCAATATCACACTATAGGTCCTTTTAAAGTACATTTTACAATCAATTCTAACTAAATTTAGTTCATATTTAGTAAACTACTGGGCTGAATATTTCTTAAATTTATCTACACTACATCAAATAATCCATGGCCGTTTCATACAGATAAGGTTTACCGTTAAATAAGTCAAGTAATGGCTTATAGTGTTGAAAACTACCTCGATGGTTTAATTTATAATATAACACACATAAAAACCCCGTCTAATATTTAGATAATAAATAATCCATATTCATTCATTATAAAACATTGCTTTCAACGGATATTGAACCTGCAACTTCAATATTCAGAAGTAAGTCCACAAGACGTTTAAAACTCTCAAAAACTCAAACTCAAACGATCACGCCATATACCCCCGTAGGAGTTAGCAGAGGTACTAATCTTTATATATTATTTCTGTAAGCCTCTTTCTTACCCGGAAGCCTGTGACGCGATGAGTTAAGCTAGAAATTTGGTTCAGGTATCGTTTTGTACAGTTCGCGGCCGTGGTGTGCACAAAATTCAGACATCTGATGTAACTGGATTAAGTTGATTGTTACAGAATTTC
Source organism: Bedellia somnulentella (assembly GCA_963576735.1). NCBI lineage: Eukaryota > Metazoa > Arthropoda > Insecta > Lepidoptera > Bedelliidae > Bedellia > Bedellia somnulentella. The sequence goes on from OY755171.1 coordinate 19,805,620, forward strand.
AAAGTTTCGATTTTGGCCCATAGACTTTGCTTGAGTGTCATAAGCGCGCGCAAACTTTAGTCGATCAGAGATGCGCTGTGATTGGTCGGAAAATTTCAAAATAAACTCATTTTATAGGACGCGGCGTAGTCGAGCCAGGGTTACCCACTAGTACTTCTAAATATCAGTTGACATTGTCACCTGTTGTTCAGAATACCCACAATTAGCTAGGACAGTGTACTCACGTGATAATGGGTAGGCCGTTTTGTTATATTTGTATATCGTATCGCCGGAATACACTGTCACATGACAAAGTACAACTTAGCCATGTGAGTTTCCTCAGGATGTTTTCCCTCACCGTTAAGAACCATGATAAATTTACTAAAGCAACCGTGATAGCCCAGTGCGTAGAACACTCGGTTATCGTGCAAACGACTAGTGTTCGAATCCTGGGTCGGGCCTACACCAATTTGTCTTTTCTAAAGACATATGTGTGGTTAATTTATCATGGTTGTTAACGGTGAGGGAAAACATCGTGAGGAAACCCACATGGCTGAGTTGTACTTAGTCATGTGACAGTGTATTCGTACAAAACGGCGATAGGCCTGCCCCCTATCACGTGAGTACATTGTCCATGCAAAACGTGGGTACTCTGAACACCAGGTGACAAAGTCACGTGATGTTCAGAAGTATTAGTACCTCTGCCAACCCCTTCGGGGATATTCGGCGTGAACCTTTATGTTATGTTATGTATGTTATAAATTTACTACACATATGACTTTAGAAGAGACAAAATGGTGTAGGCCCGGCCCGGGATTTGAAAACTAATCGTCTGCGCGATAAGGGGTGTTTACCCGCTGATCTATCGTGGTTTCATATGACAATCAAGTCAGGCAAATAATCAATTAGGAACTAATTTGAAGCTCATTTGCAATAACTCGCCTAAGGCTTATTAGGTACATGTAAGGCGTGTTATAGTAACGGGATATGGTTCAGCAGTGAAGAGCACAAGTTATGCGATATTCTGCTTCAATCAGTGTGTAGTACCTTCCAAAGGTAGATGATAGGTGATGGTGCCAGAGAATTAAAAAAAAAAGAAAAGAAAAATCTTTATTCTCCTCTTGAGGACACAAACAATATAAAAAAAACAATAAAAAAGACTTAAACGACTTATACGACAACAAAAAAGAACATAAATAATAATAATTAATAAAGCACAAGACTTAGAATTTACACAATAGAGCACATTTGGCGAAAAGGTACCAGGCTAATTAATACCTTTCAATGAAACGTCTCTCTTTTAATAATTAAACATAACATAAACATAAACGTTCACGCCGAATATCCCCGAAGGGGTTGGCAGAGGTACTAATACTTCTGAACATCACGTGACTTTGACACCTGGTGTTCAGAGTACCCACGTTTTGTATGGACAGTGTATTCACGTGATAGGGGGCAGGCCTATCGCCGTTTTGTATGAATACACTGTCACATGACTAAGTACAACTCAGCCATGTGGGTTTCCTCACGATGTTTTCCCTCACCGTTAACCACCATGATAAATTAACCACACATATATCTTTAGAAAAGACAAATTGGTGTAGGCCCGACCCAGGATTCGAACACTAGTCGTTTGCACGATAACCGAGTGTTCTACCCACTGGGCTATCACGGTTCGGTTTTAATAATTTAGAGTTTAGTTATAGTATACCCGTGGGTGATCGTAAGAGGCGTCTAAGGGTATTGGGGCTTTTTAAGTGAGATTTGGGCGATGTGGAGTGGAGTGGATGGAGACCTGTCACCAAAAACATTTATTATTACAATCTTTTCCCCAATCAACTTCCAAAAGTGACTGAGCAATTTCTCATTCAAATGCTCTGGCTACCCCATTAAGGGATTTATAGCCTTGAGTATATGTATGTATATGTATGTTATAATATATGTTTAGACTACTGTGACTAGGAAAAGACTAGAAAAAAAACGTAGTTTTTTCATTGAAAGTCTAAAAAATAATTATTAAAATTGGGTATGTGCATTTAGAACAAACTAAATAATTATTAATTTTGGGAATTTCTTATCAGAATAACTAGTAAATAGAGTAAAATAAAAAACGAAAGTCTGTCATAGTGTGGGATAATTCTATAATATTTGTATGATATAACAATCCTAAAAAAATATACTAAAACCTATTTAACCGTACTAAATCTTCCCTAAGTATAAAAACCTATAAACACAAGTTTATCTCGTTGTTTATTGCGTAATAATATATAATATAAATTTTCCCTCCAATTTGTTTCTGTAAAGAATAACAATAATTTGTTTCCGTAAACATGAAAAGATGTCCGCAATTTTGGGAGCTGTTTAAAAATTAACTCTCATAACCCTTGCTGAAACACGACCATAAATAGCAGTTAATGCTTAACTCGATTTTAGAGGAAACAGTGTAAGGTCTTGGTTTGCTTAGACAGAGTTAAGCGGGGCAATGAACGATGACATTCTAAATTAAACTTTTTTGTTGTGTCTCACACTGTCGTTCGTGCCCTTCTTTATATATGAAATATTTGAAATATTTCACTGGTTAATCCCGATTTTTATGTATAATGTTTAATTATGATCCCGATTTTTATGTATAATGGAAAATTTTGGGTTCAGACCAAATCTTTCAACTGAGAGTGCTATCCTCTGTCTCAAGCAGACAGTTCACTATTATATTAACAGGAACACGCCTGTTTATGCTTGTTTTTTGGATCTTTCGCGCGCATTTGACCTTGTAAATTATGAATTATTATGGCGGAAACTCGAATCGCTCACGGAACTTCCTAGTGAAGTGATCCGGTTGTTCAAATATTGGTATCAGAATCAGGATAATGTGGTACGATGGGCTGACTACTTATCTGACATATATAGGTTGCAATGCGGGGTGAGACAGGGGGGACTGACTTCGCCGAGACTTTTTAATTTGTATATTAATGGACTGATTGAGGAGCTTAGCAGCGCCGGGATCGGCTGCTCCATAGATGGTAATAGCATAAATAATATCAGTTATGCAGACGATATGGTGCTGCTGAGCCCCTCAGTCAGCGCAATGAACCGGTTGCTTAGGATGTGTGAGGAGTACTCGGTGACCCATGGTCTCAGATATAACTTGAAGAAGAGTGAATTTATGATTTTTAAGTCAGCTAAAAAGCAATATAAATCACCAGTTATCACTCTTTGTGGCGCTGAGCTTAAGCAGGTAAGCCAATTTAAATATCTGGGGCACTGGGTCACTGAAAACTTATCTGATGATACAGATATTGAGAGAGAGCGGAGGGCGCTGTCGGTTCGTTGTAACATGCTCGCTCGTAGGTTTGCGCAATGCAGCAAGGACGTCAAAGTCACGCTATTTAAGTCGTATTGCCAGTGTTTTTACACATGCAGCCTATGGGTAAGCTACACGCGGCGAGCCTACAGCGCGCTCCGAGTGCAGTATAACAACGCATTCAGGGCGATGTTGGGGCTGCCGCGGTGGTGAAGCGCGTCCGCCATGTTCGCGGAGCACCGCACGCCCGACTTCTTCGCAGTGATGCGCGCGCGATGTGCCGCTGTGCTAGCGCGCCTACGCAGTAGCCCCAACACCCTCCTGGCCACGTTGGCACAGAGGTGGGACTCCCCTATGCTGCGCACATGGATGGGATACCATTGCCTCAATAATAGAAAGTGAGCGTGGACCAATCCATGCTTGTTTTGTAAATATTTTTTGTGTTTATTAGGTATAATTACTAACATAGATAATAAGTTTAGAATTGTACTAACAAAATGTATGGAACATAGTTTTCTGATAATAAACGTTTATTATTATTATTAATTGCCCTTGTTGTTTTGCTTGATATATGTAGGTAACATAACATTATATAAATGAAGCAGGTAGTCCTTAACCCTTATGTGAGTGACGAGGTACCCGGGTACCTTTAGCATTTTTAAATTGAAAAAAAAGTATGTTTTGCGCTCTGTAGGTAGCTGTGATTTCCTGAGAGCTCTTAACTATTTATAAATTACATATTTTTAAATCTTTTAACCCAGTTAATTATTTAAAATGTTTTGTAGAAACCAAAACATATTTGAAACTCACAATAGAGTGACAAGGTACCCGGGTACCTCTTTGTGTCTTGTATGACAATGAAAAAAGTATTTATAATTTGGTACAAAAATGAAATAATAATCATTTGTTATGATGTTTTATTTCTATAATAAATACAAATTCTTTGTTTATGTAGAATTACTACAGCTCTTGAAGCAGGTGTTACATATTGGATGAGTTACTGCATGTTAATCACAAATTGGTTTTTTACAGTTAGTGCAAGCTTTTCGCGTTTTTCTTTGCTTTCGTTTGAGTTCTCTGCATACGTAGCAACTTCCGACGACTGCAACACGCCCTGTAGAATCTCGTCTAGTCTGACTTATAGAAGTTGTAGATGCAGAAGGAATCGAAAGCCTTAATTCTCGGCCAAGCACATCCTGCATTGCAGATCTCACATGTAACTTTGATGTCACAATGGGATTTTTTGATCTTTCCTCTATATTTTTATCACACAGTAGTAGACTCAATGATTTCAAAAACTTTCTACGCTTGTCACTCGAGACCAATTGTGGGTTATGTTCCATGTAAATGATATATGCTGCCAAAGCTGCAACGTCAATAATATTGTAAAAAAGTGCTAAGGGCCACCGATTCGTTCTGCGTTTTACGGTGTATTCTGCTAGCAGCTTGTCCATATTGTCCACTCCACTTTTGGTTTTGTTATAATATAAAATTATTTCTGGCTTGGCAGTTTCCTTCTTACTTTCAATAACTGGTGAAAAGTGCATTGATGACAACATTATTACCGCTTTATTCTTTTTGGGTACATAGGAGCACACAGTTGCTTCTTTGCTAAAGGCGAAGTTAGTAGAATAAATCACCCTCTCCTTGTGTGCTTGCATATTTAGAGGAAGAAACCGTTTATTTTTTCTTACCGTTCCAACTAGTGTCATGTTCCACAAATTCAAGGAATGAGCCAGTCGAAGAGACGTAAAAAAATTATCCGTGGTTACATTCAGACCAGAGTTTTTATATTTAGCTACGAGATCTAATACGGTGCATTCTCCAACATTGGTTTGTCGATTGCCATCACTTGACTTTCCTGTATATATTTGTCCATTTAGGGGGTAGGAATTATTACCATCACAAGCCCAAAATATTTTTATGCCATACTTTTCAGGTTTTGATGGCATGTATTGAGTAAAACGAGTTCGCCCACGATATCCATATAGCTGTTCGTCAACAGTAATACATTCACGAGGCTTGTACATTTTATTCAAATTTGAAATAAACATTGTCCAAACATCTCGTATAGCGGCCACTTTATCAGATAACAAACGTTCAAGGCGCGTTACATCATTATCGAACCTTATGAATCGTAATAGCATTTTGAATCTGTCATAGGACATCGCAGCCCGAAATAATGGTAAGTGACTGGATTTCCACAATTCAGTCAAATGCTCTTTATTAGATCTATGGACCCCACTAAAGATTAAAATGCCAAAAAATGCATCCAATTCTTGTTCTGTGAATGGTTTGAATAATTTTTTTTCGGTCGCTTGCTAATATCCGGGTAATTTTCTATTAGTTTATCATTGTATGTTTCAGTAATCTTAGTCCCTTTTCGATTAGTTTCCCTTACGATTATGTCACACATCTCATTAGACAATATATTTTTGAATATTTCCATTTGATTGTAGAGTTTACTGCAAGATGCAGCCCCGCCCCGTTGACGAATAATGTTTCGACTACTAGTTTGTGTTCTCGGAAGTGGATCAGACTGCCACCGCGTTCCATCTTTTGCAATCAAAATGTTTTCAAACAATTCACCTACAAAACTCGCATCGGAGTCGTAAGAGTCGATATCATTTTCGACTTCTGCTTCTGGCTCAACATCAGAAATTTCCAATCCATCCTCCTCCACCAAAGGAATAAAATCGTGTTCATTATCAGAAGCAACAAACTCACTTTCGTCACTGGAAGATTCTTCTAATATCGCTTGTATTTCTGTTGAATTATATCTTCGAACACGTGATCTTTGTTTAGAAGTACTCGCTCCAATATTCATAATGAAATAATTATAAATTCACAAAATAGAAGTAACTCGTACAATACGAACACAGAAAACAGTCAAGTGTCAATAACAAACACGATGCATTGAATGGATTTAAGTGTTTCTTGTGCACCGATAACCATCTACCGCACTTCACCCCTCCCTCTTCAATCGCACCAGATCGTCAAGTGTTTAACTTAACTAAAATAATAAAATTCAAAGTGAAGATAACGTTAAAACAGACCTTGATTATTAAAATTACCTCTAAACTGTATGAAGGTACCCGGGTACCTCGTCACTCTCATAAAGGTGTTTTATTTGTCACTCACATAAGGGTTAAAGCTTCTTTAAGCTTTAGGAACTTGAGTGGGACAAGGATGGTGAAATAAAGGACGGTTGGTAATGGGTCTCCAACTACATCGCCAAAAATATATTTCAGCAGCCCAAAAACGCCTTAGTTGCCTCTTATGACACTCGAGCGATGCGTGCTATTCCAAGCTGATACTACACAGCTTAAGTATTATTGATTTCAGTTATTAAGTATGTACATAGTTTATTTTAAACATTTTTATACACAATCTGAGATATAATAGTCTTATGTCTAGTCAATCGGTGTCCGAAAAGGCCCGAATGGCTGTGCATGATGCTGTCCTCGTTCCTACGCTTACGTATGGCAGTGAATGTTGGGTGTGACAGAAGAAGCATGAAAGCAGAGTGAATGCAGTAGAAATGAGGTCCCTCAGAAAAGTTTGTAATGTGAGGTTATGTGATCGTGTGAGGAATGACGTGATTCGTAAAAGATGTGGTGTAAAAGATGATATTGTAAGAAAGATAGAAAAAGGAATGTTGAGATGGTTTGGGCATATAGAGAGGATGGATGATCGTAAATTGGTAAAAGAGATCTATAGAGCCAATGTGGAAGGTAATGTTAGTAGAGGACGACCTCGGAGGACACTTTGGATCAAATAGAAAATGTACTTAAAAAGGCAGGTGTCCATAGTACGAAGAATAAAAGAGCATGTATGAAAAGATTGATGGATGTGAATGAAGCTAGAGAGGTTTGCCAGGATCGTACAAAGTGACGATCGATAGTCTCTGCTTACCCCAATGAGAACTAACGGCGTGTGAATATGTATGTATGTATGTATGTAATCTGAGATCTCCCTTACGCGAGCAAATTGAAAGCATGGAAGCAGCATGTTTATAAAATCTCTTTCTATATTTTACTTTACGTAACCTCAAACTCAAACGTTCTCGCCGTATATCATGGCAGAGGTTCTAATACTTCTGATCAAGTGACATTGTCACAAGGTGTTCAGAGTACCCACGTTTTGCTTGGACATTGTCATTACGTGATAAGGGGCAGGTCTATCGCCATTTTGCACGAATGCACTTTACCTAACCGATAGTATATAAAGGTGCTTGAACCACCTCACAAAGTTGCGAATCATTTTGTAACAGTATTTCAAATACATTGACCCGGCTTAGAATGTCACTACCTCTTTCTACCCACGGATGTCGTAGTAAGGTTATGGGGCCTTTTTAAGTGGTATTTGGTCGATGCGGTCGGAGACCCATCACCAACGATACCTTATTTCTACTAGCTTCTCCCCTATCAACTTCCAAATATGGCTGAGGAGTTTGAATCTCTGAATCGGTAGCTACCCTTTTTTGGGATTTATGGCCGTGAATATAGCATGTATATATGTTTGCTATATCTGTTTGCTCAATAGTCAAAACAATAGTCCGTAAGGCTATACAAGGTAAGTGGGATGCATGCTGGTCCTCGGAGAGCGGCTGTAAACAAGCCAAAACAGCTTTACCCAGGATCAGCAAGCAACTTACTAACAAACTATTTAAACTTAGCAAAAAACAAATTAGCTGGATTACGGTTACCCTAACGGGGCATGGCCCTTTTAACAAACACTTGTTTACCTTGGGTGTTACAGATAGCCCTCTGTGCAGAGCATGCATGGAAAAGGAAGAAACGGCTGCGCACGTGCTCCTCCAGTGTACAGGTGTGAAGGATTACAGGGTAAAACACCTGGGTGACGCCAGGTCGCTCCCTGAGGTGTTCAAGGACATTGGGGGGGTCCTGAACTTTCTTAGTGAGCTGGGATGGCTAGAGTAGTGCCATTCCCTTGTCACGCAAAATAGGCGCTTAGCAGACGTCGACTTGCGGAAAACATACCCGTTCACAATACAATGGGTTTGCTCATAATTATCTCTTCAATAATAACAATCCTGATAAAAAATAGCTCACATAGTGACATTTAAAAGACACATTAAAACCCTGCCAGTATGTGAGGCGGTATTTTTCCATTTGCTGTGTATTTTCGGCTTAGAATAGCACTACTCCATTTCTTCCGGTGGGTGTACGTAAGTAGGCGACTAACGGTATTGGGGCTTTTTGAGGGATTTTTGGGCGATGTGGTTGGAAACCCATCACCAACAACTCTTTTCCCCACGCAACTTCCAAAAGTGGCTGAGGAGTTTTTAATTCCTTAGCTCTGGCTACCCCTTCTAGGGATTTATAGCCGTGAGTATATGTATGTATGTATTTTTTTTTTCATCTGAACTATATTAATTGTATCAACTTAAAAATAATCATTCCGCCTATTATATGTCACAAAAACTGAAGCCAACAATATGTGTATACGTGTGTTACGCTTTCAGAGTACTTCATTACATACTCGGCGGGCGTCTTGACGTTTCATTACAAGTCTTTGATTTATCGGGAGCGTTTCCAAACGAGAAAGTCGTCGAGGAGCGAATACTATACTGAATAATTTTGTTGTGTATGATCGATCACATATATGTGTAAGCTTATAATAATGAGTGTGCTATGATTGGCTATTGTACTGTATAATTTATACTATTTATAATTGATAAACTGTATAGTTTTATTGTGTAATCATATTATTTACCTATTTAATAAGTATTAGTGGTATCGTGTATGAATAATGAGATACTTGTTTGACTTTACTTCAAAACAGCTCACGCTGATTAAAATAATGATTGTAATTAAATCCATAATTTTAGTAAATGCTCATTTCTAAAATGTTATTATTTATTTATAAATGAGTTATAATAATTATTATGTAAATTTGAGTGAAGTATTATTGATGGGACTGTCAGTTGATTTGAGGTTAGGTAAGGTATGGATATACGATCTCTGTTTTTGCGTGGGCATTTGTCAGTAGTCCGTTGTATCGGCAAGTGGTTGTGAAAGATGAAATTATACGAAGTGTACCGCTATTTTGGGTTTTTATTTCAAAACCTCCACACTCCCTGAAGTTGACCCTACAACTCAGAAGTGAGGATAGGCGAAAAATATCACGTTTTTCGTACTGCGCCTACGTAAGTACCCTGTTCCTTTTTTTTGTGTTTGCGTAATTAGAATCCTTGGTATGGGACGATCCATTAATTACATCACACCTCAAGGGGGGGAGGGGGTCCACAAAATGTGACATATCGTGACAGGGGGGAGGGAGGAGTTCCATATTTGTGACCTCACAACCCTCACTACAATGTTTCAATCTACTTAAGTTTAAAACAATATTTCAGTTGTTAACTAACTTTGTGTAATTATTATATTACTAGTGGATCGTCCCAGCTTCGCACGGGTAGCGTTGTTTTTTTAAATATCTGAGGTTTCTTTCTTCAGTCACTGCTCAAGCATTGTGAAATTCAGCGCAATGTTTTCAATTTATTAAATTTATAGCACTCCCTAAACAGTGTAGTTTGGTGATTTTGAATGCGCTTTAATGAACGGTTCAGTTTTTCCGTTTAATAGCAATTTTTGGAATAAAACGCTATGAAGTATTTATAACAATCTAAAAAATAAATCATTACGTGTTGTAGGATGTAACTACTGGCGCCATCTAGTATTTTATAAGTAAATTATTATAAGTATAGATTAGTAACGATTCGGTTTTGGTCACGGGCTCGATGGCTTATTGAGTGAGAGGTTTACAAACGTAAGAGTAAACAAATACAATCAGAATGTTCCAAACTGCTAAGCTATCAGAAATTACACGTGTTATTGTGAGTCAACCGTAAAAGATAGACATAAACTGTTGAGAATTTTGTTTTAGATAATTTTATGAAGAATATTTCCGTGATACATGATTTCTATGTAAGTTTAATCATTAAGGCTGCACACGCGACGGAATCTTAAAAAATGGAGTAACTTCTCCCGTTTTCACAAAATTTCATAAAATTCCCCTTTACTACTCTGCTGGAAAGTATACAAAAACCTGCGCAGGAGTATGGAGAATAATTGTACCAAGTTTCGTTAAAATCCGTCGAGTAGTTTTTGTTTCCATAAGGAACACACAAACCGACAGACAGACAGACAACAATTTTACTGATTGAATTTTTGGCATCAGTATCGATCCCTAATCACCACCTGATAGTTATTTTGAAAATATATTTCATGTATATTATTGACCTCTCTACAGATTTATTATAAGTATAGATTTATACTAAACTAATCTTCAACTGTCAATCGGTGTCTGAAAAGGCCCGAATGGCTGTACATGATGCTGTTCTTGTTCCTACGCTTATGTATGGAAGCGAATGTTGGGTGTGGCAGAAGAAGCATGAGAGCAGAGTGAATGCAGTAGAGATGAGGTCCCTCAGAAAAATTTGTAATGTTAGATTATGTGACCGAGTGAGAAATAGTGTTATTCGTGAAAAGTGTGGTGTGAAAGATGATATTGTAAGAAAGATAGAAAAAGGAATGTTGAGATGGTTTGGGCACATAGAGAGGATGGATGAGAGAAAATTGGTAAAAAGGATCTACAGAGCTAGTGTGGATGGTACAGTTAGTAGAGGACGACCACGGAGAACACATCATCATCATCATCAGCCCACACTCGTCCACTGCTGGACATAGGCATCTCCCATGGCGCGCCACCTCTTCCTATCCTCGGCCAGCCTCATCCAACCACTCCCGGCCACCTGCTTTAGGTCGTCGGTCCAGCGGGCTGGAGGGCGCCCCACACTGCGTCTGCCAGTGCGTGGTCTCCACTCAAGAACTCGTCTTCCCCAGCGGTTATCGGTTCTTCGGCAGATGTGACCAGCCCACTGCCACTTCAATTTGCTAATCCGATGAGCTACGTCGGCCACTTTCGTTCTCTGTCGGATCACGTCATTTCTGATGCGATCCAACAGAGTGATGCCGAGCATAGCTCGCTCCATCGCTCTTTGAGTGACTTTGAATTGGTGGACTAGTCCAGCCGTGAGTGTCCACGGAGAACACACTTGGACCAAATTGAGAGTGTGCTTAAAAAGGCTGGCGTCCGAAGTATGAAGAATAAAAGAGCATGCATGAAAAGATTGATGGATGTAAACGAAGCTAGAGAGGTTTGTCATGATCGTACGAAGTGGCGATCAATAGTCTCTGCCTACCCCAATGGGAACTGATGGCGTGAGTATATGTATGTATGTATGTATGTAATCTTCAACATACTCGGATTTGTTTGGATGTATTCGTTGCCTATAAATTTGATACTATTTTTCTGGCAGAGTTTAATGAATAGTTGTTTTCGAAATAGCGAATGTATTTCAAAGGCAATAAGTCTCAATTTACAACGCCGTAAGCGTTAAAGCATTAAAAGTTAGTTTCAGAGTGATGTTGTAATTTCAGTTTCTCCTGAACTAAAAACCTAAATGTGACGTCACACTAAGGGGGGAGGGTGTAGTTAATTGTGACGAAGTGTGACAAGGGGGGAGGGAGGGGTCAAAAAATCATGAAATTGGTGTGACGTAATTAATGGATGGCCCCTATGTTGAAATTGCCTTCTTCTTTTTTTTTTTTTTTTTTTTTTTTTTTTTTTTTTTTTTTTTTTTTTTTTTTATTGATCTACAAAACCAAGTACAAAATTTGGAAAGTAACAATACAACAATATTGACGACATGTTTTTCTTTTGCACTCTACTTGATGTAGATACTGCATGCTCGTTAATACATAAATAAATATTTTATCTTACACCTATGATTGTAAACACAAGAATAAAAAAAAAAACATTAAAAATTAAACACTAAAAACACTAAAAAATTTAAATAATTTAAATAAAAATCAGACAACAACAGACAAAGGCATAAAAAAGAAGATAAAACAAGATAAAAGACTCAAAAAAATTGCTTAAAAAATAATTATTATTATGGAGCACTATAATAAATTGATAATGAGTGTTTCACGGCTGCCAAGCTATCATTAAATATATCTAAAAGAGATCGAACTGAGTTAGTTGACGAACACATGCGATAAATAGGGGAGTGAGTTCCTAGATTGGTTCTTACTGACGGGAGACGAAAGGTTTTATTATTTTGAAGCCTACTGCAGGATCGTGGAATTGAAAAATTTAATGTTTCTAATAGTTCAGGAGAATCTATTTGGCCGTTTATTGTTTTGTAGATAAAAAGAATATCTGATATGGTCCTGCGACTTTTAAGTGTTTGTAATTTATAATGACATAGTCTTTTATCATAAGAAGTTAGGGTATGACACAGGCGATCATTGAAGCTTAACATGTAGAGAAACCTCTTTTGCACAATTTCTAACCGATTCGAGTGAACTGAGTACCCTGGGTTCCATACCACACTGTTAAACTCCAAGATACTCCGAACCAAGGCCTTATAAATTAATATGGTGACTTGAGAATTTTGCAGTACCTTAGTTTGCCTATTTATGAAGCCAGCCAAACGCGAAGTCTTCTGGATAATATAATTAAGATGCTCCCGGAAGTTTAGCTTATTATCGACCATTACGCCCAAATCCCTTACACATTCTTTTGAAGGTAAAACCTGTTCGCCTATTGTGTAAGTGGCATTTTGGCAATGTTTTTTCCGAGAAAAATTTATAAAGAAACATTTTTCGGGGTTCAACTGTAAGTTATTTTCATTGCACCACCACTCCAAAGTTTTAAGGTCAGCCTGAAGTAGTTGGATGTCGGTTTCTTCCTTAATTACCCGATATATTTTTAAATCATCTGCGTACATTTTGCATTCTGACTTAATTAAATCAGGAAGATCATTTATAAATACCAGAAAGAATAGTGGTCCGAGATGAGATCCTTGTGGTACCCCTAAAGGTACTTGACACTCCTTAGACTTAAACCCATGGGTACAAACTAACTGTGAGCGTTTAGAAAGATAAGACTTACACCATCGCAATAGTGAACCGTGAACACCCATTGATTCAAGACGCATCAGAATTATATCTTGATCCGCAAGATCGAAGGCCTTTCTTCGGTTCGGCCTTTCGGTTCTTTATAAAATAGCATCCATAAACAGTCGTAAATAATAAAGTCTATTTCAATTGAAGGCAAGAAAGTATTTTAAAAGAATTTTCATTTATTCTCAAAAACATAGGGGCGATACATAAGAGTGTTAATCTGTTACATACTTGAGCCTGATATCTAGTCCCTTTTTTCCCGATAGCTCAGATTGTTTTTTTTTTCAAAGCTACTGTTTGTCAACTTATCGATCTGAAGATTGGTATAGAGCTCTGATTATCGAATAATATTGAAATGTTGGATCAATATACCGTATAGTGAATTTTCTAAAACATTTTTCGTTTATGATTGTGAGTACACGTGTGAAAACAGTACACTTTGAAATTATGACATATGGCATTACAACATCTGTTTAAAGCATTACATGTGATGCTACGATCTAACAATTCCTACTATCAGGCGTGTGGTGTTGTGTAATTAATTAAATATTTCGTGTAATGGGAATATAAATATATCGCATGAGGTAGAATAGCAGTGTTATAGGTAGTTATAGAATTACGTGAGCGAGTAAGACGGGATTAGAGAAGAAATGTATCCATTACTTTTTAAATATTTATACGTTTTTGAATAAAGTTATTTTGTCATCATACTTTTACTCGCGTTTATTTAACTCAAGTGTGGTCCAGGCTTAGGACTAGCAATGTGCATGGATTCATTTGATGTTTACAAAGATTCGAAATGTATGTCAAGATAACACGATTTTAAATATCAAACAATTATCAAAATCAATCAATAAATTATATTGAACTTGATTTTAGAAATAAATTGAATGTCCCGGTGCTAATCCAAAATTATGAAAACTTAATGCATTAGTTGTAAACCTAGAAAACTACAATTTGATTTTAATGTAGTAAGAGTTTTAGTTACACTGAATTAAATAAAATACATGCCTGAGACGAATGTTGACGGGATTCATCGATGTTAACCGAACTCTTTGAATACAATTTAAAACTTTTTGCTATTATAATTAAAACAACTATTGACTTTGGGATATTTTTATTGCTATCGTTTTAAGTATCACTTTCATTTGCTTACACCATGCCTGGTTGTGAGTATCCAGGTTGTTTTTTTTATATTTTGTACAACTCAACTGCAAACTTACTATAGGTTTACTACAAATTACTACTACTACTGCTACTAAAATTTTAGCAAACCTGTAAGTTTAAAAAAATAAAATAATAAAATATTGAGGCCTTTTATGTTTATAAATCTAGTTTTGGAACATAATACGAAGGAACACATAGTTATTTTAATACTCATCATGATGCATAATATCTTTATTATTTATTTTAAATTTGAGATAGTCACCCGCTTATTGTAGTGTCTTCATATTATTCACGTAAGAGGTAAAAACGTCAAAATCAAAATATTCTTTATTAAACCAAGTAGGTATTATACATTTTCTTCGGCCCCCTGTAAAGCTGTACAAAGCGTGTGTAAGATAATACCGTGAATCCGTAAGAGAATTACATGACCAAGGATTAATACAGTAACTGTTTAAATATTAGTTTGCAATACAAAGTAAGAATTAAACATTTTGAAACTTTTAACAACTACCTTCTAATAAAATAGTCAGCGGTACATTTGTTATCAGTGAAATATTTAAGTTACATTTGCGAAGGTCGCCTTTAATTTCAATAAAAGAAAATTGGATTTGCGTTATACTAATTGTTAGGCCCATTGAGATCAAAGAAGCTAAAGTATGTGTACTGAGGGTTGGCTTGATTGTTTACTAAGCTGAAATTTGTCAGTTTCAGTTCTCCACCATGGATCGAGAAGAGAGCAGGAGTCGTAGCCTCAGTTACGATAGATTGAGCGCAGAATTGGCATGGAGGTGCAAAAAAAAAGCCAGTCAACACGGAGGTGTTGGAGATGACAGGAAGCGTTATGCTGAACGACCGTGGGTATTACGGGAGCGTGGTACCGAGGTCAATCGACAACCGTGGGTATTACGGGAGCGTGATACCGAGGTAAATCGACCGTGGGTATTACGGGAGCGTGATACCGAGGTCAATCGATGTGAACAGGTGAACAACGAATAGTCCAATAACAGCGGAGAGGTCTCTTCGTAAGCCGGTTCGGCGTACACGAGAGCGTTCGCCTAGCGCGAGGACGAGAAAATAGCAGGGAGCGATGTTCACAGCATTGTGTACGCAAACGCGAGGGTGGATACTATTCCCAAAACAAAATAGACAGTAACCGCAGCTCTTTGGTTGGGTCGCTTAGTTTGAAACGACGTAGGGTAAATGATAATGGATGAGCTATTGTTTATTTTGTCTAAGATGCTGGCTGAAAGAGTTCAGTACGGAGAATCGCTTGATCAATATTATTACGCCAAAAACAATCTACTAAATTAATGTAAAATTAATGGGCGCCAGGATGTAGATTGTCTGCTGCACGGTGTAGGGTAGGTGCTCAGGCAGCTGCTTAAACCCGAACAAGTTTTTAATTTCTTTAATACGGTTAAAGTTGGTCAATATGGTGACCATCTTGAATGATTCTCAAGGCGAAAAATTGATCGCAAATGTACTTTGCTTTTGCGATGGACAAGATGCTTCAAATTCAAATTTATTTACCGAAAAGGGCAAAATACAACTTGTAATTATTTAACTATATAAACTCAATTAATGCTAGGTAGATTTACAAATTCTTAACAATGTAAGGTTTTACGAATATGTTTAATTGTAGCTCAATCTAAAATAATAATAATAGAAAACGATTTGAATTTTCGGGTAATTTCAAAAAGTTTGTTATATTTGGTCTCCGGACTGGGCGAACCTGTTGGGCAGATGCCGGAATTTTCACTTTGTCGCGGAGGCCTTATTGATGTAATGATATTAAAACCAATATTTAATATTTACATCAAATGGGGACTACTACTGATTTAATAAATTGAATATTCTGTTTCAAGAATTGATCATAGTTACAATTTGTGAATGTATTGTTCCTTTTTGTATACATTTTATATTTTTTACATTAATATTCAGTATTGCAAATTAATAAGATAGTGTATTAAAATATCAATAATAAAACTAAATTCCATTACTTAAATTAAATAATATCAACAATATCAAAGATAAATTATTATAATTATGACCGCCTTGTTCACCTGGTCTGGCTGGAAAAGTCTTCTCATTTGTCAGTTCATAGCAGCGAACAAAAAAAAATATATACATACCAAGAAGGGTAATCCGAAGGATAAAAATGAAAAACAATGAAATAGCTCAAGTTCAGCTTTAGACCTGGAACTTGATAAATACTTAACTGACATCAAAGTAAATGGGGTAGCACTAAATTGCTGTGTAGAGGTTGTAAGTCACGCTCTGTCATAAAACCTACTAAAGCCAGAGAGCTCAACTTTGATATGATAGTTCCAAAGGGTATACCTCTACTCAGGGCTATAGGTAGGGCTCTGATAAATCCCGTGAGCATTACAACTACAACGTAGAAGTTCAGAACGTAAAACGAACGATAAAGACGTACATCGGTGGAGACTATGTTTTATTTGCCATATAAACCAAATCAGCATCAAACATTCAATACTTTTCTTCTGAAGTTTTCTTAAATCTTAAGTAATTTTTGGCCAAAATCTTTAGTAGCTTTGAGATATCTTAACCATAATAGATATGCTGGTGTATAGGTGCATGGGTTGGTAGAGAGTGATAAACATCATAGCATAAACGTCAATATATATCACAGGTATACCTCCTGTATACCTGTGATCCTCTCGCGGACACGATAGCTGCCTACAACGGCTTAGGCATCAAGATGAACTGTCTGTGTGAATTATAATTGTCTTATTTTCGTTAGTTCTGGTATTTAAGTCATAATCATTAGCACAGAATCTAAATCCATTGCATATCCTTCGGGAAATATTAAATTTTTAGCCATTCATGTCCAAATTAAGACTGTAATTATTACCATTTTATATGCTTTGCTTTGGATCCGAAATAAAAGATTTCGATGCAAATATATTATAAAACAAATAATAACTTCTATCATCACAATATATCAATTACGATAACGTGTACGAATGGGCTAAAATGTCAAATACGTGAATTTTTATAGGGCTAGTATAGAATCCGCCACACTAGGGCCACCCACTCACACTTATTTAAGCACACCGTGTATTATTTTTGGATATCGCTGTCATCTTCGTCTTGTCAATATATATACATAAGTGAAGCACAATTAATATATAATCTTAACATTGTTCCTGTACTTCAAAAGTGCCGCTCATCATAACTGTCAAGACTATAACTGTAGATTTTACCTCAAATCTTCGCCCTGCTTCCATTTGTTAAAAATATAATTAGAACCACGAGCAGGGGAAGATAAAAATAAATTAAAATGGTATAAATCAAAATTATGTACATTTTACCATAGCTTAATATTTATTAATACAAAAATAAATATATATGTAAGATAATATATAAAGTTATCCATATTGAGGGAATAAAAGGGTAATTTATGTTACAAAAGTTTATTCAGTAATAAATTCAGATGGTGTAATTCAAACACAAAAGTAACAATAATCAATCAGAGAATAAATCAGAAATCGCTCAGCGTAATAGTGTGCTATGCGCGCGATTTATTAATCTAGCAACTTAAGGTATCTGGTACGAAGTTTATTGACTAGGTACATGTCAGCATAGGTACTAAGACCAAGAGTGGACGGACAGTTTTTCCGGGAGCAGAATGCTCTTGAGTCAAATCAGAAACGGGAAACTCCTTTCTATTGGCCATATGAGTTAGTTATAGCAAATCCCCGTGCAACTATTATTTTCCAAGGATTATTATTTTCGGTACACAATCAATAAGAGCTTATTTAGAACTAGCTTACCATTATCATAAAGCTTACTAAATAAAAGTCAAGGTAGGAAAAATTAATAAACCCTGTACATTAAATTATCATGGTCAGGCATATATAAATTTAAAAAAGAAAAATTTTATATTATTAAAAAAAAAAAACCTAACTTAAAATCTAAAAACATCTTCCAGTTCCTCTTATCGGAAAAGGGTACCTACGATGCTGGAAGCGTTACCGCGTTGTATGGCAAGATAAGATACATATATCGATGGATAAAAGTACTTAAAATACATACTTTAAAATAAATAAATTCATAATCTAAATAATTATATCATGAGAAAGTTTTAGGACTCGAACATTAAAGGTTGATCGGCTGATTCAACAAAGTCCAACTGTTTACAAAAGTATTTAAAATGAATATATGCTTAATAAAAAAAAAAATGTCAGCTTCGGAAAATGGGGTGCGGAATGTGAATCGGATTCTAGTATTGTAGGACGAACAGCTGAAGTTTAACCTTGATTACAAGTCCTTTTTATGGATGGTTTTCATTAAAATTAGTTGATCCCTAGTGTCCTTTGTACATCTTAAGGGTTTTAAAGTTAGAACGTCCAGTGGCTGATGATGATGATGATGATGATGATGATGAAGTTAGGAAGGTTGTCTAAATATGGAAATCTATAGTGAGGTGTTTAATACACTTATTTCGATTTTGTTGAAGCATTTTTATATAAACTTGATACATGGGGTCCCATACAGTATAATAAATTTCCATAGCAACCACCATAGTAGTTCTGATTGTGACATTAAGGCTCATACCGCGTCTTAAAAGCACTCCCTAATGACAGTCATACCTAGAAGGCAGTAATGATCTAAGCGATTTAAATAGTGAATAAATAAAAAAATATATATAAGAAAATCACATAAGTACGATATAATATATAAACAAATAATTAATAATTAAGTTATAACCTCACGAGTATGTGAGTTGTGAATCTGCCTATTCTTTTTACTAACGTATTGATCTCTCCATTGAAGAGTTGTCTGGAAGAGATAGTTTTAAGCCACCAATTGTGCTTCTGTTCAGCATTGTAATCTTTGTAAAATGTTTTAACTGTGATGACTGCCTCCGTGGCCTCGCGGTTGAGCGCTTGGTTTCGGGTGCGGAGGTCTCGAGTTCGATCCCCGGGGGGGTGATCACCTTACAAATTTGATTTGTAAGATTTGACCGAGTTTGGAGGGATATTGCAGGCTTGAATCACCTGACTATCCGAGAATTAAGATGATTCCGTGCTTCCGAGGGCACGTTGGGCCGTCGCTCCCGGCTACTGTTGCGGTGGTGGTCGTTGGTCTGCCAGCCCGCAATTGGCCGGCGTGGTGGACTGTGGCCAGATCGCCCTATGTAGGGTGGGCTGGAGCCCCTTGGTGGGGACATATATGGACTGTGAGGAGGAGGTACGTGATGAGTACCATTATGGGTTCTATTCTATTCTATATTTATGTGCTTAATATTACAATTCGTATAAATAAAAAATAAAAAAATACATTGTAAGTGTGTAATGTGTAGAATATGTAAATAAAAATATATATGTATATTGAATGTGTAAATAATATGTAAATGTCTGTAAAACTATGTGTATGATATGTGTGTGCATATATATGTATAAAAAGTTAATGCAATCGCAATTATGAAACATTAGTACGGATTAACACATTAGGACCTGTTAATTTTGAATCACTTGTTACCAGGATTTACAAGTTATTTCAAGAACTTACCTATGTTTAAAAAAATATATAAAATAATAAAGTTTTATTAATTCTTTAAAAAAATATTTCCAAAAGCGAAGGGACTCGCTTATAACAGGAAGGCCGAGCTGTAAGCTTATAATAATGAGTGTGCTATGATTGGCTATTGTACTGTATAATTTATACTATTTATAATTGATAAACTGTATAGTTTTATTGTGTAATCATATTATTTACCTATTTAATAAGTATTAGTGGTATCGTGTATGAATAATGAGATACTTGTTTGACTTTACTTCAAAACAGCTCACGCTGATTAAAATAATGATTGTAATTAAATCCATAATTTTAGTAAATGCTCATTTCTAAAATGTTATTATTTATTTATAAATGAGTTATAATAATTATTATGTAAATTTGAGTGAAGTATTATTGATGGGACTGTCAGTTGATTTGAGGTTAGGTAAGGTATGGATATACGATCTCTGTTTTTGCGTGGGCATTTGTCAGTAGTCCGTTGTATCGGCAAGTGGTTGTGAAAGATGAAATTATACGAAGTGTACCGCTATTTTGGGTTTTTATTTCAAAACCTCCACACTCCCTGAAGTTGACCCTACATATGTATGCCATAGAAATTATAGAAGGATTCATACATCAAGGCAAATCTCTCAAGCGTCATTTATATTCGTCTATAAAATTAAGTAAAGACTCTTTTATCTGTCGCACTTTTATTTATCTATTAAACGCCGAGACCTGTCACCAATAACATTTATTATTGCCATCTTTTCCCCAATCAACTTCCAAAAGTGGCTGAGGAATTTTTCATTCCAAAGCTCTGGCTACCCCGTTAAGGGATTTATAGCCGTGAGTATATGTATGTATGTAATTATATAAACACCAACATGGTACAGATTATATAACATATTATGTAATATGACCTACTGTCTTATAATAATATATTTTATTGACTTAAATACAGTAATTACCACCCTCATTTGAAAAATAAGAATTTAAAACTACATACCTTGGCTGTATAAACTCGGCTTACATTAGTACTAACCTTTTTTTTTCATAGATATCATATGAGAGTTTAAGGGCTTATAAGTGATTGTTTGGCGATGTGGCTGGAGATAAACAATCATCTCTTTTTACATCCGAACTTCAAAAAGTGACTGAGGTGTTTTTTCTTCCAGCGATTTGCCTACTCCTTCTGTGATAGACCATGCATTTTTATTAGATAGTCTTAAACCTAAACTCAATCACTTGGAAACAAACTCAACTCAAAGAAATCTCTTAAAAAGAAACAACGGTCGAAGATAAAATAAAAACAATTAAAACAATGAATAGAAATGGCTTCTTATTAGGTATTACGTAGCAATCGCTCGCATCCGCAATAAATTGAAACAAATTATTAACAAGTAATAAATAAGGCTTCGAGACGCTTTTAGAGTGAACTGGCGAGCTTCCAGGAAAGCTTTAGATAGCGAAAAAGCTCCTCTATACTTTAGTTTTGGGACAAAAACTCAATATCGTGATAGAACAATAGTATATTGCTAAGAGATTTGAAAAGGAAAATTGCAATTTCACTGTACGTTTAATACTCTTATGAAAAATATAAAAGTTCAAGTCATATAAAGGCTTATAAATAAATATATATTGTAAAGTGATCAGAGAATGATGCGTTTGTATACCTAACTATGAACTTATTATTTTTAAATCAGGTTTAAATATATTTTATTGCAAGAAAAAAGTTGATTGAATGACTGTTTATTAATTTAACATATATGTGGCAATTACAAAACATTATTGCTTGTATTAATATCTTTATATGTGTCCTTATTTTATTTCCCTCCTAACAAGTTTCCATGGACCCAAGTATCTATAAAAAAGATTCCTCATTCAAAAAATCTATGCACAACTGTCAATTCATAAAGCTACGGATTAAATCGAGTCATTTTTCACGCATCATAATGCGCCTGTATCCGAGAAGCAGCAATGGCCTGGAAAAGCCGTCTGATAGGCCACCTTCCGCCCTCATCCCCTTATTGACGACGTCTACGCGACTTCTAATCCTTGAGGTGACGGGTTAATGGGGTAAATACGCGGAATATCGATGGATAACTTTCTAAATGGGTTCTTTTCTCGAGTGTGAATGAGACTCGAAATTTTGAAAGCGTAGCTGGGACATCTGTTTAGAGGAAATGCTGTTGATCTTTTGGCTTTATCTTTTCAAATGGTTGGGGATTTTTGTCATAAATTTACTTATTATTTTTAAATACGTAGTATTGTGCATATGCTCACGCCATTTGTTTCCAGTGGGGAAAGCAGAGGCTAACGATGGCATCATCCTAACTAACTTCGTGTTCATCGACTACTTTTATTTGTACGTACAAATGCCTTCTAAGACAGAAAAAGAATAAAGTACTTTTTACATATGTATGAAATTAACTTAGAAATTAATTATCATAGTATGTAGCAGTTGCTTCAGCCGTGGAGGCAGGACTTTTTCTCTTACTTAATTTGTTGTTAGCCAAATATAGATATGATATGGCAAATTTCAGATTTATGTATTTAAAATATGTTTGTATTATAAAATGATTGTTTAGCGGTCGTCTAGTTATCGCAATTCGACTATTACTTTTAGAGTGACTATTTAAGATACTTTTGCAACGTAAAACTCTTAGTAATAGTTAATTTAACTACTAAAGATAATTTCCGTATTTTACGGGCTTAAAATATCAAATTCCTTTAAATGTCATTAGAATCATAAAACACGATCGAGTGTCCCCACTGAGGGGCTCAAGCTGGTTTAATGTGGGTTGGAAAACTAAATTACCTATATACATACTACCGACGTAACTAATTAAACATAATGTGATAGTAGCGGCGACTGATGGCACACAAGCTTGCAATATCAGGTCCAACTAGGTTAAAACTCAAAAAATATATTTGCAAGTGTTCTCTCATAAATGAAACCATGGATATCCTTTTCTTTTATATTCCATTGACATCTTAAAATCCTAACCAAAGAAACACCCAATCTAAGCATAAATGTACCCTGGAAAGTAACTTGACACACATACATACATATACTCACGGCTATAAATCCCTGAAAGGGGTAGCCAGATCTATGGTATTAGAAACTCCCCAGCCACTTTTGGAAAGTTGAGTGGGGTATAGATGGTGAAATAAAGGTTGTTGGTGATGGGTGTCCAACCGCATCGCCCAAAAATCGCTTAGTAGCCCCAATACCGTTAGTTGCCTCTTACGTACACCCACCGGAAGAAATGAGGTAGTGCTATTCTAAGCCGACACTACACAGCATTATTATAATTGAAGCAAAGTAACTTGAATTAATGCATAATATAAAATACGGCAACGACGAGTTTTAAGCCCTATATACTCTCACCAAATATACGCCACTCTTTCCTAAATTCTCTCTGCAAGATTTGAAGTTATTTTAAACCAGCAACGCAGAGCGTTTCAACATAATCCCTCCCCAGGGAGTTAGAACCGTTTAGTGTAACACCGCCCTTTATCTTGGCGACACGTGACCGACACTGATATACCACTAATCCGTCACACGACCACCGAATCTTTTGATGTTCAAACGCTATCTTATATTTTATCAGTAAAAGGGATTTGGGAGAGAAATAAAATCCGTGTTAGTTATGGTTCATAGTTGTTTTACTGATTTACGAATTGTATACTATTGAGATGAAAGATATAGTTATACGTAACATTATACTTGAAATGTAATGCGTAAATTTATGTTTTAGTCGGTTACGCAAATGATAGATTCTATTTACTTTTTAAAATAATTAAAAAATATTACGTTGTTGGTTAAGAATCCCCAACTACATCGGCCAACAATGACATAGAAGGCCTCCATACCCCAAATCGTCATTTTTTTGGGAGAAAAAATAGATTAGTGCTATTTAAAGCCGATAATACACAACTACATTTTACATTAGAACACAAGATATTCTGTGTGTATGTGAATTATAACAAAAAACGTGAAGTTTTTTGTTTTTTTCGAACTATGATCCACTTTGTTATTTATATTAACATTATAAACATAAATGTTCACGCCGAATATCCCCGAAGGAGTTGGCAGAGGTACTAATACTTCTGAACATAACGTGATTTTTCACATGGTGTAAAGTAACGGATCTAATTGATTCACAGAAGAAATCCATCGATTTTTTACCATTTATTTATTAAGACCAGGGTATTATAATACTTATATACAGGGTATTATATTATTACAACCGTGATAGCCCAGTGGGTAGAACACTCGGTTATCGTGCAAACGACTCGAATCCTGGGTCGGGCCTACACCAATTTGTCTTTTCTAAAGACATAAGTGTGGTTAATTTATCATGGTTGTTAACGTTGAGGGAAAATATCGTGAGGTAACCCACATGGCTGAGTTGTACTTAGTCATGTGACAGTGTATTCGTACAAAAACGGCGATAGGCCTGCCCCCTATCACGTGAGTACACTGTCCATGCAAAACGTGGGTACTCTGAACACCAGATGACAAAGTCACGTGATGTTCAGAAGTATTAGTACCTCTGCCAACCCCTTTGGGGATATTCGGCGTGAACGTTTATGTTATGTTATGTTTTGTTATGTTATGTTATTATAATACTTACTGCTCAATCAGAAATTGAACTAAAATTTTTAGATAAAGCGTAATTTAGTACAGGACGGTTTTTTCATGGAAACTACTTAAGTATTGATTTATCGCGCACTGCTTAGATTCTTTCAAAACATTCAAACGTATTAAGTAAAATACTATGAATTGTAAACAGTTTATCATAAAGTTCTGCACTATCCTATACTTTTAACCATTTTGGGGAGTGCTAAAAGGAAAGATATTTATTGATTTGAGAATATACCACACTACCCTTATCACATTTAAAACAAACAGCTATGAAAAACTCGCAAAACAATACACCCCAGGGGCTTCAAAGAGACAAACTGACACAAACAAAAACATAACTGTGTTACTTAATTCATCCCCTCAATGACAGCGAGACGTTTAGACAAACTACAGAGAAATGTCCAAACGATAATACTTTTATTGTGTCTCATTGGGGTGGTTCTTGTAGAATATCTTGTGTCACATTGACCGTATCATGTCATCTATTAGGGTGAATAAATGTCAATATTCGCGGTAATTGCGCATTTTATTGACATCGCTTTTTGACTGGGATTATCTTTGTCTCCGGTCGGGGGTCTGTCAGCTATTTATGTTTTCTTGAAAGTTAGAGACAGCGGTCTCGGTCATATCGATTTTAAGTTTGAATGTCTTGGGAGGTGGTATTTTTAATCTGTGTGGAATAGAAACTATTTTAAAATTAAATCCAATAAAAAGCCCCAATACCCTTAGTCGCTTCTTACGACACCCGTGGGTAGGAAGGGGTAGCGACATTCTAAGCCGGCACTACACGGCACGAAGCAGTTGGAGACCCATCACCAAAAACCTTTATTTTACTATCTTTTCCCCACACAACTTCCAAAAGTGGCTGAGGAATTTATAATTCCTTGGCTCTGGCTGCCCCTTTTAAGGATTTATAGCCGTGAGTATATCCAACCGCATGGCCCGAAAATCCCTTAAAAGCCCCAATACCGTTAGTCGCCTCTTACGTACACCCACCGGAAGAAATGGGGTAGTGCTAGTCTAAGCCGACACCACACAGACCTTTTTCAATAAAATTGGATTGTTCAATAAAATTTGACGATACCAAAAGTCTACATATCATTTCCGTACTAAAACTCACTCCAATAACTTAAAAATCCATTAATTATAAGTCCAATATAATAAAATTCATATGTTCTAGATAAATATACCGAACGACGTCAAACTTTATCAGACAACTTTCTATTCATTTACTGAAATTTTCCTGAATGAGTTAAGTTAACTTTTAAATTTAAAACAACACACGTGTCAGAACCTGCAGGCTGTGTGGATTTAAAGTACTGGCGACTACAGTAGTTCTTTCATTTCATATTTTATCGTTTTACTTTAAAACTGAAATAAACGTTTAGAAATCAAGAAAAATATTGAGTGCGCTTCAAAAGAGAGGCATTCGAAGTGTGAAGAATAAAAGAGCGTGCATTCGAAGAATTATGGATGTAGACGAAGCAAGAGAGGTTTGTCAGAATAGTACTAAAAAGTGATCGAGAGTCTCTGCCTATCCCAATAGGTACTAATGGCGTTAGTATATGTATTTATGTATGTGAAACAAAGAGTCAGCTTGATTTACAGTCAGTGCAAGTTGTGTATGCGGGTATGGCCAGAATATAGGTCGCATTTTTTGGTTTTTGTTTTTTATATAACTATTACTACTGCTACTATTTATTTTGTTGCTAATTTGTGTGTCACTCCAAATGGGTCCTGACTGAAAATCAGTGTTGTGTGTTCTACACACAGCAATAAGCTGAGGCAGGACCTTTTCACATTTGTTAAATTTATAATTTTCTTTATCACTTGTTTTTTTATGTCTTTTTTTTTATTGTTTTAATGTGTAACTAAACTTTGTAAGTACCATTTAGTAATTCAAATGTGAATAAATGTCTCTTCTTCTTCTTCTAAATATCATAAATGAAAGTTTTTATTGTGGATTTCGCTAAAATATATACCTAGTTATTATATCCAATATTTTATTATGATGATAAAAATAAAGTATCGTTGGTGATGGATCTCCAATCGTATTGCCCAAAAACACATGACATTCTAAGCCGGCACTACACTGCAATTTTTTGAATATTTATAATATATATATTATTAAATTATTGTAAAATATAAAGCTGCTTATGTTCATGGCTGTATCTTTGAAACAACAATACGTTTCTGCTCTACAAGTATAACGTGAAACGTCATTCACTACAATGGATTTCCTACTTCCATATTTGTTATAGATTTGCTTCTATTTGATTGGTGGCTAAAGTTTAATTTACTTTATAACTTAAATTATGTAAGTACATTTTTTTATTGAAAACTTAAAAGTTTAGAACGTTTTTAGTAAATATATCTCGTATTAACCAAATGCTAAGGTATGTTTGTGTATTACTTATTAAACTGGTTTTAAAACTTGTACTGGTAAAAAAAACAATCTAAAACAAAAACCTTATTTTGCAATTATACATACATGTACTCACGGCTATAAATCCCTAGAAGGGGTAGCCAGAGCTAAGCCACTTTTGGAAGCTGCGTGGGGAACACCAAGCCGCAATACCGTTAGTCATTTAGTTAATTACACGGCATAAATATATGCAATTATATATTTGCAAAATAAACACCTATATTAAAAAATATGGTATAACCTATGCAGTCTACCTGTGATTGTTATTCCCGATTTTTGACGTTGTCTTTCTGTACAAAAAATCTTACGAACACATTTATTAAACAAAAGAAAATCATTTCAGATAATACTCTCTCAAAGCATCTCGACGTTTTGGACATTTATATATCTTCAAGACTACACATTTTCAGATTGGCCGGGACTTAAAGCTGGTAGTACATTTCACTCAGTTCTTTTAAAAAGGCTACTTGGTTGTTTTTGTTTGAGGCATCGCAAAGATTTTGTGCAATTCGTTTCCAAAAATATTACCATTGTTTATTTTATTTTAAACGAATAATGTAACTTCTACGTCAGTAACTAACACTAACGCTCTAAAACCTTTTCGACTTAATTCCATTTTCGTTACGTATGTAGAACTTTGATGAATGATCAAAACCAATGACAAATGATTTCCCATCATATAGATTTTTGTTATTATAAAGATTGCAATGTTTCAAAAAGTCAACATTCAATATTCAATTATCTAGATCCGATTAGCTAGAAGTGAAAACTATTAGTGTGCCCCTTTTATATGACTGCTTTATGGTAATTGCAAGTAATAAAATAGCATAAGAGACATTCCAGATGTTTAATCAGTACCAGTACTTCTAATAAATTTGATTGGTATCCATTTCAAAACCTTTCTAGTTTAATTACCTAAATTATTTATTGCTTGAAGAGTATAACAGCAATAATAAAAGAAGTTTTCAGCCAACAAATAAAATACAATAAACTTTATGTCTAATCAACCGGATCCAAATTAAAAAATTATAACTTTTATAAAATGTATAAAGTCGCAATTTAAAAAAGTTTCAGTGTACACTCAACCCAATCGTACAATATCACAGACAGCGCGCCCTAGGGCTGCGGTGTCGCCTAACAGAACGCCGCGCCGTGACCAGCCTAGACAACTAAAATGTTAGATCAGAGAGACGTGCCACGAAAAACTACTTTAGACTTGACAACCCTAACGGATGAAATCTTGTGAATGGAATCTGATTCAAATAGGGTATGCGGTGTTTTATTTGAATCATTTGTTTTTAGTCTATGTTTTTACACAGAGAGATGGATAAACGCAAAGTGGCAAAAAAGATATATAGAGCCGATGTGGGTAGTGTTTTTAGTAAAGGACGTACGTGACGTTTGAAAATCAAAGTGGAATTATTATTATTACAAGTTATTACGAAGGCGAAAGTCCGTAGTAAAAAGAATAAAAGAGCATGTAAGAGAAGAATGATAAATACGACAGTAGTCAGAGAGATTTGCCTCGAGAGGTTGGATCGTACAAAGTGGCGATCTATTCGCTAGGTGCAAAGTAGGGGGTGGGGGAAATCGAATCGATCACAGCGCGCACTGTGGCAAAAAAAGGAACATTCGGCGGCTAATCAAGTGTAATTGAAATGATGGAAAATATTCATAGTACTAAAATTGACAAATAATGCCAAGTTAATATATTTTCGCGTATCGGAAATGAAGGAAAAACATTCATCTGCAATATTTATACACATAGGGGCAAAGATATATGTTACTCTGAAATTAAAACTGAAATATCAAGCAATTCGAAGATTATCAAGTTTGGCAAAAAAAACCAAGCACCAAGGATGTAATACTATTGTAAAGACTTTTGCTCATCAAGCATCCTTTCTTACGAATGCCGGCCTGCTTTCATCCAAATTACAGTAACACTAGAGTCATTATTGATTGTACAGAGTTTCAAGTAGAAATACCATCTACAGTTGATAAGCGTGTGCGGTGGTATTCACACTACAAGACAGGATTTACTGCAAAGGTGCTCATAGGTATTACACCAGTAGGCTCCATTCCTTTATATCAAAAGTGGCCGGCGGAAGGAAAAGCTATGCTCAAATAACAGTTTAATGAGGATTAGTTGATTATTTAAAAAATGGATACATTGTTTTGGCTGACAAAGGATTTCCACAAATAAAGAAAATTTTAGATGATAGTGGAAAAGAAATAGGAATTGTTATGCCACCTTTTCTAAGTGATAAAAGGGAATTTTCAAGAGATGAGACAGATGCTACTCACAGTATTGCTCGGGTTAGGATTCATGTCGATAATGCAACGGCTGAGACTTTATCAAATATTAATTAAACCAACCGTGATAGCTTAGTGGGTAGAACACTCGGTTATCGTGCAAACGACTAGTGTTCAAATCCTGGGTCGGGCCTACACCAATTTGTCTTTTCTAAAGACATATGTGTGGTTTATTTATCATGGTTGTTAACGGTGAGGGAAAACATCGTGAGGAAACCCACATGGCTGAGTTGTACTTAGTCATGTGACAGTGTATTCGTACAAAACGGCAATAGGCCTGCCCCCTATCACGTGAGTACACTGTCCATGCAAAACGTGGGTACTCTGAACACCAGGTGACAAAGTCACGTAATGTTCAGAAGTATTTGTACCTCTGCCAACCCCTTCGGGGATATTCGGCGTGAACGTTTATGTTATGTTATATGTTATGTTAATTAAAATTCCTCAATACTTGTTTTGCCATACAGATGATATTTTGCATATTTGTTGTGTATTAGTCAATTTACAGAACCCAATAAAACAAAATGTAGAACACAATTTACTTTTATTTAACAACACAATAATAGAACAGAACAATATACTTTAACAGATAATCAACAACAGTATTCAACTAACTTCATAATTTTTATACTTTATACTTCTCGTGAAGTCAGCGATGAGAAAGTCCGTGTATACTATCTGTAATTTATTTATAGTCACTTTATACGCCGTGCCGGCCGTAGCTGCCGTGTAGTGCCGGCTTAGAATGTCGCTACCCCTTTCTACCCACAGGTGTCCTAAGAGGCGACTAAGGGTATTGGGGCTTTTTATTGGATTTTTGGGAGATGCGGTTGGAGACCCATCCCCAAAAACCTTAATTTTTACCATCTTTTCCCCACTCAACTTCCAAAAGTGGCTGAGTAATTTATAATTCCTTAGCTCTGGCTACCCCTTCTAGGGAAATATAGTCGTGAGTATATGTATGTATATGTATGTAACTCTAGCCGGGTAATACAAAACATCAGCGTTATTTTCGACACTATAGATTTACATGATCGAAAAGAATATGTATAAATTACGATACTTTCTTGAATTTATTTGCTTGTTTACAGCCGCCCATTTGACATTTCAATGTCCGCCATAATTGTGAACGCTAGTTGTCGCTGTCCTCGCGCACCCAGCGAATAGTCTCTGCCTACTCCAATGGGAAAAAAGGGCGCGAGTATAAGTAAGTAAGTTGATACTAATCTAGAACAGTACAGTAGCATGACTATACTGTTCTTTCGATAGAGGTATAGATAGATGGATCTCGATATTCTTTATACATCAAGAGTCATCTTCAATCAGTAATTAAGATCTACTTTATCAGTATCCTTAATTGAATAGTAGTTAGCTGACTTAGTATTTTTAGAATTCGGTATGCAAAGTTATTTTTTGGTATTTATTAAATGTTTTTATTCGATAGCAGACACGAAAATAAAAGACTAATTTGAATATTTTTCATCTAAAATGAGTAATTGTAAAGTTATGATTTTTTAAAGACTGTTCAACTTTTGTACTTAATGACGTCTTCGATCGAAAATATCACGTAGCGACATGCAAATACAGCGAAATTTTTAATTAAAAATCTGCTGATTGCAAAACATTTCACGAATTTGTGATCTCAAACGAAATTATTACGATTTGATACTAAACAAACTTTTCATTTTCGATATTTTATTTATAAAAACTGCAAAAACGATTGTCTTTGAAATAACGCTGAAGGTCAAATACTGTTACAGTATTTTGTTAAAATAACGGTCATCTTAGCTTTGTTTGATTTCATTTCAAGAAAGTGTGTGTTAAAACATTATATCTCGAAATGGTTTCGTAATCAGCACCACTTTTGTAAAACTTTGCATACCGAATTGTTTTTAGACTGCAACTTTGGATTTAATAAACTAATTTTTAGATTCGTATACGCACATCTAATCAAGGAATTATTATAACCGATTTTCCGTATGCAGATTCTAGCTTGAGATTTTATTGTTATTTATAAGTACTTGCCCACGAAACGTAAACACATAATGCGTAAAGACCTCACTTTCTAGTTAATTGTATACGTTTCTGAAACACTAATAATTCCCTGGTCCACTTCTTTTGTTTACAACGTGATGATAAATAGCCTGTTTCAAATAATGAGCTATCTAACGCTGAAAGATATTTCCATATCGAACCAGAATTTAAGTCTTAGTAATGAGTAATAACTAAGTATGAGTAATAATTGCCTTTATGAGTTGTCTTAAAATCATCAACAAACAATATGATATCCAAGCACTTTTCATATTAATACATTTTTATTCGTTACGCTCCGATATAATATAGATTTTATTACCTTCATCAAACTTAAGCCCCTTCATGCTGCTATAAATACACATTGTTACTGTCGATCAATTTCGGAACTCTTCCATCATCTCAAGATTGAACAATAATAGGATCCGCATCAATCAGTGAGCGAATACGTTAGCAAGATTTTAATGGAATTATTTTGCAGTACCTCGTTTA
Organism: Bedellia somnulentella; assembly: GCA_963576735.1. NCBI lineage: Eukaryota > Metazoa > Arthropoda > Insecta > Lepidoptera > Bedelliidae > Bedellia > Bedellia somnulentella. The sequence goes on from OY755171.1 coordinate 19,837,500, forward strand.
ATTTCCTTGCAAACTTCATTAGGAGTGTGTGGGTGAGAATTAAATTGATGACAGCGACAACGCATTTGGAATATTTTGTGGATTAGGACTCTGTAATATATTAGGGTTCATTTGATAAAACTTTAGGAAAAAATTATTGAATATTTTTGCTGCTGATTTGCTGAAAGTAATGTGGTTTCTTAAGGACTGTAGATTTCAGAATTATTGACAAGTGTTGCGAAAACACTTATTAATAATTCTAAAATCTACAGTCAGACAGGAAACTTTTTAATCTTAATAAGGTACTTATGGAGGCTGAGTGGTAATTTTTTTTAAAACTTACTTCTTTAGCTGCACCTATCAGTTACTGCAGTAGTTGAGGTATTGATTGGCCACGTTCATGGCCGGGTGAATAGGTGACTAGAATCTCGGTCCGGACGTTGCGGGTTCGATACCCGCTGAGAGCAACATTTATGAGATGAGCATAAACGATTATTTCCTAGTCTTTGATTTTATTTATATGTGTATTATATAATATAAAACATATCTTTATGTACAAGTTCTACTTACTTTGGAGCTTACTTGATCTGTTTATAATAAGTCCGTTTATTTATTTATTTATTAGACCGTTTGTTTCACGATAACAGACTGAAACTGTGGTTCGATTTCCGGGGGTTTACAAGAAAATTTGGTAAAATATTGAACACTGCATGAAATGTGATATTGAATCAACTTACTATCCAAAAAAGTTAAGATTATTTCGTATACTAGAGGGGGCATGTAAAACTACTTCACCCTGTTCGCGGCTACTACTATAGTAATAGCCGATATTCTGCCAATCCACGTTAAGCTAACGTTGACGGCAAATAATTGTATTCGGGTTACGCTCGAGGCCCTCAGTGGGCATATAAATATTGGCCGCGATGATGAGTCTTGAAAAATACGCTATAGTAAAGTATAAATCAAGTAGCAAATAAGTAAATATCAAGTAGCAAATAGTATCGATCTCCAAGCATTCAAACTGCCCTAGATTTCTTTGTCGTCACTGTTGTACTTACTAAAATAATTGTTTGAAACCTACATTTTAATATTAAATTAAATTAACTATTTAAATTTATAAAATTTGTAATAACTTTATACACGCCTTCAAACTAAATATTTGATTACAGCTGTAATAAAAGTTACTTAAAATCCCCGTTATAAGGTGCATCTTGAAAATTCTAATATATCTTAGAGAAAATGTTAGTTTAAAATTTTCGAGCACAAAATATCATTACCGCGTGTTTTCAACAATATGCAAGCGGAAGAAAAATTACGTACGGGAAATCTTCAGGCCGCTGCATCAAGGATCTCCGCCGGGGCGGGGACGGGGGAGGAAAGCTATATAAGTTTGTGTGGAAATGGGGGCGCATTTGCGAAAATATTGCGCTTAAGCTCAAGTAAGCGGAGACATTTCATCTTACGTAAATGTTGAAGTTTCATTTTAATGTGGAGTATTTTAAACCTGCATTTTTGGTTGCAAATTTTGAAGTAGGGTAAAAATGCGTTATTTTCACTAAAATATTTGTTATATGTGTAGTATAAAGATAGTTTTGCAACAGTTATTGAATGCAATGCAGAAGAGGCAATATTAATAAAACTCTAGTATCATCAGACTTGTTCAATAAGGGCCGGCGCTCACTGCCGGCATGGCATGGCAAAGGATTTTGGTACAGTAACAGCATTTTTAATCTTATTGCCATGCATATAGAATTCATTTTGACACAACGATGCCGAGGGAGGCCGCGGTAGGACAGAACGTCGGCATCGTTGATTCAAAATGAAGTAAAATGAATTCTATACTCATGGTAATAAGATTAAAAATGCTATATCTGTACCGAAATCCTTTGCCATGCCATGCCATGCCATGCCGGCAGTCAGCGCTGGCCCTAACTCTTTTAAAAGTATTTAAAAGCACAGTCATACATTAATAATATTATTATTATTTTATCTAATTCAATCAAAGCACCATACACTTTATAAATGAACATTGCTTTAATACACCAAAGCTATAAATGTGTATTTTTCCATTAAACATGCTATAAGCAAGCGGAGCAACGTTACACACTTATACAAATTAACCATCAGGCGACTCGTGAACTGAGTGCCTGATTCTGTGAAATTGTTTCTGGTTTTTGTGTACATTCAATAAAACTAGTCGGAACATTCACATTCAATAACTTTTAACAAAAAGAAAACCGACTTCATAGCGGGAAAAACAAACGAAAATAAACAATCTAGTACTAAAAAGTACGAAATAAGGTTTTTAATTGAATACGAGTACTGTGATTAATACCTTAGCAATTTCTTTATTCCACACGCGTCAGTTCAACCTACCTAAATATTACATACATATACTCATACATACATATACTCACGGCTATAAATCCCTAGAAGGGGTAGCCAGAGCTAAGGAATTACAAATTCCTCAGCCACTTTTGGAAGTTGAGTGGGGAAAAGATGGTAGAATAAAGGTTGTTGGTGATGAGTCTCCAACCGCATCGCCCAAAAATCCCTTAAAAGCCCCAATACCGTTAGTCGCCTCTTACGTACACCCACCGAAAGAAATGGGGTAGTGCTATTCTATGCCGACACTACACCTAAATATTAAAATTCTCTTAAATTAATTTGTGAGCCGGTGCCAGCCTGCGGGATGATTGACAATAATAAGTGTTTATTTCGCACTTCATACACATGTACAATATAGGATACCTTGTAGTTGTAGGGTAAATTTATTTTTGTACGTATTACCATTTAGAATCAGAGATAGATAGTAGGGTGAATTCACTTTTGTTTGACAGGCACCGACTCAAAAATTAATTTAAGAGAATTGTAATATTTAGGTAGGTTGAACTGACGCGTGTGGAATAAAGAAATTGCTAAGGTATTAATCACAGTACTCGTATTCAATTAAAAACCTTATTTCGTACTTTTTAGTACTAGATTGTTTATTTTCGTTTGTTTTTCCCGCTATGAAGTCGGTTTTCTTTTTGTTAAAAGTTATTTTATTTTACGAGTTTTAGAGATGGGTAGACCTGGCAAAGATGCCTCTCGTATTAGGCAGTGCGACAGTTACTGTACCTATTATTCTTCGTATTTCCGGTATTTCTATTATTATACGATATTAAATAGGCTCAACTATATGTAACTTTACATTGTTCTTGAAATCCCTCGAAAGGCGATGGTCTACAATTCTACATCTCAAGAAAGACTCAAACGTTCACGCCGAATATCCCCGAAGGGGTTAGCAGAGGTAGTAATACTTCTGAATATCACGTGACATTGTCACCTGTTGTTCAGAGTACCCACGCTTTGCTTGGACCCACGTTCTCATGTTATACAGAGCAGGCCTATCGGCGTTTTGAACAAATACACTGTGACATGATTGTGAGTTTCGACAGTCCCCTCGATTTCCTGGGATGCCATCATCAGATCCTGGTCTTATGGTACTTTCTCGGTAACAATAACATAACAAAAGAAATGTTGAGTGAACCTGTATTATCTTCATAAAAGCTACGAAGAGGAGCATAAATCTTTATATAATGGTGAAAGAACTGTTTCCTAACTCCTAGTGATTAAGGACCCACACCTTCCATCATCAGCTCAGCAGCATAACAATATGATTTTCAGAAGCAAATGCCAATACTTGTTCATAAAATATGTAAAACGCGGTACATTTGCCTATAAAATTTCAGGGTTCCCCTCGATTTCTCCAAGATCCCATCATCAGACCCTGACATCCTCACCATGGTACCAATCCGGGAGTATCTTCTTTCGAACAATAAAATAATAATCAAAATCGGTTCACAAATGGCAAAGTAATCGGCGAACATACATAAAAAAAAAAAAAAAAAAAATATACCGTCGAATTGAGAACACTCCTTATTTTGAAGTCGGTTAAAAAGCTATTTTTATATGCTGAGAATGTTTAACCATTTTATTTAAAAGGAATAAGTAGCTATATCCAAAAAATATTGGGCGATACTATAAGCTAACACCCGGAATCTCAGACACCCTGTCGATCTATTTTATTTCATAAAAAAACTGTATATTTATTTCAAAACATGGCCTGAAAATACGCGCTTGTTTAGTTTTTATAAATACTTTTTTTAAAAGTATCGAAAACCTGTAACTGATGACACAGGAAAAATCCCAATTATTTGTTCACAGCCATGAAAGTTACCAGAATCAAACTGTTTCAGTCGGAGTTAAGGCAGAGGAGCATGTAATCTCCCCTAGTCTTCATTTCATTACGCGGATCTGCGAGCA